>JALGPY010000002.1:45990820-46590820 GCA_023055425.1 Linanthus parryae | reverse complement strand
TTGGAGATTTTGAAAGAGTATTATAAATTCTTCGCTGTCATGTAGTGTAGCTCATGGGTTGCAGTATGAATTTTATGGAGATAGTGATTTTTAAGTAGTCTAGATTACTTGAGGAATTATGAGCTAAGAATTCAACCGCGATGACAACCTCAACATGACGCGTGGGCCTATGGTTTGTTACCTTGATGTCATGGAATCGTGGAGGAAAATTAGAAGAAACGTTGAAAATTTGACCACAGGTCGCAGAATTGTTAAGTTTTAGATATTCTGGCTAATTCAGTTTGGAGGTATTAATTTGGGAATTCATTGTCTTAGGTTAACTACCCTGGGGAGTTGATTATTGGTTTGGTCAGGAATTCTCAGTACTATGTGGGTTAGTAAGTCTTTGTGAATTTCGTGGAGTTATGTAACATGATGGCATGTCTCGATGGACAAAGTTTACTTTTCCTTGTGGCATAGTCTTCACATAGAGATTATTTCAAGGCCTTATTGCTAATATCTTGTTGTAGTATGCATTCTTTACACACGTTTTATTTCAAGTTTTTTGTTTGAGGAATTTTCTTACTTAGGTTTAATTCATGGGATGTGAATGTTAATAATCTCTTGGGAGTCTGGCATTCAGAATATCGAATTCTCTAGTCGTCTAACACGGGATTTGGGGAATTCTTGGGAGGCATCGCAAAATTTGGGATTGGTGGTTAAATTTCAAGAAGAGTTGTATAATGTGAAGTCTCGTTCGCTATTTTCTTAAGTCTTCGGGAGAAATAAAGTGTTGTGCGAGTCTAAGAAGCTGATAGTTTCTCTGGACATTGCTATTTGGAGTTTTGTTTCTATCTTGAGCCTGAAATTACCGTTGGAGTAAGGGAATTTGGAGAATTATGTGTTCTGTAACTTGGGAGTACATTCTAATTACTTTCTTGATTTATGTTCTGATCTATGTTTAGAGCTACTGGTTATATCAAGTGAGCATAAAAGGTGGCTTTAGTAGTTTATCAAGACTTTGAAGGTTTTATTGAAATAGTTCTATCGCTTGGTGTAATCAGGCTTTGTCTATCGAATTATGGTACAGCCTTGGGCTTCAGGTAATCTCTACGATCCGCCAGTGGAAGTGTGCAAATTGAAGTCTTGTCACTAAACATATACTTGGGGGCCATCGATGATCGTTCACCTATCTGTTATTTCTTGATGTTATATGACTTTATCGGGTTCCTTTATGTCTCATTTGAACAAGAGGTGATACCTTTCTTTAGAAGACTTTGTGAAATGGGTTAGCTGGACAAAAGGTGTTGGTGGGGACAATATCTTTCTTTGTGAAATGGGCATATGCAAACATTGTGTGGTATATCAAATGGTGGCGACTTGCTTGTGTGAAATTGATTGGGAAATGGTTGTTAGTTGGGTAATTTTCTAGTTGTTGGATTTTAGCTTCGGGGACGAAGCTCTCTTTAAGGGGGGAAGAGTGTAATACCCCGTCTAATTCTGAAGGGTAATTTAGTAATTTTTGAGATGAAATAAAATTTAATTGTGAAAATAAGTTGGGTAAATTAGAATTATGTTTTTATAGTGAAGAAAATTCGTGTGTAAAATTTTAAAACGATAGATTTAACTCGCGAGAGTTGTCTTTATTCTTTGTGATCACGTGTGCGACCACCGCAAGTCTTCGTGCTTCAACCACACCCAATCACTCTGTCATTTGGTACATACTCCCCACCCAATTATTACCAAAGTAGTATTAATTTATTTGGAATTCTACAGGAGATTCATCTCCCCTTCTTCCTTTGCCTTCACGGCAAAGCACCCTTCACCGCCTCCACTTCCACCGCCCCTCTCCAGCCGCCTCACTCCCCCTATTTAAGCTCGCACTCCCCTCCTGGCACACCATGGAAGCCCCCACAACCACCACTGCCTCCATTGGCGCCACCGCCACCGCCACCACCTTCATCATCATTCTCGCCGCAAACACCATCACCATCAATTAACACCCAACTCCACCATCACCATCAATTAACACCCAACTCCACCATCACCTCCCCATCTCCCTCTGATCCTCCTCTCCATCTCTCTGTCCCGCACACTCAGCAGCAGCAGCAGTTAGCCGCAGCCAAAGGCCACCACCACCGCTGCAACCATCGAGAGGCACCAACACCGCCACCACCATTTTCACCTCCATCACCACCATATCTTCTCTAAATCTCTGCTGCATCTCTCTCTTCATTTCTCTTTCTCTCTCTACTCTGAATGCAGCAGCAGCAGCGACTGGTGATAACAGCCACCAACCACCACCGTGCAACCAGCGAGAACCACCCAACAAGCACCACCACTGCCTTCTCCACCTCCGTTACATCCCTCCCCATCTCTCCCTCTCATTTTTCCGCCCAGAGGAAGAGAATAAGCAGCTTCATTGGGCCACCGTAGCAGCAGAACCCAGACCGCCGGTGAAACTCCATGAAATCCGGTGAGTAGCTCGGTCCGGCCAAATCAACGCCACCTATACCTATTGTGCACAAGAGATTCCGGCAGGGAGACCTCCGTGTACACCGTACGTAGTGGATCAGGGATCGCACAGGAAGAATAGGGGTGTGTGTAGGGAGAGAGTAAGTCAGTAGTAATGTCTGAGAGAGAGACAGAGGTTTGGCAGAGCTTCCGCGTATGGCAGTGTTGTTCTCTTTGTATGGAAAGAGTAACGATATATATATACTGGAGAACGTGACCGTTGTAGTGTGGTTAATGCGCCCATTAATGGCGGCTTAATTAGCTTAACCATAACGGCACGTTCGTCCGAGTATATAGGAACCGTTAGAGCACGTGGTGCGCGAGTACCGGAACCGTTACGAGGTTGACCGGGTTTGACCGGATTGACCGGGTTTATGGAGCTCGTGCCATAAATCTCTCAAAACAGTTACTAAAGGTCGCGCGCGGGCTTGGCTCGCACGCGACAGGGCTTACCCTAGCCTCCAAACCACAAGTCCCTACAAGTCCCGTGCAGTGGTATGCGAGGGCTCTGTCTCGCAGCCCCCACATGGATCAGCTCGGCTGGTGATCCTGTGTGTGTGGAGCACAATATGGTGTGCTGGATGGTCGCCACGTGGCCTAGATCTGCCATGTCATAAAGCAGTATCTACATTAGCCCCCTTTCTGCGCGTGAAGGCTCGTAGCTGTATAGGCTTCTATGCGCGGAAACCAACATGCGCGTCGTCGCCACGCACCAATTCAAATACGGGTAAGTTCAGCCCCCGTGCGTGTCATTATGACCTAAAACCCCTAGAGTCGTGCCGTCTGACCTTTAGGGTTTTAGGCGTGACGTCAGCCCGTCCTGTGATTGCGCGATACGACGGTGACGGTTGCGATTCGACTACTGAAGGGACGCAACCCCTCATTCTTTTGGATAAATACTTTGTATCCCATTATTGCAAAGCATCACTTCTTTCTCTTAAAGTGAATGGTACCCGGAGATCTTCGAGAGCAGATCCAGATCATCAACCACCAGTTCAGAACTGCAAATCGTATTCTTCAACTGTGCATATCCAAGCAGGCTTCAAGGAAACAAGGTTGGCCTCGTTTACTTTTTGATTTTAAAATACCGGCGTTTGCCTTGAACTGCGTTGAATCTGTAAACCCATGAAATCTGTGAAGAGGCTTTGATCTTTAAACTTGCTTCGTTTTAATCTTTCAACGATATTGGGTCTTGCAAATCCCCAATTTCTGAAATCGGCACCGGAACTGTTTGCTTTCCTTTGCATAGATCTCGAATTCCAAAATTCAAACTGAAGTGTGGTATTTCTCCCCCCCTTTTTTTTTTTTTTTTTTGCCTTTTCGCAGGAATGGCCAAAACAAGAGTAACCAGACCCGTCAAGGAAGATGAAGAGATGCCGGAGCTTCCGCAGGCTCTGTGGCGAAAAGCCCCCTTTCTGGGTGGGAAGGATTTTTACCACGCAAGGGTGAAGGCGAAGAGGATGCCTGATCCTGTTCCAGTTGAGCAGTTGTTAACACTGACTCGCCCAGTTAACTCAGCCTTGCTCGAGTTAGTTGGCTCCGAGGATGTGGTTCGATTGGGAATCGAGAATGGGCACTTCCCATACACTGCAATTTCTACTCAGGCGTTTGTCCAGAAGTTGGACTATATGGATGAGTGGACTGACCACGTGTTGGGTAATTACGCCGAAACTCTCGATGAAGCCGGCATTTTCTTCGCTGTCCGTGCTATGAAGGGTGCTGCCGTGAAGTTGGATCAGTCCATGCTTCTAGACCTTCTGTCCCGCTATTCGCCTGCGACTCACACGTTTCACTTTGCTGAGGCTGCCCCCACGCTCGAGGACGTTCAAATGCTGTATGAGCTTTCCCCCATGGGCGAGGTGGACCCCTTGAGTCACTTAAGAACATCTGCGGAATTGGCCTTGTACGCGCAGATGGAGGAGTGCCTAGCAGAGGTAAAGAAAATCTCCACTCGGTGGACCAGTACGAAACCTCTTCCGAACTGGCAGCTGGTCGATACATCTGCGAAGAATACCTGGAACAAGTGGTTGCAGTACTTCTTCCGAGACTATGCGAGCAGCAGCATTACTAAGAAGCTTTTGAGCGGAAACCCGAAGGCCGAGAATTACGTAGAGGGCAAGGGTTATCATCTGACCCTTTGCGCCTTTCTTTGTGCTTGGCTGTCGAGGTATCTGATTGATGGTCACCCCCATGACGGGGTCTTCTACCATGTGCTGCCACTTGCGGTGAGGCTCGCTCTTGGCCAGAGGGTCGCACTTGGACCCTTGGTCTTGGGCACGTTATATTATAGGCTGGACCAGCTGGTTCTGGCGATGAGGGAATCGCGCGGCCGTCTCGATGTTCTGACCTTTGTCAATATCAGCTTTTTGACAATGTGGGTTTTTGAGCGCTGGCCGTCTTATGCTCCAACTCCCCTCCCACTTGAGAAGTGGTGTCCCCCAGGCGAGACGAAAGCGTTCAACAGCGGGAGAGCTGCGAGATGGTTTGGAGCAAGCAACACCAAGTGTACTTGGAGCTTGATATGCGACAAACGAAGGGAGTTCACTGCCAGGCCCTACGCCACACGTGTCGAGAATGTGCGGTGGTTTCCAAAGCTATATCCTTCCAAAGGCATGGTCTTGTCAGAAGACCTTCTTTTTGAAAAGGGGCCGCATTTCCACGAGCGCTATCGTGAGTTCTTTTGCTGGTGTCTGCGAGGTTCTCTTCCTGCACTTGCAGAGCACATTCGTGAGCTCGCGCCACGATATGAAAGGCTTACAGTGGATGTTGACCCCACTCGGGTCTCTCCTCAGTTTGGTTTCGATGCGGTGGCCCCATCAATCTGGCCCCAGTCTATCGTCAGAGGGTGCTACAAGCGCTTGCTGACAAAGGAGTGCAAGACGGTCCTCATGAGCAATCTTCCCTTCGAGCAGCCTGCGGGAACTCGCAAGGGTGGTTATTCCCAGAACTGGATCGCATACTGGATTGCCCAGCAGACGAGGATGGAGACGGAGGCGGCGGCGCAGCCAGGAAGGGCCCCCTTGATCAAGAGAAACTCTTTTCCGTTTCGCCCCAATTGCAGTTTGAGCGAGTCTGAGTACGGTTGCTACTCGTTGTTGGACCGCGAGAATCACTTGTGCCCCGATTTCATTCTGAAGGAGCAGGTCGATGCAATCAAGAAGGGTGACACGCAGGTCATCAAATATAGCAAGGGGTTTGCTGAGGTAAGCAGTTTCCTTGTGTGCTTTTAAGCTCTTTGGTTTGCTTGCACTGATGCTTTTCGTCCTGTATTGTTCAGTGTCATGTGCGGAGGTTCGCAGCTGGTGACCGCTCCAAATCGCTGGTGGACACCATTGTTGCCACCAGAAGGAAAGGGGAATCGTACCGGCTAGCATGGAGGATGGATGCCGAGGTCGAGACAAGGGTTCGCGCAGTCATGAATACTTTTGCTGACTCGCTGATAGACAACCCTCCGGCTCCGTCTCCTCCTAGAGATGACCCGTCCCCTCCAGCGACTGCGGCGCCGAGAGTGAAAAGACCTAGGCAAAAGGGAATTACGATTTCTTCCCCTAGGAGCGCTCCAGCTTCGCCCCCAGTGAGGTCCCTTTCTGTCAAGGACAAAGGTAAGGGTCGTATGCCCGGCAAGGTGCGAAAAGATCTCGCAGTTGAAACCTTCGTTCCATTCAATCAAGAGGAAGAGGAAGAGAGGCAGGAGCCCCAAGCAAGTAATGAAGAAGAAGAAGAAGGAACAGTTGTGATGCGCGAGGAAGAGTCAGGAGGTTCTTCCGTCGCATTTCCTTGTCCTTTATCATGACTTCTATGCAGTTCTTTTCTTTGAACCAATTGTATATTCGCAGATGATGATGATGAAGCCGTTGGTGGCTTTGTGGCCAAGAGGCAAAAGAGGGATGTTCATTCTGGCGTTTCAGATGATCCCATAAGCGAGGATGTTCTTGCTGAGTCCCGGAGGACAGCCGCAGAGGCTGCTGAAAGAAGAAGGCAGCGAGAGGAAGAGGAGCTCGAGCGTGTGAAGCAACGGAGCCTCGAAGAGCAGCATGTCGACGACTTAGTGCGTCCAGTTGGCGAGGAAGACGAGCTTCCCGAAGAAGTGGCTCCTCATGTGGAGGAAGAAGACGAGGTTCCCGGCGAGGATGCAGCAGAGCTAGAGCAAGTCCAAGCGGACTTCGCAGAGATCGCAGGTGGCGATAAAGGTGAGATCTTCAATCTCGCAGTCACTTATAGAGATGTAATTGTGGGTGCGTTGAAGCACGGTGTGTCAAAGCCTGACATTCGCCGTTGGTTGGTAAGCAAATGCGGAGAACCCTCAGGTAATCATTTTGAGTGATATGCATGTACTAGGCTGTGACCATTTGAGACAAAGTCATGACTGGTTTAATCGCATCCCAGGTCACGCCTCTCTTAAAGACTTGCTTAGTGAGGATACACTGATAGGGCACGGTTCCACGTCCCTAGTGTATGATGAGGATACCTCAATCCCACCTTCGCGTGGAGGTGCTTATTCTTAGCTTTAGCAAAGATAACGAAATAACTTATAACACAGGTTACCTCATATTATCGCATTTGATATCGCAGGTCATGCTGAGGAACCTGAGCTGGAGCAGAGAAGCCAGACTTCTGCATCCCATGTTCCCATTTCGAGCTCCCATACCGAGAAGCCCGTCGCAGCTGCCGGACACGCAAGTGAGCATCTCGAGGATGTCATTGAACTCTCCGATGATGTCGAAGCTGATGCCGTGCCGATGGACGAAGGTGTCCGTACCGGTGGTGAGGAGGAAAGGACAAGTGATGCCAACATTTTCGCATCTGATAGTGTCTTCCGTCCAGCGACTTCGGTTGTGCCTCCGGCGATGACTGAGCCAGGAGCACCTATTCCTGCGTGGAGCATTTGGGGCTCGCAGGTTGGGAATGTAATCGCAGCTGGTGCGGCCTACACTCTTCCTCCTAACTATGAGAGTTTGGAGCTCGCAGCTGATAGGAGAGCCATGGAGCGCGGGCAGTCTTCGAACAACCCGGTGGCTCGCATTCCCTCTATTCATGAAATTCTGGAAGGCACTGGTAAGCAGAGATTTACCATTCGCACGTCGCATTATTTGCTTGCGAGTTTTGACATCATGACTTGTTTTTGATGTCTCAGGTTTGAAGCAAACCGATGTAGACTGGGTGGTTCGAATGCGCCTCAGATACCCCCGATCGTTTGTGAGGTGTCTGGAGATCAGTCCTTTTGACAGGAGGCTATTCCTTACTGAAGCCATCTGGATACTAGAGCAGCTGTGTGCGGCTACACCTGCGACCATTTCGGCCCAGAGTGCCGAATTGCTGTGTGGCATGTGCCAAAATCTCGTGTTCAAAGTCCAAGGCAGACTTGGTTTCAAATTCCTCAAGGACAGAGTTACACTGATTCGCGCAGCTGTAACTCTGAATCTCGGGCACCAGAATCTCGCAGCTGAGATGCAGAAGGTGGAGCAGCAGAAGCAAAAGGTTGATGAAGCTTTGAAGCTGTATCATGAAATGAATGCCAAGTGCGAGCAACTAAAGCAAGAAGTGCAACAAGTGGAGAGGCTGATCGAGCAGTTCGAGCCCCAGGACTCCTTAGTCAAAAATTTGTTTTGACTTTTCGAATTTTGAAAAGAAAACAGGAAAATGGTTGAGACATTAATGTAATATTTTGAAACATTAATGTAATGTTGCTAGGGTTTCTCCCCCTTCTTTTTTAACAACAAACAATGAGTTTGCCCGTTTTGGCCCTTTCGGGATTTGATTGGACATTTCTGTGCATATCCAATTATGACATCAGCAATTGATTCTTTGCTTGATTTTCGCGCTAATTTCTCGGCAGATAAGCACGCTTCCGTTGGGAAGTCCATCCGAATCATGACTATCCGTCATTTATTAGGATACGCAACCGAATCGTCGTAGCCTTTAGTAGGGTAATTGATTGTTACCGCTTTTCAAGGCGTAAGTGATTGAACTTACCCTCTTTTTGAATTTGCTGACTCATCTTAAGCAACCGAAGAGTCTCCACAGGGCCTATATAAACCCCGTCTTTGCCATTTGGGCTCTTTCATCCCAAACATGTGCTTTGCCGTGAGTCCTTGCGACTGCTGGCTTCAACGCTTGCTTTTCGTTGATTCATGGCAACTTCAAGTTTTGAATCCCGAGTTTGCGCTTTGTGCTATAGAAATAGTTTCCAAGATCCACTTTATGAGGCTTATTGCTGTTTATAACCATCATAAAGAGGATGCAGATAATACCTCATGTACGTTCGAAGAAATTTCTTCGTGTATTATGTGCGCAGGTCATGTTTCCGGCCGCCTCGTGGCGAGGTGCAGCGCCGAAGTGACCGTGCTACCGTCTCGTAATGAACGGCGGAATTCTCCTCCAGCATCCCTGGAGGAGAGTTTCTTGCCTCTTCGTTCTTGAACTCAGGAGGCTCGCCAATGCCCTTGTCGATCAGGACAAGGAACCTAGTACCAGAGGAATGACGGCTTCCCCTGTTTTGTACGACTGCATACACCGGAACAGGTGGTTCCTCTGGTACACATCTTAATCAGACAGGGGTCTCGTCAAATCCGTAGATTTGCGTACTGTGCTGCCGGTGTCAGAACCGGTGGATTCTCTCTTTTCGTAGTCGAGAGTTCCCTTGGCGCATCTCTGGCTTATCAGCCATTTTCCGAATGTATTGTAAGCCATGTTGGCTGTGTAGTTAGATGCGAGCTTTTCGCTTGTAAGCTGCTATCTAGATAGATAAATTGTAAGTCATTTGACTCATAATGATAAATAGTATTTGTATCATCTGTTCTTTGCAACAAAATACAATTTCGCATGCGTTTCGGCTTGTTTTGCCTTGCATAATGACATGTTATGATTTCACATATGCGATGTCAATTCACAGATATTTCGCTAGATCATTCGAGATCGTAATTTCGCAGCTGTGCCATCTTGACGGATGGGCTTGTAGTTGGTCGTTGTAAATCGTATGAGATCACGTTCACAACGTTGCTATCGTTCCAGACAATTTTCCAGAGATCAATCAAGATCGTTGAGCTGTGCAAATTGCTATCATAGAAGATAGGCTTTGTTTGAGATCGTTTCTCGCATAAACTGCTATCATAGCAGACAGATCTTTAGAAGATCTAATAAGATGATTCTGTAGTCGCGTTGCCATCATATCAGACGGGTTTGGATAATTAATCAAAATTGCTATCGTAACCGATAGGCTTGAGAAGATCATTATAAGATCGCATCTGTATAGCCCGCTATCTCAAGAGATAGGCGTTAGATGATCGATTGAGATCGTTTTTGTATTTCGCTGCTATCGCAAAAGATAGGCTTTGGACGATCATGTAAGATCGTATTTTTGTTTGGGTGCTATCGCAAGAGATAGGCTTTAATGATCACTTAAGATCGCATTCGTATTTGATTGCTACCATGAGAGATAGGCTTTAGATGATCACTTAAGATCGCATTTGCGTTTGGCTGCTATCGTAAGAGATAGGCTTTAATGATCACTTAAGATCGCATTTGCATTTGATTGCTACCATGAGAGATAGGCTTTAAATGATCACTTAAGATCGCATTTGCATTTGATTGCTACCATGAGAGATAGGCTTTAAATGATCACTTAAGATCGCATTTGTGTTTGGCTGCTATCGTAAGAGATAGGCTCTAATGATCAACTAAGATCGCATTTTGTGTTTGTTGCTATCGTAGAGATAGGCTTTAGATGATCAATTAAGATCACATTCGTATTGGCTGCCATCGTAGGAGATGGGCTTTAGATGATCACTTAAGATCGCATTCGCGTGTAACTGCTATCGTAAGAGATAGGCTTTAGATGATCGATTAAGATCACATTTGTAGTGGCTGCCATCGTAGGAGATGGGCTTTAGATGATCACTTAAGATCGCGTTCGCGTGTAGCTGCTATCGTAAGAGATAGGCTTTAGATGATCGATTAAGATCACATTTGTATTGGCTGCCATCGTAGGAGATGGGCTTTAGATGATCACTTAAGATCGCGTTCGCGTGTAGCTGCTATCGTAAGAGATAGGCTTTAGATGATCGATTAAGATCACATTTGTATTGGCTGCCATCGTAGGAGATGGGCTTTAGATGATCACTTAAGATCGCATTTGTATTTAGTTGCTATCATAAGAGATAGGCTTCGATGATCAGTTAGGATCACGTTTGCATTTGCTGCTATCGTAAGAGATAGGCTTTGATGATCAATTAAGATCACGTTTGCGTTTGCTGCTATCGTAGGAGATAGGCTTTGATGATCGATTATGATCACGTTTGCGTTTGCTGCTATCGTGGGAGATAGGCTTTGAATGATCGATTGAGATCGCATTTGCTATCGTAAGAGATAGGCTTTAATGATCAATTAAGATCGCATTTGTATTTGCTGATATTGCAGCGAATAAATCTTTGTTAACAGCAATAACAAATTAAATAGAACGATATAAACAGCTAGATATATGAACTTCTCATTTGGGAGAATTCTTTTATTATAGCATTCTCATATGGGAGAGATAGGATTACAATCCTCTCATATGGGAGAGGAGATTGCGAATATCGTAGCCACATGAGATATTAAGCAGCGTTATCATAACACGTATGAAATAAGAGAAGTCAAGGATAGTACTTCTTGATCCAGCGCATGTTGATTGAGCTTGGAGTCGAGGTTGTGCCGTGCAACCTTCGTATGCTGCAGTAGCCGCTATCGAAGACTTCTGTGACTTCGAAGGGTCCTTCCCAATTAGCTGCGAACTTTGGGTGAGTTGCTTCTCGCATGCAGTGGTCAGATGCGCGCAAGACCAGGTCGCCAACTGCGAAATCCCGTCGCTGGACTGTCTTGTTGTAGGCGCGAGCGATTCTTTCTTGGTACCGCTTGTTAGTCCTTTTGGCTTGTTCTCGCTTTTCTTCCAGCAAGACTAAATCATGATCGCGTTGGTTTTCGTAGAGTGCGTGGAAGGCCAGCCTTGCTGAATTGACTCTGACCTCCGCAGGTACCACAGCTTCGGCCCCATAACATAGTAGAAATGGCGAGGCCCCTGTGGGTGTCCTTGGAGAAGTTCTGTAGGCCCACAGAGCTATGTTAAGAGAGTCGGCCCACTTCTTGTGGTCATCTGCGACCATCTTGCTCAGAATTCTCAGCAGCGTTTTGTTAGTCGCCTCGGCTTGCCCGTTTCCCTTTGGATAATAGGGGGTAGAGCATATCTGCCTGATATTGTACTCCGCAAGTTTTGTAGCTACCTGACGATTAACAAAAGGAGTACCGTTATCTGAAAGAATAGTATTCGGGATTCCGAACCTGCATACGATGTTTTCCTGGATGAAGTTGACCACAGCCAGCGCGTTTGCCGTCTTCAGTGGTATTGCTTCCACCCATTTGGTGAACAGCTCGGTTGCGGTGAGAATGAAATGGTTCCCATGTGACGTTGGTCGGATGGGGCCAATGAAGTCCAAAGCCCACGTGTGAAATGGCCATGGCGTTCCTAGTGCATGTAGGTCCACGGCGGGAGCGTGCACTAGGTTCCCTTTGAATTGACATTCTTGGCAGCGTCGCACCTTGGTGCGGCAATCGACTTCCATCGTGGGCCAGAAGTATCCGATTGAGAGGAGCTGTCTGCATAATTTCGCACCTCCCTGGTGTTCCACCTGATGAGAGAGATCCATGACTTCTTGTGCTTCCCTATCGTCTAGGCATCGCAGCAAGTTGCCTTCGTGACCTTTTCGCCAAAGCAGGTTTTCTTGAACCACGTATCGGGAAGCTTTCCTCCTCAATTTGTCTGCCTCTTTTCTCGATTCGGGTACGGTGCCCTTGGTGAGGAATTCAAACAATGGCTTTCTCCAGTCTGTGTCGTCATCGATTAGAGCGACGAGTAGAGAATCTTTGATTAGTGCGCAACTTTCGCACTTCCCTTGTATCAGGGCTGCGGCTGTAGACATGCTTGGCCAATGGATGCCATATCTCTGAGCTTTCCTGTAGATTGACACCTCGCTTTCTCCGCAAGCGTGTTGGTGAATCTTTTCCAGCAGCTGTTGTCCCTCTTGCTCGGAGACACATCGCATGAGTATTCCTCCGGGACCCTTGTAGTAAAGGGTGTTGTCGTGGATACAGTATCCTTTCGTGAGTGCCCAGCTCTCGCTGCTGGTGCCTTTCGCAATAGCTTGCAGGATTGCTTTTCGCCAGTCTGCGTCATCTATGTGTTCGTCGTCGCATGCATCTTCTGTTAACGCCGACGATGTTCGCACTTCGATGGAAATCCTCGCGGGGCATTTGTCTATGCTGACCTTAGATCCTAGGGTTGCTAAGGCGTCTGCATGCCTGTTGTCCGCTCGGGGCTTGTGCTCGTATTTCACGTCGCAGAATTGTTGCATCAGCTTTTGCACTAGAGTGCGGTATGACAGGAGGTTGATTTCCTTTAAACCATATTCGCCCGAGGCTTGCTTAACAATCAGTTTGGAATCTCCCATGACCGTTAAGTTGCTCACTTCCAAAGCTTTCGCTGCACGAAGCCCTACGATAAGAGCCTCGTATTCCGCCTCATTGTTCGTGACTGCGAAATTGAGTTTTGCGGACATCTGTATGACTTCCCCGTCCGGCTTTGTCAAGACTATCCCAATGCCTCCACCTTTTCTGGTTGACGAACCATCAAAGTGGAGGGTCCAATAGGGCACGTCGATTGCGTAGATTTCAGGGCCTTCGAGCTCTTCCTCGATCACGGGTTCGTGACTGTTGTCGGGAAACTGTGCCAACAGATCTGCTACCGCCTGCGACTTGATCGCTCTTGGCTTTACGCATGTGATGTCGTATTGAGAGATGGTCATATACCATTTCGCCAATCTCCCGCCCGGAGTAGTGTGAGTTAGCAAGTATCTTATGGGGTCGCTTTTGGTGACCACCACTACTTTGTGCGATGCAAAATAGTGTCTCAACTTCTCTATCACAAAGAATAAGGCAAGGCAATGACGTTCGATGTCTGTGTACCTTGATTCAGCAGGCTGCACGATGCGAGAGATGTAATAGATAGGCCTCTCTTGGCCCTCATACACCTGAGCCAAGAGTGCTCCTATAGATCTCCTTGTTGATGTAAGATATAGCAGCAGCGGTGATCCCAGTTGAGGCGCGATCATAATCTTTGGGGATGTAAGTATCTCCTTTAGTTTTTCAAATGCGGCTTCGTGGTCAGGAGCCCAGTTGTACGCGGCGTCCTTCTTGAGAAGAGTGCTGAAACAGCATGTGATTTCGGCGATTGCTGGGATGAATCTCCGCAGATAAGACAATTTTCCCAAGAATGTTTTCAAGGCGCTTTGGTTGTGAGGTGGCGTCATGCTGGTGATGGCTGACACTTTCGCAGGGTCAGGCTCGATCCCTTGGCGATGAACCACGCACCCCAAAAACTTCCCCGAGGTCACGCCGAATGCGCATTTCATAGGGTTCATTTTCAGTTGAAAGCTCCTGCATCTGTTGAACACTTTTCGCAGGTCTGCAAGGTGATCTGCTTCATGCCTGGATTTGACTACCAGGTCATCCACATAGAATTCCACTTCTTTGTGCATCATGTCATGGAATAGAGCCATCATGGCTCGCTGATAGGTTGCGCCTGCGTTCTTGAGACCGAATGGCATTACCGTGTAGTTGAATACCCCCACGGGAGTGATGAATGCAGTTTTCTGTGCATCTTCGGGATCCATCTTGATTTGATTGTACCCACTGAAGCCGTCCATGAAACTGAACATGCGATGGCCTGCCGTCGAATCGATGAGCAAGTCGATGTTAGGCAGTGGGAAATCGTCCTTAGGGCAGAAACGGTTGAGATCGCGGAAGTCCACGCAGATGCGGAGCTGTCCGTTCTTCTTCACCACTGGTACGATGTTGGCTAACCACGTGGGATGGTGATTTGGCTCTATGAACTTGGCGTCTAGGAGTTTGACAATCTCCTGTTTGATCTTCACGTTGAGCTCTGGCCTGAAGCTTCTGGTGCTTTGCTTGACCGGTTTAGACCCTGGGATGATGTCTAAACGGTGCATGGTGATGCTCGTGTCCAGACCTGGCATCTCATCGTATTCCCATGCGAATACATCCTTGTACTCAGTTAAGAGCTGCAGCAGCCCTTGTTCCTCTTCGCTTGTGAGGTCCGCACTCAGGAAGACTGGCCTCCTCTTTTCCTCGTTCGGGCTGAGGAACACTTCCTTTAGCTCTTGCTTTTGTGGTCTTGGCCTGTCTTCCATGCATTCGGGCGCTTCTTTGAGTTTCTCGTCTGAAACTATCTGTGTTGGCTCTTCTGTCAGCGCAACTTGTTTGATTCGATTGATTTGCCCAGGGACACCCCCATGCCCGTGTGAGGACGTCCCCGCGCACCTTCATATGCGATAGCATTTCTTCCCGTTGGCGTAGAAGCTCTCTATCTCCTTACCCTCGGGGTCATGCTTTGCAATCCTCTTCAGGGTATACACATTTTTCCGATGATATGCGATACGCGGCGCCTCTTCGTATGCAGGCGGCTTTTCGTTTGCATATCCCCTTGTTACCATCACGCCTGCAGGTGACTGGTCCTTGATGTCCTCCCAAAGAGGTAAAGGAGTAGGGTTGAATGGTCCAGGTGTTTGCTCGTCGGCCATCTCGGTGAACCACACCGCCTCGCTGAGATGTGCTTCATCCAAGTTGAATGGGTTGGTTGAGGCCGGTATTTCGACAATCCTGTCGTTCCAGATAGCTTTCATCATCTGGTGAGCCGTGGAAGGGATTGCGTCGAAGCGATGAATCCAGGCTCGACCGATGATCATGTGATATGTGGTGTTCGCATCTATGACATAGAACTTCGCCGAACACTTGATTTTACCAATCTGAACGCCTAGGCGGATCCATCCGATCGTCATTCTAGAGTCGCTTCCGAATCCCACCAGCGGGGATGGACGCTTGACCACCTTGTGCTCGGGGATCCCTGCTAGCTTCAGTGTGTGGAGTGGGACAACATTGACCGCTGCTCCTCCGTCGACGAATGCTCGCTTGAATTCGACGCCATTGATGATGGCGGTCACGTACAGGGGCCTCTGGTGGCTCGCATCTGTCATCTTGTCGCTGGCAGAAAAGGTCATGATCTTTTCTGTAGGACGGGACGCCCTGATGACTTTCCCGTTGGAGACCACGAGCTCCTCTTCGTAGTCCTCCGCTAGCCTTAAGATTGCTTTTGTCATATTCGATCGGCATCTTTCTGAGAAGTTCATCTCATCGAAGAATTTGCTGAAGCCGTGCGACCCTTTCATGCGATCGGCACGCTCATCCTCTGTGTCCATGCTGTAGTCTTCCTCTTCATGGACTTCAGCGATGATCGGTAGACCATCCTCTGCGACTTCTTCTAAGTCTACTATCGAGATCATGGCGACCTCTTTGCCCTTTGAGCCCGAATCTGTATGGGCAGGCAGCGGGTTGCTGCGCACGTCCTTCCGGTGGTCGCTGACGATGAGTTCGCCGTTCTTCATCTTCTGGTCGAACGCGAATCTGAGCTTCTTGCATTCGGCTGTAGGGTGCATGATCTTGCCGTGGTATTCGCACCACTTAGGGTCCCTCGTCATCTCCTTGGAGGGTGCTTTCTCGAGCGGTGGCAGGACGCCGTCCTTGCGCCACTGTCTGCAGAGATCGCTCGCTTCCTCCACCGAGCATGGCAGAGGCGGTGCGTCGAAGTTTGTAACCTTTGCTTGCTTCTGGGGCGAAACTGCGTTGACTTCAGCTTCGCGTCCTCGCTTGTAGCCGAATCTGCCGATCTTGTAGGTGGTGCCGCTCGCAGGTCGTTCTGGAGCGCTCTTCTTTCTCTGTCTCTCGACAATGGGCTCGATGTTCATCGTGCACTCGATGAGCTTTGAAAACGTGGGCGTTTGCAAATTGATTAGCATGCTCTTGTACTCATCTCGCATGCACTGCAGGCATATCTCTACGAGTCGGCTTTCGAGCATGGGATCCTTGCACTCCAAGGATTTCGCTCTGAATTTCTTGATGAAAGTGATTCCATCTTCCTCGCGTTTCTGATACATCCGCGAGAGGTGGATCATCGTCACCTTCTCTTCCATCTGGAAGAACTTGGTGTAGAACTTCTGGACCATGTCGTCCCAAGTCTTCACAGATCCGGGCTCCAACGTCCGGTGCCATTTGTATGCTACATTCCCAAGAGTCTTTGGGAACTCTCGCATCAGCAGTTTGGGATCAGCTCCGTATGGACCCATGACGTCAATGAAACGCATGACATGCTCATGAGCGTTCCCGTTGACGTCCTCGAACTTATCCCATTTGGGAGCCTTGTACCCCGCCGGGTTAGGCATGAGATAGATCTCTCGTGGAATGGGTGGATCGTTGTCTAGCTTCGGGATGATGGTATCCGCGAGCGACTGATGAGCTAGGATGGAGTCCACGCGCTTCTGCAAGGACGTCATGCATTCTGGGAGGCTTCCCTCGGTAGCTGCCGGAGGGGTTGCCGTAGGCGGTGGCGACACATATGCCGCCGGAGGATTGGGAGTGTATTGACTGCCCACGTTTCCCCAAATCGTCGCTGGTGGAGGCAGAATGTACTGCAAAGTTGGGTTAGACGCCAAAGCCGTGGGCTGAGAGGCGTGAGCGGCAGGGGGTAGCATTTGCGCTGTTGATCCTTGGACCGAAGGCAGCTGCGCGGCTGACGGTGGAGTTTGCAGATGAGGGTTGGGAGGCGTGGCCGACACTCCCCATCCCGGAGCGGTAGGGGTTCCTCCTCCCTGAGGGATGGCGGTACCTGGTGGAGGATTTGGCGCAAGGGTGCCCAGAACGGCCAAGATCCGCTCCAACTGCGCAGATTGAGACTTGAGAGCTTTTGCCTGACTTTGGACAGTGGCGTCCAAAGACTCCAAAGTTGGTGCCTCGCCGGGAGTCGTCGGAGTACGGCGGACTTCGTCTCCCGAGGGAGTTTCGGTGGAAGGCGACCGGTTGCTGACATCATCCTCCTGAGACATGGTTGCTTTTGCTGGTAAGATTCACGTCGGGTTCACCAAAATGTGCACAAGAGATTCCGGCAGGGAGACCTCCGTGTACACCGTACGTAGTGGATCAGGGATCGCACAGGAAGAATAGGGGTGTGTGTAGGGAGAGAGTAAGTCAGTAGTAATGTCTGAGAGAGAGACAGAGGTTTGGCAGAGCTTCCGCGTATGGCAGTGTTGTTCTCTTTGTATGGAAAGAGTAACGATATATATATATACTGGAGAACGTGACCGTTGTAGTGTGGTTAATGCGCCCATTAATGGCGGCTTAATTAGCTTAACCATAACGGCACGTTCGTCCGAGTATATAGGAACCGTTAGAGCACGTGGTGCGCGAGTACCGGAACCGTTACGAGGTTGACCGGGTTTGACCGGATTGACCGGGTTTATGGAGCTCGTGCCATAAATCTCTCAAAACAGTTACTAAAGGTCGCGCGCGGGCTTGGCTCGCACGCGACAGGGCTTACCCTAGCCTCCAAACCACAAGTCCCTACAAGTCCCGTGCAGTGGTATGCGAGGGCTCTGTCTCGCAGCCCCCACATGGATCAGCTCGGCTGGTGATCCTGTGTGTGTGGAGCACAATATGGTGTGCTGGATGGTCGCCACGTGGCCTAGATCTGCCATGTCATAAAGCAGTATCTACACCTATCTATTGGCCTCTACAGCCTCTAAAGGGTCCGACCGAGTTCCAGAGGAGCTCAGCGAAGCCCAGGATTCACCGGAGCAGCCCGTCGAGCTCCATCTCCGGCGGCGATTTTGTCGCCATGACCCGCTTCAATCCTCCGCCGATTCTTGCGTTTCTTGGAACGAGTACGCTCTAAATTCTCTTCTGAGTTGTTTTTAACAATCAAAATCGTGTATCTGTTGTTTGAATCCTTGTTTCGTTTGGGCGAGAGGAAGTTTTCATCGTGGGTATGCTTTGGGGGGTAGATTTTGTCTTTTTCAGAAATCTAGGGGGGTAATTGCTCTAGCTTATCTGATCTCTTGGGGGCAGGTTGGAGTTTACATATTCCATTGATTTTAGTTAAAGCTATTGATTATATTTTACTTGATTATGCTTCAAAATAAAGTTAGATAGAATTGTTCAAGTACAAAAAATATGTTTTGGTAGTAAATCACTTTTGGAAAGTATAAGCTAAATAAAAATATAAATGTTGTTTTATATATGTCACATTTAAATAAATAGTAAGTTTGATATTTGTTATTTATAAATCTTTTAACATTAATTTAATATTGTTTTTGACTAAGCAACTCTTTATAGCAAATACTCTTTTTACCACTTGTAATATTTCTTGCTGTTTTGATAAAATTTGTAAGTGTCGGTTAAATTAATTAATATCGAAGTTATTTCAAGAAATACTGCTTTATATGCTTGTATTTAAGTATAAGACTTAAAGACGAATGTTATTGGGCTTTATTTGGGGGGAAACGTGAGATTTGGACCTAGTTACACGACAAACCGAGTGTCCATAGAGTATACGTGCTTTTATTATTTAGAAATAATATTTTTGTAATTAGAAATTGGTAATTAGTGACAACAGGTTCATAGACGAGGATGGCGAACGTCCGTAGAAGCTTTTATGTGTTGATTGCTGTGAATTATGATGAGCATACATGCCAAGCCTTGCGTGCCAAGCTTCCTTCGTGTCAAACGTGGATTTTTATGTTATGTCTCAACATTGTATTGTTTATTTGATACTTGTCGGTTTTGTTTACTTATTATTTGGAAAATCTCACACGATAATTATTAATCCGTAATAACTTAAAGTGGAAAGAGTTGTGCGGGGAACGTCATTGGACTATTATTGATTTGTTTGGTCGTTGTTGGCTTCGTCCACTCGACCCATTATTATTTAGCCCGGTTGCCATTGCCCCGGGTTCGCTCCATGTACTCACCTCTCTGGCCGCAAGAAGTCTTAGGGTGGTGCCGACACTTAAGGTCTTGGTAGCTTGTGATGGGATATATTGATGATGCGATTGGATTTTCCCCGTTCAACTCAACAATTAAAATGGATATTTCTGGATTGGCAGTTTATTGATGAGGAATTGGATGTTTATGATTAAATGAGGATATTAGAGTTGGACTATTGAAATTGAATTGGGATTACCATATGAGAATGTTGGATATGAATTTAAAGGCTGGTTTCTGGAATTTGTCTGGAACTTGAGATTATTTTATCACTCTATTGTCTTTTACTTCCGCTGTCATTGATATTATTTACTGTTTTATTTAAATCATCTCTTCTGTGTTTGACATGCTTGGGTGTTGCTCACTCAGTATTTATTGCTGACTTTCAAAACTACGGTTCCTATTTCCTTCCCACCGCAGGTCTAGGAGCTGGAGACTATGGTTTGGCTGGGCGCGTGACTCACATAGAGTGACTTCACAAGTAGTGTTCAGATATTATCGGTTAATCACTGTGTAATAGTAATCAGATTCTTGTATAGGACTCAGATCTTAATATAGTTGTTTAATGTTAATAATACGAATTATGGATTGTATTGCTTTTGAGTTCCTTCGTCACTTTTAGCATCGCCCTCTCGGGCTTTCCGGTCCGGAACGGAAGGCCTGGGAAATCTCCGGTTGTTGCAGAGGCCATCTGGATTTTGGAGAAGCTGTCTGCGGCTACACCTGTGACCATCTCTCCTCAGAGCGCGCAATTGCTTTTCAGCATGTGCCAAGGCCTTCAATTCAAAGTTCAGGGCAAGCTGGGCTTCGGGTACCTTGTCAACAGGGTTACCCAGATTCGCGCGGCTGTGAATTTGAAGCGGGGCTACCATAACCTCGCAGCTGAGGGGAAAAAAGTGGAGAAGCAAAGGCAGAAAGCTGAAGAGGCTGTGAAGCTCTTCCATGAAATGAGCGCCAACTATGAGCAGTTGAAGCGAGAAGTGGAGCAAGTGACAAATTTTTCACGTCAGTTTACTCCTGATGACTCCCTGGTCAAAGGCTTATTTTGAACAATAACAAATTTGTTTTGAATTTTGTTAAAACATTAACATTATTGTAATTTTGCTAGGGTTTCTCCCCCCCTTTTTTTATCCAAAGCTTGAATGCCTGTTTTGCCCTTCCCGGGATTTGCTCGAATATCTTTGTGCGTATCAATTATGACGTCAGCTAGCGATATTCTGCCTTGATTTTTGCGCTAATTGCTTATCAGATAAGCACGCTTTCCTTGGGAAGTCCATCCGTATCATGACCTTCCGTCATTAATTAGGACACGCAACTGAATCGTCGTAGCCTTTAGTAGGGTAATTGAATGTTACCTTTATCAAGGCGCAAGTAATTGATCCTTGCCCCCTTTTCAAAGCCTTGCTGACTCAGCTAGGGAACCGAAGGGTCTCCGTAGGGTCTATATAAAACCTGCCCCTTGCTGCTTTTTTTTTCATCCCAAAATGTGGCTTACCATGAGTGCTTACGTCTGCTGGCTTCAACGCTTGTCTGTCGTTGATTCCTGGAAACTTCAAGTTGCGAAACCTGAGTTTGTGCTTTGTGCCATAGAAATAGCTTCCAAGATTTTCTTTACGAGGCTCATTGATCTTCATAACCATCGTAAAGAAGATGCACATAATACCTCATGCTTGCTCGAAGAATTTTCTTCGTCTATTATGCTTGCAGGTCGTACATTTGGCTGCCTTCCGGCGAGGTGCAGTGCTGTACTGACCTTTTTACCAATTCGTAATGAACGGCGGATTTCTCCTCTAGCTTTCCCGGAGGAAAATCATTCGCCACCACGTTCTTGAACTCGGGGTGGCGAGCCATTGTGCTCGTCTCCGTGGACAAGGAGCCTCTTGCCCTAGGAGTTGCTGCTTGCCTGTTCTTCACCGCCGCATACGCCAGAACTGGTGGTTCCTCAGGCACATCTCTTGGGCAGAAGACCAGACAGAGGCCTTGTCATATCCTGGGATCTTGAACATAGCGTCGCATAGCTCTTGAAACGTTTGTAGGTCGTTCGTTTTATAGAAGGACCCTACTTGCTACAGATCTTTGGGCGCAGACCATTGTTTAGCCTTTGTTAGCTCCTGTAGGCCGCTCATTTTACAGTAAGGATTTCCTTTCTCTGTAACTTTCGCCTGTAGGATGCTATCTAGATGAATTGTAAGCCATGTTGGCCGTGTAATTAGCTCAGTCTGAGCTTTTCTCTTGTAAGCTGCTATCTAGACAGATAAATTGTAAGTCATTTTGACTCATAATAATAAATTTCTTTGTATGATTTGCTGTTCTTGTCACAACAAATTGCAATTTCCACATGCGCATTGGCAAACTTCAGCTTTTGTTTGCACTGTGTGTTGTTGCTATGATTTGCTACCCAATAGGTAGATTCGCAGATTATAGAAATCATTCATGAGAGCTGCTATCTTAGCATATGAGCCTTTAGATCATTTGAGATCGCAATTGCATAGTTTTCGCTATCTCAGCCGATAAGCTTGAGGATCACTCAAGACCAGTGTTAAGTATTGCTGCTATCTGGGCAGATAGGCTTTGGATCAATTAAGATCGTGTTTCAAGTGTGGTTGCTATCTCGGTAGATAGGCTTGAGATCACTTAAGATCGTATTCGCATAGTGCTGCTATCATGGCAGATAGGCTTGAAGATCACTTAATATCGTATTCGCATAGGGCTGCTATCATTGCAGATAGGCTTGAAGATCACTTAAGATCGTATTCGCATAGGGCTGCTATCAAGGCAGATAGGCTTAAAGATCACTTAAGATCGTATTCGCATATGGCTGCTATCACGGCGGATAGGCTCAAAGATCACTTAAGATCGTATTTTCATAGGGCTGCTATCACGGCGGATAGGCTCAAAGATCACTTAAGATCGTATTTGCATAGGGCTGCTATCACGGCGGATAGACTTTCGCTATTGAGTAATAAGGAAATACATAAAGCGATAAACACAGCTGAAATCACAAAGTTCTTCGCATTTGGGAGAAGCCTTTTATTATAGAACACTCTCATATGGGAGAGGTGAGATTACAATTCCCTCATATGGGAGAGAAGATGCATGAATCTTTAACAATACAGAGCATAAAGTAGGCATTGTATTCTAACGCATGTAATGAGAGGAGTTAAGGATAATACTTCTTAATCCAACGCATGTTGACTGAGCTTGGGGTTGAAGCCGTCCCATGTAGCCTTTGTATATTGCAGGAGCCACTGTCGAAGACTTCTTTGACTTCGAAGGGTCCTTCCCAGTTGGCTGCAAACTTTGGGTGAGCCGCCTCCCGCATGCAGTGGTCCGACGCGCGCAAGACCAGGTCCCCAACTGCGAAGTCTCGACGCTGAACTGTTTTGTTGTACGCGCGAGCGATCCTCTCCTGGTATCGCTTGTTAGTCCGTTTAGCGTGCTCCCGCTTCTCTTCTAGCAGGACCAAGTCATGATCGCGTTGATTCTCGTACAGTTCATGGAAGGCCAACCTTGCAGAGTTGACTTTTACCTCCGCAGGTACTACAGCTTCAGCTCCATAACATAAAAGAAATGGGGAGACTCCTGTAGGAGTCCTTGGAGAAGTTCGATATGCCCACAAGGCTATGTTCAAAGAACCAGCCCATTTCTTGTGGTCGTCCGCAACCATCTTGCTCAAGATTCTCAACAACGTCTTGTTGGTTGCCTCCGCTTGACCATTCCCTTTCGGATAATAGGGGGTGGAACATATCTGCCTTATGTTGTACTCCGCTAGCTTCGCAGCTACGTGGCGATTGACGAAGGGGGTGCCATTATCCGAGAGAATTGTGTTAGGAATTCCGAACCTGCATATGATGTTCTCTTGGATGAAATGGACTACAGCGAGCGCATTTGCTGTCTTTAGTGGTATCGCTTCTACCCACTTAGTGAACAATTCGGTAGCGGTGAGAATGAACTGGTTCCCGTGTGAGGTTGGTCGGATAGGGCCAACAAAATCCAAAGCCCAAGTGTGGAACGACCATGGTGTTCCCAACGCATGTAGATATACGGCAGGAGCATGTACTAGGTTGCCTTTGAATTGACACTGCTGGCACCTTCTTACTTTAGCGCGACAATCTGCTTCCATGGTGGGCCAGAAGTAGCCAACTGTGAGAAGCTGTCTGCATAACTTCGTACCTCCCTGATGTTCTACTTGGTGAGAGAGATCCATAACCTCTTGTGCTTCTTCGCTGTTTAGGCATCGTAGTAGGTTACCCTCGTGGCCTCTTCGCCAGAGTATATTTTCTTGCACCACGTACCGTGCTGCTTTCCTATTTAGTTTCTCGGCTTCTTTTCTCGACTCAGGCTCAATCCCCTGTGTGAGAAAGTCAAAGAGTGGCTTCCTCCAATCCATGTCATCATCGACCAGAGCAACTGATAAAGAGTCCTTGATCAGTGCGCAACTCTCGCAATTTCCTTGGATCAACGCCGCAGCCGCTGACATGTCCGGCTAGTGAATCCCATACCTTTGGGCTTTTCGGTAGATTGACACCTCACTTTCCCCACAAGTATGTTGGTGAATCTTGTCTAACAGCACTTGCCCCTCCTGCTGTGAGACGCATCGCATGAGTATTCCGCCAGGGCCCTTGTAGTAGAGGGTATTGTCATGTATGCAATACCCCTTAGTGGACGCCCAGTTTTCGTTGCTCGTTCCTTCTGCGATGGCACGCAATATTGACTTTCTCCAGTCTGCATCATCCATGTATTCGTCGTCGCACGCGTCCTCTGTTAACGCCGAGGACGTTCGCACCTCAATCAAGATTCTCGCGGGACACTTATCCGCACTAACCTTGGATCCCAGGGTAGCCAAAGCATCAGCATGCCTATTATCTGCTCTGGGTTTGTGCTCGTACCTGACATCGCAGAATTGTTGCACCAGCTTCTGAACCAAAGTCTGGTAGGGCAATAGGTTTATCTCCTTCAAACCATACTCGCCTGAGGCTTGTTTGACGATTAGCTTAGAGTCCCCCATGACTGTCAAATTGCTTACCTCTAGTGCCCTTGCTGCGCGAAGACCTGCGATGAGAGCTTCATACTCTGCTTCGTTGTTGGTGACTGTGAAGTCAAGCTTTGCGGACATCTTTATGACCTCTCCATCGGATTTGGTCAAGACTATCCCGATTCCTCCACCTTTCCTTGTTGATGACCCATCAAAATTGAGCGTCCAATAAGGAAATACAAATGCATAGATCTCAGGACCCTCCAGTTCCTCCTCAATTACAGGCTCATAACTATTATCAGGGAACTGTGCTAACAAATCCGCCACCGCATGTGATTTGATTTCCCGGGGTCGAACGCATGTGATGTCGTATTGGGAAATGGTCATATACCATTTTGCCAGTCTTCCCCCAGGAGTAGTGTGAGTCAAAAGATACCGTATAGGATCACTCTTTGTAACCACCACCACTTTGTGCGAAGCAAAATAGTGCTTTAACTTCTCTATTACAAAGAATAGGGCAAGGCAATGACGCTCGATGTCCGTGTACCTTGATTCTGCTGGCTGCACTATGCGAGAAATGTAGTAGATCGGCCTTTCTTGCCCCTCATACTGCTGAGCCAAAAGTGCCCCTTTGACCTCTTCGTCGACGTTAGATACAGGAAGAGCGGTGATCCGAGCTGGGGTGCGATCATTACCTTTGACGATGTCAACAGGTCCTTTAGCTTTCCAAACGCAGCTTCGTGCTCCGTAGTCCAGTTATATACAGCATCTTTCTTGAGAAGATCGCTGAAACAGAAGGTAATTTCGGCAATCGCCGGGATGAACCTTCGCAGGTAGGATAGCTTCCCCAAGAAATTCTTCAAGGCACTCTGGTTGTGAGGCGCCGTCATGCTAGTGATGGCCGATACTTTCGCGGGATCGGGCTCTATTCCTTGACGATGTACTACACATCCCAAGAACTTCCCCGAGGTCACTCCGAACGCGCACTTCATGGGGTTCATCTTTAACTGGAAGCTTCTGCATCTGTTGAATACTTTTCACAAATCCCCCAAGTGATCTGCCTCTTCTTTAGAATTGACAACCAAGTCGTCAACATAGAATTCTACTTCTTTGTGCATCATATCATGGAACAGGGCCATCATGGCTCGCTGATAAGTTGCACCTGCGTTCTTAAGACCAAAAGGCATAACTGTGTAATTGAAGACTCCCACCGGAGTGATGAACGCGGTTTTCCGAGCATCTTCGGGGTCCATATTGATCTGGTTGTACCCACTGAAGCCGTCCATGAAGCTGAACATGCGATGACCCGCGGTCGAATCGATAAGTAGATCGATGTTGGGAAGCGGAAAATCATCTTTGGGACAGAAACGATTAAGGTCTCGGAAGTCCACACAAATACGAAGTTGCCCGTTCTTCTTCACCACATGCACGATGTTGGCCAACCATGTAGGATGGTGATTCGGCTCGATGAATTTGGCAGTCAGAAGTTTGACAATTTCTTGCTTGATCTTCACGTTGATCTCCGGCCTGAAGCTTCTTGTGCTCTGCTTTACCGGTTTGGATCCTGGGATGACATCTAACCGGTGCATGGTGATGCTCGTGTCCAGGCCGGGAATCTCATCGTACTCCCATGCGAATACGTCCTTATACTCGGTCAGGAGCTGTAGTAATCTTTCCTCTTCCTCTCTCGTGAGGTCTGCACTCAGAAAGACTGGCCTTTTATTTTCTTCGCTTGGGCTTAGGAATACCTCCTTCAGTTCCTGCTTTTGTGGTTTGGGCTTGTCCTCCATGCATTCGGGCGCTTCTTTGAGCCTTTCCTCTATATCGCTTGGCGTTGGTTTGTCTAATTCCATGACCCGCTCGATCTGGTTGATTTGCTCAGGGATATCCCCATGCTCACGTGGGGGTATCCCCGCGCACCTTCATATGTGGTAGCACTTCTTCCCGTTAGCGTAGAAGCTTTCTATCTTTTTGCCTTCGGGATCATGCTTTGCTATCCTTTTCAGGGTGTAAACATTCTTTCGCTGATAGGCAATCAGCGGTGCCTCTTCTCGCGTAGACGACTTTTCTTTGGACTCCTCTCTTGTCACAATCACTCCTGCGGGTGACTGATCTTTGATGTCCTCCCAACGAGGCAAAGGAGTAGGGTTGAATGGCCCCGGCGTCTGCTCATCTGCCATCTCAGTGAACCATACTGCCTCAGTGAGGTGCGCCTCATCCAGGTTGAAAGGATTTGTCGAGGCTGGTATCTCTATTATTCTGTCATTCCAGATAGCTTTCATCACCTGGTGAGCTGTTGAAGGTACCGCATCGAAACGATGAATCCAGGCCCGGCCTATAATCATGTGATACGTAGTGTTCGCCTCAATGACATAAAATTTAGCCGAACACTTGATTTTTCCAATTTGGAAACCCAGACGGATCCATCCTATCGTCATTCTGGAGTCGCTTCCGAATCCCATCAGCGGGGATGGACGCCTGACAATCTTTTTCTCCGGGATTCCTGCTAGTTTCAGAGTGTTGAGTGAGACAACGTTAACTGCTGCTCCTCCGTCGACGAACGCTCTTTTGAACTCCTTACCATTGATGACCGCCGTTACATACAAAGGCTTCTGGTGGCTCGCATCTGTCTTCTTGTTGCTTGCGGAGAAGGTTATGACCTTTTCTGTAGAGCGAGATGCTCTGAAAACCTTGCCGTTAGAGACCACGATATCTTCCTCGTAATCCTCCGCTATCCTCAGGATTGCTTTCGTCATTTCCTTTCGGCATTTCTCCGAAAAGTTCATTTCATCGAAGAACCTGCTGAACCCGTGCGACCCTTTCATCTGATCATCACGTTCGTCCTCCGTGTCTATGCTGTAGTCCTCGTCATTGTGGATCTCGGAAATGATGGGTAGACCATCCTCCGCAACCTCTTCAAGGTCCACAATGGAGATCATGGCAACTTCTTTGCTCTTCGGCTCTTGCTCCGCGTGGGCAGGCAGTGGATTGTTTCGCACATCTTGCCTCTGGTCGCTGACAATCATCTTTTGGCTTACCATGATTCTGAGTTTCTTACAGTCAGCCGTGGGGTGCATGACCTTTCCATGACATTCGCACCACTTTGGGTCCCTCACCATCTCCTTAGAGGGTGTCCTTTCGAGCGGCGGCAATATTCCGTCTTTACGCCATTGTCTGCACAAATCACTCGCTTCCTCTACCGAACATGGTAGAGGTGGCGCATCGAAGTTTGCGACCTTCGGCTGCTTTTGGGGCGAGACCGTATTCACCTCGACCTCACGTCCCCTCTTGTAGCTGAACCTCCCAATTTTAAAGGTAGTCCCGCTCGGGGATCTCTCAGAGGCGTGCTTCTTTTTCTGCCTCTCCACTAGAGGCTCTATGTTCTTTGTGCATTCGATCAGCCTTAAAAATGTAGGAGTTTGCAGGTTGATAAGCATACCTTTGTACTCGTCTCGCATGCACTGCAGGCATATCTCCACAAGTCTGCCGTCAAGCATCACATTTCTGCATTCCAAGGACTTGGCCCTGAACTTCTTGATGAACGTCACTCCATCCTCCTCACGTTTCTGATACATCCGCGAGAGATGAATCATTGTCACCTTTTCTTCCATCTGGAAGAACTTGGTGTAAAATTTCTGGACCATGTCGTCCCAGGTCTTCACAGATCCGGCTTCCAACGTCCTGTACCACTTGTACGCCACGTTCCCCAGGGATTTCGGGAACTCGCGCATCAGCAGCTTAGGATCAGCCCCGTATGGCCCCATCACATCGATGACACGCATGACATGCTCGTGGGCGTTTCCATTGACATCTTCGAACTTGTCCCATTTAGGAGCCTTGTACCCAGCAGGGTTAGGCATGAGGTAAATCTGGCGTGGGATAGGTGGATTGTTGTCAAGATTCGGGATGATGGTGTCCGCGAACGATTGGTTAGCTATGATGGTTTCTATGCGCTGCTGCAGCGACGTCATACACTCCGGCGCACTTCCGCCAGCAGCAGGAGGAGGGGTTGTTGCAATTGGAGGCGACACATATGCCGCGGAAGGGCTAGGAACGTACTGTGGATTCACGTTGCCCCAGGTTGCCAATGGAGGAGGCAAGGGGTATTGTGGAGTTGGATTGGGTACCAGAGTTGGAGGTTGGGGAATGTGAGTGGCAAGAGGCAACATTTGAGCTGTTTGCCCCTGAACTGAGGGTAACTGCGCCGTTGCCGGTGGAGTTTGAAGGTTAGGATTAGGTGGTGTGGTTGATACTCCCAATCCTTGAGTGGTGGAAGCTCCTCCTCCCTGAGAGACGGCAGTGGCTGATGCGGGATTTGGGGTGAGAGTCCCCAGGATAGCCATTATCCGTTAGCTGCGCAGATTGAGCTTTGAGAGCCTTCGCCTGGTTCTGGATGGTAGCGTCCAAGGCCTCTAACGTCGGAGCTTCACCGGCGGCTGTAGGAGTACGACGGGTCTCCTCTCCCGAGGTGGTCTCCGTGGAAGGCGATCTGTTACTGACATCATCTTCATGAGACATGGTTGCTTGCAATGGTAAGTTCACGTCGGGTTCACCAAATGTGTACGAGATAATCCTGCAGAGAGAATTCAATATACACCAAGAGTAGGGGATAGAAAAGGCACATGAAGTGTGGGGTTGTGTGTAGGGAGAGAGTAAGGCAATAGCACTGTATGAGAGAGAGACAGGATTTTGGCAGAGCTTCCACGTATCTCAGGTGTGTTCTCCCTTGTATGGAAGGGTTAACGATCCTATATATAACGGAGAATGTGACCGTTGTAGTGTGGTTAATGCGCCCACCAATGGCGGCTTAATTAGCTTAACCATAACGGCACGTTCGTCCGCGTATATAGGGATCGTTACAGCACGTTATCCGCGTATACCAGAACCGTTACGAGGTTGACCGGGTTTGACCGGGTTATCCGGGTTTATGGAGCTGGTGCCATAAATCTCTCAAAAGCAGTTACTAGGGGTCGCGCGCGGGCTTGGTTGTCGCTCGCGCGCGACAGAACTTACTCTAGCCTCCAAACCACTAAGTCCCTACAAGTCCCGTGTGGTGGTATGCGAGGGCCCTGTCTTGCAGCCCCCACATGGATCAGCGCGGCTGGTGATCCAGTGTGTGTGGAGCACAGTATGGTGTGCTGGATGGTCGCCACGTGGCTAAGATCTGCCTGTCCAGAAAGCACTATCTACAGCTGTATCGCAAATGAAATTGTATTGAGCTGTATGCGCTGTATCGGACCTATATGATATATTTTGCTCGACACACTCTGAGTCCTGAAACCGGGTGGGGCTCATCAGATTTAGCGATGTAGATCGCTCTAAATGTTCTAGTTACTCACTCAATTTCTTTAATTAGAATACCAATATTTATGTACTGTAAATATGTCATTCACATTGGTAAGCTGAAATGGAACGTTTGGTTAGGAGTCCAAAATATATTAACATCCTGTGACAGACATACCCTAACCTCGTTTACAAAATGACAACTATACCGCTGTTATTGCAGAAGAATTACCGTGCAACAATCCCCCTCCCTCCCATCTCCTTCCGTGACAATCATCATATCCTTATTACTCCCTTCTCAAACTCTAGGGAGTATAAACAGGACCTCTCTTCTTCTTATTTTTCTTCCTCCCCCTCTTCCTCCTCTCTCTCTCTCACACACACATATCAGAAATGATACGATTGTACTGAGATAAGGCAGGATAAGTGTTTTTGTTATGAGTGTTTGGTTAGAGAAGGATAAAGTGCAGGGGTATACATGTTTGGGTAGTACAATATAAGAGGTGGGATATATGTGTATAAATGGAATATGCATTTTTGTACAAGATAAGAGGTGCGATGTGTCACATTGCCCTGCTTTGATGTTGCATGCATATATTTTAAAAGAAAAACGATTTTGTCTTGCAGAAAAAGAACACACATATTTACACCTCAAATGTGGGAATATACTATCCATGTTTGCGATGCATACCTATATGAATAAAAAGACGACATATTACGGACGTTTGACATATTTAGAAATAATAGTTAATAGTAGTTGGTGTTAACACGCAACAACATCAACAACATAAAGTTGCTAAAAAATGTGAACACACAACACATCGTTCCTACGTTGATATCCTAAGTAAAATTCAGGTTTGTTCGTCATAATCTCCAAATCCGTCATGTGCCTTTATCCATGTACGAGTAGGTATAGTGTCTTTATGCCAAACAATAAGGGGCAAGTGTCTTTTATTCATGTATTTATTACTTATTAAACTTCATGTTAGATACAACCCATACATTATTCACGATGATGGTTAGTATATGTTTTATAAGCTGTTTTAAAAGGGTGTCAGTATCATTATACAAGATACCACACATGATGTAGAAAATGCTACTATCGAAACACTGTATGTTCAAACTTTAACAATTATCAGCTATGCTCGTTGTTGGTCTTTGTCACAATTGTTTGATGGAAGTTGCTAATGTGAAGACTTATTCGTCTTTTGCTTAAAATTGGGCTGTGATGAGATATGGCGTTAATTGTGTGAAAAAGATAATTATGCACTATACCAGTAGATCATACCCATCGTCTTTGTCTGAAGGCTATCCACAGTGCACCGGTGAAAGTGAGTGAGCGTGCACATTACACTGGTGAGAGTTAGAGCAATGAGAATAAAATTTGAGAGTGGGTGGAAAAGTTTGAGAGTGACGAGAGTAAAATAAAACTCGGGCTCACATTTGACTCCTTTTCCCTTAAAAGAGGGTAAATTTATTGGTCTTACATTAAAGATCTAATGAAAGCAAACACATAGCTGTTAATTTTAACATTATTGGAAAATAAATTGAAGTTAGTCTCAGCACTAACGTAACTTCAGTACATGTTTCTCTCAGTCCTGGCACTATTCAGGCAAAAAATGTACTATTTATAGATCATCACTCTCATTCTTACCACAACACTGCGTCGCTAATTCTCACCACGAGGCTGAGAATGTCATTAAGGAGGGGAAGTTCAACATGAATGCTGTGGGAATTGGGATATATCAAATTAGATTTCCAATTGTAAGGGTACATATATCGCAGAACATCATGGCCATTCGAGTGTGTAGGGAAAAGAAAACTGTCAAGGGCGAAACTGTCTTTTCATTTGCAAAACCGTTAGTTTTATGGATGGGAGTTGAGGTCGTGTACAATTGGAGGCAAACATAAAATGTGCACCTCAGATGCTGCAATTAGAAGTTTGGGTAACTAGTGGAACAAGAAGCAAAAGTTTCTCTTGCCTTTTGGATTTTTGGGCTTGTTTTCTGAAAATAAACATGTATTAATGTGTACAGCACATATTTTCCAACAAGTTCGGATGTCCCCTAACATGCCTTTGAAAAACTTGGTGTCGCCAAACTACCATTAAATTGTGAACCAGGAAACAGTGTCGCTTCAAATGAGGAGCCATGTCCATGATGAATATGAGATTTCGCCTACAGAGGTTGAAACACGTAGATGCCTCCCTCCAATCGTGTCCTGTTTGGAACTTTAGGGCATGTTTGGTACCAGCTGAAAATCTCAATAATCAGCTGAAAATAATCTGAAAAGAAAATCCAACTTAACTGAGAATCACAATCTGTTTGGTATGAGCTGAAATTATAGATCACTAACTTGATCCATTTAACAAAATGTATAGAGCTCTAAAGTCAAGTAATTAAGTACACTTTTTTTTTTTTTTTTTTTTTTTTTTTTTATGATCGTGCTAATGTAGAAATATCAAATTTTGTTTTTTAGAGATTTTCAGCTGCATAATGTCCAATTTTGGAGATTCCACAATTGCACAAAGATTATTTTAATCTGCAGATTATCAGATTAAAATATGCAGACATAACAAACGAAATTGTTGAAAAGAGACCGATTTTAAAATTGGCGATACCAACATGCACTTAGTCGAACCACTCTCCTAAAGACATTTCCTAAGTTCACATTCATGGCGCCATGTGGTATGTGTTGGTTTCCTGAGTTCACATTCTTGTTGTAATTTGTATGGAATATAGATGATGCAAGTATTATATCCCAAAAGAAGGGGAGTAGCTACAAGGACAATCATGATGAATACAATAACCTATAGATCGGCAAATCCCCAGACCATGAAACATAATCTGTAAATTAAAATCCAAACTCAAGTCAAAGCCTCACTTGTTACCAAATTCCCCAGTCCCCAAATGATAATCTGTTGTGAGCAACCTATTGGCAAAAATGATAATCTGTTGAGAGCAACCTATTGGCAAAGAACACGACTACTTTACTAATTTGCCACACGGAAAAGTATTTGCCATTGCCTTTGTGGGTACAATGTTAATGGTAAAAGTCTTGCACAACTTGGAATATTAGTCATCGCCAAGCATTTTCCGCCACAGCACTCTTGGAAACAAGAGATAAATGACTTCTGAGTTCTGACTCAAAATGATGATTATTCCTGATGCACCCCACCAAAGACAGTGTTCTTAGGTTTTTGAAAATTTCAAGTGGGTTCAATGTCTGTGATTTGTTCCCATGCCCATTGCGCAGACTTATTTATATCTCCGAATTTTCTATTCAGGATCACATTCTTCCCAACATTGTTTTTGTTAGGGGCAAGACAATATGAAACGTAGTTCTTCCAAACATTGTTTTTGTTAGGGGCAAGACAGTATCAAACGTAGTATTCACTAGCCCTTTATCTCTCGTTCTCTGCCAATATTTCATCTGCTAGAAGAACCTCTTCATTCATCACTTCCTTCAGACATTATGGTCTCTCCTCGCTGTCTTGAGTTTTTTTAGATGATGACAAAAGTAATCATTAATTATTAACGTGCTTATTAATTAGTCTTGTACAGAACATGTCTCGATCTGTATTATCAGAAGTGTAATTTTTAGATGCTTTCCGCTCATGATTACAGAGCTCAAACTTCTGTCACGATTTCCCAGTTGTCTTATTTATTACTCCACTGAGCTTTTCTCTTTTTTCTTACTACCTCCGTTTCTTCTCTATAGCACCGGTTTGACTTTTTGACTCGTATCTGAGTCACTTTGACCGGGTGATTTGTATAGCAAAACGATGTGATTTTGTAATAATTTTTTCACCGTGTTATAGAGCAACTTTTACTCTACAACACCATGAAAAAAATATCAAAAAATTATATCATTTTGCTATCCAAATTACCGGGTCAAAGTGACCCAGTGAATAGTGGTAAAAGTCAAACTGGTGTGATAGAGAAGAAACGGAGGTAGTAATTTATTATGCAGGCTGTCCGAAAATTGAATGAGGCGAAGAAGCTTGAATCCAGTGCTCATTACAGTGCTGATTTCGGCAAGGAGTGATATTGATACCACCAGCAAGCGTGTGCAAGTTGGTTGTTTTAAACAAACTTCTAGCGGTGCGACATTTCCTCTACCTGGACAATGTCCTGTTAGGTTGACACTCTAGTGGTTAAGAAGGATGTTGGTTGAAAAGCCGGATTATTTCTGTTGTTGATCAGCTGCTGTTAATTATTATTATATGATGTATCTGTAACCGGAATACCTCGAGGGGCAGCAGCAAAAATATTCCAGTATTTTGGGCATGTTTCTTCTTCATACAAGGCTAAATATTTCTTGTTTCTTGTTCTTTAAAAATTGGCATTATGTTGGTTCTGATCTGTGTTTGTGCTTCCTTGGTTGTTGGTTGTTTAGCCAAGATTTGTCAAATCCAAGATCTGTTATGTTGTTTTTAGATGGTGTTGTTCATGGTTCTAACTTTTAAAGGAGTGAAATTGTCAAATCCCACAGATAAATTGCCGGTTGTGAATATGTTACCAATTCATCTGTGAAAATGGTATGTTACTGGTTGGTTGACGATACTGATGTCATTCTAGCATAGAAGAAACCGATGGTACAGATTGTGGGTTGTCGAACATGTGTCAGTACTTTGTTAATGCAAATTGGGCAAACATGAAATGCTGAACATGCCTATGAGCATTTTCATCACCCAGCTATGCAAAAAAGAAAATTGCATTGGAAACGGAGAGAGGAAATCTGATAATCTATGGTGCTCTTTTCTGATTGTTAGAGTGCCAGTCTCTAGAATCGGAACAATTTATTGCCTAGATCACCGCAGGAACATCTACTTTCACACATTGATCAGCCAAAGATTCAAGAATTAACAAAATGAATGATTCTCTGGGATCCATCTTTGCTTAAAATGGAATGAACATAGAGAATCCAGTTTTCTTGAAATTTCTATTCTGATTCAAAAGCGTGGTGTAAACCTACCTCTGTTTCTTCGCTTTGGTGATAAATCACATATGCTGTAGCAAAATTAAATCTAAGACACAACTGTTTGTCTCTAAAAGTCTAAAACTGCTCTTTTTGTCTTCAAAAGTATATTTCGACGAAAGTTATGTCCTTAAAAATAATTTTCACAATTTATTTTCCTCACTAGAAGTACTTTTTGCGATGAAAGTACAGTCCCTGAAAGCAATTTTCACAATTTTTTTTCCTGCCTAAAAAGTACCTTTTGCTACGAAAATGATGTCTCTAAAAGCAATTTTCACAATTTATCTTCCTCCCTAAAACCTGCATTTCAGAGAAAAAAAAAATTGTCCGTAAAGAATATTAACCACAATTCCATGTTTTCCCAAAGATATTTATAGATTTTAAATAAAATGTACCAAATTCTAGCCAGTTAGACCACCACAAAGTAAGTGATAAAGTTGCATTACAAATAGAGATCCAAACTTCACATCAAAAAATTATAATGAAAAATTTCAATTAAAGACTACACAACTTCATAGTTACACATGACAAGAAACAAAAAAGAATCCAAGTCCTATCACAAGAGAGTGAACAAATACAAACGGACGATTGGAAGAGGACTTGCACCGAGTACAACTTCTTTGCATCAGAAGGAAGAATCTCGCTAAGTTCTTCCTTCACTGCTTCATCTGTAAAGAGAACATAATGTACATCAATCCACAGCCTCTTCGCATGTACATAATCGTTACTATCAATGTTCCATCCAAATTAATACCTGAATCACAACAGTACTATCAGTAATGTATATCCATATGTATAGTTTTCTTAGAATTACTTTAATTGACTGCCTAATTAATATTAATCATGAAGTTAGAATATGGAGAGACCAATGCATATATAATACAATCACACATAGGAAACCATATATAGTTCATGCAAACCATAGATGGTGGATCTCGTTGTTGTCAATCTAGTTACCCTTAATAGTATGAGCAGCGACATGATTCACTGCTGAAGTCCTCTTATATGCGATCGATGGTTATTTCATCATAATTATCTTTGGCGACGCGATATAGGCGACGAATGTTGTAGTGGTTGTAGTGGTTGTTGCAAAGAACAATAATAACAGATTAATAATGGGTATTTTCCTTCATCATCATGCACCAAATGTGAACTATGTTGCTTCGATTTGGTTGCTAACTAGGGGAAGCCATCTAATTTGTTGTAGATGTTCCTGTTATTGACGCCTACTATACTTTCCGATCTGGTTGCTAACAACAGTTATGTTGTTGTAGCGTATTATCAATCTACTGAATAATAAGAATAATGGGTCTTTTCCTTACATTACATGCACCAAATATTGACTATGTTGTTTCCAAGCTTAACTCTGTATGACATAGGAATATCTACTCTGTTATTAGAATATGTACGCTACCCCTTCCATGTTTTTTTTTTTTTTTTTTAATATATATATTTTCTTCTTTTGAGTTATTGAATTCTGATATAGTAATTATTAAGAGATTCTTGCATGTAAACACAACAAAATTGTACAAAAGTCAGTACAGGAAGGAAAGATAAGTAGAACCTTTGAAGAATTGTTATCGCAATCGATGTCCGCAACTGAATATCTTTCTCTGAGGAGTGAATCGGGCTTCTGCTTAAATTGAGCACGAAGTAAGCTTATGAGTATAAACAAAGGAGGTCTTATTTTTTCCTTTTCTTTTTTCTTTTTTTTTTCTGTATTTACATGCTTCATTGAGGCAGTAGGCCGTAAACATTCTGCTTGAAACATTTCAATAGCTCCCTGCAATGGAAATGATCCATCGGACATTGTACGTCATGTTTTTGTAGCCGTGGTGTGTGATTGTTGAGAGAACCTGCGTTTCGGGAGTTCCATACTCTAAACTCATACAAGACGAGCTAGCGGCAGGCGCACTCAACCTTAAGAAACAATGCATTACATATATATATATATATATATATATCTCGCATCCCTCAAGTTCGGTCAATTGTCATCTCGTAGACCATGAGCACCTACCTCGTCTCGTAGGCCGTGCTCAAATGAGTTTACATCTCCTTTATTATATTCATATCATGCATGATTCATAAGATCTTGTAGGTGGGCCCAATGAAGATAACAAAGAGTGATGAAATGAGAATCTTCCTTTCCATCCATAGTGTCGCTTTGATTCGGTTCAGCTGCTTTCCTAGCAGTGTCCGGAGGCCGAATCATCCATAGCCGTTAGGTGTCACGCTAAAGTAGCACCACCGACCTGTTTCTCCACGACACGGATAAAAGTAGTAAGGGTATACAATGTCAACCATTCTTATATGATCGACGAGGCTCACACGGCGAGGAATCTCAGGGACTAGTCTACTCGCCACCTCATGTCACTCATCAGCACACGTTATCTAGGGAAGATATGCGCCATAGTGTTTGGACTCTAATCAGAGCACATGTCCTATCCCATAGGGACCACTATGTAGATGTAAGTCCAACAGTCCTTATGACTATTAACCCGAATACTGAATGTTGCACATTTGCAAATCGAAATTAGTTCTCTCATCCGACTTTCTCTACGCAGACTATATATGGCTTAGGGTGGTAACCATGTTCGAATGGCCATAAACAAATCTCACCTCAGAACTTATTCCAATGCGACAAATGAATCCGTCTGACAGGGTCTTGCACTATTGATAGATGTCAAGCTCATGTCATAGGCCATGCGCCTCATATGACAGGCGTCACATATCATATCATATCATATCATATCATATCATATCATATCATATCATATCATATCATATCATATCATATCATATCATATCATATCATATCATATCATATCATATCATATCATATCATATCATATCATATCATATCATATCATATCATAGGCTTCTCGCACTTATCGGGATTTTGTCTCATCTACTACTCACCTAGAATATCCAGGATATTGTAAAGGCGGTTGCACGTGTGAGAGAGCTAACCTAATGTCCGCGCGGCATGTTCTATGCTAGTATAGGATATGTAAACGTATCATACACGTACCAAAATAACATGTAGCATAATCAAAACAAATCCAATTAAAATCCAACAATCAATTTCTAAATTATATTATCAATCTGAATTCTCTAGTGATATCTCACCACCTATCTAAGCCCATATTCCTAACATGACCAGTAAATACATGCCTTAACAAATGTTTTGGTCATGGGATCAGCTAACATTTGATTCATAGGAATGTGCTCTAAAGAAACATCTCCTTTAGCCACCACCTCCCTAATGAAGTGATACTTTATCTCTATGTGTTTGGCTTTACTGTCGTATTTCAGATCCTTAGCACAAGCTATGGCCGACATACTATCATAGCGTAGCGTTACTGGTCTTAGTTTGTCAACCGCCCTTAAGCTGACCAGGAATATCTTTAGCCAAACACTCTCCTGCGCTGTCGCAGAACAGGCAACATATTCAGCTTCCATGGTTGACAAGGAAGTGCAAGTCTGTTTGCCGCTGTGCCACGTGATGGCTCCTCCACCCAGCATGAAGACGTATCCTGAGGTCGATTTCTGTGCGTCTAGGTCCCCACCCCAGTCAGCATCATTGTAGCAAACATGTCGAAGCTCTGAGCCTCGATAGCACATCACGTAATCCTTTGACCCTTTGAGATATCAGAGTATTCTTTTCACAGCCTTCCAATTCCCAATGCCTGGGTCAGACTGATATCTGCTAACTGAACCGACCGCATGACATATGTCAGGCCGTGTACACATCATGGCGTACATGAGACTCCCGGCATTAGTTGCATAGGGTACTTTGGCCATCTGGTCTTTCTCGTGTTGGGTCTTGGGACACATTTCTCGACTGAGTTTTTCGCCATGCGCAGTGGGAGTGTCAAGTGGTTTGGCATCGCACATTCTGAACCGTTCAAGTATCTTCTTGATGTACGCCTCTTGCGACAATCCTAGAAATCTCTTGGAACGATCTCTCAGGATCTTAATCCCAAGGATGTAACTTGCGTCACCAATATCCTTCATCGAGAAGCGAGAGGATAACCACCCTTTAGTGATCTTGAGCATTCCTATATCATTGCTTGCCAATAGTATGTCATCCACATATAATAAAAAATCATGAACTTCTTTCCTGAGCTTTTTACATACACACAGTGGTCCTCATCTACCATTGCAAAACCATATGCTACAATGTGTTGATGCAATATCAAATACCACTATCTTGAGGACTGTTTAAGTCCATATATGGACTTAACTAGTTTGCACACTTTGTACTCTTGACCTTTCTTCTCTAAGCCTTGCGGTTGAGCCATATATATCTCCTCGTCTAGTACTCCATTGATAAACGCAATCTTAACATCCATCTAATGTAGATCTAAGTCCATGCTTGCTACTATTGCTAGTATAAGGCGAATAGAGGCTATTCTCACCACCGGCGGGAATGTCTCCTCATAATCCACACCCTGCTGTTGGGTGTAGCCTTTCGCCACTAGTCGGGCCTTATGCCTTTCCACGCTTCCGTATGCCTTCCTTTTGACCTTGAAAATCCACTTGTTTCCAATGTCCCTACGTCCAGGAGGCAAGTCAACTAGGTCCAAAACATGGTTGGTTTTCATTGACTCAAGTTCTTCTTGTAAAGCAATTTCCCATTCTTTCTTGTCAGGTGATGATAGAGCCTCGGACAATGTCCTAGGTTCATCATCCTCTTGCGTGGTGACCACCATGGCCTCCCCTTCAATATCAAATCGTCGACGGGGTACGCTCCCACGAGCGCTCCTACGCAAAGAGGGTTTTCTTCAGCATTATCGTCATATACGATGAGCTGCTCACTAGGTAAGGCACTCCCACTGTTCTCAAGATCCATAGGAACAAATTCCTCTTGAGTAGCGGTGAATTAATTTCGTCTATTGGTTCCTCTTTTTCGTAGAGAATACCATCTCCACGTGCTTCTCCCTGACTAGGAAAATCTCCCTCAAGAAATTCAACGTCTCGCGACTCCATCTCTGTTAGACTGCCATCTGACTGCTGCGCTATGCATACGTAACCCTTAGAGTGCTCAAAGTATCTTATGAAGATGAAATTCTTTCCTCTAGCACCCAATTTCCCATGGACATGGGAGACGTTACGTACATAGGTGGCCGACCCCCATGGCCTAAGGTGACCCAATTCGGGTTGACTTTTGGTCCACATCACATAAGGGGTTGTGGCTACAGACTTGGTGGGCACACTGTTGAGTATGTATGTATGTGGCTTTCATCAATGCGTATCCCCAATAGGAGACACAGATTCGCGTTTGCCATCATACTACGCACCATCTCTAACAGTGTCCTATTCCTTCTCTCCGCTACACCATTCTGCTGCGGTGTGAAGGGGATAGTCAACTGCCTCACTATTCGTTTAGTCTCACAGAGCTCCTTAAATTGCTCAGATAGATACTCACGGCCTCGATCTGTCCTAAGAGCCTTAACTCTTTGTCCAGTTGGTTCTCTACCTCTTGTAGGAACTTTCTGAAGCACTCTAGCGCCTCAAATTAATGTGTCATCAAGTACACGTAGCCGAAATGAGTGTGATCATCTATGAATGTGATGAAAATAGCGAGCACCACGTCTAGTCCTAACATTCAATGGATCGCGAACATAAGACTGAATAAGTTGTAAAGGCTCAATTGCCCTTACTGCTTTACCGAACGGTTTGCGGTTGGCTTTCCCTGCAAGGCAACACTCAAATATAGGTAGAGAAATCTTTGACATATTTACAAGAAAGCCTGCCTTGGCCAGCCTGTTCATCTTATCCTGTCCTATATGTCCCAATCTAGCATGCCATCTAGAGGAATCAACATCACTAGAAGATGTAATGAATGAATAAGAATCATAAGCATCACCAATGCTAGAACCAATAATGTCTAGGATAAAATAAACCACGAGAAATCAAACCAGTACCAAAACATGAATTGCCAAAAAACAGTTTGGCAACTCTACCCTCAAAAACAAGTTTGTAATCCAAATCCAAAAATCTAGAAACTGAAACTAAGTTCTTGCGTGCATCAGGAGCGTATAGAACATCATGGAGGACAAGTGTAACTCCAGACCTCATCTTCAGCTGATATGTGCCAATGCCCACTACATCAACGAAGGAGTTGTTCCCCATGTACACTCTTCTACTGCCCACTAGTACTCACATATAATCCGTGCACGAGTCGCGGTTGCATGCTAGGTGGTCGCTTGCACCTGAATCCAAAACCCACTCATTAGGGGAATCAGCAATCACTACAACAATTCTGACCTGTGCCGACCATTTTCTTATCGACAAGCAATTCTGTGTCGCCAGTTATATGATTTATCTACTGAATTTGTGTTTGTCAATATAACTTGTCAATACTGTCAATTTTTACAAATTTCAAGTAAAAAAATTGTCAACAATTGTATGCGCTCAATTTTTCCGCTCCCGATAATAAATAGGTGACAAACATAATATCTAATGACTCACAAATTCGTCAAAAATCAAAACACATTATTTTTTAGGGTAATGATAAATTATTCCCGCACTTCTAGAATGTTTGAGGGAATCACAATAAATAATTAAACAAATACATTAACTCTCTCACGCACACGTTACTCATCACTATCACCCCCCCCCCCGTCTCTCAAACTCCCTCTCAAAACCTCTCTCTCATTAATCTCCCGTCTCTCTCAAACTCTCTCAATCTCAATCTCAATCGCAATCAGTCTCAAAATTGCGTGATTCTCTCTGAAAATCCTTCGATTAATCCCCTTCATCACTCTCAATCTCCTTATCTTCTCCATCCGGCGATCCCCTTCATCACTTTGTGAACGTGATAGTCTGTGGGGTTCTTGTGGGTCGATCCCCTTCATCAGGTATGATGGTGTCTCACTATTTCCTCTTCTTTTTCCTTTCTATGTGTGTTCAATTTATTTTGGTTCATGAACTATGGTTTTCTAGATGAGATCAACCCAGAAGTTTGAATGGGGGAAATCGGGGGCTTTGCAGATTTAGGTTAATTATGAAGTGACTGCGCACATATTTGACCCAATTTTCAGATTGCATGTTCAGTTTATTTTGGTTCATGAACTAGGGTTTTCTGCTATTTAAAAAAACTGGGGCTTTTATGTTTTTTTTTGGAGATTGGACTGATCATTTTTGTTTATGAATGATTTGGTTTGTGTCTGTTCAGGTGGCTGTGGTTTTTTGATGAGAAGCTCATTGCCCTGGACCGGAAAAAGGTTAGTAGTAAGACTTGTATTTGTTTTGATATATGTTTCCTGGAAAAATTTGGGGCTTTTGCTATTTTGGTTATGATATTTGTCAAAGTAAACTGACAATTTTTGGAATGAAACTGCTCATATATGTTTTGGGTTTGATTTGTGATATTGTCGAATTAAAAAAATAAATTGAATAGTCATAACTGCATATACAATATTCTGCATAGCTGTATTGTTGTTCAAGTTGATTTTTTATTGTTGATTCCGTTGGTTGCACATGGTGGAAGACTGCAATTCACAGCGATACTCACTGCGTATCTGCCTTACCAATGTGTTATAGTAGTAGTTGTTTTTGTGTCTTTTTTAGACATTAGGAAAATGATAGGCCTCCTCTTGTCTGCAGAGAATCGTCTTGCCTTTCAGCTTGTGGTATTCAATGTACATGTGTTTTGATTGTATTTGCGAGTGTATTATTTGTGCGGTCCACTTCTGAAGTTGGGAAGTGTAAGGATACTGAGATTTCTTTATTCTTTTGGGATACTGCAAAGAGGAGTTCTATATTTCACTGTATTTGGTAATTGATTGTTAGTAAATTTTTTCAAGATTGCTTCGATGTGTGGATCTTAAGTTCTGTTAGGGTTCAGCCTGTTCTGAAAGTTATACTGGAAGCAATTTCGAGGGTTTATGATCATAGTGAGAGGCTGTTAAGTGATGAAAAAAACTAATTTTGAATTGGTTGGTACCATGAACATTAAATTATGTAATACTAGCAATACAGTAAATACGATCAAACATAAGTAAATACGTACGTGTTTACCTTGGATCTGCGAATCAAGCAATTAGTCCTCTCCAAACGAATTTGAAGTTGTGCCCTGTGCATTCATGTATGCAGAATTCTTGGAGCAGGATGATATCTTTGTATGGAGTTTAATTCATGGACTAATGATATGGTGTTTGTCGAAATAAGTGGTAGTTGGCCAATAGTGGGGAATTTTTCGGAAAGTTTATATCAGTACATGGAAGCGTGGGTGGAGAGTGGAGACGTGAGATGTGTTGAACAACTTGGTTCTTCATTACTTACAGTTCACGTGTTCCTCTTTTTTGTACTCATTGGCCGTAGAGTGAGTATCTGTTTCTTATGCTCATTTGCTCCCAGTTTAGTTTATTTCCTTACGACAATCTGTTGTATCCACAATGTTTTGTGCTGTATGTTGATTGTATTTGATTGTGTTAACTCTGTCGTTGAACTGCATTTAATGCATAAGTACTAATCGTCATGTACTGTATGTCAGGTTATAGATAGAGTTGAGCACGAGGAAGCAATTACTAGTGGACTTGGTGAAAGATCTTGATTAACAGCTGCTTATAAGGTTATTTGTCTCTTCATCTCGCATCAAAGGTAAATTTTATCGTCTGCTCGCGGAAAAGTACGTGATACTTGATGCTGGTTTGGGAATTTTTTACAATGCTCTTTGATGACTTCATACTCCTTATCTGTTGTAGTACTTGATGACTCTGTATTCTACATTTGGTTCTTAATTTGCATAACACCAACTGTCGTATAAAAACTTACGACGTATAAACTGCATATAGGTATTGATGGATCGAAGTTGGATTGGTTTACATGATAACTGGTGTCAGGAATATGTTGATGGAGTGTCTAATTTCATTTCGGTTGCGAGTTGGCACACCGATGAAAGGAATAGAATACGTTGTCCGTGTTCTTGCTGCGTTAATGTTTACTATTTACCGGTTAACGTTGTAAGAGGACATTTGCATGCAAATGGTATGCTTGTAGATTACAGAAAGTGGGTTTTTCATGGGGAAGATTACGGTTTAGGTACGGTTGATGGGAATGATTCGAGGTACGTTGTAGATGACATTCCCGAGACACATCTTGACGTTGAGGGTTTGATAGGGAACTTACAAGAGGGACTGCTTACTGGTAATCATGGGGATGCTATATCATCCGATGAACCAAATGCAGAAAGCGGGGAGGGTGACAAATTTGCTAAGTTGTTAAGCGATGCTCAATGTGAGGCTTATCCGGGTTGTCAAAAGTTCTCTAAGCTGTCCCTTATAATAAGGTTGCTACGTATCAAGACGTTATGTAAATGGAGTAATAAATCGGTGAACATGGCATTGGATTTGATTAGAGAGTTAGTGCCTCCCGGTCACACTCTACCAAAATCCTTTTATGAAGCTAAAACTGTTTTACGAGAACTTGGTCTTGGCTATATTAACATCCATGCATGTCCAAACAATTGTGCTTTGTATTGGAAAGAAAATGAAAAGTTGGATCACTGTCCCAACCCTGATTGTAAGGAACCTAGATGGAAGGAAAGTAAGAAGACAAATGGAAAGAGAATTCCTCGAAAGGTTCTTAGATATTTTCCTCTGAAACCCAGGCTTCAAAAACTATTCATGTCAAAATCTGTTGCCAAGGATATGCGATGGCACAAGGAGCAGCGTGTGCAAGATAGCAATGTCATTGGACACCCTGCTGATGCTAAGAAATGGCAAGATTTTGACAAAGAACATGAATGGTTTGTTGAATATCCTTGTAATATTCGATTGGGATTAGCCAGTGATGGATTTAACCCTTTCAGTAATATGAGTAGCACATATAGTATGTGGCCTGTAGCTCTTACTGTATACAACGTGGGTCCTACGCAAGTTATGAAAGATCCATTTATTATGATGTCGTTATTAATTCCTGGCCCTAAATCACCGGAAAATGACATCGATGTTTACTTGCGGCCATTAATTGATGATCTGAAAGAGTTTTGGGAACATGGTGTTGAAACATACGATGCTTATTCCGGTGAAACATTTAAGCTGCACGCTGCACTCATGTGGACAATTAACGACTTCCCTGCATATGGTATGTTGTCCTGATGGAGTACAAAAGGGAAACTAGCGTGTACACCGTGTAACAAAGAAACTCATCATATAAGATTAAAGTACAGTAAGAAACAGGCTTATATGGGTCATCGTCGGTTCTTACCACTCAATCATCCTTGGCGTCGGAATAAAAGATTTAATGGTAAATCTGAGCATAAACCAAATCCGAAGGAGTTATCGGGGGATGATGTTCTTGATCAGTTGAAGTTACTTCCCGCAGATTTAAAGTTCGGAAAGACTTTAATAAGAAGGGAAAGACTTCAACTAGTAAGAAGAGAAAGCGCAGTGAGCCCGAATTAAACTGGACGAAAAAAAGTATATTTTTTGAATTAAGTTATTGGCGGTCACATCAACTCAGACATAAATTGGATGTCATGCCCGTAGAGAAAAATGTTTGTGAGAGCGTGATTGGTACTTTGATGAATATTGAAGGTAAAACGAAAGATCATCTTAATTCGCGCCTGGATTTGGAGGATCTGCGTATTAGGAAAGATCTACAAGTACAAATGGATGGTGTTATTCCTCCAGCACCCTATAGTCTGGATGCAGCTGGAAGGAAAAACATGTGTGAATGGTTAAAATCCATTAGATTTCCTGACGGTTATGCTTCAAATATATCTCGTTGTGTCAGTAGCAACGATAACAAGATAACTGGCATGAAAAGCCATGATTATCATGTATTGTTACAACGGTTTCTCCCCCTTGCTATACGTGGGAACTTGAGCAAACAAGTTTGCGAAGCATTAACTGAACTGAGTATGTTCTTTAAAGAGCTGTCTTCAATAACTTTGACGGTCGAGTGCTTGGAGAGATTAGAAAGGGATATTGTGGTCATACTTTGTAAGTTGGAGTTGATATTTCCTCCTTCGTTATGGGATGTTATGATTCACTTGCCAATCCACCTTCCTCGAGAGGCAATGTATGGGGGTCCAGTTCAATATCGCTGGATGTATCCCATTGAAAGGTAACTTTTACTGATAGGTTTGCGGTTTTTAAATTTTATAATCTGCCATCAACTTCATTTATGATTATCGTATGTATCTTTACCTGAACAAATTTCTTTACACACTCAAACAATATGTTAGAAATAGAGCTCGACCCGAAGGTTCAATTAACGAGGCCTACATCGACAATGAATGTCTAAATTTTTGTTCGATGTATCTCCACGGTGTTGAAACAAGATATAATCGGGAAGATAGAAACCAGGAAGCCGTTAATTACAGGCAAAAGAATACATTTTCTGTATTTTCTCGTCCTGCTCGGCCTTTGAATGCCTTGCAAAATGAATTGATATCACCTGCAGAATATGATCAAGTCAGATGGTTTGTTTTACACAACTGCGAAGAAACTGATCCATATTCAGAGTAAGTCTTTTTATTGGTACTTCTATTCCTTTGTGAAAACATCAATCTATTGTTAAAAAAATTGACAATTGAATCTGGTCACAGTAAGCATCGTGAAGAAATTGAGTTGAGCGACTCCACAAATGTGGAGCAATGACATGAGAATGAGTTTGCTGGTTGGTTTAAGAAGCTTGTAATACATCTTGCCCAATACCAATCCTTATTGTATGTTGGAATTTGTAGTGAATAGGTTCTGAAATGTTTTGTCGTTTACCCAGATGGTGCGCATAGACAAGTCCGCAGAGGCAACTGATGACTTGTATTCGCTTGCATGTGGCCAAGATAAATGCATTAACCGGTACACGGTATGTGTTTTTAATGGAATGAGGTTCCACACTGCTGCACGCGATGAACATCGCGTGACACAGAACTCTGGAGTTCTTGTCCGAGCCGAACATAAGGGCAAAGAAATTGATTTTTATGGTGTTTTAACAAATATCATTGAGCTAAGTTATTTAGGTGGGAATCGTGTTTTTATCTTCAAGTGCAATTGGTTTAATACAGGAGACACGAAGACAGGGATTAAAAAAGATAAGTACTTCACAAGCGTTTACATAAGTCGTTCATGGTACAAAAAGGATCCTTATATATTAGCGTCACAGGCTCAACAAGTCTTCTATGTCCGTGATGTTATTCTCGGTAAAAACTACAGGATAGTTCAAAAAATACAACCTAGAAATTTGCATGACATACCAGAAATTGTAGAAGAAACAAGTAACCATCAGGGCAAAGACATTTATGTTGACGGTGCATATCAACAACCATTTAATGCTGGCATATTGATATGTTTGAAGTTGATGATGAAGTTGATATTAATGAAACCGTTGACGAAGATACAACAGACGATGACTGTGAAAGTGACGAAGAACAGAGTTCTGGTGACGATGATTACCAAAGTTCGGGCGACAGCAGCGATGGTAGTCACCGATATGTTGATGATGATGTTGACGATGACGATGACGATGACGATACAAATTTGGGAGATTACAATTAATTGGATTTTTCAGATATACTTGCGTTTGACTTCACATGTTGAATTAATTTTTTATTCTTCTTAGCTATTTCATCATTTTTTTCATGAATAAAACATTAATGTCGTTATCTAAGTTTATTTCATACAGTTATCACAGTTTTTTTTTGGGTTTGGTAGATATTGATACCTGTTGAGATGAATAATACATTAACGTTGCTTGGCCTGTTTGTACACTTTATTTTGTACTTGACTCTAGGCTATGGAGACATTTGGAAAGGTAAGACGGTCACTCCGGTTAACTCCATCCAAGTCTACCAATGGCATAAGTGGACTGGTTACTGCTCAAAAGAAGATTATGGTGGAGGTAAGGCTCATAATCTTTACTTATGTATAACACAAACATTTTTTCGAGACTCCTTCGTTCTTTATTTTGCTATATGTGTTTTTTTAGTTGTTTAACTTGCAGTTAAGTACATACTTGTATAATTATGTTGCGGTGTCGCCACTTATGTCTCTATTTTCCTTTACACATAATACAACCCGAGCCAGTGGTACAAGGATATCCCTTCCAGTCACCAGTACCAGGTCACCGACTACTATCCGACAGGAGTCATTGAAGCCCACTGACAGCGGAGTGTTGGGAGAAAACATCAGAGACTGCAACGCCAAGGGTATAAATTTCTAATTACGTCGTTCACATTTCATTTTTTCATTATTCGTAACTCTTAACGTAACTTTTTGAGATAAAATTGTGCATTATTCTGTAGGATCTACGGGTTCACAATTGTAGAAAAAAAGTAGCAACTCTGTTCGACACCCACAAGGATGGTTGGCTGCGAATGTCGATAAGCTTCGTATTGTTCTCTTAAGTCCCTCATTTGTAATAACTTATATGCCAAATGCAAACACATTCAGTTTTGCTTGTTCGTCGATTCTTACTTTGATTTGCATTATGTTTACGCAGGATTGTCCTCCGGGAAAAAACAAAATAACAAGAAAAATGCGCAAAATTCAGTTACCTCTCAAACCCAGCAGACAACCATGGGAATGGAGCCCGACAATGCAGCTGTGACTCAGGCTGGCCCCGTTTCCGTATCAGCAAGTCAGTGCGTATCCACAAGAAGTACACCGATTACGACAAACACCAGTGTTGCAGTGGAACATATTCTGAACCAGTCAAGTACTACTGTTGGCAGGACACAAAAAAATCAGGTTGATAATGATGTTGTGGTACGTAGCTATTTACGTTACACGTAACAGAGCTATTACTGGTAAATTTCAACTGTCTGTTCTTATTTTTGTGTGTGTACACTCAATACAGAACATAGAATCTCAAATCCGTATAAGGAGATCCCCTAGATTGACTCCCAACAGGAATATCAGCACTCAAACAATTGAAGACCCTACTTCTGACCGAAGGGAACAGCGTAATCTCAACAATTCAACCGGTATCGTGGGAATGGCAGACGGAAATGTAACTGAACGTCATGAGGTAGCTACAGATGCAGTTTAATCCTGATGGTGCATTCTTCAATAAATTGTGTATCTTTATCACCAACCAATTGCGCTTTACGTGATGGCACATGATGTTCGCGAAAGGAAAGCTGTTCAAATCTCACCTCGTAGCCTGATTACTAGACTAGCTGCAACAGATGTGGTTGCTGATCCTGTCATACGAGAAAGAACCTCTGTGGAGCGTAATTCAGTCAACCCCGGTAAAAATATCCCTTTTTGTACCTGTAGACATTTCCTTGTGTTTTAAAGCCACCGCGATTTTAAATTACTTGTACTTATTGTAATTAATGCAGGATCACAAACCAGGAAAAAGGCGCGGAAGAACTCTGTTGCGAGTGCTCAAGTGGAAACTGAGGATGTCCATGACAGTGATGCGGTACTATTGATGATATCCGTACCTAATTTTGGCTTCATTGGCATTCTCTGCACTGTAATTAGCTTGTCAAACTCTGTGATGCATGTTGCGACACATGATGTTAGCGCAACAAATGTGGTTGCTGATTCTGTTATATGAGAAAGAACCTCTGTGGAGCGTAATGTAGTCAACCCCGGTACAAATATCGCACTAAACCTGTAGAAAGATCGTTGTGTTATAAAGCCATCACGCTTTCATTACTTGTAGTTATTGTAATAAATGCAGGATCACAAACCAGGAGACGGGCTCGGAAGAACTTTTTTGCGAGTGCTCGATTGGAAACTGAAAATGTCCATGATAGTGATGCGGTACTATTGATGATATCTGGGTTTATTTTTTGCTTAATTGGAATTTTTATGCGCTTTAATTAACTTTTGGACCTCTGTGATATTGATGAAGTTTACGGTACATGATGTTGGGACAACATATGTGGTTGCTAATTCTGTTAGACGAGAACGAAGCTATGTGGAGCGTAATGCAGTAAACCCCGGTAAATATATCTCGTATTATACCTGTACACAAATTATTGTATTATAAAGACACCATGCTTTCAAATTACTTGTAATTGCTGTAATGTATGCAGGATCACAAACCAGGAAAAAGGCTCGGAAGAAATCTGTTGCAAGTGCTCAAGTGGAAACGGACAATGTCCACGACAGTGATGCAGTTATATTGATGATATCCATACCTAAGTTGTGCTTCCTTGCCAATCTTTACACATTAATTAACTTGTAGAACTCTGTGATGCAGGTTACGACACATGATGTTGGCGTAAGAAGATCTCATCTACTGACACCTACTAGGTTGGCGAAAAGAGCGAATGCAGCATCAAGTCCCAGGACGAGTGGTCGGACCAACTGAAGGACATATGTCGAAATGGAAGAGCTAAATCTATCTGACAATGACATAGCTACTGATGTAAGTACCAATACATCGGAGAATGTTTCTTCAGTATCTTTAATTACAGTATGTGGGGAACTATCTATATCATAGTGTACTCATGATGATTTTTTATTGTAGGATGCGGTGCTTCATGATACACCGAGAAGGTCGATTCGACTGAATTCGACAAGGGAACGATCACCCTCCAACTAACGAGGGAAATTCCGAGAGCAACTTCTGTGCTGAATGTATGTAACTTAAGTCACATATTATATACATGGACATATTCATTTATTCTTTTTATATTTCATTACAAATTGGATGCTTGTTGTCTAAACATTGCATATACAATTTGTTGCAGATCCGGAAAGAAGTAGAGGTGGACGAGGAGTGACTCGTGGACTAAAAGTTAGAAAGACCCTGAAAGATAAAGCTAAGACTCCTGTCAACATTCCTTTGGGGAAGCGTAGACCAGTGGGTGATAGACATTTAGAGCTAACAGCCGAGGTTGGTGTTGCAGTTCGCATGTACGCGCCTGTTGAAGTACCGTCGTGGAGCGCTATGGAGCCTCATAAGAAGAAACCAATTTACGACCACCTGCAAGTGAGTTGGGTTATACACGTTTCATTTTTCTTGAACTTATGATCATGAACTGAAATTTCATTTGCTGTACTCTGTCTATTTAGGGGATATTTGAGCTTGATTTTTCGAGGAAACATATTGTTCGTGCAATCAGTTCCTTGTGCAACAGATCATATAGTGACCACAGGTACAAGTTGCATAAGCATTACAAAACTTTCCGCAGCCCTATTGAAGCAAGGCGTCATCCTTCCCCACTTGTGAACCAGAATGATTAGAATACATTGTGTCTTTACTTTGAGTCTGAAGCCTGTAAGGTAAAACAAATACAAGACTTTGTCGTACACATTTATTCATTGCTTCCATTTTTCTTTTTTCTGAAAATACGTTGATTAAATTTTGTTGGCATCATATGGCAGAAAAATAGTAGAAGGGGTACTGAGAACAGACGACATGTCAAGAATCTACATACATCTGGTTCGAAGACTTTTGTACAGCGCTTGCATGAGATGGTAATGCTTTTAACTTCTATGATTTTTACATTACCATAATTTTTATGCTTAAACTTGTTTTCCACTAAGTTTTTCTATAAGAATCGGCCCCCTTATCTTCATATACATGTAACATTCATTTACTATCTTGTATAGGAATAACCGTCACTTATTGACAATTTCAAGACCACTCATTGCAAAAGTGGCACAAGCATCTGGATGTCGCGGGAGGCCCGTAATCTATATGTATGTTATACATTTACTACGAAAGTACTAATGTTTTGCCAGCATTTTAAAACTCAATCAACTGTTTTGAAATGACAGAATCAAATGATAGAAATGAGGGATAATGATGTGGATGGTGTCCTAACTGAAGAACAGATTACGGAGGAAGTGCTTGGAAAAAGGCGGGGTTTTGTAGCTGGCTACGGAGGGGGCGAGGTACCAAAATCTGCTTGGACTTAGGATGATGGGAGGTCTGAATATCTTGCAAGGGCTGAAGAAGCTGAAAAGAGGGCGGAAGCAGAACGAAAAAGGGCAGAAGTTGAACGTCGAAGGGCAAAAGCTGAACGAAGTAGGGCAGAGGCTGCGGAGAAGCGTTCCGAAGCCCTGGAAAAGAGGGTGAGCAATGTGGAGGCACTGATACTGAAGACTCTCCCCCTTGAAGAGGAAACAGAATCTGAGCCGGAATATGAGCCCGAATCTGAAGAGGAATTTCCATAGGAATCTGATCCGGAGTCCATGTCGGAATCGGAGTCGGACACTTCAGACAGAGAATGAGGTAAGAGACTTGGTACTTAAATTTGTATTTGAATAGAGTCATAATATTATCGGATTTACGATCTTCTGTCATTCTTCGAGTGCATAATTGTGGTTAATTAGGGAGAAGGTTTTTTAAATGCATACTGTTACTGGCTTGAGCAACCTGCAGTTAGTCGTCACTTGCCTGGGGTTTTTTCCATCTAACCTTTACCTAACTTGACTGAAATTAGAAGTTGTAACAAAGTTTCTGCTGTTGGATCCCTATTTACATGGATTGAGTATGCAGTTACACCTGTCTTAATTTGCCAGTTTCTCTTCTTTGTATACGTATATAGTTATTACCAATTTATTAGTTTTGCTCTTATGCATTTGAGGTTCTAACTAATACTTCGTTGGACTTATAACTCCAGTATCTGGACATGTGACTTGTTGTTCGAGATGAAAATGTCCCAAAGTATGCGTCCAGTTCTTCGAATTTCTTATAAAATCTATGAATATTGTTATCGTAGTAATTTTAACATTGAATAGGATTGTAGTACTATGCGTATGAATGGTTTTCAAGTTGACTAGGATTCGGTTCCTATTTGCATCGTTCAAGTATCTGGTGAATGGCAATGGGATTCAGTTAAATTGAATAGGATTTCAGGCATTTGCACGAGTCTTTAGTCACGGATTTCTAGAGTTTAGAGCTGATTACCTTATGTGAAGTTGATTACACTCAGTCTTGGGACAATCTGTTAGGTGAATCTTTGATTTGCTCCGGGTATGCTGAGAAATTACATTTTATAATTTCAAAAGTGTTTGCTGTGTGTAAATTGCAAAGGCATGTTGCTTTCGACTTAATTCAGCTATCAAACCCAAATATTAGAATATTTTGGTCAATTCACAGATGTTGAATCCTTCCCTAATCATAATCAATTCTGTATTTGTTCTTACGCAGTCGGAATTTGCTGTTTGGAAAGCACTTCATGGCGTCCAGAAATCGTTCTTCTCAACGGTACCAAATCTTCCTCGATACTTTGTCCAAATGCTTAAATAAGTTTCTGAATTTAAATTCTGTCATCAATTATAGTGTCTTTAGGAATCAAGTGGGCAAGTGACTTTATGTATGAATATTTGCAGGGGTTCGTGAATGGAGTACGTACGTTAGCTTTTTCGACGACGTGTTCGTGAATGGAGTGCTATATATGGTTCATGCCACGGAGTTTTGGATCCACTATGTCTACTATGTCTATTATTTCTGCTAACTAGACTACAAACCGGAATGACTTGTGTATTTGATGAACTAAGCTCGAATCTGCTGCGACTGTGAATATTTTGAACTGGGTTGTGATGTTAAGTTTTATGCAGTTTTGGCAATCTGTGACATGTTTCTGAATGCAAGTAGTGTTTATGTTAAGTTTTAGGTAAACTGCCTATTTATGGCATCTTGTTTATGTTTGGCAGCATGTTTGGATGGTCTTCAAAAGTGTTTTTTTATTAAGTTGTGATAAAGGTGACAAGCACAAAGGTCACAAGAAAGATGAAGTACCGTCAAACTTCTCTTCTAGTGACTATTCTGGATGTCATCTATCTAAATACACATGAATATATGTTTGTCGCCAGTTTTAAAGGTGAGAAAAACACATAGTCAGTAGAACGAAACTAATGACATAAATATATGTCACTGCTTACTCTTTCTGCCGACAAACATAACGTTTTTCGGCTATCACTCTAACGACGGAGTTATTGTGACTACGGATCGACAAACCAATTTCTGTCGGTAGAATATCTGCCGGCAAATTTAAGCTATCTACCGACAAATTTTGCTGTCAACGGAGGCAGTATTTGTTGTAGTGAATATAAATTTGACTTAGAACAAAACTGTCAGATTTTGGATTATGGCATACCTTTGGCTTGGAGCAATCACGAGCAAAGTGACCCTTGTTTTGGCAGTTGAAGCACAATCCCTCGCCAAGTTTCTAGCTCTTCGACTCTTCTTGCCATCGGCTCCTTTCTTGATCTTAGGATTGGGGCCTCCAGCGGGCTTCCCCTTTCCCATTACGTTCTTATCCGCGTTCATCCAGTTCCCACGCGCCTTATGCGACTTGAGAAGAGGGTTCTCTGCCAATAACACCCCAGTATTGGACTTAGCGACCTCAATTCGCCCACTTTCCAACAGTAGGTGACGTTTGACATCCTCAAACATTTTGACATCTGCATTACGGGTCATGTTCTGTTTCAAGTGGTCCCATGTGCGGGGCAGAGAACGCAGTACCGCTTGTACTTTCTCTTCATCGGATAAGTTTCGTCCAACTGCAATGAGCTATCTGATCATGAAGGCCACCTGAGTCATTGAGTGATCTGGCTTCTTATGATAAGAATCGAACCTCATCCTCAAGACTCTCAGCTTGGTGAAAAAATTGGATCCATATTTGCTTTTGATCGATTCCCACATCTCCTTTGTAGTGGCAACATTTTCAAACTCCCTGAACATGCCTTCCTATCCGCTGCCTCCCACTTATGGAAAGCAGCTAGGTGGCGCTCATGATCCTCCAAGGTCTCATCATCACTCATCACGGGTTCGACCTTTCCTGTCTGGAGATGGTCGGACAATTCTATGTCTAGCATGTAGTACATAGCACGACGGCTCCACATGTCATAATTTTCCCCATTAAGCTTTACATATTTAGCAGAAGCAGCGATGAGACTAGATGATTTCGGAATTACTGAAAGTATGAGACAAAGTGGAAGTTAATTACTAGCATTTGTTTTAGCTCCTACAAACATTTAGACACCGATTAAAATTTAATAGTTCCTCACAAGGACTCCACCAAAACCAAGTAGCAATTCTAGGAATCAAATCTTGTCACTTATGATTCCCTATTAGTTTTAATCATGTCTTAATGTGAGCTCTTTCGTTTTAGTTCTTTAGCATGCGAGGTTATACAATTATATCCCATCATACGCAGTCATAACATAAAACAAGAATAAGCATACAAAAAATATGCAATGGATGTGGCCCCTATGGTGCACTCCCACTATTGAGAGTACGTCTTGAGCATGTCTTGAACTCCATGCCTCAGTCATCTCGCCTATCTTTAGGACTCCAAACTTGAGGATCTTTTGTTCGTCTATTTGCTCCATGCACCTTGCACCATGTCTTTTGGTTTGACCACCTTTCTTGAAGCTTCTATCTTCAATCTCTACTAACTATCTTATTTCTAATAAAAATTTACCTTATAGAGGCGATGAAATGAGAAGATAAGACAATAAAATATATAGAGAGGCACGACAGGCATGTCGTATTTTGATTACATATTCAAAACCAAAACCAAATCAAATATAAAACATCTAAGCCACATCCATGCATCAAACACATCCATTCAACCAACAACAACATGTATAATAATAAAATAAACACACTGAAATTTTTGGAAAATTTATAGAGTTAAATACTAATTACTGGAAATTAATAAGCAATAATCTGATCAACTTAAAAGATCAAAAATTTCTCCCAACTACCTAGGGTCTTACCACCGATTTTAGAAAGTAGGTAATAATTATCTCAGTCTCCAGAAAAAATTTGGGCTCAAAATAATGTGTTTAAGGACGTCTAATTTCCTCCGGAAGCGAGCTAAACTCTAATTAATTAACCAAGAAAATTGATTAAATTTTTCTGTATTTTCGGAAATTGTGAAAAATTCTCTGAAAATAAGAAATTTAATTCTGAGTCTGTAGAAAAAAAATTGGCAAAAAATGACGACTGGAGGAGGCCGTCCGCCTCCGTCATGCGCTGCCGTCGGCCTTTGTGCCACGTCAGCCATATGCTAACGTCAGCAGCCACGTCAGTGTGCCACGTCATCTTCCAAATGGCTTGCCACATCAGCGCCACGTCAGCCCTACCCACGTCAACAGGCCTCTGCCAGCCCTTTGGCGCGTGCGGCGCGTGAAGCCCACGCGCCGCATTCCCGTGTTCCGTTTCCGATGATCCTTATATTGATGAAATTGTCTCTTCGCCCTGATTCCGAGTATTTATTTAAATTAAAATTCTAACAATTTTTGAAAAAATCGAATTAACGATCAGATCAGACAGTCTAGTTTCATACAGTTCCGAAACTTTAAAGGGGCATAACTTTTTCTATGTTTGTCCAAAAGTTACAAATCTTATATTTCTGGAATCCTCGTGAAAAAACCTATCCAGACATATAGGTCTCGCATACAGATTCTGAAAATTGAAAATTGCGGTTTTCTACAGCAGTCCAGTTTTGGGTACAAACTACGAGGCACGAAATACAAACCTAGGGCTCTGATACCAAGGAAGAACATGATCTAAGCATACATATATCTAAACACATAATAAATTGGAAGTTTATGTGTTACCTCTTCGCCTAAGCTCCTAGCGCAGCGGATGATCGTAGATTGCTTGCTTTCACGTAACAACGTCTTGCTCCCACAGTATGGCTCGAATCACTAGGACGAGAACTCTTTTTTACACCAAGATCCACCAATGGAGGCTAGTTAGAGAGGGAGGCTAGGGTTCCTAGAACTGTCTTTGATCAACACATGATCTCTACACAGTAGTTTATAAAATAATGAGGAGGCTGTGTCCTTATATAGAAAGACTTATACCTAGTTTGCAATATAACCCCTAGAGTTTATGCCTTTGCTACTAACCTCATAAGGTTTGAGCTTTGTTGTAACTGACCCCATAAAATTATGATAATTGCATTGGGCACCCCACATGGGCGCACCTAATGCTAACAGAGGCGAACCGAGAAAAAGAAGTTTTTACAAAGCAATCTTGAAGAAATTTGGAGCGGCTCTCACAAAATTTGCACCGGCAGCTTGAGCTGCTCTTAGATGAACCTTGTTTAGTTTGAATCAATTTGGGAATGTTTTTGCTCTTTATCTTTAATCATGTTTTGGAGTTGAATTAATGTTATCTAGTGAAGGGTTCATTGTCCATTACTGAAGCATCATTTATCTCTGTCGCTTGAACTCATTTACATGTTTTGCTAGTTAATTTGCTTGAGGCCTTGGTTTTTTTTGTCTAATTTTAGGCGACTTTAAACATTTTTTTAAGTCATAAAAAGTTATAATTAGATCACTTTTGTTAGAATTTATGTCCGGTAAATTTTTTACCTTTTCATAAGACTAAAAAAGTTAGTTTTTTCTAACTTCAAACTTTTCCAACTTTTTTCTCCTTAAGGAGCTAAAATAGAACACAGGTAAGCAACATTTTTCTAAAAAAAAGTACATAATTTTTTAAAAAAAAACTTAACAATGCCAAAGTAACCAACTTTTTATCTTTTTTATAAAAAGAAATCTGAAAAGTCACCTAAATTAGATAAATAAAGCAGAGCTTGAGTAATTTAGGATGAGTATATAGTACTCCAATCTTCATATTTGTTCAAGTTGCACTGCATGAACGAATGAAGTGAATTGAGTTGCTTGAATGCTTAGTGTAATGATTAGATTTCTACGTTAGAGTACCCAGTGCAACAAAGCAATTTTTTTTTGTTCTCATTTTCATCACAATAACTTCGAGCGCTTTGACCCCGTGATTTAGATAGCAAAACGTTGCAATCTTTTTGTTGCCTTGGGGAAACAACACTAGGCCTTCTGTATAGTTCAATGTTTAATTACAACACAAAATTAAAAGTCTGTTAGACTCATGCCCCGCTTTCTTTGTCTAGTTGTAGGTGTATTTCTACTTTTTTTAACTAATAAAAAGTTATAATATGATTATTTTCATTTACACCTTATTGTAGGTAACTTTTTTAATCTTATTTTAAGGCCCGCTTTCTTTAATTAATTTGGGTGACTTTTTAGTTATTTTTAGAAAAAGGAAAAAAAGTTGCTTACTTTGGCATTGTTAAGTTTTTCTAAAATTTTTAGGCTCCTACATTTTGAAAACGGTTGCTTACTTCTGTTCTATTTTAGCTTCTAAAAATAAATTTTATGAGTAAAAAGTAAGAAAAATTGAAGTTAAAAGAACTAACTTTTTTTAGTCTTATAAAACCGTAAAAAAGTTACCTAACATAAGTTCTAACGAAAATGACATAATTGATTTTTTTTATGACTTAAAAAATGTAAAAATGGCATAAAATTAGACAAAGAAAGCATGGCCTAAGACTGAAAAAGTTAGTTTTTCTAACATTTCTTATTTTTTGGTGTTTCCTCATAAGATCCTGGATTGCTCTTTGTCTTTACAATTCACTTGATAACTCACCTCAGGAACGATGAAAGAATGATGCAAAATGCAAGTTTACGTGGTTCGTTAGCTCAAATCAAGCAAACTACGTCCAGGGGAAAGAAAAACCTTTATTCAATGAGTAGGACGTCTCTAGATGTTTACATACGTTCATATTGTTGGAAATATGCCTTAGAGGCAATCTATTTCTTGTGACATTTATTTGGATTTACTATTCATTGTGTTATCGATATGGACATATGTTAACATGAATGAAGTCAGTAGAATGTAAATGTTATATTCTTAAATATCCCTAGTCGAGTACTACAGTTAATAGGACGAATGTATTGCATCGAGACTAGTACATGGGTAGATTGATATGGGGATATCAAGTCTAGCACATGGGTATGCATTAGGGGTAATGTCATAATGGATTGACCCGCAACGAGAAGGCTACATACAAGTTATGTAAAGTCACAAGTGCGCGCTTCTCATAGTGACAATGGTATTGTGGTCCTTAGACTTGAAGTTAATAGATACTCTAGTCGTGAAATATCATGATTTGATATTATCAAACGTTACGCCTTAACCAAGTAACGATAAAGGTAGTTATCGGGCATGATATGAAGCAAGCTTAGAGATGGTAGTGATGTAGATAGGATTTATTTCTCCCACATAACGGGAGCAAATATCCGCGACCACTCGAGGGGTAGTGCTTATAGAATGCCTGACAAGACTCAGATAAATCAATATAGGATATTGATGTTATCTGCATGGATAAGACGATTCTCAGGATCGAGAAACTATGGATTGGATATACGAGTGTGACTTGTATGTCTCGTGTCCAATCCGGATATGGAGACAAAGGGATAATACAATACAGTAACATTGGTCACAAGGTTTGTCAGATTACTGACTATTTCTATTAGTTGGGTAGCATATATGTCTTGCTAGAGACCGCTCTATATTAGTAATTGTTACTACTAACTACATATAAATCTATGGGGTCACACTCCCTATGTATTAAACCGTAATTTGGGATTAGTAGGACTAATTTAATAGAAAGATCAATACGCAATCACATGCAAACTTAGTGGGACTAATTTGCAAAGTGGACTAATCCGTGTATGGACATGATTATGAGAGGGGCTAATATGTAGTTAATAAGGAGTTATTAACTATATAAGGACACTACTAGCTTATTTTCTCATGATGTTGGATCATTATTGGGAGAGAGAACAAAGCAAGGAGAGAGAGCAACACTAGGGTCGAACCCCTAGTGCCACCCGTCCCCTACCCATCGGCCACCAAGGAGGCACGACCTCTTGGTCTCGTTTTTGCGTGATCTTATTCTTCCTCCTTCTTCCCTAGCTAGCACAAAGGCGTGAGATGAATCTCGAGCAATCCTAGGAGTGGACTTCCATAGAGACTGGGCACAATTTCACGTGAAGTCATCAAGGAGACAAACTAAGGTACACATGAGTTTCTTCCCTTACCATCGTTATGCTGTTTAGTCCTGTGATCCTTTGAGGGTCTCGTACGGAGTTAATTTTATTTATTCTGCTGCGTAATCTGTATCAAGACCCTACAGTGGTATCAGTGCCACAGGTCGCAGTGCATAACGTGGGTTATTGGTAACTTTATTGTTAGTTTTTACACTGTTCTACTACTTTTTGCGTAAAAACAAATATTCGCATTTTGAAGCAATTTGAATATGATTCAAATAAGAATGATCTAATTTTACATATGATGTAAAGATTAGTGAATTCGGATCACATATGATGTGAAATTTGGATCTAGAAAACTGGGGTTTAGGCAAAAATTAGGAAAAAGGGGGTTTTCTTAATCTGGAAACTAGCAAACTTGGGAAACAAGGAAGGAGAGGAAGGAAACAACCCTAGGGCCGTCCGCCCCCTCCTTGGGCGCCAAACAAGCCACAACTAAGGGCCAGGCCGGCCTAGCGTGGCTTGGCCGCGTGGCCTAGGGTCGACCGGCCCAAGGCCTTTGTGGCGGTCCATTAGGGGTTCGTAGTTGGTGGGCCCCCTTGGACTTTTTTGACCCTAGTACATCCAAAATCAACTAAAAATGACCAAGCACGTTAGAATTGGATTTTAACTGTATTATGTACTTTTGCATGGTGATCGGATATGGTTTTAGATGTGGATGTTGTGAATGTTAATTTTTGTGATTTGTTTTTATTGTGATAATTAATTAATTAGGTTTTACGGCCTACGATCCGGTCTTCTCCTCAACTTGTGAGGTCTCTCTCTTTAGTATATATATGCTAGCTAGTATTAGATAGAGTAGATGATACTCAAGACTTGGAGAAGAAGCCTAACTAATTGAAGAAACCACAAGATGGCAGCGTTCCAGAAGCTAAGGCGAGTGGACTAAAAGACGGATGCACATGGAGATGAGCTTGCTATTTTTAGGTCATACAAATATTCTCATTGGCTTGGGAATATCTTAGTTTTAGGAGGCCATATCCACATCACGTTTATTTATTGTTTATGGTTGTTTATTTATTGTCTTGTTATTTATTGTTGGTGTATGAATGATGCATGCAAATTGATAACAAGATAATACAACCCGGATATTTTATTTTGGGATTGCCCAACCTAAATAAGTAGATCAGTTGATATGGATCAACAAAACAATTAAAATTAAATGAAAATCCCTCAAATTTAAATATTGCGTTTTTTACTTCTCGTTGCTTAACACTCGTCATAATCATGCTTTATCAAGTTCGGGCTTCCCAAAGCAGGGCGACTTGATTCATCATGATGTGACGCGACGACACAAGCTAGTAATGTGTGATTGTTGAAGTAAGAGGTTTGACGCAACTAGGCTGCTTCAATAGGATTGAAAGCCTAAAGGCAAACAATTGGGATTATCTATGGGATTAATAAGGAGTTATTTGCCCAATTGAACCAAGAGTTATATGGTATGCAATTGGAATTGTTCATACCTAAATAACTAATTTTGGGTGACTTGCCAAAGCAAACTCAAAAGAAGTGAAATATGGATCTTGGCCCGCTAGAAAATATGAAGATATTTTCCGCATTAATATCCAGGGTTACTAATCCAAGAAAAATAGTGGGAGCTATGTTTAATAATTTAAGTCCTTATTAAATATAGTACAACGTCATAATATTTTGCATGATCCTTTTGTGATTGAATGCCTACGGTATTAAACAAACAAACTCGACTTTATCGCTATGTCCTTGAGAAGGACAAATTGTCTGGAATTAGTTTTCTAGACTGGTATAAAATCGAGAATTGTTCTCTAATAAAACGAAAATGCTGTATATCCTAGAGCATAAAGTTTCCTTCCACCAACTACCAAAACACACTAAATCCTAATGGAAGGAACATCAAAAAATGATTCTTTAGGTGTGAATTGCCTCACGTAAGCTACCATAAACTCTGAGCATTGAAAGCAAGATGAGAATATGGAGGTGTATGATATGATCATATAGAAGCTCTTTTCAAGAGCTGGGTAAACATGAAAGTTTGAAGGGATTGCTCCAATTTCGCGGTTTGGTTACTCTTGCTTAGTACTCGTCATGATAAAGATGTAATGAAATTCGGGCTTGTCAAAGAAAGGTGATTAGATTCATCAAGATATGACGCGACGACACAAGCTAGTTATGTGTGACTGCTAAAGCAAGAGGTCAAACGCGACTAAGCTGTATCAATGGGATTGAAAGCTTAGAGGTTGGGAGTTGTCTATGAGATAGATAAAGTATAACGAGTTATTCGCCCAAGTGGACCAAGAAATGCATTGGATGGAATTAGAAAATTAAAGCTTTGTTCAATAGCAATTGAGCTCAATATGATTGAGAATCGCTGAACAAAGTGCAAATAAGGGCAAATGTAAAACCATAATAGTGGATAAATGGGAAGAGGCAAATGGTTTTCCACGAACCCCAACGGTATAGGCACATTTGTTGCTGAAACCAAGTTGCCTTAAAGCACATAAAGGTGGTATAGGTGAGAGGAAACTACCCAAAGTACCTGGAAGGAAGTAAGGAAGGAATTGTGAATTCCCCTTAAGGTATACTTTGTTTTAGAAGCCAATGTGCCTCTCTCATTATCATAAGTATTTAATACTAGATGTGGATCTCACATTTATTTAAATGTAAAGGATCTCATGAGAAGTAGACAATTGGGTGAGGAAGAGATACACCTACACTTGGGCCAATGAAGCAAGGGTTGCTGAATTAGCCAAAGGAAATTATCTCTACATTTTAAGAATTATTAATGAATTAGAAAAATATGATTATGTCCCTGCTATCAGTAGGAAAATTATCGCAGTTTATTATATGGACAAGAAAAGTATATCCATCAGAATAAAGGACAAATGTTGTTCCATTTATTCTGGTAATAAGCATTATTGTAATGCATTCTTGTATAATGGATTGTATATCCTTATATCATGATATTCCATCTATGACATTAATACCAAGAGGTTTGCATATAATGATATGAACCTCACTTAACTTTGCCATTATCGCTTAGGCCACATAAATAGGACATTTCTAGATTCAATGAGGATGGATTTCCGGACTCATTTGATTTTGAATCATATGACACATGTGAGGCTTGTTTATTGGGATGGATTTCCGGACTCATTTGATTTTGAATCATATGACACATGTGATGACTTCAGTAAATATGGATTTGTGTATCTTATGAAGAAACAAATCAGAATCCTTTGAAGTGTTCAAGGAATTCAAGAATGAAGTAGAAAACCAGCTTGTCAAAGGTATTAGGGCTCTACGATTGGATCGTGCAGGAGAGTACTTAAGCCAAGGGTTTGGCAAGCATCAGGAGAATTATGGGATATGATCCCAACTCGCTCCACCTAAAATGCCACCTTGGAATGGCGTGTCTAAGAGGAGTGATCGGACCTTGTTGGACACGGTTAGATCATGATGGATCAAACATAACTTCCATTTTACTTTGGGGGTGATGCTCTAATTACAACAAATTTCACCCATAACCTTGTTCCATCAAAATCAATTATGAAAAACCACCATATAAGATATGGACTAAGAGGTGTCCTAGTATGTCTTTCATAATGATTTGGGATTGTGAAGTTTATATAAAGTGGTTACAGATAAACTTGGACCCAAGTAGGATAAATGTATTTCGTGGGATATTCTCGGGGATACTACTTCTACAATCCAATCGAGAACAAAGTGTTTATTGCTCGAACTGCTGCGTTTCTAGAAAGAGATTGTCTCTTAAAGAGACAGTGGGAGGATAGTAGAATTTGAAGGAGTTCAAGAACCACAACAGAACATTAATCATTTGATAGAACATGAGCAGGATCACAAGATGTTGTGGAGAAACCTGCTCAGATAACACAAGGACCTCTAGGTGAAGTAGGATATGTCAAGGGGGTAGAGATATATGTATTCCTCATAACCCGCGATGTATAGCTCATGAAGATGAGACTACAACCTGTGATCAGGCCACGAGTGAGCCGGACTCTCAGAAATGGCTTGAGGCCATGATATCTGAAATTGAATACATGTATACCAACAAAGTATGGACTTTGGTGGAATCACCTGAAAGGGTAGGACCCATAGGGTGCAAGTGGGTTATGAGGAAACCAACATTGATGGTAATGTGATTACTTGTAAGGGACGAGTGGGTTCATAGTATAGACTATGACGAAACTTTTTTCCCTGTTGTGATGCTTAAATCCATTTGTATCTTGCTTGCAGTTGTAGCCTACACAATTCGGTAGATGGATATAGAAACCTCCTTAAGTATGTGTGTGACACACCCGAGGGTTTCTTCGATCTAGAGCATGCTCAAAAGATGTGTATGTTGCAACAATATATCTGAAGATTGAAGCAAGCTTTTGGAGTTAGTATCTTCGATTCTATGGTGCAATCAAAGATTTTGGTTTCATCCTGAATGAAGATGAAGCTTGTTTTTACAGGAAGGTTTGCGGGAGCACAATTATATTTATGGTCAAGTATGTGGAGACAAACTAATCATTATGAATGATGTCCCTACTCTGCAATCTGTTAAATATTGGCTAGGGAATTGATTTTCAATGATAGACTTAGGCGAAGCAACTTATAAAGCTCTATGGAGATAGATTGATAAGGTTGTTCGACTTAAGTCAAAGGACATATGTTGACATAGTGTTGAAATAGTTCAACATGTAGAATATGGATTCATATCTATGTCACATGGAATTAGTCTTTGGAAGGTTAATTGTCATCCCAATTAGATTGTGAAGGACGGTATGAATAAGATTCACGAGATACGCCATGTTGTGTACTATGCCAGACATGCCATATAGTATGACATATATATACCAGTCAAATCCGGGTGAGCGTCACTGGATAATAGTCAACAATATCCTTAAGAACTTGAGAATAACTAAAGGATAAATTGTTCATATATGGAGGATAAGAAGAGTTCACAGTAAGGGGTTACAGTGATGTGAACTTCCAATCTGATAAAGATGATTTCAGATTATAGTAAATTTTGTATTTTGCCTTAATGGGAGGGACTGTGAGCTGGAAAGGTTCCAGGCAAGATTCGGTTGTTGATTCTATCATGGAGGACTGAGTGTATTGTTGCATAAGATGCACGTACTCAGAATATTCAATCTCGTTTGATTGTCAATAGAGGAGATGTGAATTTATGCAAAGAACCAGCATATGTCTCTCTTACCATGCGCAACGTAGGCATGGGGGACGCGCTAGACCAATAGGCATATGATGCATCGGGTTGACTCTAGTGAAAGTGGGAGACTGTTGAAAATATGCCCTGACGGCAATCTATTTCTTGTGACATTTATTTGGATTTACTATTCCTTGTGTTATCTATATGGAGATATGTTAACATGAATGAAGTTCTTAGTATATAAATGTTATATTCATAAATATCTCTAGTCGAGTACTACAGTTAATAGGACAACTGTATTGCATCGAGACTAGTATGTGGGTAGATTGATATGGGGATATCAAGTCTAGCGCATGGGTATGCATTAGGGGTAATGTCATACTGGATTGACCTACAACGAGAAGGATACATACAAGTTAAGTAAATTCACAAGTGCTACTCGTAGTGACAATGGTATTGTGGTCCTTAGACTTGGAGTCACTAGATACTCTAGTCGTGAAATCTCACGCTTTGATATTATCAAACGTTGCGCCTTAACCAGGTTACTATAAAGTTAGTTATTAGGCATATAGAAATCATGCTTAGAGATGGTTGTGATATAGATAGGATTTGTCCCTCCCACATAACGGGAGCAAATAACCGCGGCCACTCGAGGGGTAGTGCTTATAGAATGTCTGGCCGGACTCAGATAAATCAATATAGGATATTGATGTTATATGCATGGATAAGACTATTCCCATGATCGAGAAACTATGGATTGGAATTACGAGTGTGAATTGTATGTCTCGTATCCAGTTCGGATATGGAGACAAATGGATAATACAATATTGTAACCCTTCAGATTTTAAGTATGTCATTCTAGTAGATCGTTATAGCATGTTACTCATCGTGTGTGATATTAGGTTGCATTTGGTAGTTAAACCCTAGAATGGAGACTCATAGTTGGGGGTCGTTTAGAATGTGGTTTCAACTTCGAGGACGAAGTTTTCTTCAAGGGGGGGAGGATGAAATACCCCGTTAATTAGAAACGGATATTTGTATTAATATTGGGTAGAAATGGGTATTTTGTAATTATATAGGTGTTAATATGACATTATATAAGTTTGCGTACTAGTTATTATTATTTAAAAATTAATTTTAAAGTTATAAACTACCTAGGTGCTTTTATGTATCTTCTTATAACTTATACAGTGAATTTTTTTTAAACTAAGGGGGTGGTAGTTGTTCTACGGCTAAACCAAGGGGGGTGAAAGTGTCTTTTAATTTAAATGAATATCTTCCTTCTCATCTCCTGCAACTAGCAGGAGACTTTGTCCGACCATGTCGCCGCCGAACACCACCACCAATCAAACACCCATCAAAACTCCTGATTTTCGTCCCAATTCAATCCAATCCGTTGAAAACTCAACAATGATCGATAATTTAGTATCAAGCAAACCAATTTCGCCAATTTTTGGTCCCGATTCGGAATTGGGAAAATGGAAGTGGGTCTCCTTCCTTCGCCGGATTTCTCACCTCTCCGCCTATAAAAACCTTCTCAATCTCAGAGCAATTCTCACACCACATCATTCTCTCTCTCACTCGCTGCCCTTTCTCTTCTCTCTGTTCGCGCCGCCGGAAACACCACCGGAGCTCCACCAAGCCCAGCCTAGCCGGAAGCCTGGGGATGTCACTCCGTACCCGAGCCGAGACCCGGATACAAGGAGATTTTATAAAAGAAAATCCAAACCAAATCCTTAAAATAAAAAATTAAAACTTTGAAACTTGTCTCACCACAAACATGGACATTATTCCAATCTAGAGTTTCTCTAAGTCTATTCGAAGTTATAAAGTAAATAAATGTGATCTACTAAACTTATCCTATGTATGTCGATTTGTGATCCCGTTACTCCAAGCTTCCACCTAAACTTGTGGTGCAGAAATAAAAAGAAACACCACAGTTTCCAAAGTCAGCGGAAAATACTGAGTAAGCAACACCCAAGCATGTAAATAGATTATGAAGCAGTTTATAAAAAGACACATAAGTTTGAAGAGTAATGAATTCAAGTAAGAGTATAAGTATGAAATAAGAATTCACCAATCTTTTCCTTTTATCACTTCACTTGTAGGAAAACATTCCCAAACTCTTTTAACTTTGGTATCTTCATTAGGGAAACATTCCCAAACTCTCTTCATTATCCAATAGGGACTTTCAACTTTAAACAATAAAGGTCTAAGCATTTCAAAATCCATCTTTTATCATGTTGACACGGGGAAGAACCAACCATGACACACTACCACGACCATAAGTGTGGACACCCCCCTAAGACTTCTTGCGGCTAGAGAGGTAAGTACAAGGAGCAAACTCGGGGCTGTTGCGGCCGAGCAAAATAAAATAAAGTGGGTCGAGAGACCGTAGTCGACATCGACCAATCCAAAAATAAATGTTCCCCGATACAACTATTCCACTTTACGTCATTACGTCTTATTAATATCTCATGTTCCATGTAATTTCTCAAAATAGTACATCAAGTAAAAACCAACTTCCAATTAAAACATGTATTCATGAAACACAGTTTGAGAAGTATTAATAAAATATCGTGTGGACACGAAAGAAGGAAAGGGAGCTAGGCCTGGCATGTTTACTTACCTCAACAAATAGCACACACATCAAACTAGTCGTAGTACTCGACGTATCCTTCGTCGAAGATGTCACTCCGTACCCGAGCCGAGACGCGGATACAAGGAGATTTATAACAGAAAATCCAAACCAAATCCTTAAAATAAACAATTAAAACTTTGAAACTTGTCTCGCCACAAACATGGGCATTATCCCAATCTAGAGATTCTCTAAGTCTATCCGAAATTCTCAAGTTAATAAATGTGATATACTAAAATTTTCCTATGTATGTCGATTCGCACTCCCGTTACTCCAAGCTTCCACCTAAACCTGTGGTGCAGAAATAAAAAGAAACACCACAGTTTTCAAAGTCAGCGGAAAATACTGAGTAAGCAACACACAAGCATGTAAATAATTATGAAGCAGTTTATAAAAAGACACATAAGTTTGAAGAGTAAAGAATTCGAGTAAGAGTATAAGTATGAAATAAGAATTCACCAATCTTTTCCTTTTATCACTTCACTTGTGGGGAAACATTCCCAAACTATTTTCACTTTGGTATCTTCATTAGGGAAGCATTCCCAAACTCTCTTCATTGTCCAATAGGGACTTTCAACTTTAAACAATAAAGGTCCAAGCATTTGGAAATCCATCTTTTATCATGTTGACACGGGGAAGAACCAACCATCACACACTACCAAGACCATAAGTGTCGACACCCCCTAAGACTTCTTGCGGCCAGCGAGGTAAGTACAAGGAGCACACTCGGGGTTGTTGCGACCGAGCAAAATAAAATAAAGTGGGTCGATAGATCGTAGTCAACATTGACCAATCCCAAAATAAATGTTCCCCGATACAACTATTCCACTTTACGTCATTACGTCTTGTTAATATCTCATGTTCCATGTAATTGCTCAAAAATAGTACATCAAGTAAAAACCAACTTCCAATTAAAACATGTATTCATGAAACACAGTTTGAGACGTATTAATAAAATATCATGTAGACACGAAAGAAGGAAAGGGCACTAGGCCTGGCATGTTTACTTACCTCAACAAATAGCAATCACTGCAAACTAGTCGTAGTACTCGTCGTATCCTTCGTTGGAGAACTCGTTGCCTACAATTCGATAATATTCTAATCAACATATTACACACGAAGTCCTATAGGTAAATGAAATAAATCCCTTACTAACTCTCCCCAACCTTTACTAAAGCGAACAACTTCTTTTATAGTAAAATACGCTTTATAAAGCTAATGTTATTATTTGTAAAAACATACTAGGTTTTAATTATATAAATATAAATTATAAGATTAAATATATTATCGTTTCTATTATTTAGGGTAGAGAAGCATATTAGTTTATCCCAAAAACACTTTTGATTCAAATAGTAGTTTCTCCCAACCAAACAAGCCTTAGTAGAGAATATAGGTTATAAACTAACTAACTTCTATTTAAAAGAAAAAACAAATTTATTTGAGGAAATAACTTATTATAACTTTTTATAAGTGTATACAATTAAATAAGAAAAATATTTTTATCACACTTATTCTACATTTTTATTTTTGGGTAAAGATGAGTTAAAAATGTTACTTGTATAAAAAGAGATGCCTTTGGTGAGATTCAAACCTAGGACCTACCCCTTAAGTGTTAGCATCTAACCACTGGGCCAATTGCCTTTTTGTTTTCTCTTACTTCCCTACTATTAATATTAACCAACTAACTAAATTAAATAATGAAAAAACAAAAATAAAACAAAACAAAAGAACAGAGAAGAAAGAGAGAGTAACAGGTTTGTACCCGATTGAGAAGAGGGCGACGGGGATGAGAGCCACGGAGCCGACGGTGGCGATGAACGGTGGTGGTGGCGGACAGAGCAGAGAGAGAACGACCAACAGCGAGGACGGCGGACGGCGGGGCTCGGCTGGGCTCTGCTCGGTTGGGCTCGGTGGAGCTCCGGTGGTGTTTCCGACGGCGCGAACAGAGAGAAGAGAAAGGGCAGCGAGTGAGAGAGAGAATGATGTGGTGTGAGAATTGATCTGAGATTGAGAGGGTTTTTATAGGCGGAGAGGTGAGAAATCCGGAGAAGGAAGGAGGCCCACTTCGATTTTCCCGATTCCGAATCGGGACCAAAAATTGGCAAAATTGGTTTGCTTGATACTAAATTATCGAGCCTTGTTGAGTTTTCAACGGATTGGGATTGAATTGGGACGAAAATCAGGAGTTTTGATGGGTGTTTCATTGGTGGTGGTGTTCGGGCGGCGACATGATCGGACAAAGTCTCCTGCTAGTTGCAGGAGATGAGAAGGAAGATGAACATTTAAAGTAAAAGACACTTTCACCCTCCTTGGTTTAGCCTTAGAACAACTACCACCCCCTTAGTTTAAATAAAAGCCAGTATATAAGTTATAAGAAAATACATAAAAGCACCTAGGTAGTTTATAATTTTAAAATTAACTTTTATATAATAGAACTAGTACCCAAACTTATAATAATGTCATATTAACACCTATATTATTATAAAATATCCATTTCTACCTAATATTATTATAAATATCCGTTTCTAATTAACGGGGTATTTCATCATTCCCCCCTTGAAGAAAACTTCATCCTCGCAGTTGAAACCACATTCTAAACGACCCCCAACTATGAGTCTCCATTCTAGGGTATAACTAACCAATGCAACCTAATATCACACACGATGAGTAACATACTATAACGATCTACTAGAATGACATACTTAAAATCTGAAGGGTTACATCCTTCACCCCTTAGAGAAGTGACGTCCTCGGAACTCAAAATATCTCGTCAAAAGGTGATGACACTTTCATCCTCATACCATCCCTTGCTTCACATGTTGCCTCTCAAAGGTGTGGTCTATTAGCCATAATCCTTCACTATAACATATTGTATCACTTATACAATACCCTAAAGTATAAATAAAAAATACAATACATGGCATATAGTGAGCAGCTATTCAAATATAACACATTGATCATCAAACAATTAGCTTCACATAACAAACCTATCCAAGACTACCCAAATTCCCAACGGCTTGTCAAATTTTAAATTATTTTCCTATGTCCATTTTAAATTCCCCTACAGGTTTTAGATTTCCCTTTTGGAAAACCTGGCTCTGATACCAACTGTAACACCCCCAAACCCGGCCTAGCCGGAAGCCCGGGTCTCGACTCAGGTACGGAGTGACATCCCCGGGCTTCCGGCTAGGCCGGGTTTGGGGTTGTTACAAATCGAGTTGGCCCAAGCATATAGTGTCGTAAAAAAAGTTAAATTAAAAATACAAGAAAAATCTTAAAAATTGAATTTTTTAGAGAAAGGGCAATTGAAGAGAGTAAACGTGGAGAGGGCTTAATGATAGTATTACCTAGGTAGTATGAAAATCTGAGGTGAGGTAGACGCTAGATGTAGTGGAGTAGGAAGGCTATAGGGCCAATGCACTCGAGAATTGTGAGTAGCTCTCTCTCAGACTAGTTATCCTACTAGCGCTACACCACCGTCACTTAGGTAGTCGTCAACCCTCCTCGTAGTGGTAACGGAACAACTGTGCGAGTGATGATTATGGGGAACTCAGGTCCCGTCTCCATCTCCTAGGTCCACTAGTTACCCCAATTTAATCCATTTATCCCTTTTATTCACAGCCTCTAGCCTAGGAAGCCATTCCATGTGACTTTCATCACTAGTTAGAATGGTCCCTTCCTATGCGGGGAGTTGAGTTAGGGAGGTTCGTTGAGGGTGAGTTGATATTATACATCTTGAGTGGATTTTCTTACATGTCATTTATTGAGGGGATGTGAGGGAGAGTTAGAGACGACAACACACTTCGGTGTGGCGGTGAGTTGTGTCCATACACCACGACCACAGGTGGAGTGTCGTAGTGCGTGACATTCTTTCCGCACGATATGGGGTGGGGGTGGTTGATCTTATAGGAGGACGTGCTTGTGCTTCATTTACATTCTCTATATCTTAGGTGATGAGGAGGATTCGTTGGAAATAGCACGTGTATACATTGACTACCAGGTTTGTGATATGCTTTACATTGAGTGTGGGGGTGTCGACATATATTTGATTACATTAATTTGACACATTCCACTCCCACGTTATTCATCTTAATATTTGATCTCTTCGGATATTATTATCGTATTGGTTGCTCCATGTGCTTATATGTTGAAATTGAAATTGAAAAGAAAAAAAAACAAGAAAGTTGAAAGTTAAATGGAATAGGGAGCCGGAAATTGAACTTCATTATGACCGAGGAGATGAGCTATGAGTTTGATCACTTCTTCAGATTTGTGGCTGCGAGAACGGCGTTGCACCAAGATTGAGGGAATGAGGGCCGGAGTAGTTAGATTCGGTGAGTTTCCTTGGATTTTGGTGAGGGAGTGTGAGAATGGGTTTTTGTGAGTTATATCATGACGTCTAGGACTACGCTTCTAAATATGTTATCCTACCCATCCTAAGTCGTCAACAATTGAAACCCATGGATAAATAGCTCGGATGGTAAGTGCTAGGGATACGTTTGATGAGTGTACGGAAGCAACTTATTTTGTGTTCGTGCCCGTTTTGGCTGACAGAACTGGCCGTAAGTTCTACCGATCACCGAAGTTATAGCATCTTCTAGAGGATGTGAGAGCCTTATGACATGCCGGTTTGTTCTTCGAGATTGCCCAATATCTAACTAAAAAGAAATTTTTCGTTCCTTTAATTTCTTGCATTGTACGTAATCGAGTTGCATTGTTTAAAGTCATGTAGATTGCAGTCCGGTATTTGATTCGTTGTGTCTAAGGCAAAGTAAAGATATATGTGAATCTTGGAAGCAAGTGTTGCTCGGGACGAGCAAAAAGGTAGTGTGGGGGAATTTGATAGCGCCTTTCAGGAGCTATATATTATTGTTTATTTCCACATTATCATGAGATATTGAGCTTAATTGTAGAGAAGATGTTGCGTTTTATCACTTGATGCTTCATATATGCTAAATTGTTAGTCCGGCCGTTTCTATGCAGTTTAGTTGTGATTTGTCAAATATGATCGCTTGGTATGTTTGTTCATGTTGTCTTGACAGGAACGGATGCTAATCGGTTGATAGGTGACATGTAATGAACTTCGGAAACAAAGGAAGCACGAGTGGAACAAAGAAAAGCAAAGTTGAAAGAGCTAGGATGACCAGTCTGCACTAATTTGATCATAGTTGGAGTTATATAATTAATTTGGGAGTGATACCGGTGCCATATTAAAGTAGACTCAAAGAGATTTCCAACGATAGGTCAGAGAGCTTAATCGGAGATCAAACGAAGAAGATATGGCCTAAAGAAGTCAGAGATCAGATTCAGAACACTACAAAAAATCGGAGCTAAAACGGCATTTATCTGTGAGGCATTATTTTGAATGACGTATCAGACTATATTTACCGCATTGATAATTATTGTCGCTATACCAGAACAAACGCGGCATTAACCTTTTTAAATGCTGCAACTGTTTATTCAAATTCGGCATTATAATTTTAATCCGGTATTAAATAAAAAACGTGATTAAATTTAATGCCTCAAAATCATCCTATAAATAGCCACGTTCCCCCAAATTAATTACTTCCCAACTTTATCAAAGGTACTTGCAAGCAGAACCCTACCCCGCCTCTCCAATTCCGCATTATAACTTTATCAAAGGTACTTGCATCCCTCTAATTTTTCTGCTTTGCCGAGAATCCCTCTGCCGCTCTGCGGGTTCAGTATCCTCTGCAGTTTTTCATTCAGGTATGGGTTGTTTACACGTCGAACTCTTTGACAACGAGTTCGTGCTCGTTTCATCGGGAAGGCTAATATCCTAATAGTTTGAATCGATTTTCTCATCAGGAAGACACTTGACCAGGAAGGGTAAGTTGCACAACAAGGTTAGGGTTGTCCCCATTACGCTTGACCAGGTTAGTGCTCTGTAGCTTGTATTAATGTTTTGGTCCAGCAGAATGTCATCTTGAACTGATTGCTTCAGGGTCTTTTGAAAAGATCCAATTCACTGAATTTGAATACTTGAGTATTTGGTACAAGTTTTTGTTTGATTTCATGATGGGGTCTGTTGAAATGACCGTTTTTATTTGGAGGTGATTCATCAATTTAGTGTAATCTGGATACGTTGTTCTCTCTTCTATAGCAGCGAATTATAATTGGACGTTTTTTTTCCTAGACCTTTTCTACCGTCTGCATGTATAATCCTCAAAGTAGTGTTTGGATTTCTGCTGCAGAGGGTGCGAGTCAGTGAAGGGTGAGTTCCAGTTGGGTCAAACTTAATTAATTTCTTACCTCAAAATTTGGTTTGGCGTTTCGTCCAAACGGTTCCAGAAGGAACAATTTTCAGTTCACTTCTACCCTTGTTTTAGGATAGTTCTTGCTGAAAAATTAATTGTGGCGAGGAATTATTGGAGGTTGTCTTAGTTTGTTGGATTTTCCCGATATTGTGTCTTATCCCCTAGTCTTGTATTAGTTGCGAGAATTTCTGGACTTGATTTTTCATAAACACGTCATATTGTATTTTCATTTTTCACTTGTCATTCATCTAGACAATGAATATATATATTAAGACAAGATCAGAACTCGGTTGCGCCAATCCATTCTCAGTGTCAAATAAAAGGTTTAAACTTAATGGGCTTGTCTGGGAAAGCCGATTTTTTGTTGTTTTAACACGAAAAAATGGGGTATTTGGGAAGACAAGTTTTGTCTTTTTTGTTTTTTGAAGAAACTAGTTCACCGGTTCCCCAAGTAGGTCACACGCAGATTCATGTATAGAAAAATATGGACCCTGGAAATTTTCATTCGGGGGGGGGGGGGGGGGGGCGATGTATAAAAGAAAATACTTAGTTGGAAAATTATGTAATGCCTAAACATACAAATCTATAGTCTAAACAATCCATAAAATTAACAAAATTGTTACCTGCTCAAATCTCCTTGAAAGCTAAAATTAATGGGGACTTGAACCAAGAGACTTCTCGTTCATTTGTGTTCAGTGGAATTGGGGTTTAAATTTTGTCTCTACTGCACATGATTGCTAATGTTGAATGAAATTTTACTAATGTTAGCTATTGGCAGTCTTGTAACTACCATGTCAATTTACTTGTACTTTGTTTCCACCAATTACATTTTTTATGTAGTCTTTCGTTTTGTATGGAGATTGAACAGAGATTGTAATAATATTTGTGTTGGTGATATATGATATAACAGACACCATGTTCTGACCAATAAATTTTCGTGCTTCTGTAATACCAAAGTAATTTTACGGAATCAGCACCTAAAATCAAGGGCTGGCGGGGGCCACACTTTACAACTGGTGTGGGTATAAGATTACAATTACAGATATATAAGCACATAGATAGTCATAAGCCAAATCCCCGGGGGGGGGGGGGGGGGGGGGGGGGGGTGGGTTGGGGGGGGGGGGGGGGGGTTGTGGCTACAGGTCAGTCCCTGCTTATCAGAAACTTCTCAGCATTTGCTAGTGGTCCACAGAAAGTCGTAGGGGTTATGATTTCTTGTTATTTATATGAGAATGCTGATATTAAGTAGAGTGCAGCTGCTGTTGACAATAGCAACTGATACTGAACACCGTAATACCAGTCTGTTTTGGTTTCGCGACTTTAGAAGTTTTAATTGGGTGGTTATACCTCTTAGGCTCTTACAGTATTTCTTCGTCATGATTTAGATATGACCTAATTTTTTCATTGCGAGTGGTTTGGTCCAATTTTGAATATTACTTGAAGAATGCCAAGTTGGGCTTGATTGAGTTTGTTTAAGAGTTTTACATGAAGAGTCTTTTTGTGACTGCTCAGTTCTATTCTTCGTTCTGAGTTGTAAGTAACATTCGTTGGTTCACCTGGTCCGTTTTCAACAGTTGTCCTGAATAATCTCGTAAGTTGCTGACCAGCAGCCATTATCTGGTTCACCTGGTTTATTAGGGTTCAGTCTGACCTTTGAACCACTTGTTAATCTTGTGTATTGTTCCTCATCACTAGCCATTTGAAATTACCTTTCTGGTTTCTCAAAAAAAAAAAAAAAAAAAAAAAAATCATCATTCTGTACCCAAAGAAGATATGATGATTGCATACAAATTTGAGCTGGGATGTGGTTGTTTAAATTACTAGTTAAGGCTCCAAGGGTAGTAAGTGACGACAGAAATTCATATTTTTTAGGGTAAAAGACACTGACCACCCCTGAGTTTAGGGAAAATTCCTCCCCGCTACCCTGGCTTTTGGATAAAGACACTCTGCACCTTTTTTCGGATGGAGGTAAACGGCTGACTAACAGCACTAAAAAAAAGACCATATTACCCCTAAAATTTTATAAAATTACCCCCTATATATGAACATAAACTCTCTCACATCCATTCCTAACCCTAATCCCTCTCTCTCTTCTCTCTTCCCCTCTTATACTGTGAAACTTTCACAGCCACCCTTTTTCTTCCTATCCATCATCTGCTTTGTTCATCTTCTATGTGTTGATCTGAAACCCACACAACCAAACCAGAGACTTCATCTTCTCTCTCTCCAGATCTGAAACCCACCCACCAGAAACTTCCTCTCCTTCATCTTCTCCTCTCTCTCGATCGACCTCCTTCCTCCACATATCTACCTCCCCAACGCACGTCAACCTCAAGGAACCGTCGCCGTCGCTCAGGTTCTCGCGCGACCTGTCGAGCACCCCGAGCCGGAACCAGGTGGTGATGAGGCCGCCGAGTAAGAATCCTCTGTCGACGTCGTTGGCGACTCAAAAGCGGACGTGTATGTGCTCCCCGACGAATCATCCCGGTTCGTTTCGCTGCAACCGGCTCAACGCGCGGAGGTCGGCGATGACGAATTCGCTGGTGCGGATCGGAACGGTGGAGGGAGATCTGGTGAAGAGAGCTCTCGCGGCTCTGATTCGTCCGTCGTGGCACCACCAGCGGCGGCGTGCGGCTCTGATTCGACATCGGAGTGGAATTGTTCCTCAATTTCTCAGTTTGTGCAATTTTTGCTTGAATCCTCCCTGAGTTTTCACACGGAGGCGCCGGAGATGCAGGCGGCGGCGGAGGCGGAGATGGAGGTGGAGGTGGAGATGGAGATGGAGATCTCCCTATAGAGGTATGTGCGGGAATCGGCCATTGATTGAAGGGGTGCTGAGTTGGAGATGATGACTATAATAGTTAGAGCTTCTTCTCCACTTAGGATTTTCTTCTCTATTCAATACTGGATTAGCATGTGTAGGAATAAAATTCATCAAGAAGAATAGAATACAGTAAGAATTTGGAATAGGAGACAGTAATAATATCTGTTTGCATAGATATGTTTGTTTATTTCTTCAATTTCTGATCCAATTCTTTCTCTGCAATTCTAACAGAACATGATGGCTCAGTTAGAGAAAAAATAACAAGGGCTTTCAATCACATTTCTAAAGAAATAGTACTGGAAGCCTATGCAATCAGGGAAGCTGTTTTGTTGTCAAAAGAGTTCAAACTCTCCCAGATCATCATCTTGTCTGACTCCAAGGCTGTAATTGATGCTATCAATTCTCCTAGTTTTTCATCTAACAAGGCCATCTGGGCAGTGGTCGAAGATATTGAGCAGCTTTCTTCTTCTTTGCTTCTTGTCTTTTTTCTTTGTTCCTAGAAGTCATAATCAAATTGTTATGCTAATGCTGTTTTGAGCACATTTGTTCTTTAAGGCTTGTTTTTGCCTTGTTATTGTGGCTGTTTTTGGCCTCTTCCCCGTTTTAATAATAAATTTACAGATTGTTTGAAGTTTTGGTCTTGAAGCATCCAACATCCCAATTGGTTGTATGGATTGTTATATTTTGACGTTATGATTCTTGTTCTTGACCTTGTACTAAAATGTTTGTTCTTGTTATTTGTAATTGGCAACTTGTTGTAGCTGAATTTTTTGGAAATTTTATGGATTTGTTCTTGTGTTTTTGATGTTTGTGTTCTTGATGTTCTGGATGAACAAGGGTAATAAAGTCCAAAAAACACACAGGGGTAATATGGTCCAAAAAAAGTTTATCTCTTACTTTTTTAACGGAATAGGACAGAAGGGTGGTCATTGTCCACGGAATATTCCGTGAAATGGGTGCTCAGTGTCTTTATCCAAAAGCCAGGGTAGCGGGGAGGAATTTTCCCTAAATCCAGGGGTGGTTAGTGTCTTTTATCCTATTTTTTATTCACATAGTATTAATTTTGTTTGTGCAGGTAACCTACTTTTAAAATTTGAGCTGGAGTGTCAAAGAAAACACATTACTGATCAGGGGACGTTGCTACTGCGTTTTGGTCTACTCGTGCAGCTGTCAATGTAGTTTAGTTAAGAAAAATAAAAGTGCAAGTTGATTTTGGGATGTTAAGTTCTTATTTTGAAGTTCTTGTATCTAAGTACGTTGTTGAGACAAAAAATTCTAATGGTCCCTTCATAGTTTCCCTGAAAATACAAATGATCTATTTGGTTATTATTAATGTCATTACAATGTTACGAGAATTTTGGTTGTATAACAGAAGGGATGTGTGCACAATATGTATTCAATTTTGCACATATATTTTATATAATTTTTATTAGCTGAATAAGGAGCTGACGATGTTCATAATCCAGCTGTATTGCTGGAAATGACAGAAAATGTAGCATTAAATAAAATGCCATAAGATCCTAATGCAGCATTAAAATAAGTGATGGAATTGAGATCAAATATAGCATTACAAAAATGCCGAAATTAAATTTAAATATGGCTTTAAAGTAATGCCGTCATAAAACTTTTATGCAGCAGTACAATAATTAATGCTGCAATAGTACCGTTTTAAAATAATGGTGTAAGTAATGTCGCGTAAAACTGGACGACATGAATTTAATGCCGTTTAAGCAAAAAGAAGACCGGCGAATATAGCATTACCAATATTGCCGTAAGTAATGCCGCAAAAACCTTAAACGGCATTTTTAGACCATATAGTAGCAGTAAATTAATGCCGTTTTAGCTCCGATTTTTTGTAGTGGAAGCAGCATTTCGGCCCGAAATGGAAACATTCCGGCCTGAAATGGTCTGACATTCAAATCCGATTTTTGGGTCAAAAATGCAATTTTTGAAGTCTTGTGAGGAATCTTGGCTAAAGGGACGACCTATTGTCCTGGAGACGAATTCACGCACGACAGAGGAAGGGAGAAACACGCAAGGGAGCTCTAGGAAGAGAGGATTCACGCATCTCTTCAAGGATTTCTTCGTTTGATTCTTCTTCTTCATCTCTTGTACTATTTTCTATGGAGAATATGATGTTTTCAAGATATTTCATGTCTAGCTAATCTCATATCTAGGTGATTATGGAGAACTAGGGTTTACTTGGTTGATTGATGGATTCATGGATTTTCTTCAAGCTTAAAGCTTAATTTCACTTTTGATTCTCATCATTCTTCTACTCAAGTTCTTAATTCTTAGCACGTGAGGCTTGATCACCCATATCATTTTAGTTATCTAGGAGAGTGAATGAAAGTAACTCAACCCTAGGTTCGTCAAGAGTAGGAAGACATTCTTAATATTCTTGAGACTGAGAGGTAAAAGAATGAGAGTGATCACATAAAGATTGTTTCAGTTGATTATGCTAGAGTGAAAGGTCTTGTAGGTACCTTTAGCTCATCAACTAGAGTAGTGTGATTAACAACATTATGCTGAAAGGATTTGTTGTCTATTACATTACAATGTGATACATGATTGAAAGATATGTGTTGCGAATATAATCTGATATGGTGGAAGAAGGAGTGCAGTGTTGTGAATGGAATTCGGAAATCAACCAAGCATCCTAGGTAACCTAAATCATTTAGTTTCTCCATACTCTTAGTACTCTCGTTCAATTAAATTGCAATTCTTAGTTACGTAGAGCCACTTGATTGAGGGTGGCAAACCAATAAACATTCCAAACCCTTTTTACCGGTTACTTAGCACCCAAAAGGTGATTAACGATTGGCTAATAGTAGTTCAACCCCCTATGGGTTAGAAAACTCGGGATCCTAAAGACTCCAATTTACTACTTAACCGTACACTTGCGCAATACGCGTAATATAGGCGCGTCACTAAGCCCTTGATGCTTGTTTGAGGCCATAGAGAGCTTTGTCAAGTTTGTAAACATGATCAGGAAAATTATCATCTTCAAAACTAGGAGGTTTAGCAACATATACTTCTTCTTGTAAATAACCATTTAAGAAATCACATTTGACATCCATTTGATAAAGCTTTATGTGTTTGTGAGATGCAAATTCAAGAAGTATTATAATATTCTAAATTGGCAACAGGAGAAAATTTCTCCTCAGAATCAATACCGTTTTCTTGATTATACCCCTGTGCCAAAAGTCTGGCTTTGTTTCTTACAACCTTACCATTCTCATCAAGCTTTTTTCTGAACACCCATATGGTTCCAATTGCTGACTGAGTCTTTGGCCTCGGAACCAAGTTCCATATCCTTGTTCCTCTCAAATTCACTCACCTCACTCTGCATTGCAATGATCCAATCCGCTTCTTGTAATGCCTCCTTTGCATTCTTAGGTTCTACAAGTGATACAAAGGCATTGGAGGCACGCAAGTTCTTCAGCTGTCCTCTGGTCTGTGTACTAGTGTTTGGATTTGAGATGATATTCTGTGCTAGATGATATGAAAGAAATTTGGAGTTCTTCTAATTTAGACTGAGGTTCTGGATGTTCTTCAAAGCTTTGAGATGTTGAAGAAGTGGCTGGAGCACTTTTTAATCTGTGAAGTCCAGTCTCAAGGCTTTGATAATTTGATTCAGAAAGTTGTTCAAAGCTTTGAGATCTTCTTGGATGTTCCTGCAGGTTAGTATTGCTTCTTTTCTCTTTCTCAATATCATCATCTGCTTCATACTTATTTAGATAGAGATCTGCAAAACTTTCCCTCAAGGAACCATCATTGCTTTCATAAAAAATCACATGAATGTTCTCTTCTAAAACTTTGGTTCTTTTATTGAAAACTCTATATGTTTTGCTAGATTGAGAATAACCAAGAATTACACCTTCATCACTTCTACAATCAAATTTACCTAGATTATCATTGCCATTATTATGCACATAACAGGTACAACCAAAAGGTTTAAAATAAGAAATACTTGGCTTTCTGCCATTGAAAAGTTCATATGGAATTTCTTCAAAATAGGCCTAATCAAGCATCTATTTAGCACATAGTTGGTAGTGTTAACAGCTACTTCCCAAAGATATTTTGTCAAATGGTTTTAAATAAGCATGGTTATAGACATATCTTCAAGTTTCCTATTCTTCCTCTCAACTACTCCATTCTGCTGAGGAGTTCTAGGTGCTGAAAAGTTGTGTGAGATGCCTTGCTGTGCACAAAATAAATCAAAATCAAGTTGATCAAATTCTCTGCCATGATCACTCCTAACAGAAGAAAGCTCTTTGCAAAGTTAAGAAAATTCATGTAGTGCTTCATATTTCTCTCTAATAAACATAACCCAAGTAAATCTAGAGTAAGCATCTACCACAACAAGCACATACCTCTTACCTTTGGGTGTTTGAGCTCTCATAGGACGACATAAGTCCATATACAATAACTCTAAGGGTCTAGTAGTACATACAAAGTTCTTTGGATTGAATGAGCTCCTTCTCTATTTACCTTGGGTACATGCCTTGCATATTTCATCATCTTTAAACTTCATAGCTGGTAATCCTCTTACCAAGTCATTTGAGATAAGCTTGTTCATTGTGTGCATGCTTAGATGCCCAAGTTTTCTATGTCAAAACTTTGAGTCCTCCTTCAAGTCTTTGAGACACTTCAGATTTTCTCCTGCAACTTTGTTAGTACTCATAGAATAAACATCGTATGACCTAGGAGCAGTGAGTATACAATTGCCAGGTTTCTCATTTTGCACCACACATTTTTTCTTGTCAGAAATGACTTCATATCCCTTATCACATAATTGAGATACACTAAGCAAATTATACTTCAAACCATCTACAAGATAAATATCAGAATAAGAACTTGCAGATTCATTACCAATACTACCTATGCCAATAATGTTGCATTTTGCCTTGTCACCAAGTGCGATTTTTCCAAATTTCTCTTTAAGTTCTGTGAAAAGAGACTTCATTCCACTCATATTCTTGGAGCACACTGTCCAAAATCCACTTCTGATACTTAGCTTTGGTGACAGCTTGCAAAATTCAATCAATTCTTTAACAAGCTGTTTGACCAAGTGTAGAACTTGGACTCGTATTCAGAATCAACCATATTAGGTGGTCTGACTCCTTTAGAAACCCAAATTTGCCTCACTTGTCCCTTAAGCTGATAAGGATAGGCATTCCTCATTATGTGAGGTTTTGTCCTAATGGGACAAGTTAGCTTAACATGACCAAGTTTTCCACAGTAAAAACATTTTGGAGAATGTCTGTTTCCTGATTTCAAAAAGGTGGTTTGATTCTTTTTAGGAAAATTTTGATTGTAACCAATTCCACTTTTGTGTACATAATGCAGACTTTCCACAAGCATGAAACTAAGGTTGTGTTCTGAGCCTGCAAATCTTGACAAAACTTTTCTAGATTCTTGAAGTTTCTCAGTCAATGAAATGAATTGTTGTTCTAAATCATCTGAATGATGTTTCAAATCAATCAACTTATCAGTTAAAAGAGTATTTTGATTCACAACTTCCCTGACTTGTTCCTTCATTATTCACCACCAGTTTGTTCCTTCAAGGCCTTGAACATGCTGTCTAAAATTTTGATTGTAACCAATTCCACTTGATCTCCTTTGAATCACTTGAAGAATCTATAAAAGATTTCATCTTGAATAGCTCATACTGCCTTAGAAGAATGTTGATTTTGGTCTGCTTGATCTGGGTGGTTCCTTCATTATTCACCACCAGTTTGTCCCAAATCTCCGTGGCACTTTTGCAGTTGGATATTCTGTTGAACTCATCTGCACTAAGAGCACAATATAATAAGTTCATAGCTTGATAGTTCTTTGATACCTTCTCAAATTCAGTAATTGAAAGATCATCTTCAGTCTTGACAGTTCTGATCCCATCTGAAGTAGAATGGAACGTATAGGGACCATTCTAAGTGATTGGTCATAGCTCCATATCTTGATCTATGATGGATATCTTCATCAAAGCTTTATGATGTACAAAGTTGTCACCATAGAACAGTGGAGGTCTGTTGGCTGCCATTCCCTGTGAAAATCCACCATCACCTACATTACTCATTGGCACAAGATTGTTAGATCTTTTAGAGTGACCAAAGATCTGATATGAATTGAAAGTGTGTAATGCAGGGAAAATACAAGATCAATATACTCTAGAAAGGGGTTGAATAGAGTATGCAATCTTTTGGTAAAAATGGAATTTTAAACTTAACACATAGATTAGATAGATTTTCAAAGATTTTGCCAAAACAGGAGTAGTTTGAGAATGTTTGAAAATATCTGGAGCTTCAAAGCTTTGAAGTATGAATTCCTCCAAAGCTTTGAAGAAACTCTGTGTTGATCAGTTTTGTGAAGGGAATGAAATGCAGAACAACAAGTAAATTAACACGGTGAATTGGTACTAAGTTCAGTCACCAATTGACCAACTCTCCGCCTGAGGGATATTATCCCTCCAGGATTTGAACAGCCTCTTATTTATCACAGACCCGGCTCTAGATCGCCAGCCTAAGTGAATTACCTTACACCTATACAGCTTGTGTTTCCAAACCTATCTAGTTTAAGCTACAATCTAATGAAACAATAAGAACCTCTCGTTGTTAACTTGAACAACTTCAACTTCTAACAGTTAATGAGGTTAAGAAATACTAATGAATACACAGATTAAGCACAAGTATGAAGAACACATAAAATATAGTAAGCATGAAGCTTTGAAGTGTTCTTCGGAAATCTGGAATGATTGAGATGAATAATTTTCTTCAATGTTGATCTCTCAATCTTTTTGAATGGTTGAAGAGTTGTTGGTTGATATCCTGCGCGTGTTCTCTGTCAATCACTCTCTCTATCTTTTGCTGCTTGAAATTCAATCAGTTTATAAGCTGGCAGCAACAACTTGAGAGATTTTAAGAGCTAACTCCTACAAATCCTCAACAACCTAACAAATATCTTTAACAGCTGAATTCAAACGGCTATCTTGACTTGATCATCCATATTTGATCAAAGTCTAGCCCTCTAAAACTTGAACACAAGTTAAAACACAATCCAGATTATATAGCATAAATATAATGACCTGTTTGACAGCTCATTTTAAAGTAATAAGCATAGCTATTTTTCTGAGTGTTAACATTATGACTATATGTCCAAATAATAATCAATATTGACAATATAACTTAGAACAAGTCAATAAACAATCACACAACTTGATATGTCATCCTGCAATTGTTAGCCAGTATAGAACAAGCAGAAATCCAAAACAACATCCAAAGAATTGTTAGGTAAGGTCTAATTCGAATTTCACTAACTGCAAAGATTGTGTTGTGTATGTATATTTTAATAATTTTTTGTTTGTTTTATATATTTAGTAAACAAAATATGAAACATTTTTTGTGAAGAATTTAACTAGCAATAGTGATTATGTATACATTTTCTTTGTGGAGGAGGACCTTGGAAATTTTTGTAATTTTTTTAGGTAACCAAGTAATAATTTTTAACTCTAACTAATATACATTGTGACTTATACATTGGACTTGGAAATTTAAAGGTAATACGTAAACCATCTTTAAATTAATAAATTATTAATTTAGCAATATAATAATATATCACAAATAAATAAAATATCACAGTCCCAACATTATTAATTTATAGAGGTTTTACTGTATTCCACAACTAGAGTATCTAGTGACTTAAAGTCTAGGGTTACAATACCATTGTCACTACGAGAAGCACTTGTGACTATAACATAACTTATATGTAGCCTTCTCGTGGTGGGTCAATTCAGCAAGCCATTAGTCCTAATGCATACCCATGTGTTAGACATGATATCCCCATATCAATCTACCCATATTCTAGTCTATAGTGATCGTCCTGTTAATGAATATAATGGACTAGGGATATTTAAGAATATAACATATATATTCTAAGGACTTCATTCATGTTAACATATCTTCATATTGATAACACAATGAATAGAAAGTCCATATGAATGTCAAGATAATTTGATTGCCTCTAGGGCACAATTCCAGCATCATCTAGTTCTTTCCCAAAGATATATTCGATATAGAGGTCGAATAATGGGATCGACTAATGGCGGGGGAGTTGTTAGTTGGTAGCCTGCAGATAGTTGAATTTAAATTTGTTTGTCTGACTTGATTTTGCCTCCAACGTCTGGTGAAATTTCATTTCCCTCCACAAATTTTAGTGAAATTTTAATTTCTTGCCCAAAAGTTTGGTCATATTGTATTTAGATACATTGACGACAATACTACATGTCATTGATAATTTTGGATTTCGGATGACTAGTTGTTTTCCCATTATAGAATCACAGTTGGTATTTAAAAAATCTGAAAGACGACAAGCCAGAAGACAAACAGAAAAAACGACTGTTTATGCTACTTTTAAAGAGAACCTTCTCAAGGTATTGCAGGGAAGAAAGGCGGCTATGGGATGGACCATAGCGGATATCAAGAGGATCAGCCCCACAATTTGCCAGCACAAGATCCGGCTCATGGAGGACAAGAATCTGGTAGTTCAATTTCAGCGCCACCTCAATCCTCATATGCAGGAGGTGGTGAAGAAAGAGGTGCTTAAATGGTTGGAGGCAGGCATCATTTATCCAATTCCCGACAACATATGGACTAGCTCGGTGCAGTGTGTCCCTAAGAAGGGAGGTATTATTGTGGTGAAAGGGGAGAAAGGTGATCAGATTGTCACTCGTACTGTTACTGGGTGGAGAGTTTGCATGGATTACCGCAAGCTCAATGATGCCACATTGAAGGATCATTTCCCCCTTCCATTCGTTGATCAGATGCTTAATAGGCTGGCACATCATTCTCTTTATTACTTTCTGGAGGGGTACTCCGGGTACAACCAGATAGCGATTGAGCCAGCAGACCAGGAGAAGACGACATTCACGTGTCCGTATGGGACTTTTGCTTTTCGATGCATGCCTTTTGGGGTTATGCAACGCACCTGCTATTTTTCAGAGGCGTATGATGTCGATCTTCTCAGACATGATGGAGAAAAATTTTGAGCTCTTCATGGATGATTTTTCGCTCTATGGTGATGGGTTTGAAGACTTTCTACAGCATCTAGCTCGGGTTCTTGACAGATGCATCGACACCAACCTAGTGCTCAATTGGGAGAAGTGTCATTTCATGGTAACCGAGAGAATACTGTTGGGGCACAAGATTTCAAGCAAAGGTTTATAGGTGTACCGGGGAAAAATTGAGGTAATTGAGAAGCTTCCATACCCTACGACTGTCAAAGGGGTAAGGAGTTTCTTGGGACATGCATGATTTTACCAGTGATTCATCAAAGATTTCTCGAAGATCACAAAGCCTCTATCATGTTTGCTTGAAAAGGATGCAGTCTTCGATTTTGATGCAAAATGCAAGTCAGCTTTCGATGTGCTCAAGGAGAAGTTGATTAGCGCGCCCATAATCGCCATACCAGACTGGACTTTGCCGTTTGAGCTCATGTGTATTGCTAGTGACTATGCGGTGGGAGCAGTTCTGGGACACCGGAAAGATAAGGTAGCTCATGTCATTTATTATGCCACTCGAACTCTTAATGATGCACATGTTAATTATGCTACCATGGAGAAAGAGATGTTGGCTATCATGTTTGCGTTGGACAAGTTCGTCCATATCTTGTGGGTTCTCAGGTGATAATTTTCACATACCATGCAGCCCTCAAGTACCTTCTCACCAAGAAGGACGCCAAGCCAAGATTGATCTGGTGGGTTCTGTTCCCAAAGACATGACCTCCCACCAGAGAAATAATTTCTTCGTAGATGCAAGACGATATTTTTTGTATGATTCCTATCTTTTCATATTGGGAGCAGATAATGTGTTGCGAAGATGTGTAGCACCACCTGGCACGTTGGAGATTCTCATAAATTTCCATGAATTGAATTGCGGGGGTCATTTTGGCAAGACGCGCACTGTAGCAAAGGTACTTCAGAGTGGGCTCTATTGGCCTTCCTTGCATAAGGATTCCCATCTATTTGTGTAGCAGTGTGACCGGTGTCAGAGAACCGTCAATATTTCCAACCGGGATGAGATGCCTCAGAATCTCGTGCTGGAGGTAGAGCCGGTTGACGTATGGGGTATAGAATTCATGGGGCCATTCCCCTCTTTACTTGGTAGTCTTTGCATATTGCTAGCAGTTGATTACGTAACCAAGTGGGTGGAGGCGATAGCTTGTCCAAAGAATGATGGCGCGACAATTGAGAGATTCGTGCGCAAGAACATGTTTACGCAGTTTGGGACGCCCTGGGCAATTATTAGTGATGAGGAACACATTTCGTGAACATAGTCTTTGCCAATGTTTTGAGAAAATATGGGGTAAAGACACACAAGATATCACTAGCCTACCATCCGTAGTCAAATGGGCAAGGTGAGGTGTCCAACCGGGAGATCAAGGGGATTTTAGAAAAGACAGTCAATTCGGGACGCAAAGACTGGTCCCTACACTTGGGTGACAGTTTATGGGCATATCGTACAGCGTACAAGACCCCTTTGGGAATGTCTCCCTACCAGCTGGTATTTGGGAAGTTATGCCATCTTCCGGTGGAACTCGAGCACAAAGCCTTTTGGGTGTTGAATAAGATCAACTTGGATGCTAAGCTCTCAGGTGAGCAAAGGAAACATGTGTTGCTAGAGCTTGAGGAATTTCAGTTGATGGATTATGAGAGTGCACAAATTTATAAGGAGCGGAACAAGCAATGGCGTGATAAGCACATCATACCGCAGGACTTTAAGGTGGGACAGAAGGTATTGATTCTAATGCACGTTAGAAACTGTTTCCAGTCAAGATGGAGTGGTCCTTTCACAATTACCGAGGTTTACCCATGGTAATCGCTTGAGGTAGAAGCTAAGAATGGGGACCGATTCAAGGTGAATGGCCAGAGAGCAAAACCATATGTGGACGGGAATTTCATTGGGGTTTATTGAACGCCTCAAATCAATTCCCACTTTCTGAGCTCTTATGAGGTAACTGGGTGACCTTAAATTACAAGCGCTTGTTGGAAGGCAACCCAACCTAATTATTGCTTTAGGATAGATTTCAATACTGTTTGTACACTTTATTATGTTTAATTTATCTGATAGGTTCGAGAGGAAGGAAAAATATTTTCTATGAGTGTGTGCAGAAATTTTAGGCGAAAGGCCTATTCCGTACCCCCATCTTGATACGCGTGTGAAGAATGTCATGAAAATCGAGAAAAGTCAGCCAGAACGCGTATCGAGATCCGGTATGAAGGGATTTCAGATGGAAGCCATTCCTACACTCACTCAACACACGCACGTGGGGAAGAACGCGAATTCGGACTCCCCGTCTTGATATACGTAAAGAATGCATAGAGGAATCGTGAAATCTAGGACAATGGTACAGATTACAAGGAAATTTTTTGAATACAGGACTGTGAGCACATTGGAAGGGTGCCATTGTGTGGGGGTGGTTGAGAGCTTTTTGATGGATCGCATATATCGGAGTCCGGACGTGAAAGCTATGGCCAAAAGGATGCTCAAGCGGATAGAGCGCGGCCAAAAACAAGCGGAAATGCCAAACGGGCCTTTGGAAGAGCAGATTTAAAGAATAAAGGATTCCCCGGACATTGGAAATTATTTTTATAATATAAATATAATGGAGTCTCAAGGTCGAGGAGATCCATTCAAAAGCAAAAGAACGGGCAAAAAGACGAAAAGGGATGCAAGTGGGATATTTTAAGCGGACATAGGCTCTCTTCGTGCGAAGAGAACTTCTCTTCGTGCGAAGAGAAATACTTAGAAAAATTTCTCAAGTGCGGAACTATCTTCGGGAACATGCTCTCAGTATCAAAATACGAAGGTATTCGCGCGAAGACTGTATTCTCTTCGCATGAAGATCTTCGCACGAAGAGTTCATGTCTTCGCAAGAAGATATTGGCAAAAAGACCAGAAAACCCAACGATGAAGAGAATGATTGAGGGGCTCCTTTGGGGTAATTTTGGAACGTCAAGTTGAAGGTATTTAAGGCAATTCCGCCTGAAGTTCTCCTCAGTTTTTCCGTCGGGCCAAACAAATCTCCTCCCCTTCTTCCTTCAATCTCTCAAATTCTTCATTAACTCAAAACTTCACCAAATTTTGAAAGGCAGGAAAGGTTCTGCTCGCGATTGCAAGGATAAGAGGATTAGCTCTTGGGTTGTTGGCCGAATCAAGCTCCAAAGAGGGTTTTTGGTGAATAACAAGTCTGGGGTTTCACTTCCTAGATGTGAAAATTGAAGCATTTGGAGGGGGATTCAGTCAAGAGTCCAAGAACAAACATCGACGGGGACGACGAGAAGATTAAGGAAAGCTAAACTTTTTAAGTTTTTCCGGAAATTTTTTGACGGGTGAATTTTCACCCCTTTCTTGTCTGAAGTTTAGCGGAAACGGCACCCGTAAGAAGGGAACTCCGGGTGCCCCAGGTACTATCTTGTAACTAGAAATTCGGTGTCTTGAGTCTGACACATTGAGTAAGAGCCCATTTTTTTGCGCTTAGTAGCGTGCTTGGAGGCGATTGATTAGAGTCCTAGACTTACGTGTTGAAATTGATACGTGTTTGCTTTCCGTATACACACCCTGTCAAAAAGCACTTTGTTGGTTAATTTTTTTATTTTCTGAAATCCTAAATGGCTTCGAAAAAGCGAAAGACGGGTGAGGGACTGTCTGGGGAGGCATCCGGCTCGGCTGCACCTCCCATTGAGGTGCCGGAGTCGCCTAAATATGCTATACTTGCAAACCCTTTACCAGCCAAGCCTAAGATTAAGGGTATACGGGGGTCAAATGTGAACATGAAGAAATGTGGGTCCGGGTAAATTCGACTCATATCGTTTTGTGACCCACGAGGCTCACCTCGACTTCTACCATGATACCTACCTGATAAAATCGGGTCAAGCGGAGAGATTTTTTGGTTTTCATGAGGAAATGCCTCAAAATATCAAAGACATTTATGATAGATAAAAGCTGCCTAATTGGTTTGAGTTGGTGGGGAAATCTAGCTCCAACGTTGCTAGAGAGTTTTGTGTCAAACTTAGGTATGCTAAGAGCGGCGAAAGCCAAGAACCGAGGGTGGTGTATTGTAGAAACGAGTGGATAGTCTCCACGCCAGAGGCTATCGGCTTGGCACTTAAATTTCCACCTCTCACTGAACCGTGCGCCTTTGCTCGGATTGCGTCGAATGAGGACATCTATGATAGTGTTCACAAGTTTTGACTTAAACCGGGTAATGCTCCTTGGGATAGGAAGTGTGATATGCTTAAGTGGAAGGTGGTGAGGGGTGAGTTGAGTCCTCAAGCACGATGGGTTTGCGACCTTTTGGAAAATTGGGCTTTGGGAACCACCTCAAATCCTGCTTATTCATTCAAACTTTGTGTTTTGGCCTTGTGTGTATGGTTGGGGGAGAGAAATGATATACCTAGATTCATTTGGGGTAATATCATGGACCGAATTTATAGAAACAACAAAATGGCCCCAGGACACACTTGCTTGATCACACACTTGGCCATCATTTCTGATGTGGTGATTCCAAAGCACGACAAAGACGTTGAGGTTTTTCCCAAGAAGGAGTGTTCCAAGTCTTATCCAAAGGCGCAAGCCTTGAAGCGGAACAAGGACCGTAAGTTTAGCAAGAGAGTGCTAGGGGCTAGCTTTGATGGGTAGGCGGCTTACAACAAATTTAGAGTTGAGATGGAAGTGGATAGAGATGAGATGAGACGTCAGTTTGCGTGTCTCCAAAGCAACCAAGCCCAATTGGGTAATTTGGTTAAGATGTTTGGTGAATGGACGCTCTACTCGAGTGAGGTACCTAGAGAAGAGTTTGTCCCGCCTGTCCCTACTACTGAGAGATGGTATCTGACACGATTTCTTACGTGTTACCGCAAGTGCACGGTTCAAGTAATATAGGGATGGTATTTCAACCCCGAGTTATCGATCCCACGAGGACAGTGTTACTGTTTAATCAGAAACTGAGTTTAAAGAGTGAAGACGTAAAAAGTAAAAGGAGTAAAAACAGAATTAAACAGTATTTTTGGTAATTTTCTGGTAATAGAGTCTCGAAGTAAAAACTAGGGTTTCGGGTACCTAGGTTTCCAGGATCCCCTAGGGTTACTATTCAGCTTTTCAGTTTTTCCGATTCAGAAACACACAGCAGTTTTGTTTATGCCAGCATACCATTGATACAATCTCCTCTCGGTCTCATGCACCTGTCACTCTCCTACATATTTCGGGTCCTCTCGGTCCACCTAGATATGCAGGTTTGTTCTAAGTCTGCTAGGGTTACAGGTTCTCCTCTCGGTCTCCCCCTAAACGTCTAGCAGTTGGTCTAATGCTTCTGGGCTAGTCCCCTGATTCTCTTCACCTCTCGGTCCATCAAGGCAGAGTACTAAATCCTGTCTTCTCTTCCTAACTCTCACTGGCCACTCTCGCGCACCAGATCCTGTCTGTAGCAATTCTGGTTCATGACTCCGTTCAAGCATAAAAGTAAAAACCAAAGACAGAATAATAAACAAAACCTCTACTGTATTAAGACTTAACCCATCATGAATCTGAAGTCGAGATAAACTAAGTTGCTGAAATCATAAACCCTAGGTTTACCGAGAACCTAGGTAAAAAGTTTAGCTAATAAAAACTAACATAAATAAGAGAAGAGAATCAAACAGGTGACGGAAATCTGGCAATTTTCTGGACTGCTCCGGTGCTCCCTGTCTCTGCTGTGCTGTGTCTGACTCTGATTCTGTCTCTGTGTCTGTCTATCCTGTGTTCTGTGTTGTATATTGTGTTGTGTTGTGTTCTGAAACTGCTGGGCAGAGCTGCTTTATATACTGCTGAAGTTTCCCTAATCCTGTGCTGAAATTCCTATTCTGCCCCTGTCTAAACAGCCCTGGGAAGCTTCTGGAAATCCTGTCCTGCGTCTGAACGCAGATCTGCTGACTTTGACTTTTCTGACGAAGTTTGACTTTTTCCACCGTCTTCAGAAATTATGAAAATCTTGACCTGCGTTTCAACGCACAGAGGTTGCGTTTGAACGCACATTTTGAGAGTTGACTTTTTGACTTTGACTTTCGTTGACTTTTTGGGTGTGCGTTTGAACGCACAATGTGCGTTTGAACGCACATACTTGGTCTTCTGGTAGATTTCTGCCTGATTCTGACCTTTCTGAAATTTGAAGTTTCCTGCGTCTGAACGCAGGATGTGCGTTTGAACGCACATACTTAGTCATTTTCTGGCCAGTTTTCCCTGTCTGTTGCTGCACTATGTTGTGCGTTTGAACGCACAATGTGCGTTTGAACGCACATACTTAGTCAATTTTCTGCACTTTCATGGGTTTAGCCAATTTTCGCCCTATTTCGGCCTCTGGGACTCAGTTTTTGCGTTTGGCCACCAATATTGCACGCGGGCATAAGTTGTTTTTGACTTCGGGGCTGCGTTTCAAACGCACAGAACGCACATGTGCGTCTGAACGCAGGACCTGTGCGTCTGAACGCACATCAGCGACAGCTCCAACTTCAAAACGCCGTAACTTCTTCGTCCGATCTCCGTTTTAGCTCCGTGACCTATCGTTGGAAAGCTCTTGAAGTCTACTTTCATTTGCCACCGGTCTCACTCCAAAATTCATTATAGAACTCAAGATATGATCAAAATAGTGGAGACTGGTCATTCTAGCTTCTCCAACTTTGCGTCTCTTTACTCCGCTTAAGCTCCTGTTGCTTCCGAAGTTCGTTTCATGCCTCAAATCAACCACTAAGCATCCGTTCCTGTCAAGACAACATGAAAAACTATACCAAGCGATTATGTATGTCATTTAATATCAATTTATGCCTGAAAATGACCGGATTTCTCAATTAAGCTCAAACTTATCTTTTTCATACTACGAAGGCTTTGTCGGCTAAAACGTGCTCGATCTTATGGAAACCCAACTTATTAAATTATAAGATAAGCTCACAGATAACTCATAAATGAGAGTTATCAAATACCCCCACACTGAACTTTGCTCGCCCCGAGCAAACTTCAGCTATATACTACCACTGCATACTATCCCGAATCAATCCAGAGCGTTGTAACTGCATTTATTTAAAAACTGTTTTTTTGATGAGACTGGGCAACCTCTTTAACTCAAACTGGACATCATTAATCTCTCATATTTCCCTAAATTTCTGAAACTGCAGTGATCGGAAGAACTCGCGGCCAGCCTAGGTTAGGAACAAGCACGAACACTACTTACTTCTGCTTTGGCACGCAAACCGAACGTATCCCTAACGCACACCTTCCGTGCTTTTACTCTGGGTGTAATGTAAATCTGCCGGCTTTGGGACGGTAGGATAAGTCATTTAGAAGCGAAGTCCTAAACGTCACAGCACACTCACAAATACCCAAATCTCACACTCCCTCACCAAGTAGAAAGAAACTGACCCAAATCACCTAAGATTCTAGACACTCAATTTCCCCAATCCTGGTGTAAATGTCGTTCTCGCGGCCACAACTGTGAAAGAATGTGAAACTGCTACAAAATTTTCCTGGCCTGGCGTTTTGAAATAAAAATCAATTAAGCACCCGGAAACTCCGCCTTTGCTGTTTTTTTTTCTTCTCTTTTTTTTCTTCTTCCTTTTTTTCGATTTCTTTTTTTTTTTCAATGCGGTGTAGCACAGTAAATAACAAGAATATAAACCAGGCCAGTTCTGCAATAAACCAAACATGTGGGGTGGCAGAAAAATACTGTAAATAAAATCTGAAACGACCACCCCCACACTGATCCAAACCACGTAGTCAATATGCAAAATAATTGCGCTTTTCCAACCGAACCTCCTCACTCCAAGGTTGTCTAACTAGCACAGCGCAGCTTCCATATAACAATGTCAACCCAGTCCCCCATGTCGTGCGGAAAAAATGTTACGCACTACGGCTCTCCTCCTGTGCTCACGGTGTAATTTCGTGAGTCACCGCCACACCGAAGTGTGCTGTCGTCACTATCTCACCCTTACACACCCTCAGATATAATAATGAAGCTTATCCACTATTAAATGTAACAACTCTGCTCTACCCCAGAAAATCCCCCTCAACTCAACTCCCTCGTGCTATGACGCGTAGGAAAGGTAAAAATACTAACAATGATGCGAGTATCAAAAAACGGCTTCCTAGGTCAAGAGGTTACCAAGAAAAGGATAATGGATCAATGGGGCTCACTAGTGGACCTAAGGCGCGAGACAGGACGTGAGGTCCCCTATGGCCTATCACTCCACCAAATGATGTGGTGACCGTGATGGCGGGTTGACGACTACCTGGTGACGGTGGTCTGGCAGCTAGTAGGATACATAGCTCGGGAGACAGCTACTTGCATTTTCTGACGTGCATTGGCTCTATGACTCCCCTAGACAGATTCTCGCTGCTCTTCCTCACTTCAGTTCATCAATTTTTGGGAAATTTTCTATCATTAAGCTCTCTCCAGTTTTAAGCTAAATCTGTTGCCCATTCTCAAAATTTTGAAATTTTCAATTTTTCGATTTTTTTTATCAGTATAATAAAACTAATGCAGTTACAACGCCACCACCCCCACACTGGATGGTGCCATGCCCTCATGGTACTAATCATCAGGCACATAATCTGGATTAGATGAGCTGCGTGCCTCATCTACTCGGATCGGGACGACCTAATGCTAGACCGACCGACTGACTTATGGCCTGATAGAGCCACTGGCTTGCTGGCTCGAGACTGACCGTCAGTTGACCAGCTGGTCGTATACTCAGAAAAATAAAGCAAGAGACAGAAATTAAACCTGTTCACCCGGAGTCAGCTCGTACAGGTGCTGACTTTTCTGCAGATTCCGGCAGAGAAGGACCGTTGACCGGTCGCCGGAAAATTTCTCAACGGAAGTTGTCAACCTTCCGGGCTCTGTTGCGCTCTTCAAGTGTGCAATCCCCAAGCACCATCGTGTGTGACAATGTGCTCCCATATGGTCGAGTGTATTTTCGTACACCGGGTCGATTGCTTCTTTCCTGCTGAAAATTGTTCCTGAAAAATCCCCAACTCATACGAGTCCCTGCGAAGGTCGAGTGCATCCTGTGCACCGGGGTCGATTCTTCAGGATTTTTCCAATCTGCCTTTTTCTGGCAGGCTGCCACTTGGACGCCAGTCTGTATCTGGATGCTGACAACGAGCCAGTTTCTGTACTTCAGCTTCTTGTAACCTGTTTCCTGAAACTTTCTGCATCTAAACATTAGCTCACCCTCATCTCTCCTCTCAGAATTTATTAAACAGTAAATAATTTAATAATTGAAACCAACTCCTAGGTTGGGTTACCTCCCAACAAGTGCTTGTAATTTAAGGTCGACGGCCCGACCCTGGTACCTCAACATTTGAGAAATTTGGAGGCTTCTTTATCTCTCCACTTCTTCTTCTTCCACCATCTCTTCTCAATGATCCTCATCTTACGTGCACACTCATTCTTTTGACAAGGTGGAAAGTTGTGGAAGATGATTTCTTTGATTTTGCAGTTTTTCTTCTTGATCAGCTTCCACTCATCATTCACCGGCTTGTCTGTGAATATTTTTACAAAGTCCCGCCGATGAACTTCACCCTTGGATGCTTGCGTTGGACTTTGGAATTTCAGCTCATACCCAGTTGACTCTTGATGCTGAACAACCCGTGCAGGCAGCTTATCAGTACCCCCACACTGTGTAATTTCCAATCCCTTTTCTATGTCCTGTTGAACGTCACTGGAACAGTCCATAGAGCAAAGATTTAATGAATGACCATGGTCAACTTCTGTGTCAGAATCTCCAAATAGCAGTCTCTCCAACTCATCACATACTTGATCAACATAAGACTTGGAGAATTCTTCAATAGGCTGAGTTGGGATTCCTCCTTCAAATTCATCCATACCAGTGGACACATACTCCAACACAGTTTCCTCATCAGTACACCCCGAGTGCTCAATATCAGTGTCTTTCAAATCATGCCTAGAATTTGAAATTGGTTGTGGTTCCATCCATGTAGGCACTGTTTCTTCCAAATCTGATTCAGAATCTGAGTCCTCATAATAATGAAATACCTGAGATGGCTCTTGAATAGTGCACACTTCTCTTGGCTCGGGCACCTCTTCTTTCATGACAGCAACCTGTGATGCAGTTTCTTGTTGTTCCTGCGCCATCTTTGCAAAGAAGCCCTTCTGCATCTCCAGCACTGCTGGAAGCCAGTGAGGAATATATGAGTCTGTTTCCTGTGGTGCGGGTACTGGATCAATTTCTGGCTCAACTGGACCTGATGATGTCACTGTCTGCACTTCTTCAATTTCTGGTGGCGTGAACTCTGTTTCTGGTTCTGGCGTATCTGCTGAGATCCATGACTGAGAAAGTCCGTGATACTTGTTTGTCAATCGCAATATGTCACTGTTGAGTTCTCTCATCTCCTCTGCAATCTGGTCAAGGCGTGCTGAAAAAAATTTCTCCAGCATGCACTCCAATTTAGACATCCACGAGAAGAAAACTTCTTGAGTGAGCGGTTCAAAAGGTGGCGGAGGTACAAATTAGGTGGCTCTGGGTAGTACAGAGCAGTCTCAAGATGCGCCCCTGATTGGCAGTGCTGAAAGTTCCACGGCTGATAAGTTCTGCATGCCCCAGCCCCGCAACCACCCCCACACTGGATGCAGTAGGGGTAATAGTGTTGATAAAGCTGGGGTGAGTGCAATATGCACGCCTCTTCATACTCATGATAATTTTTGCATTGAAAGCAATTAACTGGACGGTGTGCATCCTCTTTTCTGTGCCAATTGTGGCAGTATTCACAATAGGGAGGACTCAGGAACTGAGTTGGCCCCGACTCAAGATTGCCGCTCCACATGTCTATAATTTCTCTGGCCCCTTGCGTTCCTGACAAAACAAAGCTCCAGAAATACCTGTGAGGTAACTAGGTATAAAAATATATATATATATATTTTTCAATTTTTTTTTTAGTTTTTTTTTTAGATTTTTTTTTTAACTCCCTAATCTAGTTCCTGAGTAACAGTAAATCTGTCCCCGGCAACGGCGCCAAAAACTTGACACGATTTCTTACGTGTTACCGCAAGTGCACGGTTCAAGTAATATAGGGCTAGTATTTCAACCCCGAGTTATCGATCCCACGAGGACAGTGTTACTGTGTAATCAGAAACTGAGTTTAAAGAGTGAAGACGTAAAAAGTAAAAGGAGTAAAAACAGAATTAAACAGTATTTTTGGTAATTTTCTGGTAATAGAGTCTCGAAGTAAAAACTAGGGTTTCGGGTACCTAGGTTTCCAGGATCCCCTAGGGTTACTATTCAGCTTTTCAGTTTTTCCGATTCAGAAACACACAGCAGTTTTGTTTATGCCAGCATACCATTGATACAATCTCCTCTCGGTCTCATGCACCTGTCACTCTCCTACATATTTCGGGTCCTCTCGGTCCACCTAGATATGCAGGTTTGTTCTAAGTCTGCTAGGGTTACAGGTTCTCCTCTCGGTCTCCCCCTAAACGTCTAGCAGTTGGTCTAATGCTTCTGGGCTAGTCCCCTGATTCTCTTCACCTCTCGGTCCATCAAGGCAGAGTACTAAATCCTGTCTTCTCTTCCTAACTCTCACTGGCCACTCTCGCGCACCAGATCCTGTCTGTAGCAATTCTGGTTCATGACTCCGTTCAAGCATAAAAGTAAAAACCAAAGACAGAATAATAAACAAAACCTCTACTGTATTAAGACTTAACCCATCATGAATCTGAAGTCGAGATAAACTAAGTTGCTGAAATCATAAACCCTAGGTTTACCGAGAACCTAGGTAAAAAGTTTAGCTAATAAAAACTAACATAAATAAGAGAAGAGAATCAAACAGGTGACGGAAATCTGGCAATTTTCTGGACTGCTCCGGTGCTCCCTGTCTCTGCTGTGCTGTGTCTGACTCTGATTCTGTCTCTGTGTCTGTCTATCCTGTGTTCTGTGTTGTATATTGTGTTGTGTTGTGTTCTGAAACTGCTGGGCAGAGCTGCTTTATATACTGCTGAAGTTTCCCTAATCCTGTGTTGAAATTCCTATTCTGCCCCTGTCTAAACAGCCCTGGGAAGCTTCTGGAAATCCTGTCCTGCGTCTGAACGCAGATCTGCTGACTTTGACTTTTATGACGAAGTTTGACTTTTTCCACCGTCTTCAGAAATTATGAAAATCTTGACCTGCGTTTCAACGCACAGAGGTTGCGTTTGAACGCACATTTTGAGAGTTGACTTTTTGACTTTGACTTCCGTTGACTTTTTGGGTGTGCGTTTGAACGCACATACTTGGTCTTCTGGTAGATTTCTGCCTGATTCTGACCTTTCTGAAATTTGAAGTTTCCTGCGTCTGAACGCAGGATGTGCGTTTGAACGCACATACTTAGTCATTTTCTGGCCAGTTTTCCCTGTCTGTTGCTGCACTATGTTGTGCGTTTGAACGCACAATGTGCGTTTGAACGCACATACTTAGTCAATTTTCTGCACTTTCATGGGTTTAGCCAATTTTCGCCCTATTTCGGCCTCTGGGACTCAGTTTTTGCGTTTGGCCACCAATATTGCACGCGGGCATAAGTTGTTTTTGACTTCGGGGCTGCGTTTCAAACGCACAGAACGCACATGCGTGTCTGAACGCAGGACCTGTGCGTCTGAACGCACATCAGCGACAGCTCCAACTTCAAAACGCCGTAACTTCTTCGTCCGATCTCCGTTTTAGCTCCGTGACCTATCGTTGGAAAGCTCTTGAAGTCTACTTTCATTTGCCACCGGTCTCACTCCAAAATTCATTATAGAACTCAAGATATGATCAAAATAGTGGAGACTGGTCATTCTAGCTTCTCCAACTTTGCGTCTCTTTACTCCGCTTAAGCTCCTGTTGCTTCCGAAGTTCGTTTCATGCCTCAAATCAACCACTAAGCATCCGTTCCTGTCAAGACAACATGAAAAACTATACCAAGCGATTATGTATGTCATTTAATATCAATTTATGCCTGAAAATGACCGGATTTCTCAATTAAGCTCAAACTTATCTTTTTCATACTACGAAGGCTTTGTCGGCTAAAACGTGCTCGATCTTATGGAAACCCAACTTATTAAATTATAAGATAAGCTCACAGATAACTCATAAATGAGAGTTATCAGTATCGAGGGTCCGAGTATGAGGATCCAGTCCCACCTAGTAAGGATGAGGAAGAAGAAGGAGATAAGGATGATGAAGAAGGAGACCGGACGTTCCCGGACTTCTACGAGGATGAGGATGAGTAGAGAAGAGAGACCTTGCACTAGGATTGTTGAGTCCTCGTCTTATCGTTGAGGACAACGATACATCCTAGTGTGGGAGGGGGGTGGTGGTACCCCTTTTACTAGCCAGTTTATCGAGTCATTGCATCGCTTGTCACATATCGTTAGTTTTTTTGGTTATGTCCTTATTTTTCCTTTTATTATTCATAATTCTGTTTGCACGTTTATTTTTATTGAGTCACCCCACCCGTATCGAGTCGTTAGTCGAGTAGACCGAGCATGTAGTGTAAAAAAATGAAAAAAATCCATAGAAATGATAAAAAAAAAATGAGAAAGGGCAATCAAAGGAAGCTGAAAATGTGGTAAAATCGAGGCCTGTGAGGAATTTAGGCATAGGGCGTGACTTGCGACCGAGAAGAACAGCGTGAGTTCCCCTTAGTACGTATAGAGAGACTTTATTTACGGGAGTGCCTGCCGATTTTTACAAACGTACTTGATTTTCAAATCTAAACTGTGTCCCGCTTTTTCTTACAAGAGTTGAGATAGGTGTGAGCTAAACGAGCCCAACGTTCATGTGTACGTCTTAGGTAGTCGCCAGCCCGCCTCGTAGTGACAGACAGAACACCTATGCGAGGATGTGTATTAGAGCACTCACTGCTTTTAGTTCTCACCTTGTAGGACCACTAGAAAACCCAATTTGAACCTTGGACATTTTCTATCCTTTTGACCTAGGGTGACGATTCTTGTCCTTCATCATATGTTGTTTAGAATCACCACTTTAGTGCGTCACGAGGGAGTTTTAGTTAGGGGGGGGGGTTCAATGAAGGAGTGCTTCATGATATAATTATGTGAGTCTTACGTATCGCATATGCTTCATTGACTATTTACGAGGGGATGCGAGGGTGAGTGAGTAGGCTTGCTCACTTTGGTGTGGCGCTGATCCATGTCATTACACCATCGACACAATTGTGGAGAGCCGTGAGTGCGTGACGTTTAATCTGAAAAAATGGGGTTGGTTGATTTGAATTGGTGGTTCGTGCTAGGTATCGTTTCTTTTCATCATCATGGTGTAGGAGGATCGGTTGGATTAGGCACAAGACATACACTCTTTGATTACTTGAGAGGGGACATGGATAGAGGAATTGGATAGATTCTAGTGTGGGGGTGTCGACTATTGACTACGGACGTGGAGAGTGAGCTTTTGACGACCCCACCGCCATACATGGACTTTAATTGTTTGCGTCTTGTTTGGTGGCATCGTGTACTTCATCGGGATTAGGGGGAGATGGATTTTTCTTGTGATACATATTCATCATTGTGTTTATTTCCTCCCCCCGATGTGATTATTTATTTAACTCTTGGAAGACCACTCAGGTATACTTTTTGCAGCATTTTCTTGGAATATTGAGAGATATGAAAAAAAGAGAAATCAAAAGAAAAATCAGGAAAAATAAAAATAAATAAATATATAAAAGAGAGAAAAAATGAGAGATGAAATAAATGAATAAATTGGATCTTAACGAAGAACGAGTGGTGGAAGAAACTACTTCATTGACGGCGATAATCATTTCGTACACGAATCATGATGGTGGCCACGGAGATCATAATTGTACCGGGGTTTGAGGAGATCGTGGGCCAGAGACGGTGAGTTCCGGGTTGCGGTTTCTATCATCGTTGTGAGGGTGTGTGAGATGTTGGTTATAATGTGAGAATGTGACACTTTAGGACTTGTTTCATCATGATTTTCTTTATGTCCCTAATCCTCAACATTCTAAACCGTTAGTGGAATAGGAGCCCGGACCTTGAATGTGGCTTAGCCTAGCGTAGCCTATTATTTTTGTCGGCACACGTGAAGAGGTAGGATACTCTTGTACTTATTAAGGCTAGGCTCTCTATACGATCTAAGGAAAATTCTCGTTGTCGCACTTAGTTTCAATTCACTCCTTGTCTCTATTCATCACTCCATGATAACCGGTATAAGTTAATTGAGATTTCCCGATTTCGCAAAAGAAAAAATGTTATTTTAATACTTGCATTATACATATTGCATTTGCATGTAGTTGCATTGTGTATAATCGAGTCGTGTCGGCTAGTAAAAGGTGTTTGTGGTTGTCGTCTCGGACTCGTATGCAATGTTGGTGTGAGTATGCAAATGGCGTAGGAATGTATGCAACGATAATTGGGAATGTATGCAAAAGAAATTTGTGAATTTAATTGAGTTGAGGAAGTAATTTTAAGAGATGGAGCTTTGACTTGGATATTTGCTCGGGACGAGCAAAATGTAGTGTGAGGGTAGTTGATAAATCCGTTTTAGGAGTTAGTTTATTACTTATTTGTCTACATTTTGTGTTCTTACCATGGAGAATGTGTCATCTTTCGAGTATAATATGCTTAAATTGTGAAACTTTAGTTTTTGAGTGTTAATTGTTAAATCCGGGCGTTTCTTGCATATTTTGACGCTTTTATTGAGGTATGATCGCGGGTTCTTGTTTCGTGTTGTGGTTGGCAGGAAATAGGACGCGAACATCAAGGAGGATGAAGAGACGATCTTCAAAAACAAAGGACTCAAGGACGGACTCAAGGAAAAGAAGAAGAAAAGTTGATGGCACGGTCTTTTCGCACGAAGAGAAATACTTAGCCAAATTCAAGAAGGTCTTCGGGAAGTATCTTGCAGTATCAAAATAAGAAGATATTCGCACGAAGACCATGCAGTCTTCGCACAAAGACACTGGGAAATCAGCGGATTATGGCGGGGTCTTTGTATAATTTATTAAGACTTCATCTAATTGTTTTGGAAACGTATTAGAGAAAAGTAGGGCAGGTTTTTCTGTATCTTTGGACTTTAGAACGTGTGTTGGGAGCTTTGGAACGGTGCTTGGGAGCTTGGATTCATCCGTTTGCTTTCTAAACTTCTTCTACTCTCTTGTTTTGGATTATGATCATAGAACGTTATATAGTGATCATGTTTTTGAGTAACTGTAAGGGTTTACCTAACACGATAGTCGTTCGAGACACTATCAAGTCTCCATACACACATACACACGCGTTTTTAACCCAACACACACTGTTAGCTTTTCTTCTTCTTGATTGATTGATAAAATAATAAATCGTGCAACGTTTAAATAGAAAAGTAAAAAACCCTAACTAGACGATTGACCTAGCGGGCTCGGCCCGGTCAACTAATTAAATAAATTAAAGAAACGACTACTAACAATTAATTAAATAAATAATTCAGTAATATTAAATAAAGATGATACGGCTGATCCGTATCAACTTCCCCGCGCTTGACAAACGCCATGTCCTCGAGGTGAAATCGATGTTTCGTATATGCCAGGATCGTACGAGAAATTGTTAATATAAGTTGGAGCCCGTAACAGGTGAGGGAAAATAGAATAATAAGCCGGACTTACTTGATTTACTAAAGGCTGACCAATATTACGTGAGGGCCCATTATGAGGTTTTAAAGATGAGGGCCCACTAAGGGAAGTGAACCCACGTTGTTGTGGAGCCCTACTTTTCTCATGTCCTTCCGAAGCTTTTGCCCCTGGGAGTTGGTGTTGCGGACGGTGGAGACTGCTGGGTTCAGCCATGCTGTTGCCAACGCTGTGGGTGCGACTAAGAGGGTCGTGGATGGAGATCGAAGCCGCATGAAGGTCGTGACACAGGCGGAAAAGGAAGCCTTGGACTGATGGTCGGGGCTCAGCAACAATGGTGGCGGCGGTAAATCCCGTCGCTGCGGCGGCGGTGGCTGTTCTTGCTGCTAAGTTTCATCCGGCGGCGACACAAGGTTTGACGACGGGAGGGAAAATACGACGAGAGAGACCTCTGGGTCGCCGGAATCCATGACTGTGCCCGTCGGTGATGGGGAATCTTGTTGCTTAGCCGGCGGTTGGGACGGTGGTGGAGGATCAAATTGGGTGTGGATTTGCTGCTGCTGTAACAACTTGGTTGGTGATGCAGAGGGTGGTTTATTGAGCAGGGGGGTTTGCTGGGGTTCTGTGGTGGGGAACAGATACTTGGGCGGCTGTAGCTGGATCGGTGGTGCAACGTGATGTTCCTTCAACGACAGTGGCGGCGGCGTTTGCGGCTGTTCTTCGGATCTGATGAGGTCCTGGAGGCGGCAAAATTCTTCAACGGAAACCAACTGGTATTGTTTCCCACTTGAAGATATTCGTCTCCCGCTAGCTTGGAGGCCTGCAAATGCCGAAATGTGATCGATGTTGAGAACCGTAATCGGAGTTGAGTCCCACATGATGTTCACCAGTTGAATGGAGAAAAACAATGAAAGCACCAATTGTTAGGGTTTACCTAACACGATAGCCGTTCGAGACACTATCAAGTCTCCACACACACACACACATGGGTTTTTAACCCAACACACACTTTTAGATTTTCTTCTTCTTGATTGATTGATAAAATAATAGAACTTACAACGTTGAAATAGAAAAGTAGCAAAACCTAACTAGACGATTGACTTAACGGGCTCGGCCCGGTCTACTAATTAAATAAAACTAAAGAAACGACTACTAACAATTAAGTAAATAAATAATTCAGTAATATTAAATAACGATGATACGACTGATCCGTATCAGTAGCTAAACTCGTTTATCGGGATATCTCGCAGGGAGCTAGGTTTTTATCACTATGAATTGAGATTTATGGATTTGCTTCCATGCGTTTTGGCTTAATTGATATTTTGTCTAGTTATGTGTGTTTTACGATCATCATTCATCTTTTCTATTGTTAGACGTATCAATAGGATTGAGTTAGGTTATGAATGTTAGAGGCATCAACGTTCATTGTCCGGAAACTTGAAACACACACTGTCGTAACTAGGTTTGAGAAATCTTGCTAATTAGCTAAGAACTAAGAGTAGAAAAACAATTATAAAGCACATTTAAACTTGATTTGACTAGAGAAATCAGCTTTGATAGTTTAATTGTAGGTGTTGATTGAGAAATCTTCAACATAGGAGTGCTCGTTTAACTAGAGAAAGTATCATCGTGTTAGTAAAACATAGATCCGACGTGGTGTGACATACCTAGTGACCCGTAGAGATATCCTGTCTTAGTCAACTTTGTGAAAAACAAATAACAATTCATCTTTATTAATCATGAAGCAATTTTATCGGTTAATTGAGATTCGTATTTTCTTTAATTAAGTAGAATTAGCAAAACAAACAACTGCGCTTGGCCCACATAAGGATTAGATATACTAACTAATTTACAAAGAAGTCTCTTGGGTTCGACAACCCGGATTTCCGAAATTTATCACTACACTGACAACTTACACTTTCAGTTGGAACGTGTCAAGTCTGATAGTGAGGACGCGTTTACACCAGAGGAACCGGTTCATCAAAGTATTGCTGAAGGAAGACCAAGGAGAGTCATAAAGCCTCCGGCGAGATACATGGATGATGGTATGGTGGGATATGCATTACAGGTAGCAGAAGCGGTAGAGGATGAGCCATCCTCCTACAAGGTCGCTATATCTAGTTCTGAGTCAGCACAGTGGATTATCGTGATGGGAGAAGAGATGGAGTCTCTTAGAAATAACTCGACTTGGGAGCTTGTTAAATTTCCAGCATGAAGGAAGATAGTCAGTTGCAAGTGGGTTTTTAGAAGAAAGGAAGGAACTGCATCTAGAGAGGGCGTCAAGTATAAGGCAAGGGTAGTTGCAAGAGGGTTCAGTCAGAAAGAGGGAGTTGACTACAACGAGATTTTCTCACCAATTTTCAGACATTCTTCTATCCGGGTTTTACTAGCTTTAGTGGCACACCACGACCTAGAGCTTGAGCAATTGGATGTCAAGATAGATTTTCTACACGGAGAGCTGGAAGAAGAGATATACATGAGCCAACCGGAGGGGTTCCAAGTTCCTGGAAGAGAGAAGCACGTATTCAAGCTGAAGAGATCTCTTTACAGACTTAAGCAGTTGCTGAGGCAATGGTACAAGAGATTTGACAGCTTCATGTTGAAGATTGGCTACCACAAATGCGAGTATGATTGATGCATGTATCACAAAGAGTTGCATAGTCACGGATTTACCTAGTTCTGTATGTGGATGATATTCTGATTGCAAATCGTAATATGAAGGACATTAGAGAACTTAAGAGGTCCCTTAGCGTGGAATTCGAGATGAAGGATCTGGGAGCTTCTAGGAAAATATTGGGAGTTGAGATCTATAGAGACAGGAAGAAGAAGAAGAAGAAGAAGAAGAAGAAGCTTTTGTTATCGCAACGGGGATACATCAAGAAGATCTTGGCAAGATTCGGGATGTTATCGGCAAAAGCTATAGATACTCCTATGGCAACAAGGTAGGAATGTACACCGTTCAGACTGAGGATAAGGAGTACATTTCCAAGATTCCATATGCTAGCGCAGTTAGAAGCCTTATGTATGCTATGGTTTGTACTCAACTGGACATATCATTCGCTGTTAGTGTGGTTAGTCGTTTTATGGCTCATCCGAGTATGGACCATTGGCAGGCTGTGAAACGAATATTCAGGTATCATAAAGGTACACCAGACATTGGACTATGTTATGGGTCAAGTGAAAACATCTTGATAGCTGGTTTCTCGGACTCAGCCTATGCATGGGATATCGATAGTAGAAGATCAGTGATGAGCTATGTATTTGCTCTGGGAGTATCTGTTGTGAGTTGGAAGGCGACGCTACAGCTGATGATGACTTTGTCCACCACGGAGGCGGATTACATTGCTCTAGCAGAAGAAGCAAAGGAATGGTCAATGATCTATGATACATCAAGATCAGACGATAGTCTACTGTGATTGCTTGAGTGCAATATGCTTGACGAAGGACCAGGTTCATCATGAAAGGACCAAGCATACTGACGTCAGGTATCACTTTCTGAGAAGTGAAAGCAGAATTAAGGTGATGAAGGTGGGGACTGCTGACAACCCCGCGGATATGTTCACCAAGCCGGTTCCAAGGAGCAAGTTCCAGCATTGTCTAGAATGGCTCAGTGTTATGAGCCAGTGATCTCTTAGGGGAATGTCGGACCCGACGAGGTCTAGTGAGTCTCCGTGAAAGGAGACATCGGGAGGGAAGAAGGCAAGCTTTGTTCATAAGGAGGAGGAAGCATCGTTGCAGACGAGAGACTTCAAGTCAAGGTGGAGATTTGTTGAGAATGCATTGAAGACCAAGATACTCAAAGGAGCGCGAAGAAGTGAGGTCCAGGGGGTCTACGCATGTATACAAAGTGTCTTCGCACGAAGAGCCCATACTTAGCCAAAATCCCAAAGCCTTCGTGGAATAGCTTGCAGTAATTCAAGAAGGCATTCGCACGAAGACTGTCCGGAAAAAGTATAATAAGGATGGTCATGTTTCCTAATTGTATCAGGGCGGTTTTGGAAGCAATAAAACGATCATTTGGGGTCCTATGAACGTATGTAAGACATTGTGATTGTTACTCTTCGTTGAATAAATATCTTTCTTCCCCGTAGACGTTAGCTTGATTTGAGCTAGCGAACCACGTTAAATTTGTGTTTTGCATCTTTCTTTGACTATTCGTGAAGTCAGTGATCGAGTGAATTGCATAACAACAATGAAACTAAATGTTGCTCATGGTTTTAACCAATGCTTATTGTAGATAATGCTTTCTAGACAGGCAGATCTTAGCCACGTGGCGATCATCCAGCACACCATACTGTGCTCCACACACACCGGATCACCAGCCGCGCTGATCCGCGTGGGGGCTGCGAGACAGGGCCCTTGCATACCACCACACGGGACTTGTAGGGACTTAGTGGTTTGGAGGCTAGAGTAAGTCCTGTCGCGCGCGAGCGACAACCAAGCCCGCGCGCGACCTTAGTAACTGCTTTGAGAGATTTATGGCACGAGATCCATGAAACCCGGTCAACCTCATAACGGTTCCGGTATACGCGAATAACGTTCTGTAACTGTCCCTATATACGTGGACAAACGTGCCGTTGTGGTTAAGATAATTAAGCCTCCATTAATGGTAGCATTAACCACACTGCAACGGTCACATTCTCTGTTACATATAGGATCGTTAACCCTTCTATACAAGGGAGAATCACCTGAGATACGCGAAATCTCTGCCAAAATCATGTCTCTCTCTCATACAGTGCTATTTCCTTACTCTCTCCCTACACACAACCCTATTCTTCCTGTGTTCTTTCTATTCTCTGCTATTTGTGTATATTGAATTCTCCCTGCAGGATTCTCTCGTACACATTTGGTGAACCCGACGTGAATCTTACCATTGCAAGCAACCATGTCTCATGAAGAGAATGTCAGTAACAGATCGCCCTCCACGGAGACCACCTCGGGGGAGGAGACCCGTCGCACTCCTACGGCCGCCGGTGAGGCTCAGAAGTTAGAGGCCTTGGACGCCACCATCCAGAGTCAGGCGAAGGCTCTCAAGGCTCAATCTGCACAGTTAGAACGGATAATGGCCATCCTGGGAACCCTCGCCCCGAATCCCACATCGGCCACTGTCGCTTCTCAGGGAGGAGGAGCTTCCACCACTCAAGGGTTGGGAGTATCAACCACACCACCTAAACCTAACCTTCAAACTCCACCGGCAATGACACAGTTACCCTCAGTTCAGGGACAAACGGCTCAGATACTGCCCCTTACTGCTCATATTCTTCAACCACGAACCCTGGTACCCAATCCGCCCTCACAATACCCTTTGCCTCCTCCGTCGGCGGCGTGGGGCAATGCGAATTCACAGTACGTTCCTAGCTCCTCCGCGGCATATGTGTCGCCTCCAACTACAACAACTCCTCCTGCTTCTGGCGGGAGTGCACCAGAGTGCATGACGTCGCTTCAGCGACGCATGGAAACTTTCTTAGCCAACCAACCATTCGCTGATACCATCATCCCAAAGGTTGAAAACGATCCACCTATCCCGCGCGACATCTACCTCATGCCTAACCCTGCCGGGTACAAGGCTCCTAAATGGGACAAGTTCGAGGATGTCAATGGAAACGCCCATGAGCATGTCATGCGTTTCATTGATGTGATGGGGCCGTATGGGGCTGATCCTAAGTTGTTGATGCGCGAGTTCCCGAAATCTCTGGGGAACGTGGCCTACAAGTGGTATAGAACACTGGAGGCTGGATCCGTGAAGACCTGGGATGATTTGGTCCAGAAATTCTATACCAAATTCTTCCAGATGGAAGAAAAGGTGACAATGATCCATCTCTCGCGCATGTACCAGAAGCGCGAGGAAGACGGACTCACGTTCATCAAGAAGTTCATGGCCAAGTCCTTGGAATACAGAGACGAAGTGCTTGAAGCCAGACTTGTGGAAATATGCCTGCAGTGCATGCGAGACGAGTACAAAGGTATGCTTATCAACTTGAAAACTCCTACATTCTCAAAGCTGATCGAATGCACAAAGAACATAGAGCCTATAGTGGAGAGGCAGAAAAAGAAGCACGCCCCTGAGAGATCCCCGAGCGGGACTACCTTTAAAATTGGGAGATTCAGCTACAAGAGGGACGTGAGGCCGAAGTGAATACGGTCTCGCCCCAAAAGAAGCCGAAGGTCGCCAACTTCGATGCGCCACCTCTACCATTTTCGGTAGAGGAGGCGAGTGACTTGTGCAGACAATGGCGTAAAGATGGTATCTTGCCGCATCTCGAAAAGATACCCTCCAAGGAAATGATGAGGGACCCGAAGTGGTGAAAATGTCACGGAAAGGTCATGCACCCCACGGCTGACTGTAAGAAGCTTAGAAACATTGTAAGCCGAAAGATGAAAGATGGCGAGTTGATCGTCAGTGACCACAGGCAGGATTTGCGAAACAATCCACTGCCTGCCCTCGCGGAGCAAGGGCTGAAGGGCAAAGAGGTCGCCATGATCGCGATTATGGACCTCGAAGAGATTGCGGAAGATGGTCTGCCCATCGTTACCGAAGTCTACAATGATGAGGATTACAGCATAGATACGGAGGATGAACGTGCCGATCGGATGAAGGGGTCGCACGAGTTCAGCAGATTCTTCGACGAAATGAACCTTTCGGAGAAATGCCGGAAGGAAATGACAAAAGCAATCCTGAGAATAGCGTTAGATTACGAGGAAGATATCGTGGTCTCCAACGGGAAAGTTGTCAGGGCATCCCGCTCAACAGAGAAGGTCATAACCTTCTCCGCGAGAGACAAAAAGACAGATGCGAGCCACCAGAAGCCTTTGTACGTAACAGCAGTGATCAACGGTGTGGAGTTCAAAAGAGCGTTTGTAGACGGAGGAGCAGCAGTTAACGTTGTTTCACTCAACACTCTGAAGCTGGCGGGGATCCTGGAGCAGAAGATTGGCAGGCGTCCATCCCCGCTGATGGGATTCGGAAGTGACTCCAGAATGACAATAGGATGGATCCGTCTGGGTGTCCAGATTGGCAAAATCAAGTGTTCAGCCAAATTCTATGTCATTGATGCAAACACTACGTATCACATGATCATTGGCCGGGCCTGGATTCATCGCTTCGACGCAGTTCCTTCGACAGCTCATCAGGTGATGAAAGCCGTCTGGAACGACTGGATAGTGGAGATACCAGCTTCGGTAAACCCTTTCAATCTGGATGAGGCGCACCTCTTCGAAGCGGTATGGTTCACGGAAATGGCAGATGAGCTAACTCCGGGGCCGTTTAATCCGACTCCTTTGCCTCGATGGGAGGACATCAAGGACCAATCACCCGCAGGTCTGATGGTGACAAGGGAGGAATCCAAGGAAAGGCCGCCCACGCAAGAAGAAGCACCACGAATTGCTTATCAGCGAAAGAATTTTTACACCCTGAAAAGGATAGCCAAGCGTGATTCCGAAGGCAAAGAGATAGAAAGCTTCTACGCTAACGGGAAGAAATGTTACCGCATATGAAGGTGCGCGGGGATGTCCCTACGCGAGCAGGGGGATATCCCAGAGCAAATCAATCAAATTGAGCACGTTATGGAATTAGACAAACCAGCGTCGGGAGCTTTATAAGGGAAGCTAAAAGAGGCACCCGAATGCATGGAGGACAAGCCTAAACCGCAGAAGCAGGATTTGAAGGAGTTATTCCTAAGCCCAGGCGAAAAAAAGAAGAGGTCGGTCTTTTTAAGCGCAGACCTTACGAATGAGGAGCAAGACAAACTGCTACAACTTATGACAGAGTACAAAGATGTCTTCGCATGGGAATATGATGAAATGCCCGGTCTGGACACAAGCATCACCACGCACAGGTTAGATGTAATTCCAGGGTCTAAGCCAGTAAAGCAGAGCACAAGGAGCTTCATGCCAGAGCTCAATGTGAAAATCAAGCAAGAAATTGTCAAACTGTTGACTGCTAAATTCATCGAGCCGAATCACCATCCTACATGATTGGCTAATATCGTGCCTATAGTGAAGACGAATGGGCAGCTTCGCATCTGTGTGGACATCCGAGACCTTAATCGTTTCTGTCCCAAAGACGATTTTCTGCATCCCAACATCGATTTGCTCATCGATTCAACCGCGGGTCATCGCATGTTCAGCTTCATGGAAGGCTTTAGCGGGTACAACCAGATCAAGATGGACCCCGAAAATGCACGGAAAACCACGTTCATCACGCCGGTGGGAGTCTTCAATTACACGATTATGCCTTTCGGGCTCAAGAATGCAGGTGCGACTTATCAACGAGCTATGATGGCTCTATTCCACGACATGATGCATAAAGAAGTAGAATTCTATGTTGATGACTTGGTTTTCAAATCCAATGAAGAAAGGGACCACTTGGAGGATCTGCGGAAGGTCTTTGAAAGATGCAGAAGTTTCCAATTGAAGATGAATCCCATGAAGTGCACATTCGGGGTAACCTCCGGAAGATTCTTGGGATGTGTAATACATCGCCAGGGCATCGAGCCTGATCCCGCAAAAGTATCAGCCATCACTAGCATGACGGCGCCGCACAATCAAAGTGCTTTAAAGACATTCTTGGGAAAGTTATCTTACCTGCGAAGGTTCATCCCTGCGATCACAGAAATAACCTTCTGTTTCAGTGATCTGCTCAAGAAAAATGTTGTGTACAACTGGACCGCAGAACATGAAGCCGCGTTCGGAAGGCTAAAAGATTTGTTGACGTCAAAAAGGGTAATGATCGCGCCACAGCTCGGATCACCGCCTTTGCTGTACCTAAAATCGACAAAGAGGTCTATAGGGGCACTTTTGGCTCAGGAGCACGAAGGGCAAGAAAGGCCGATCTACTACATTTCTCGCATCGTGCAGCCAGCAGAATCAAGGTACACGGACATCGAGCGTCATTGCCTTGCTCTATTCTTTGTAATTGAAAAGTTGAAGCATTATTTCGCCTCGCACAAAGTGGTAGTGGTTACAAAGAGTGATCCCATACGGTACCTCTTGACTCACACTTCTCCTGGTGGAAGACTGGAAAAATGGTATATGACCATTTCTCAATACGACATCACGTGCGTTCGACCGCGGGCGATCAAGTCGCGAGCTGAGGCGGATTTGCTGGCACAATTCCCTGATAATAGCCACAAGCCCATGATCGAAGAAGAACTGGAGGGACCCGAAATATACGCAGTTGAATTGCTCTATTGGACGCTTCATTTCGATGGATCGTCAACAAGGAAAGGTGGAGAAATCGGAATAGTCCTGACCAAACCTAATGGAGAGGTCATTCAGATGTCCACCAAACTTGACTTCGCGGTCACCAACAAAAAAGCAGAGTATGAAGCCCTCATCGCAGGTCTTCGCGCAGCAAGGGCGCTAGAAGTAAGAAATCTGACGGTTATGGGGGATTCTAAGCTAATCGTCAAACAAGCCTCGGGCGAGTACGGTTTGAAGGAGGTAAACCTATTGCCCTACCGAACTTTAGTACAGAAGCTAGTGCAACAGTTATGCGACGTCAGGTACGAGCACAAACCCAGGGCAGATAATAGGCATGCTGATGCTTTGGCCACCCTCGGATCCAAGGTTAGTACGGATAAATGCCCTGCGAGAATTTCGATTGAGGTGCGAACTTCCTCGGCATTAACAGATGACGCGTGTGAGGACGAATGCATGGATGATGCAGACTGGAGAAAGTCAATATTGCGTGCTATCGCAGAAGGAACGAGTAAAGAAAACTGGGCATCCACCAAGGGGTATTGCATACATGACAACACCCTTTACTATAAAGGCCCAGGCGGAATACTCATGCGATGCGTTTCACAACAGGAGGGACAAGCGCTGTTAGAAAAGATTCACCAGCATACTTGCGGAGAAAGTGAGGTGTCAATCTATCGGAAAGCCCAAAGATATGGGATTCACTGGCCGGACATGTCAGCGGCTGCGGCATTGATTCAAGGGAATTGCGAGAGTTGTGCACTGATCAATGATTCTTTAGCAATTGCTCTGGTCTATGATGACATGGATTGGAGGAAGCCATTCTTCGACTTTCTTACGCAGGGTATCGAGCCTGAGTCGAGAAAAGAAGCCGAAAAACTAAAACGGAAAGCAGCTCGGTACGTGGTGCAAGAAAAAATACTCTGGCGAAAGGGCCACGAGGGTAATCTGCTTCGATGCCTAGATAGTAAGGAAGCACAAGAAGTGATGAACCTCTCTCACCAAGTGGAACATCAGGGAGGTGCGAAACTGTGCACACAGCTCCTAACAGTTGGATACTTCTGGCCCACAATGGAGGCAGATTGCCGCGCTAAAGTAAGAAGATGCCAGGAGTGCCAGTTCAAAGGCAACCTCGTACATGCCCCTGCCGTAGATCTACATGCGTTGGGGACACCATGGCCATTCCACACTTGGGCTCTAGACTTTATCGGTCCTATTCGACCAGCCTCGCATGGGAACCAGTTCATCCTCAATGCAACCGAGCTATTCACCAAGTGGGTGGAAGCGATACCGCTGAAGACAGAAAATGCACTGGCTGTAGTGCATTTTATCTAGGAGAACATCATATACAGGTTCGGGATTCCTAACACAATTCTGTCAGATAACGGTACCCCATTTTTCAATCGTCATGTAGCTGCAAAGCTAGCGGAGTACAACATAAGGCAGATATGTTCGACTCCTTATTATCTAAAAGGGAATGGACAAGAAGAAGCAACCAACAAGACGCTGATAAGAATACTGAGCAAAATGGTCTCGGACGATCACAAGAAGTGGGCTAATTCTTTGAACTTGGCGTTATGGGCGTATCGAACTTCTCCAAGGACTCCCACAGGAGTCTCCCCATTTCTCTTATGTTATGGAGCTGAAGCTGTAGTACCTGCGGAGGTAAAAATCAACTCTGCAAGGTTGGCCTTTCACGCACTATACGACAATCAGCGGGATCACGACTTGATCCTATTGGAAGAAAAGCGAGAGCAAGCTAAGCGGACTAATAAACGGTACCAGGAAAGGATCGCCCGCGCGTACAACAAAGCATTCCAACGGCGGGACTTCGCAGTTGGGGACCTTGTCTTGCGCGCATCGGATCACTGCATGCGAGAGACAGCGCACCCAAAGTTCGCAGCCAACTGAGAGGGACCCTTCGAAGTCAAATAAGTCTTTGACAGTGGCTACTGCAACATACAAAGTCTACATGGGACGGCCTCGACCCCAATCTCAGTCAACATGCGCTGGATTAAGAAGTATTATCCCTAACTTCTCTCCTTACAGGCATTAGATTACAATGCCTATTTCATTTTTAGTATTGTGATAGACTCATGCTTCCTTCCCCACATATGAGGGACTTGTAATTTCGCCTCTCCCATATGAGGGTGTTTATAATAAAAGACTTATCCCAAATGGGAAGGACTTTATACTGTGATTGTCCTTTATCGCTTTATTTGATTCTTTGTTCCTTCGCAACAAAACTTATCTGCTACGATATCAACACCATGCAAATGCGATCTTAATTGATCTTAAAGCCTATCTGCTGAGATAGCAGCACCATGCAAACGCGATCTTAATTGATCTTAAAGCCTATCTGCTGAGATAGCAGCACCATGCAAACACGATCTTAATTGATCTTAAAGCCTATCTGCTGAGATAGCAGCACCATGGAAACGCGATCTTAATTGATCTCAAGCCTATCTGCCGAGATAGCAGCCATATTTAAAATATGATCTAAATTAATCTTCAAGCCTATCTGCCGAGATAGTAGCAATACTCTGATCTTAAGTGATCCTCAAGCCTATCCGTTAAGATAGCAAAACTATGCAAATGCGATCCAAAGTGATTCCAACACTATCTGCAAATAACGCAAAGACATTCAAATGTGATCTCCAACGATCTAAAAGTTTATCTGCTAATATAGCAGCTCTAACGCATGATCCTTATGATATGTGAATCTATTTAGCAAGCTATAGCAACAACGCAAAATGCGAACATGAAACTACAAAGGTCAAGTATTGCCAAGACGCATGCAAAACTACAATTTGTTGTAACAAGAACATCAAATAATACAAAGCGCTTTTATTATGAGTCAAAATGACTTACAATTTATCTGTCTAGATAGCAGCTTACAAGAGAAAGATCACGCCGAGCTAAATACATAGTCAAAATGACTTACAATTTATCTACTGGTCCTTACGGTAAAATGATCGGTCTATTGGTCCTCACAAAAGTCATGCGACATAATAGTCTGCGACCAAAGAGCTGTAGCAAGTAAGGCCTTGCTATAAAATGAACGGCCTACAGGTCCTAACAAAGCTATGCGACATCATAGTCCGCGACCAAAGATCTGTAGCAAAAAAGGCCTTTCTATAGAATGAACGGCCTACAAACGCTACAAAAGCTATGCGACGCAATCTTCAAGATCTCAGGATCTGACAAGGCCTCCGTCTGGTCTTCTGCCCAAGAGACGTGCCCGATGAACCACCTGTTCAGGAGTATGCGGCGGTGAAGAACAGGCAGGCAGCAACTCTTGAAACAGGAAGCTCCCCGTCCGCAGAAGCGACCGTCATGGCTCGTCACCCCTAGTCCAAGACCGTGGGGGAAAATAGTTCTCCTCCAGGGAGGCTGGAGGAGAAGCACGCCGTTTATTACGAGTTGGTAAGAAGGTCAGTACAGTACTGCACCTCGCCGGAAGGCAGCCAAAAGTACGACCTGCAAGCATAATAGACAAAGAAAATCCTTCGAACAAGCATGAGGTAATATATGCACCTTCTTTACGATGGTTATGGGAATCAATAATCTGTGTAAAGAAGATCTTGGAAGCTATTTCTATGGCACAAGCACAAACTCAGGTTCCACAACTTGAAGTTGCCATGAATCAACGAAAGACAAGCGTCGAAGCCAGCAGTCGTAAGGACTCATGGCAAGCCACATTCTGGGATGAAGAACCCAAACAACAAGAGATAGGGTTTATATAGACCCTACGGAGACCCTTCAGTTCCCTAGCTGAGTCAGCAAAGCTTGAAAAAAGGGGTAAGGATCAATCACTTACGCCTTGAAAGAGGTAACATTCAATTACCCTACTAAAGGCTATGACGATTCAGCTGCGTGTCCTAATTAATGACGGAAGGTCATGATACGGATCAGACATATTGCTGATGTCATAATTGATACGCACAAAGATATTCGAGCAAATCCCGGAAAGGGGCAAAACGGACATTCAAGCCTTGAATAAAAAAAAGAGGGGGAGAAACCCTAGCAAACATTACAATAATGTTTTAACATTTTGTTCAAAACAAAATACTTTCTACTTGCTAGCTTTCAAAATAAATATTTGATCAGGGAGTCATCGAGGGAGAACATGAGTGACACATTTGTCACTTGCTCCACTTCTCGCTTCAACTGCTCGTAGTTGGCGCTCATCTCATGGAAGAGCTTCACAGCCTCTTCAGCTTTCTGCCTTTGCTTCTCTACCTTTTTCCCCTCAGCTGCGAGGTTATGGAAGCCGCATCTCAGATTCACAGCCGCGCGGATCTGGGTGACCCTGTTGACAAGGTACCCGAAGCCCAGCTTGCCCTGAACTTTGGCTTGAAGGCCTTGGCACATGCTGAAAAGCAGATGCGCGCTCTGAGGAGAGATGGTCGCAGGGGTGGCCGCAGACAGGTGCTCCAAAATCCAGATGGCCTCGGTCAAGAATAGCCTCCTGTTGAAAGGTTCTATCTCCAAGGACCTCGCAAATGATCGAGGATGGGAGAGACGCATCCGAACCAGCCAGTCCACATTAGCTTGCTTCAACCCTAAACAATGTTAAATCAAGTTTAGAACATGAAGCTTGTAAATGAAAGGTGCAAGACGCGAACAGGAAAAGTGACAACATACCGGTTCCCTCAAGAATCTCGCGCAATGAAGGAATGCGCATCGCTGGGGTAGCTGAAGACTGTCCTTGCTCCACTGCTCTTCTATCAGCTGCGAGCTCTAGCTCCTCGTAGTTGGCAGGAAGGGTATACGCCGCACCAGGTGCGATTGCAGTTCCCACTTGCGAACTCCAAAAGCTCCATGCTTGAGGAATCTCTGGAGGCTCAAATCCTGCTGAAGGAATGGCAACGGTAGAAATTGCTGCTCGGTTAGGAAAGCCTTCAGGCTCGCGAGACTCAGGAGCACTCATTTGAGCATTCACATGTGCATGTAATTCTACATCTTCCACGATCTGCTCACGAATCTCAGCCTCAGCAACATCTGCTCCAATTTCCTCAGCTGCAGCATTGGTATCTTCCTCCATCAGCACAGTGTCAGTTTTGACATCATCAGAAACTTCGATGACATCCTCCAAAGGCTCTCCTGCATACTCGGCAGCTGCGCCAGGCTTCTCGACATGAGAACTTCGCTCTGGGACATAAGATGCAGAGGGTTGACTCCTTTGTTCCAGCACGGCTCCACCAGCATTACCTGCGATATAAGACAGGAAAATGTGAGGTAACTTGTGTCATGCAATATTTTATCTTGATAAACTAAGGGCGAGCACCTCCACGCGAAGGTGGGATTGCAGCATCCTCGTCTTACGCTAAGGACGTGATACCATGTCCTATTAATGTATCTTCATTAAGCATATCCTTAAGATGAGCGTGACCTGGGATGCGAAGAAACCAGTTATGAGGGTAATTGGTTTTCTAAGCCTAATTTACAGACATCGCTTGGGTGATTACCTGAGGGTTCACCGCATTTGCTTACTAGCCATCGGCGGATATCGGCTTTCGATAAACCATGCTTTAATGCACCAACAATCACGTCTCGGTAAGTTACCGCAAGATTAAAAATCTCACCTTCATTGCCACCTACGATCTCCTCAAAGTCTGCTTGAGTCTGCTCCAGAGCAGCCGCATCTTCTTCTTGAGCTGTGTCATCCTCATAGATTTGAGTTGCATCTTCCTCTTGAGCCGCATCTTCCTCGTCGGTTTGACGCACCAAGTTGTCAACATGTTGCTCTTCCAAGCCTCTTTGTTTGATGCGTTCAACGTCGTCTTCTTCTCGCTTCCTTCTTCTTTCAGCAGCTTCCGCAGCTGTTCTCCTAGATTCAGCAAGGATCTCCTCGTCTATGGTTTCGCTGGAAACACCAGAGTGGGAACCCCTCTTCTGCCTCTTGGCCAGAAGGCCGCTGATGGTTTCTGCATCATCATCTGCGAAAGAACAAACTCTTCAGTAAAGACTGCGAGAGTTAAGATAAGGATAAGATAAGTATGTTTGAGATACCTTCCGATTGCTCCTCTTGTATCTCACCTCTTTCTTCTTCTATTTCATCTTCGACTCCCCCTTCTTCTTCTTCATCATAATCTATCTTTCTCACCTCCCTTCTCTCATCCTCTCTTCCTCCTGACCGAACGGAACAAAGGTCTCCACTGCGAGCTCTTTCCGCGTCTTGTTTGGCATGCGACCTTTGGCTTTGTCCCTGGAGGAAAGGGACTTTGCAGGAGAGGAAGCTAGAGCACCCCTAGGGGAAGAGATTGTGATTCCCTTCTGCCTTGGTCTCTTTTCCCTTGGAGCAGTAGTTGCTGGAGGAGACGGGTCGTTCCTGGGAGGAGACAAGGCTGGAGTGTTGTCTATCCGCGAGTCGGAAAATGCGTCCGTTACCTCGCGAATGCAGTTCTCGATTGTAGGAGCCATTCCATTTTCTAGAGGAATGGGCTCACCTTGTCTTCTCTTGGAAACAATAGTGTTGATCAGCGACTTGGAACGCTCGCCAGATGCAAACCTCCTCATATAGCACTACAACGGAGAAGGGAGTATAAGTCCCGATATATCAAGACAAAAGGAATTCAACATGCACAAAGGAGATTGTTTACCTTGGAAAAATCTCCACTGTACTTAATGACATGCGAAGCACCTTCCGTAACCGCAGCCATTTTCTCTTCAAGGATGGTGGAGGGGCACAGGTGATTCTCGTGGTCCAACAATGAATAGCATCCATATTGGTACTCGTCCAGGCTACAGTTAGGACGGAAAGGGAAGGAATTTCTCTTGATTACAGGAGCTCTGCTCGGCCGAGGGGTCGACTGTGTCTCGAACCTTGCCTGCTGGGTATTCCAATACGCGACCCAATTCTTGGAGTAGCCACCTGCGCGGTAACCTGAGGGTTGCTCGAAAGGAAGGTTGCTCCTTAAGATCGTTTTGCACTCACCAGACAGTATTCGTTTGTAGCAGCCTCTTATGATGGATTGCGGCCAGATTGATGGTGCTACTGCATCAAAGCCAAACTGGGGAGAAACGCGAGTGGGATCGACATCCACTGTGATCCTCTTGTACCTGGGAGGAAGCTCGCGAACATACTCCGCAAGAGCAGGAAGGGAACCTCTTAGACACCAGCAGAAGAATTCACGGTAGCGCTCGTGGAAACGCTTATGACCCTCGAAAAGAAGGTCTTCCGAGAAAGCAACAGGTCTAGCCGGATACAACTTTGGGAACCATCGCACATTTTCAATGTGCGTGGCATAAGGCCTAGCCGTATACTTGCTGCGATCATCGCATATCAGGCTCCAAGTACATTTAGGGAGTTGAGTCCCAAACCATCTCGCAGCCCTTCCACTGGAGAGTTCCTCCTCCGCACCTGGGACGCACCACTTGCTGGGCTTAGAAGGAACAGGAGCATAGGAAGGCCATCGCTCAAAAACCCACATGGTCAAGAATGCGATGTTGACGTAGGTTAACACGTCCAGACGACCGCGGGATTCCTTGGTTGCTACAACCAATTGATCCAATCTGTGGTACAGGGTACCCAAGACTATGGCCCAAGTGCGACTCTTTCACCAAGGGTCAGCTTCACAGCAAGAGGGAGGACATGGTAGAAAACCCCGTCATGAGGGTGGCCATCGATTTAGTACCTCGACAACCAGGCGCAGAGAAAAGCACACAAGGTCAGATGATAACCTTTCCCATCTACATAATTCTTCGCCTTCGGGTTCTGGCACAGAAGTTTCTTGGTGATACTACTACTCGCATAATATCGGAAGAAGTACTGCACCCACTTGCCCCAAGTGTTTTTCGCAAGGTATCAACTAGTTGCCAGTCGGGAAGGGGTTTCGCAGATGTCCACCGGGTGAAGATTTTCTTAACCTCTGACAAGCACTCCTTCATCTGCTTGTAAAGAGCAAGTTCCGGATCGGTCCTCAAATGGCTTTGAGGATCCACGTCACCAACAGGAGGAAGATCATACAGCATGTGTACATCTTCCAAAGTTGGAGCAGCCTCGAACTCAGCAAAGTGGAATGTGTGAGTCGCAGGCGAATAGCGCGAAAGAAGGTTTAGAAGCATGGACTGATCCAACTTCACGGCAGCACCCTTCATAGCACGGACTGCGAAATATATGCCAACATTTTTCAATGCGATGGCATGATGGGTCAATACGTGGTCAATCCACTCATCCATAAAGTCCAATTTCTGAACAAACGCTTGAGTGGAAATCGCAGTATACGGGAAAAACCCATTTTCAACCCCTAGCCGAACCACATCCTTGGAATCGATCAATTTCAGCAGGGCTGCGTTAATAGGTGGGGTCAATGTTTGCAATTCTTCAGAGCGAACAGGAGTCGGCAGGTGCTTCACCTTAACCCTAGCATGGTAAAAGTCACTTCCGCCTAGATAGGGGGCTTTTCGCCACAAAGTTTGGGGAAGATCAGGTATTTCTTCGACCTCTTTGGCGGGCTTTGTTCCTTTTGTCTTTGCCATTCCTGCGGAAAAGCAAGAAAAAAGGGGGGAGAAACACACATACTTTCAGTTCGAATTTCAGATGAACAATTCAGTGTCAATTTTGGGTTCAAAAGTTCAGAAACATTCACAGTATCGGGAATTTCAGAAACCCCACATTCAAAACCCTTACAATCTGGGGATTAAATTAGTTCTGAGTTCAAAGAACGAGATCTCTCTCGCATTTTCCAACGAACGCCATGTTTCAGATAGTCATGGGTTTGCAGATCCAATACAGTTCAAAGCATATCAGTATATTAAATGGAGTTGAGCAAGGCCAACCATGTTTTGGTAAAGCTTGCTTGGATGCGGACAGTTGGAGAAGACGATTGACAAGAAAGAATTGATGATTGATTATTTGAATCTGCTCTTGAAGGCTTCCGGGTATCATTCACTTTAAGCGAAAGAAGTGATGCTTTGCAACAATGGAGAGCACAGAGTATTTATCCAAAAACAATGAAGGGTTGCGTCCTTTCAAGTAGTCGAATCGCAACCGTCACCGGGGAATCGCGCAATCACAGGACAAGCTGACGTCATGCCTAAAACCCTAAAAGACCAGACGGCACGACTCTAGGGATTTTAAGCCATAATGACACGCACGGGGGCTGAATTTGCGTGTATTTGAATTGGTGCGTGGCGGCGACGCGTACGTTGGTTCCTGCGCATGGAAGCCTATCCGGCTATGCGTCTTCACGCGCAGAAAGGGGGCTAATGAAGATAGTGCTTTCTAGACAGGCAGATCTTAGCCACGTCAGCACACCATACTGTGCTCCACACACACCGGATCACCAGCCGCGCTGATCCACGTGGGGGCTGCGAGACAGGGCCCTCGCATACCACCACACGGGACTTGTAGGGACTTAGTGGTTTGGAGGCTAGAGTAAGTCATGTCGCGCGGGAGCGACAACCAAGCCCGCGCGCGACCTTAGTAACTGCTTTGAGAGATTTATGGCACGAGCTCCATAAAACCCGGTCAACATCATAACGGTTCCGGTATACGCGGATAACGTGCTGTAACGGTCCCTATATACGCGGATAACTGTCTCTCTCTCATATAGTGCTATTGCCTTACTCTCTCCCTACACACAACCATATTCTTCCTGTGTTCTTTCTATCCTCTTCTATTGGTGTATATTGAATTCTCCCTGTAGGATTCTCTCGTACACACTTATCAGTGTGATGTGTATATATATCATACATGTATTGAGGCAAAATCATCTTTGTTCACAGTTGTTAAGCTTTTTTACTTTGAAACTGCACGTCTTCACTGTTACTAAATTTTGTACTTCATACCATATATGTCGTTGTTGTATATACAAAATGATGTCAGAAATAATTTAACACTGATATTTTAATATTGTTGTCAAATGTAATTTTAATTTTAAGAAAATATGCACTAACCATGTTTTTGTTCCTTTTAAACGTATTTCTGGGATATTTTTTGTGTTTTGTTTTTTTTTTTTTTGTTTTCTTTTTGTTTTACTATTTTCATTGTTTTTAAGCAGATACTCCCTCCGTTTCACTAGATACTTCAAAAACTTTATGGGCACGAAGATTAAGGAACGCACTCAAATGACTATTTTACCCTTTATTCTTTTAATAATTCCACTCTCTCTCCCTCTGTCTCTCACTCTAATTGCAGCAACAACAATAACAATATCATCAACAACAAGAACAATATCATCATCATCCAGATGAACAATATCATCATCCAGATGAACACAAACCATAAAATTGAATAATATCATCAACTCAGATCTGAATGGATCTGAGGAAAAAAAAAGCTACTTCTCTGAATTGTTGTTACATGTTCACAAATCTGAAGAAAAATGTGGAGAAGAACAAGATAAGAAGAAGAAGAACAACAAGAGATGTGGAGATGAACACACATCAAATCACTCTCGCCGCCTCGCCACCACCGTCTTCCCTGAAGGCGACGCCGAAGCCTCACCATAGGCTGCTCCCCCTTGTAGATCTAGTATTTCTCTCTTCTTCTTCTTCCTCTTTCTTTTGTTCTTTCACGCGAGAAGATAGGCGGGGTGACAGAGAGAGATCTGCAGAACAAGCAGATCTTGAAGCAAATAGAGTAGATCTAAAGGAAAAGAGAAGAGAAGAAGACAGAGAGAGAAAGAGTACTACCTGGGTCAGCCTCCCCCGCCGCCTCCACTGTCACCCGCGTCCTTGCCGTCGTCTTCCACCAGCAACGACACCGTCGTCCTCTCCGCGTCTCTTCGCTGGTCGTCGTCCAGAACCACCGTCGTCCTCTCCGTCGTCCAGAGCCACCGTCGTCCAGAACCACCACCTCCTCCACCACTGTCTCTCTCCCTCTCTCCCTTTCTTTCTCTCTAATGTGTGGTCTCTGTGAGGTTCTGTGAGGCTGAGAGAGAGGCGGAGGGAGATGAGAGAGGAAGAGATGGGCTGAGAGAGAGAGGCGGAGGGAGATGAGAGAGGAAGAGATGAAATGAATGGGGAAGAATTGAGAAGAGTTATTAGGGTTTGATGTGGGTGGTGGGCTGATGGGTTATGATTGGGCTTAATTAATCAGGTTTAGTAATAAATCTGATTAGTTAAGCCCAATTAAAATGTGGGTTTTTAGCAAGGGTATTGTTGTATTTTATCCAGTACTAAAGTTTTCATATTTAAAAATTTTGAAAAATCTGACGAAACGCCCAAAAAGAAAATTTTGAAGAATCTGGCGAAACGGAGGGAGTACCAAACAAGCTCTTATTTTCACCTGTAGCCATTGTCGTAGTCGTGACCGAGACAGTGCCGATGCTCCAGCCTGTGTGCGCACGGTGGTTGTTGGATTGAACGGTTCAGATCATCATCCATGAATGTGATTTACAGCTAATGTGTACGTACTATGATGTTTCTCAATGTTTGAAGTGGAGGTCTCCCACAGAAACCTTTTTTTTTTTATCAGTCTCCCACAGAAACTGTTCGTAGATGGATCTTGTCTTTCTTTCATTATTAGCAACATTTATTGTACTTACTCACACAACAACGTGGACATGTTTGCCATAATATATGAAACTTCCAACTCCACACTCACAGCAACAATTATTATACTCATCCCACGTAGGGACGTGTTTGTTGTGGGTTTGTTGCATACTACCTCTGTTTCTTCTCTTTCAAGTGTGATTGACTTAGTTATCCGTAATTGGATCATTTTGACCCGGTGATTTAAATAGCAAAACGATGTAATATTTTACAATTTTTTCATAGTATGGTAGAGTAAAGTTTACTCTACAAGACCATGCAAAAATTACCGAATTCGTGTAATTTTTTGCTAACCAAATCACCGGATCAAAGTGACCCAGTGAATAGTGTCAAAAAGTGAAGTAAGCTGAAATAGAAGAAACAGAGGTAGTAGTTATTAAACCCGGACCGGTGGTTGACCCGGCAAAGATGCCGGGTCACCTGTCCAACCGGCGGGTCACTGGTCGGACCGGTGGGTCAATAACAAATTATTAGTAATATATTATAGTACATATTTAGAGTGAAATATATTAAAAATTGACATATAATAGCTCAAATTATTAATTTTTGTGTTGTTTAACCGTTACATTTATTATGAATGAAATCACACAAACGTTCAATAAAAATGTTTAAACGAGCATTTCAATTTATTTTTAATGCTTAAAACATGTAAAACCTGGATCAGTTCAACCCAGTTAACCCACACCGGGTCACCGGGTTGATCACAAACCCGACGGGTTTGACCAGATTTAGGCAGGTTTGACCTGGTCAGTGACATATACGAACCGAATAGTGCCCGAATCGGTTCCGGGTCCGGTTCCCCGATCGAACCGGCCGGGTCTGTCCGGATTTAATAACTATGGTTTGTTGTACTGGACCAACATAGCCTCATAGAGCGGTCGGACATAAATTTCTACTCCCTATCCCTCCGTTTCATAACAAAGTTCCAAATTACTTTATGCAGATTTTTCTAAGTATACCAAAAGACAAATTCACCCCCTAATGATGTGTAATAGTCCTTATTTAACTATGTACATCGTTTTTGTCCGTACAATTCCTCTTGTATTACCAGAAAACTCGTGGCGAACAAGGCAGATTTTAGATTTTACCTCAGTGGGGGCCAATTGTTTAAAAGAGAACACATTAAGAAATAAACCTAAGTAGCCCCTTGTAGTTCTTGAGCTGTGACATCTTTTTTTTTGTTAATGAAAAGCTTCTGTTCCAGTTTAAAAAAGAAATAAACCTAAGTAGCGGGATTTATTGCCTAATTTCAGCACAACCTAAAATATAATTAATGAACAAATATAAGTCAAATTTCAATTTTAAAAACTGGAGGGGGACTATAGCCCCACAACTCACTGCATGCACGAAGATGGTAGAAACACATCACATGTACTTTTTTCTTTACCCGACTATTTTGCTTCCATGCATGTGTAGATTTGCAAATAAATAAAGAGTGTAATGCTAAGGAAGCCTAAACAAATTACCGACTGGAGGCCGAATTGCCACGTCAAGCATATGTGGCAGGACTCCAATTCAATGCAGATTCTTTGATAATTGATTATTTTATTATACTCCATATATTCTCATGGGACCACATCATCATATATTAAATAATTCTTCTCCCATAGTACTTGGTACTTGTATGTTTTTTCACTTGCTGAAATTTGAACTTATAAATGACAAAACTAACCTTGTATAAGTCATGTTTGGTGTTATAAACTATGCTTGTCATGACTTTTTAATTCAACTTAAGCTACAACAAAGGCATTACCAAAATTAGTGTAGGTTAAATACATGCTAGATTGCTAGCCATGAGACTAAAAGTCAGCTTAATTATAACATAACAAAAAAAATTAGTTTCGTTTGTTCGTACATTTTAGGCTCTGTTAAACCATTTTTTTTAGGTGGAATCACCAATTAGTGAAGACACATAACATCTTACATGTATTATATATCATCGCATATTTTTACATTCTAGAAAAACCATACACCTTCATCTACCTACAAGTAATGTTTGTTAGAACATGTTTAGTATCTGTTTAATAACAGGAAAAAAAAGTAAAAAAATAATATTATTTGTCTAAAAATACTGTTTAGAAGCAAAAATATATTTGAAACACTGTTAAATTTCATTGTCAATTCACTCTAGTATCATTTTGTACATACACAAACAATATACATTTGTTGTTTTAAACGTCATCAAAATTAGGAATGTGTTTAATCACGAAAAGTACGAAAAATCATTAAAAAAGAAAAACAACACGTGTGTCGCATTGAGAAACATTATTCTTTTTCTCTGTTTTACGTTATTTCCAGTCACTTAGTACTAATCTCATATAGAAAGAGTTTTAAGAGTAGTCTCCTCATTCTGCTGTTGATGTCAAAATCTTGTGATGTAGTAGTATACATAAGTCATAAGTCCTTTCCCTGATAACAAATATGTCTTCAAAAGTTCATTTTCTAAAAAAGAGAAATTCCGTTTCGAATGAATAAAGGAAACCGTAATAAAAATAGGATCACAAATAATCACTAGTTCATTCAAATTTGAAACAAGGTCCATAACGTCGGCAAGAAAATGTTAAGCAATGTGATAACGCAAACCAAAACTCATCAAAAGAGACAATACAGAGTTTCAGATTGAAATTGGTACATATTTAAGTAGAGTTTGATCAAATTTTAATCCAACAAAAGCTTCCTACTGTTGTGTAAATTCTTGAGAAAACAAAAACGTAGTGGGTAACATTTCTTTAATGTTTATCATGTGGACCCCATAGAATATATTGGTACAATAAAATAATGTATCATTAAAGAGTTTAGCAGTCAATTGGGAGTAATTACTGCTTGCTCCAAGAGCAAATATGACGTGGTGCTCTAATCAATACATCACGGGACACGTCAGGAACATGTAGGAATCCACTTTCTTTTGTCTCCAACTCATGCTCTTTCTTCCTGACGTGTCATGTGCTGTATTGATTAGAGCACCACGTGGATTTTCTCTTAGAGCAAACAAAAATTTCTCGTCAATTGGACTCATGCCATGTAAGCATTACATGGCCTGTTCGGCCTCCCGTCAGGGTCTTCTTTCGGCTTTCATAGCATTATTGATAAATAAATACCACACACAACACTCTGTGCATAAAACTAGTTCTACGGGAGTATGCACTTCTTTATCATACAGGGTTACATTTTTTTTTTTAGAATTACATCATATAGCCGGGTTTGAACCCAGACCTCATGCAGATACATCAAACGTTCTACCACTGAGCTAACACCCATTTGATTACAGTGTTATGCCGAAGCATGATAATAATGATTTGTCAAAAGTAAGAATAATATCCACTATACATTTTTATTATGATTCATCAAATTAATAAGATAGCACGCTCACGAAAGCAAGAAAAAATAGTTCTTGAATAAAATAGCGCGCTCACAATTCACAAAAGGTGACAAAAAAAATCATAACAGATAGTCGTAGGATTCGACAAAATTAATGGATTCCTCTTGTACTAGGGGAACTACATAAGTTAAGATTTGGTGCATGGTAGTTAAGAAAAGGGTGAAAGACACATTCACATCCTCAGGTTTAACTTAAAGACACTTTCATCGCATACTAATTAGAAAATGACACTTTCACTTCTTTAGAGTGCCCGGCTATATCACTTACATTTTTAATTGTGTTATTCCTTATTCTAAAAGAACAAATTTGTCCCAAAAACTTCTATCAATGACGGCCCAGCCCCACCCCATTCTAGCGACGTCACAAGTAGGGATTGTCGGTGTCCGAAACTGGACACATGAAGTGTCATTTTCTTGAAAGAGTGGGTGAAAGTGTATTTGTGTCACACTAAGGGGGTGAAAATGTCTTTCACCCTTGAAGAATAGACCTCCATTTTTTTAGGAAATAGTTAACGGAAACCCGTTTAGGTGATGGCCTACACTGTAATTTTATCCCAACATCTATATTATAAAATAGCATGGTTTAACAAACTTTTGAATTTTCAACCATTAGATTAAATCAATCTCATCCCCACCATTAGATCTCACCTACTTATTACATCTCTAACTACCCACTCTCTTTGAACATCCCTAACTAATATGAGAGATATTTTTCTCAATTACATCCCTAACTTGGAAGTTGTTTTTTTTTCACCACATTTGTAAATATAATTTTTAGATAACACCTCTAAATTCATTAAAAAAACACCTCTAAATTAAAAAAAAACTATCCAATTTAGAGATAGTGCCCTCGGGCACGGGTAATACTCTAGTCTATATTATAAAATAGCATGGTTTAACAAACTTTTGAAATTTCAACCCTTAGATTAAATCAACCTCATCCTCACCATTAGATCTCACCTACTTATTACATCTCTAACTACCTACTCTCCTTGGACATGCTTAACTACCCACTCTCCTGGGACATCTCTAACTAATATGAGAGAGATTTTTCTCAATTACATCCCTAACTTGGAAGTTGTTGTTTTTATTTTTTTTTTAATTTTTTTCAACACAAGTGTAAATATAATATTTAGACAAAACCTCTAAATTCATTTAAAAAAACGCCTCTAAATTAAAAAACTATCAAATTTAGGTATAGTGCCCTCGGGCACGGGTAATACTCTAGTATATACTATAATAAAATAAAATTGAGCACAAAAAAAAAGAAAAATAATATACAAAAAAACCAATAAAAACTTCAAAAAAAAATCATACGAAAATAAAACTGATGAAGAAGAAGAAAAGGAGGATCTTCTTTGAACAAAAGAAAAAGAAAGGGAGAAAATAAGAATCAATCGCTCTCTATTATACTTCCCAAAAAACAGCTCTCTGTTAAGTTTGTGTTCTTAAAGAGAACCGGTAGAATTAAGAAGAGAACCGTGTAACGTATGCATGATCACATCCAACAACCATTGTTGTTTCCAGACCATCGTATAAACATTTAAAAAGAAGATGAAGGAGAGCAATAGCTAGCACATGATATGAATACAACCAGTACAACATCCAATGAGCCTGTAGATCGGCTCACGATCCACTACCCAGCTACCAGTCACAGCCAGAAATCGGGAGCGACGGGTTCAATTGTGTACCAATTTTCAATCGGGAGAACCTTCACGTTGTCCCCGAAATTATCCAATCTGTTGTCGAACTTGAAAAAATCAGAACTAAAACTTGATAGAGATTGAGAATTTGAGAGGTAAGAGTGTCAATCGGTTCTATCATAGTGACGGTGGCGATGCGAGTTGTGATACACACGCAAGGCACATTAGATAATCTAATACTACGTACTAATTGAGGACTCCTGTATCTTACATACAGAGATTAAAGTTTCGAAACAAAAAATGTTAATATTCGCATTACTAATAATTAAGTCACTAGTATTGTTATTATTATTATTATTATTATTTGACAAATTAATAAAAGCGGTACACTCGAAAAAGGAAATGAACATTCATAGAATATAGTAGGCTTCAATAACGGGAACAACAACATCTACAACAGATAGGTTCCTCTGGCAAGCAAGCAACCAAATCTCAGAACTACATGAACCACTTAATTATTAATTATTCGTTTCAAGTTGCAACAACGTGAACACATCAACATAACAGCGCGCACTCAAAGAGACTTATAAGTACTTCAGCAACACTGGCAATCCGTACTATAATCTGAGCATCTCGAAATAACAGGAAGGTGTCCCTGGTATGCGCAGGCAACAAAACAAGCAGGCAACCCACCAATACAAGCCCAGCGAATCACTTCAGGGTGTGGGCAATTATCTATATCAGCTTTCCCTGCGAACACCAAATTAAAAGAATAGCAAATAAATTAATGTTTCTTCGTTCAGCCGTAAAATACAGAATTGGTACTAGCAAAATCAAGTTGATAGCAGCTTTTGTTGTGTGTGAATGAGAAAATGCGCGCGCACACACATATACATATCCAAGTGAAAGAAATGATGTAGTGAGTGTGCTCCGACCCTCACCGGCAGAGGCAGAGCCGGAAACAAGTGAAACGATGATGTCGGGAGTGAGCTCCTCATCGGCAGAGGCAGAGCCGGAAACAGCTAGGAGAAATATCAGGCATGAAGCAGCAACGAACAACAATTGTTTCAGAGATGCACCGCCAATGATAGTAGCTGATCCACTCTTGTTCCAGTTGTTGACCGCCATGTTAATTTCTAACAAGTCGAGAGATGTTTGTTTGTTTTGTGCAGAAACTAACTTGACCATTTGGTGGTATTTATAGGCGACCTCACATTCACTACTTTGTTACTCTACTCCTACCGTAGTAGTATTCTACCACTCTTTCTACAGCCATAAAGTAGTAGTATTACTCCACACACTAGTTTGCTGACGACACTGCTAATAGCAACAATTATTGCGGGTCGGTCTACCGTGCTTCCGGGATTAGGGTTTTGACAGATTTTTATTTTTTTGTGTGGGCCCCACCGCTACAAGACAAAAAAAAAATACCCGGTATAGCAGGTCACTAGGGTTTGTAGATAACATTGTTAGGCAATTAGATAGCCATAGATAACAATTTTAGTCCTTCTGCTGTAGAAATTGTCCAGAAAGATAACAGCATACGATTAGAAGATAACCAGTAACATAAATGAGATAACAATATAACACCAATAAGATAACATTCTTTTTCATTGTTGAAACTTCACGAGTAATTCCATCTTAAAACCAGCAAACATAAGTCTTAATTGCCTTTCAATAAAATATTTGTTGATTGAGATCAATAGAAGTCCCCTTTGTCATAAAATTCAACTGGTATCTCTTGTTAATCATCTTCCGCATGGATTACATCTTCGTAGGAGTCCACGGGAGGATTGGGACATGTAATCCTGTTATGTCCAAGCTCCTTGCAATTATCGCACCTTCTGCGCTTGTCTTGCTTGGGTCCTTTTGGGTTCCTCGTGTCCGGTGGTTTTCGGATTTTTCACGTGGCTGTAAGGATTATCTTCTTTCTTCACAACTCCATGGGTACCCTCTTCAGATCGAAAAATCATTCTCTTCATAGTTCTGATTTCATCGGCCATATGCTCCTTCCAAAACTTAAAATTTCCGAAAGATCTACAACCCAAAGAGGTATACAATGCCACTTGGCTCTTCATGGAACCCCGACGAAAAGCTTGGACATGTGGTTCATCACACGACTTCTGAACATGCTCCTTCATCGAATGCTCGGTTTCATAGAATTTCTTATCCGTTTTACCCACCTATCGACAATTAAATTTTCAGGGATCCTATGAACACCATTCTCTTTCAGAACAAGAATCATATGTTTGTAAATCATCTTCGATGTCTCAAAATTAAAACAAGTGCAGCAAAGACCGCGATTAGCTCGCGTACAGTGAAAAATTTGCTGCAGCAGTTGAGTAAACAATGTTATTCTACATGATAACAATTGTATGTTATAGAAAACATGCATTTCAAAAATTATGGAGGAAACAGCAGAATATTACCATAAGTAGAGAGAACACATTTACATAGTATAAGAGAACGGTACTAAACTTTTAGACATACATTAGATAATTTTGCAATCAAAAGTACTACGTGTGTACGATGCAAACAAATATAAATATCTAAATGAAGTGAGAAAGATGCGTACTTTACTTTATTTCGCCTCTCATCACGTAGAATTGATCAACATTTGATTCTTCAATGGGAATAACCTTCAATACTCTATAATCCTCAGCCATCTCAGCTTGAATCTTGAACTTCAGGAAGATATTATTGGTGAACACCTCAGCTGCATGCTCCTCGAGCTGCCTGAACCTCGTTGTAAGTATCGGGTCCGATTGGTCAGATTTAAAGTGTTCCTCCCTCTCATTTGTTCGTAGCTTTTCTATCCCAGTCATTAAACCCCTGCAAAGGTCGACCAGCTTATCCATATAGGACAAAATCCTTGAAGAAATTGCTTATGCTCTCGCACCTTGAGGTTGTTGTTTGTCCGGCAAAGAAGAAGAATTTCAAGTATGTCTCTGCCCACATGTGCCTAGCCAAATAGGTGACTTGGATCCAATGGCTATCACAGAGGTTCCATTTTTCTACCATGGCCTGCCAATCTTCAATCCAAAAACTCTTGGGTTTCCTACTATACATACATTTCTTCAAATCAGAAATGAATGCGGCACCCTTCTTCAGCTTTCCTTCAGCATTCTGACAAAGATGCCAAGAACATAAACGATGTTTTGCATGTGGGAAAGTTTTTTGAATGGAACTTTTCATGGCTAAATCACCACCCGTAATAACCGCACGGGCTTCCTATTCTCCATTGCCTCCATCAAACAACTCAAGACCCACTCATATGTTTCTTTTTCCTCATCTTGAACAACCGCAAAGGCAAAAAATGTATTTTGAAAGTGATTGTTCACCCCAAATAGAATTACTAAGGGTTTTCAATACATGCTGGCTTTGTATGTTGCATCGAAAATAAGTCACCAACCTCTTGTAATAATCCTGTGATCTCCTGTCACACCAAAATAAACTTTGAAGTTCTTGTTTGCTACCCAATTTGTACCTAAAAATAAAAAATAAGACAACATATAGTATTAGAAGGTCACAATTAATAATTATAAAAATGAAGAACAAACGGATAGCTTAAAAGTACTAATTATTTCAAGAGATAACAATTGTTACCAGAAGATAGCAATTCTGATGAACGAGCATAATATCAATTCCATAGAAAACATTTGTAACTGTGAAGAGAATATTGTTACCCCCTCAAAACACCATGGTGGCTTTCTTTCAGACTATCAATGTATGCCAGAGTATGTTGGCCATCTCCTTAAGTGGCATATACTTTGTCCACAGAAGCCATTTTGTTATACATATCCTTCTATGTGTAAGGGACGTTGGACTAGCCACCGGCTTGTTTTACCATCAAAAGGAAGCATTGACAATACTTTATGCCCACCTCCTTCAGTGATCTGATGTGTCCGATATCTGACTCGTTCACCTTTCTGTGAGACCGGTGCATGCTCCTGCACTGTGGATCAGAAAGTGTGTGCGAATGTATTGGTTGAAAATAATCCACTGTAAACGGCTCCGTAGGTGAAGTTCTTGTAATTATTATTCGATCTTTGCAGAGGCACCGAGTGTTTCTAGTATGCTCCCTCTTCCAATTTTCTTTGTATTTCCACTTATCAGATCGTACACCTTGTCGGGCACATACATGTTAGGATTCCAATACGTGAGAGACAAGAGAAAGCAAGAAAACAAAAGCAAGATCAAGAACACAAGATTTTACGTGGTTCACTAGTTTTGAGACTAGCTACATCCACGGCTAAACCAACCAATTTATTGATGAGAAGAAACCCGATTACAATGCACGCCGTGGCCACAACGACCACGGCGGCCACAACGACCACGACGGCCACCCAAAACAATACCCACGCACAAGACCTACCCTTATGCCAATTGAAAGAGATTACAATTAAGAGTAAGTACAAATGCTTAGCAAAGTCACCATCCTTTAAATAGGCCACTTCCAATCCACGACAAAAGAAGACAAAAGGAATCTTTCCAAAAGTTGTTTGGAAACAACTTGCTGCCAAAGACATAGCCAACCCAATTTACACGGACGTCCACCGCCCCAAGCATGAGAAACTATCCCATGTTTCTCATGCACCAAAAAAATAATGTTGGCTTTGTCCCTTCCTTATCTTGATTGCCCAACCTTTTGTTTGAATCACAAAACAAACCCAACAATACAAAGATCATAGAATTTGTGAATTCCTTCGTTTTCGGGTCGAAATACCTCCTGTTACACCTTCTTATCCCAAAACCAAGCATCAAGGCATAAAGGTTGTACCAGTCAAAAGCCTCGATCTCACTGGAAAAAGTCATCGCCTCAACATCTTCCTGGTGTATATTACTCCTGTAGGCATATAATTTATTAATGTTATCCTTCTAGTTAAATAGTATAACAATAGTCTTAGTATTACTTACCAGGTTTAAGATCATCATTTGGAGCAATGACAAAGAAGATTCTTGTTTCATCATCCTCATATCGCTATTTAAGAAAGAAATCGTATTCTTCATCATCATCCATGCCTTCGAAATCTTATTCCTCCTCTTCATAATCGTGAGGCAAAGAACACAAAGCTTTGCCTTTGCCATAACAACCACTTTCTCTCACTTCTCTTGAATTCATTTGCAAGTTTGTTTTGTTGGAATAGATGACCTAGAGGCAATCTAGTTTAGTATGAATTTATTTTGGCTAGAACATTCATTGTATTATTTATTGGATATTTAATATAATGAAGTCCTTAGATTTATAATTGTGTTGTTTATATTAAATATCCCTAGTCCAGTATAATGATTAATAGGACAATCATCTATAGACTAGTATGGGGTTGGATTGATATGGAGATATCATGATCCAACACATGGGTGTGCATTAAGGGTAATGGCGCACTGGATTGACCCATCTCCGAGAAGGCTACATACATGTTATGTTAAGTCACAAGTGATTCTCGTGGTGCAATGGTATTGTCATCCTTATACTTGAAGTAGCTAGATATTCTAGTTGTGGATTATTGTGATTTTGGTAGCGTCAAACGCTACACCGTAACTGGGTAGTTATAGAGGCGTGTACCGGATACAATAAGAAGCAAGCTTAGAGATCGTAGTGGACGTAGATAGAATTTGTCCATCCCACATAACGGGAGCAAATATCCTAGGCCACTCGAGGAATAGTGCTTATAGAATGTCTGGCCAGACTCAAATAAATCAATATAGGATATTGATGTTATTTGCACGAATAAGGCTATTCCCATGGATCGAGAAACTATGGATTGGATATACGAGTGTGACTTGTATGTCTCGTGTCCAATCCGCATATAGAGACAAAGGGATGAGACAATTACTTGTACAAGGTTTGTCGGATGACTATTCTATTAGTTGGCTAGAATGGATGTTTTGCTAGAAACCGCTCCATATTAGCAAATTGTTGCTACCAACTAGATAGAACCTATGGGGTCAAACGCTATATAGAGTTGAACTAGATTTGGGAATTAATTAATAGGATTAATTAATTAGAAGGATCACTTTGCAACACCTTGCAAACTTAGTAGGACTAATTTGCAAGGAAGGGACTAAACCGAATTCTAGTAGGACTAGAATGGGTCCTTTAGGTAGTTGGCAAGGATTTGTTGGACTATATAAGGGATACTCCTTCCTTCCTTCCCACACTTATGAGCCTTTAGTTCATAACTTGAGTGGGAGAGAACAAAAGGAGAGAGCAAGCAAGCAAGAGGAGCCGTCCTCCCTAAGGATGGCAATATGGTCTGATTCGATCTGTGATCCGAGCGATCCGGGCCGAATGGATCGGATCCGAATCCGATCCAATTTAAAATGGATCGGATTTGGATCTGGAAAGCCAGATCCGATCGGATTTGGATCTGGATTTAGATCTAAGGGCAGATCCACCGGGTTCCGACCCGATCCGATCCGACGTATATGTGTGCTTTACCAATATATTCATATTACCTCCCCACTTTCACTTCCAATAAGAATTCAATAATAATTCCAACCTACAAAGCTATTTCTGTTGTGTTTTAGGCTTCATAACTTGCAAACATGCCTTAGCGCATGAAATAGTATCTATTTCTTATGTTATTTTTTGTATTTTTATTGCAAACCCAAGTCGGATCCGAACCGAATCCGATCCGACCACGTATTATATGGATCTACGGATCGGATTTGGATTAGCTGGATGAAACCCGATCCGATCTGATCCGAATCCGGTGATGATCCGAGCGGATTTGGATCGGATCTGGATCCCGTTTCTCCTAGTCGGATCTGGATTGGGTCTAGCCTGATCCGATCCGGATCCGACCCGTTGCCATCCCTAGTCCGCCCCCCTTGCCGTCGGCCCCTTCCCGTCGGCCCAAACAAGGAGGCCGCCCCTCCTTGTTTCCTCGTGTTGTGTGATTTCTTCTCCCTCTTCCTCTATTCCGGGCTAGCACAAAGGAGAAGGAAGATCTAGATCTCAACTCTAGGCGCGAATCAACTATAGAGAACGTGACACAATTCACGTTACAAGTCATCACAGGAGAAATCCTAAGGTGTGTAACTTGATTTATTCCCTTACCATCGTTATGTCTCTTGTCCTGTGATCCTTGGAGGGTATTGCATGGATAATATTTGTTTTTCCACTGCGCATCCATGATCAAAACCCTACAGTGGTATCAGATCCACAAGTCGTAGAGCATAAACATAGTTTATGTGATAGTTTTACACTTTAAATTTATTGTTTATCGCGTAAAACAAGACAAATCAAGCATATGATGCAATTTGTCAATAATCAATCATAACAATACCTACTTTTTGCATTAGATGCATCAATTAGTGAGTTTCAGAAATTTAGGATCTTAGATCTAGTGTAATACCCCGTTTAATCAGTAGGGGTAAAATAGTCATTAAAGAAGCATAATAATAATTTTTATTGGCAAAATAATATTAGAATAAATTTTCGAGTTTTGTTTGTAGAAAATTTATGAATAATTTTTAGAATAACAATCGTGAATTAATAAGTTAACGTTTTCAATCTTAGTTTTAACGCGTACCCGACCACCGCGAATTAGGTGTGCTTGTACTAGTACTTCACCCACACACTAGAACTCCTCCCTCTCTCACATCTTCACCCAACTTTGCCTTCACGGCAAAACAAGACAACATCGCCTCCAACCTTCTCAACCGCCCCAATACCCATCGAGAAGCTTCACGCCGCCCTCAACTGCTTGGTCCCCAAGCACCCTTAGCCTATATAAGGCCCTCACCAGCCACCCTCGCCATCACAACAGCCACCACCACCTTCACCACCGTCAACATCATCACCACCATCGTCGTTAAAACATCGGTAGAAACCCACCACCATCACCACTTTCATCTCCCTCTCACCCTCTCTACCTATCTGCCACCAGAAACCAACAGGAGCAGCAGCAACAAGGCAGCGATGGCAGCAGCCTCACCACCACCGCACCCGCCATCGTTACCGGCGGCAAGAACCCGAAAGAACAAACCCACTGCCACCAACTTCCTCTCTCTCTCTTTCACTCTACCCTCTGCCCTGGGAAGATAGCAACAGCAGCAGAAGCTGGTAGGGGACAGCAACAACCACAACGGCCACCCCTGTGCCGGCCGCGACGAACGGGAAAGCAAACCCACCTCCCTCTCTCATCCTCTGCCTACCCCCGTCTCTCTCCAATCTCTATATTGCTCGCCTCTGTCCAAAAACAGAGGCCAAAGGACCCAGAAACAGAGGCAGACAGAAACTACGGCTGACCTCCATTAAATCCGACCAAAGCTCCGGCCAAGCTCCGATGAAGTGCTCCAGCGCCACCCACCATCTCTCTCTGCTTCCAGTAGGTCCCTAGGAGGCCGACCAAGGCAGTAGAAGGCTCAGACCAGGTTGAGGAAGCCATTGAATCCGCCCCTGAAGCTCAACTCCGGCGACTCCGACGTGAGAGCTTGACCCGACTTGTTTCTTAACGATTTCCGGCCATTCTTGGCCTAGGTACGTGCTACACCCTCTGTTTAATTGTTATATGAAATCAAAATCAAGAATTGGTAGCTAAAATCATGACTAGAGAAGCTAAATCAAGTTTGTTGTTGAAAAGGGGGTTAACGTGTATTTTTCAGAAAATATTATAACATGATATAGGGGGGACTGTTTGGTATTTTCAGAAACTATGGGGTGACTAGTGTCTTTTAATATAACTCTTTTAATATAAAATAAGTATTTGTTGATTTTTAATATAAATTAGAGTTTATATAATTAAACCACACTTTTAATAATAATAATAATAATAATAATAATAATAATAATAATAATAATAATAATAATAATAATAATAATAATAATAATAATTTTGGGTTAACGATGATTTCTAAAAATAGTAGCTTTTGTTCTAGTCTCGAAAAATTTATTCGGTTGAAAAAATAGTAAATGGGTTGTTTAAAACTAAAATAGAAACGTTTTTGTAAAAAGCGTTTAATAAATATTGTTTAAATCACTTAGCTTATAAAGTGTTTGTTAACTTGTAAAATTAGACTTTTCTAAATAATAAAGTATAGTGTGAAATTTTCTTAAAAACATAATAGTCGAAATATCACTTTGTCGTTATAATTCAAATTAGTTCTTAAGTGTAATTTCTTTAGTTCATAATTTTATTAATCTAATTAGTCACTTTTAAATAATAATAATAATGATAATAATAGTTGTTTAAAAATAGATGAGTTATAACATTTCTAGTAAATTATAATTGGGTAATAAATTGATAGAAATATAAATAGTGGGGTTAAGTTGATATAAATACTCTTTAAAGGCTTATAGCATTTTATTTGGATATTTGTTGACGTAGAAGACACGATTTGTAGGTGACATCTTTGTAGGCCCGAGCCACTGCTAGGACGTGCTTTTGCTACGGAAAATAAGGTAAGTGAACATGCTAAGCCTTGCGTGCCAAGCTCCTTTCGTGTCTCAAGTTGATTTTAATAGTTGTCTCGAAAAGTGTTTGTTATTTATTTATATGTTTATTTCAGATTTCCTTACATTTTAAAGAAGTTATTTTGCTTGATAATGTCACACGAATAAAATTAATGCATAATTAATTAAAGTGGAAAGTGTTGTACGGGAGAAGTGTATTATTGCCGTGTTGACTTTGTTCACTCGGCCTGTGATTAGATTGGTTGTGTTGGCTTCGTCCTCTCGACCCGTTTTTAGTTTAACCCAGTCGCAACCTGCCGGGTCGCTCCATGTACTCACCTCTCTGGCCGCAAGAAGTCTTAGGGGGGGGTGCCGGCACTTAAGGTCTTGGATGCGTAAAGTTAGTAGATTCTTCCCCGTGTCAACAAAGTTAATAATACGGATTCTCTGAGATTTGGATATTTAAGAAAGAGAAGAAGAAAGAGATTGGGACTAATCATCCACGTTTGAAAGATGAGAAAGGAAGATCAAAAGAAAGAAAATCTTATAAGTGTTTTTACTGGATACAACAGGTTCACTTCTTACAGTTTTACAGTTATATTTGATTTCCTGATTTACTTTGCAAATTACAGTTTTATTTCCTCTGTATATTTGTTATGAAAAGAAAGATATGCCTCATCTTCCGTTTTACGAGCTTGGGTGTCACTTACTCAGTATTTCCATGCTGACTTTGAAAACTGCGGTTCCTGTTTCCTTCCCACAGCAGGTTTAGGAGCTGAAGACTAAGGTGTAGCTGGGTGCGAGACTCACTTAGATGGATTACATCACGAGTAGAATCTAGCTTAGTTATCCAGAATGATGTAGAAGTTTTGAACCACTTATGTAATATCTAGAAACTTTTGTGTTGTTTAATATTATGTAATAAATAAATACTTTGGGATGTTATGCTATTGATTTCCGCCTTTACTTATAGCATCGCCCTCCCGATCTCGTCCGAGCCGGATAAGGGGGGTTGTTGCATCTAGGCTTTGGGCATCCTATGGAAAGAAGGAGATCGTTTCATACAAGGAAACAACTAAACTTGGGCACCAAGCAAGGGAGTTGTTTTGGAAACAACTCCCAAAGGAGGTTCGGCCCCCCTAGGGGACCGCCCCTTCTTGCTTGCCGCCCAAGCAAGGGACGGCCTAGGGGCCAGGGCAGCCCTAGCCCGCGTCCTAGCCGCATGGGCTAGGGGCCGGCCGGCCCGAGGCCTTTGGGGTCCTCTTTTTGGGTCTGGGCAATTTGATTGTTGGGCCCAATGGACCGTTTTAACCCTAGAAAATCCTAAAATCAATTAAAATTGACCAAGCGCGTTAAAATTGGATTTTAACTGTTTATGTGCAAATCGCATGGTGATTGGATATGGCCTTAAGATGTGGTTTGGTTTGATTGTTTATATTTTGTGGTTTGGTTTACGGGCTGCGAGCTGATCAATTAATTGTAACAATTGATTAGGGTTTTATGGCCTGCGAGCCATTTTTTTCTCAACTTGTGAGATTTATTTTATTTAGTATAGTTGTTAGCTAGTGCTAGATAGAGTAGATTGTTAGCCAAGATTGAAGAAAAGAAGCCCAAAGCCAAAGGGAGCCACAAAAGATGGAACATGGAGCATTCCACATGACTATGAAGGATGGACCAAAAGATGAAGACGCATGGAGATGTGTTGGCTTTTAGGGTACATAGATAATTCCATTGGATTGGAATTATCTTAGTCTAGAAAAGGCCATATTCACATCACGTATTATTTTGTTTTGTGGTTGTTTATTTTATGGTCTTATTATTTTGTGGTCGGTGTATGGATGATGCATGCAATTAGGATAATAAGATAATTAGACAACCCGGATCTATTATTTGGAGTTGTGCCCAAACTCAAATCGATAGATTAGTTGATATGGATCAACAAAAACAATTAAAATTGAATTAAAAATCCCTCAAAATTCAAATATTGTGTTCTTGCCTTCTCGTTATTTAAACACTCATTATCATCATGATTTATCAAGTTCGTGCATGCCAAAGCAAGGCGACTTGGTTCATAATGATGGAATGCGATGGCACAAGCAAGTAATGTGCAATTGTTTAATTAGAGGTTGAACACAACTAGGCTATTAATATGATTAAAACCTAGAGGCAATCAATTGGGATTATCCATACGGATGGATAAATAAGGAGTTATTTGCCCAATTGAACCAAGAGTTGCATAAGAGATGCAATTGGAATTGTTCCTACCTAAAGTAGTCAAATTATGGGTGACTTGCCAAAGAAAGCTCATAAGGAGATGAAACATGGATCTTGGCCCACTAGAAAATATAAGGATATTTTCCGCATTAATATCTTGAGGGTTATTAATCCGTAGAAAAATAGTGGGAGCTATATTTAATAAACTAGCCATTATTGAATATAGTCTAAAAATTCGCAAATACTAAAACTTGCGTATTTTCCTTTTTGTAGAATTCCAAATGAAAAACAACTCATCGAGTTCACAACATTTCCTACGATCTGTCCTTGAGAAGGACAATCTCTCTGGAACCAACTTCCTTGATTGGTACAGAAACTTAAGAATCGTTCTCAAGCAAGAGAAGAAACTGTACGCAATAGAGGAGCAAGTTCCAGCAGGTCCAGAGAACAATACCCCTGCAACCCTAAAGGCGTATCATAAGCGTGTTGATGACGCTAATGATGCGGCCTGCCTGATGCTATGCACCATGACTTCTTATCTTCAGAAGCAACACGAAAACATGAATGCTGTCGATATGATCGAGCATCTGAAGCAGCTCTTCCAAGAGCAGGCAAGGGTTGAGAGGTATGAGGTCTCTAAGGCATTGTTCAAGTGTCATCTAGCAGAAGGGAACCCGGTGGGACCCCATGTACTCCGTACGATCGGGTACTTGGAGAATCTCGCCCGACTAGGGTTCCCAGTCGGCCAAGAGTTGGCGACCGATCTCGTGTTGCAATTGTTGCCCGAGAGTTATGGACAGTTCATCATGAACTAATACATGAACGAGATCGTAAAACCACTGCTAGATTTGCTCAATATGTTGAGTAGAGCTGAACAAAGCATCAACAAGGGTAAGGGCAAGGCCATTATGATGGTGCAGAAAGGAAAGGGCAAAAGGTTTGCCTCGTCCTCCAAGAGCAAAGGCAAGTCAGTTGCCAAGTCCAAGGAACCTGCCCTTAAGCCTGTTGGTGGGATTTCCAAAGGTGTGAATAAAGGTTAGTGTCACTACTACAGTCAGCCTGGACCCTGGAGGAGGAACTGCCCAAAATATCTGGAGGACAAGAGGCTTGGAATAGTGATTCCACCACCACCAGGTATTTTTGTTGTAGATGTCAATTTGACTGTCTCTACAACATGGGTATTAGATACTGGATGTGGATCTCACATTTGTCGAAATGTGAAGGATCTAAAGAGAAGTAGAAGATTGGCTAAAGGGGAGATAGATCTGCGCGTTGGGAATGGAGCAAAAGTTGCTGCGTTGGCTGTAGGCGTGTGCGAGCTATCTCTGCCTTCAGGATTTGTTTTAGAATTAAATAATTGCTATTTTGTGTCTGCTATGAGCATAAACATTATTTATATTTCTTGTTTGGACAAGGAAGGTTTTATTATTTCAATAAAGAACAATTGTTGTTCCTTTTATTTTAATAATATTCACTATTTTAGTGCGCAATTATTTAATGGACTGTATGTCATTGATTTAAGCAATCATGTCTACAACATTAATACCAAGAGGATTAAAATACATGATTTAAATCCTGATTACTTATGGAACTGTCGTTTAGGCCGTATAAACGAGAAACGTGTATGTAGACTCCATAAGAATGGACTACTAGACTCATTTGATTTTGAATCATATGAGACATGTGCGGCTTGTTTATTGGGAAAAATGACAAAGTCCCCTTTCAATAAGAAAGGTGAGAGGACTAGTGAGAAATTGGCGTTCATACATGCTGATGTGTGTGGGCCATTTGCCACGCCTTCCAGGGGTGGTTATGTGTACTTCATTACATTTACTGTTGATTACAGTAGATATGGATTTGTGTACCTTATGAAGGCCAAATCCGAATCCTTTGAAATGTTCAAAGAATTCAAAAGTGAAGTAGAGAAGCAACTTGGCAAAAGTATCGAGGCTCTACTATCAGATCGTGGAGGAGAATACTTGAGCCAAGAGTTTGACGACTATCTTAGAAAGTGTGGGATCGTGTCCCAACTCACTCCACCCGGAACGCCACAATGGAATGGCGTGTCTGTGAGGAGGAATCGAACCCTATTAGATATGGTTCGATCTATGATGTGTCAAACCGACCTTCCATTATCATTTTGGGGCCATGCTCTATTAAGTGCAGCTTTCACCATTAACCGTGTTCCATCTAAATCAGTCATGAAGACACCACATGAGATGTGGAGTGGGAGGCGTCCCACACTGTCGTTCATGATTGTTTGGGGTTGCGATGTCTATGTAAAACGTTTACAATCAGACAAGCTAGGGCCAAAGTCGGATAAGTGTAAATTTGTGGGGTACCCTAAGGAAACTAAGGGTTACTATTTCTACAATCCAACCGAGAACAAAGTGTTTGTTGCTCGGACCGGCGTGTTTCTTGAAAGAGAATTTGTCTCTAAAGAAGCAAGTGGGAGGACTGTAGAACTTCAAGAGATTCAAGAACCACAAATCACTGAACCGATTATGGAACATGAACAGGAACCACAAGCAGTTGTGGAACAACCTGTTCAGGTAACACAAGAGCTTCGTAGATCTAGTAGAGTGCGCCAGGAACCCGAGAGGTATGGACTTCTCGTGACCGATTCCGGTGACACAATGCTCATAGATGATAAGCCTACTACCTATGAAGAGGCCATGAAAGGGCCAGACTCTCAGAAGTGGCTAGAAGCCATGAGATCCGAGATGGAATCAATGTATACCAACAAAGTATGGACTTGGGTGGAACCACCCGAAGGGGCGCGGCCCATAGGGTGCAAGTGGGTCTTCAAGAAGAAGATCGACATGGATGGTAATGTAATTACCTATAAGGGCCGATTGGTGGCTAAAATATTCAGACAGATTCATGGTATTGACTATGATGAAACCTTTTCACCAGTCGCTATGACCAAATCCATCCGAATCCTACTTGCAATTGCAGCATACTACGACTATGAGATTTGGAAGATGGATGTCAAAACAACATTCCTTTATGGGAATCTCCTCGAGGACGTGTATATGATACAATCGGAGGGTTTTGAAGATCCAGAGAAAGCCAACAAAGTCTGTAAGCTGCAACGATCCATTTATGGATTAGAGCAAGCTTCTAGGAGTTGGAATCGACGTTTTGATGAAGTAGTCAAAGAGTTTGGCTTCATCAGAAACGAAGATGAGTCTTGTGTCTACAAGAAGGTTAGTGGAAGCTTGATAACTCCTTAATAAGAGTTATCATACGTATAGTTTACATTGTTATTTGTGTGCGTTTCGGTGCAAATTGACAAGATTTGAGCCAAAATATGAAGAAAATGCAATTTTGGATGTTTTTGAGCTTTAATGCACAATCCGGGCGTTTCTTAATGGTTTTGAGTATGATTTCGATAATTTATCACATTTGATCTTCGCGGTAGTGTTCGTGTTGTTGTTTGACAGGAATTACATATGCCGTAATCAAGTGGAGAGAAGAAACGAGCTTCGGAATAGAAGAAAAGACGAATTTGGCGCGTTTTGGATGTTTTCGCCAAATATTGGGCAATAATTGAGAAAAACGAGGAAATGGTCCGGAAACGGGAATTTATCTACACGGTTGAAGTCTACATCGCAAAAGGAATCCAAAGGTGCAAAAATTATATTTATCGGAGTCGGGAAGAAAAAGTTATGTCAAAAAGGATGCTCAAAGAGATAATACAAGGCCAAAAGCATCCGGAAATGCCAAACACGCCTTTCGAAGAGCTAAATTGATGAATGAAGGGTTCCCCGGAATTCGGGAATGTTTTATAGCATAAAAGGGGTCTCGAGGTCGAAGAGATACTTAAGGAAGCAAAGGCGTGGCAAGGAATCAGAAATTAGTCAAAAAAGGATGTTTTTGGGTGACCCAGACTTCTCTTCGTACTAAGAGATTTGTCTTCGTACGAAGAGATTATACTTAGCCAAATTTTGAGTTGCTGAAAATGTCTTCCTAAAACAGCTTGCAGTATCTATCTGGGAAGACCTTCCTACGAAGAGAAAAAGTCCTCGTACGAAGACTCCTCCTACGAAGAGAAAAGTCTTTGTACGAAGACACTGTGCAGAGGCGGCCAAATTTAAGGAAACGATGCTTAAAACTTTCCTAATTGACCCGGGACTCTTAGGGAACGTATTTTAGACATATTAGGTCATATTTTCAGAGGAGAGACACATTATTGAAGGACGGGACATCAACTGGGAGCTTGGATCACATCGTGGAGCTTGGGAAACCTTGTTTGATCTCTTTTCTCCTTCTTTTCTTTGTTTTTGATCATGATCACACAAACACTTGTATTTGTGATCATGAATATGCGTAGCTAAACTTCTTAGATCAGGACCCGAATTTGGGGTTAGGGTTTTCACATTGATTATGCGCTTTATGAATTGAGATTTATGTTTTGATAAACCTAATTGATAATTTTACGTTTGCTATGATTGTTTTGTGATCTTCATCCTATCTAGTTAATTGGAGACGTCTTGTTAGCTTAGTTTGCAATTATTTGGTAACTCGTTAATTGTTAAATCGGAAAATCTGTTATCTGGTATTGTATGTGGATGACATTCTACTCATTGGAAACGACGTTCCCATGCTGCAATCTGTTAAAGATTGGCTAGGGAAGTGTTTCTCAATGAAGGACTTAGGGGAAGCAGCTTATATACTCGGTATAAAGATCTATAGAGATAGATCTAAGAGACTGCGAGGCCTAAGTCAGAGTACATATATTGACAATATGTTGAAGCGGTTCAACATGCAAGATTCCAAGAAGGGATTCTTGCCCATGTCACATGGAATTACTCTTTCAAAGAGTGGTTGTCCTTCCAATGAGATTGAGAAGGAACGCATGAGTAGAATTCCCTATGCCTCGTCCATAGGATCTATCATGTACACCATGTTATGTACTAGACCAGATGTGTCATATGCCTTGAGTATGACAAGCAGATACCAATCCAATCCGGGTGAAAGTCACTGGATTGCAGTCAAGAACATCCTAAAGTACTTGAGAAGAACTAAGGATGATTTCTTGATATTTGGCGGCAAGGAAGAGTTGCGTGTAAGGGGTTACACTGATGCAAGTTTCCAAACCGATAGAGATGACTTAAGATCACAGTCGGGATATGTGTTTTGCCTGAATGGAGCAGCGGTGAGCTGGAAGAGTTCCAAGCAAGAGACGGTGACTGATTCTACAACAGAGGCTGAGTACATTGTTGCAAATGGCGCAGCAAAGGAAGCTGTTTGGATCAGAAAGTTTGTTTCTGAACTTGGTGTGGTTCCTAGCATTACGGATCCAGTTGAGTTGTATTGCGACAACACTGGGGCGATCGCGCAATCAAAGGAACCCATGTCACACCAGAAATCCAAGCACGTGCTCAGGAAGTTCCATCTGATTCGAGATATTATCGATAGAGGAGACGTTCGGATATGCAAGATTCCTACAGATGAGAATCTGTCAGATCCACTTACAAAGCCGCTTGTGCAGTGGAAGCATGAAGGGCACACTAGGAGCATGGGCATACGAGATGCGTCAGATTGACTCTAGTACAAGTGGGAGACTATTGGAATAGATGCCCTAGAGGCAATCTAATTTAGTATGAATTTATTTTGGCTAGAACATTCAATGTATTATTTATTTGATATTTAATATAATGAATTCCTTAGATTTACAATTGTGTTGTTTATCTTAAATATCCCTAGTCCAGTATAATGATTAATAGGACAATCATCTATAGACTAGTATGGGGTTGGATTGATATGGAGATATCATGATCCAACACATGGGTGTGCATTAAGGGTAATGGCGAACTGGATTGACCCATCTCCGAGAAGGCTACATACATGTTATGTTAAGTCACAAGTGATTCTCGTGGTGCAATGGTATTATCATCCTTAGACTTGAAGTAGCTAGATATTCTAGTTGTGGATTATTGTGATTTTGGTAACGTCAAACGCTACACCGTAACTGGGTAGTTATAAAGGCGTGTACCGGATACAATAAGAAGCAAGCTTAGAGATCGTAGTGGACGTAGATAGAATTTGTCCGTCCCACATAACGGGAGCAAATATCCTAGGCCACTCGAGGAATAGTGCTTATAGAATGTCTGGCCAGACTCAAATAAATCAATATAGGATATTGATGTTATTTGCACGAATAAGGCTATTCCCATGGATCGAGAAACTATGGATTGGATATACGAGTGTGACTTGTATGTCTCGTGTCCAATCCGGATATAGAGACAAAGGGATGAGACAATTACTTGTACAAGGTTTGTCGGATGACTATTCTATTAGTTGGGTAGAATGGATGTTTTGCTAGAAACCGCTCCATATTAGCAAATTGTTGCTACCAACTAGATAGAACCTATGGGGTCACACGCTATACAGAGTTGAACTAGATTTTGGAATTAATTAATATTATTAATTAATTAGAAGGATCACTTTGCAACACCTTGCAAACTTAGTAGGACTAATTTGCAAGGAAGGGACTAAACCGAATTCTAGTAGGACTAGAATGGGTCCTTTAGGTAGTTGGCAAGGATTTGTTGGACTATATAAGGGATACTCCTTCCTTCCTTCCCACACTTATGAGCCTTTAGTTCATAACTTGAGTGGGAGAGAACAAAAGGAGAGAGCAAGCAAGCAAGAGGAGCCGTCCGCCCCCCTTGCCGCCGCCCCCTTCCCGTCGGCCCAAACAAGGAGGCCGCCCCTCCTTGTTTCCTCGCGTTGTGTGATTTCTTCTTCCTCTTCCTCCATTACGGGCTAGCACAAAGGAGAAGGAAGATATAGATCTCAACTCTAGGCGTGGATCAACTATAGAGAACGTGACACAATTCATGTTACATGTCATCATAGGAGAAACCCTAAGGTGTGTAACTTGATTTCTTCCCTTACCATCGTTATGTCTCTTGTCCTGTGATCCTTGGAGGGTATTGCATGGATAATATTTGTTTTTCCGCTGTGCATCCATGATCAAAACCCTACATGTTTTCCTCCTTCCCTACTCACCCTTAAAATTCAAATAAGAAGACTCCAACAAACAAAAATAGAATTGCTTCCTTTGAAACATATTTTTAATAAGGACAATGTGAATATAACAAGAAATTACTAAACATAATACTAAACATCTGTAAAGGCAACTTCCTTTAAATTTACTGTACCTAAAATAATAAATAGCTCAACTACCAATCCATTTGTTTCGACCAGAGAGAAATGTTAACTAAGAGAAAACAATTATAACACGAGTAGAAAACATTTTCAAAAGTCTAGAGTATTTTATCTTCATTGGAGTTATGTTGTGGTTGGGTAAGAGGGTCAGATAAAATTCTGAACATATTAATTGAACTACCCTAACCATATCATTAAATTAGGTTTCCATAATAATGAAAGGTTTAGCTCTCCTAGCTGCAAAAGATTTGTTATTATTCTTTGAAACATATGGACAGTGTGAATATAATAAGAAATTACTAAACATAGTACTAAACATCTGTAAAGGCAAATTCCTTTACATATACTGTACCTAAAATAATAAATAGTTCAACTACCAATCCATTAGTTTTTACAAGGGAGAAATGTTAACTAAGAGAAACAATTATAAGCCAATAAGAAATGCCAGCCAAGTAATCTCACAATGCCTTATTTTGACTTTCAAACAATGGAAGAAATATCAACATCTCAGTAAACATTTGTATGATAGAGATAGTTCTCTCCTAGATATTATCAGTACAATTGAGCACGTTCACAACAAATGTTGCTATATTCGGTGTAATTTGACTCACAAAATATAGAGTTAGGAAGTTAGGAAGATTCTTTACGGCCCACTACTCTTTGTGGTGATATGTTGGGTAAAAAAAAATCCTTACACCCAATGGTGAATGCACCCGTAGCATGATACCATGTTGTTGTTGAATACTCGTGGCGGAACGAACGAAGAATCCTCGCAAACTTACATTTCATGGATCAATGACACAATATGACTCCACAACACAACCACCAAAAGCTCAATGGACACCGTGATGTTCTACAACGCTAAGCCTTACGTCATGGAACACTGTGTGATGGCAATACCTCCATTGTTGGTGTCTCCATCAAGTATGTGAATAGGGAGCTTTCAGGCTGAATTAAACTACAAATATTGATTGTTAATGTCACTAGACATGTACGAGCCACAGTTAACAAACCATCTCGTACAATTGAGTGAAAATTGATTTTTGGCATTTTTGGGTCAATTAGAGGGAGGTGACCAAATTTAATTCAATCAGGAATAACTCACACGAGTTAGGAATGAATAAATTGTTCCCTTCTTGACCCACATGATAATTCAAATGAAGAAAAAGTATAAAAGCATTGTTCAAAGCACATATAACTTTTGTAATTAGAGTAGTGCAGTTAGTGCTTTCCAGACAGACGGATCACAAGCTACGTGGCAATCATCCAGAACACCGAGCTGTGCTCCATATACACTGGATCACCACCCGCGATGATCCACGTGGGGGCTACGAGACACGGCCCTCGCATACGACGACAAGGGACTTGTAGGGACTTAGTGGTTTGGAGGCTAGCGCAGTTAGAAGCCTTATGTATGCTATGGTTTGTACTCAACTGGACATATCATTCGCTGTTAGTGTGGTTAGTCGTTTTATGGCTCATCCGAGTATGGACCATTGGCAGGCTGTGAAACGAATATTCAGGTATCATAAAGGTACACCAGACATTGGACTATGTTATGGGTCAAGTGAAAACATCTTGATAGCTGGTTTCTCGGACTCAGCCTATGCATGGGATATCGATAGTACAAGATCAGTGATGAGCTATGTATTTGCTCTGGGAGTATCTGTTGTGAGTTGGAAGGCGACGCTACAGCTGACGATGACTTTGTCCACCACGGAGGCGGATTACATTGCTCTAGCAGAAGAAGCAAAGGAATGGTCAATGATCTATGATACATCAAGATCAGACGATAGTCTACTGTGATTGCTTGAGTGCAATATGCTTGACGAAGGACCAGGTTCATCATGAAAGGACCAAGCATACTGACGTCAGGTATCACTTTCTGAGAAGTGAAAGCAGAATTAAGGTGATGAAGGTGGGGACTGCTGACAACCCCGCGGATATGTTCACCAAGCCGGTTCCAAGGAGCAAGTTCCAGCATTGTCTAGAATGGCTCAGTGTTATGAGCCAGTGATCTCTTAGGGGAATGTCGGACCCGACGAGGTCTAGTGAGTCTCCGTGAAAGGAGACATCGGGAGGGAAGAAGGCAAGCTTTGTTCATAAGGAGGAGGAAGCATCGTTGCAGACGAGAGACTTCAAGTCAAGGTGGAGATTTGTTGAGAATGCATTGAAGACCAAGATACTCAAAGGAGCGCGAAGAAGTGAGGTCCAGGGGGTCTACGCATGTATACAAAGTGTCTTCGCACGAAGAGCCCATACTTAGCCAAAATCCCAAAGCCTTCGTGGAATAGCTTGCAGTAATTCAAGAAGGCATTCGCACGAAGACTGTCCGGAAAAAGTATAATAAGGATGGTCATGTTTCCTAATTGTATCAGGGCGGTTTTGGAAGCAATAAAACGATCATTTGGGGTCCTATGAACGTATGTAAGACATTGTGATTGTTACTCTTCGTTGAATAAATATCTTTCTTCCCCGTAGACGTTAGCTTGATTTGAGCTAGCGAACCACGTTAAATTTGTGTTTTGCATCTTTCTTTGACTATTCGTGAAGTCAGTGATCGAGTGAATTGCATAACAACAATGAAACTAAATGTTGCTCATGGTTTTAACCAATGCTTATTGTAGATAATGCTTTCTAGACAGGCAGATCTTAGCCACGTGGCGATCATCCAGCACACCATACTGTGCTCCACACACACCGGATCACCAGCCGCGCTGATCCGCGTGGGGGCTGCGAGACAGGGCCCTTGCATACCACCACACGGGACTTGTAGGGACTTAGTGGTTTGGAGGCTAGAGTAAGTCCTGTCGCGCGCGAGCGACAACCAAGCCCGCGCGCGACCTTAGTAACTGCTTTGAGAGATTTATGGCACGAGCTCCATGAAACCCGGTCAACCTCATAACGGTTCCGGTATACGCGAATAACGTTCTTTAACTGTCCCTATATACGTGGACAAACGTGCCGTTGTGGTTAAGATAATTAAGCCGCCATTAATGGTAGCATTAACCACACTGCAACGGTCACATTCTCTGTTACATATAGGATCGTTAACCCTTCTATACAAGGGAGAATCACCTGAGATACGCGAAATCTCTGCCAAAATCATGTCTCTCTCTCATACAGTGCTATTTCCTTACTCTCTCCCTACACACAACCCTATTCTTCCTGTGTTCTTTCTATTCTCTGCTATTTGTGTATATTGAATTCTCCCTGCAGGATTCTCTCGTACACATTTGGTGAACCCGACGTGAATCTTACCATTGCAAGCAACCATGTCTCATGAAGAGAATGTCAGTAACAGATCGCCCTCCACGGAGACCACCTCGGGGGAGGAGACCCGTCGCACTCCTACGGCCGCCGGTGAGGCTCAGAAGTTAGAGGCCTTGGACGCCACCATCCAGAGTCAGGCGAAGGCTCTCAAGGCTCAATCTGCACAGTTAGAACGGATAATGGCCATCCTGGGAACCCTCGCCCCGAATCCCACATCGGCCACTGTCGCTTCTCAGGGAGGAGGAGCTTCCACCACTCAAGGGTTGGGAGTATCAACCACACCACCTAAACCTAACCTTCAAACTCCACCGGCAATGACACAGTTACCCTCAGTTCAGGGACAAACGGCTCAGATACTGCCCCTTACTGCTCATATTCTTCAACCACGAACCCTGGTACCCAATCCGCCCTCACAATACCCTTTGCCTCCTCCGTCGGCGGCGTGGGGCAATGCGAATTCACAGTACGTTCCTAGCTCCTCCGCGGCATATGTGTCGCCTCCAACTACAACAACTCCTCCTGCTTCTGGCGGGAGTGCACCAGAGTGCATGACGTCGCTTCAGCGACGCATGGAAACTTTCTTAGCCAACCAACCATTCGCTGATACCATCATCCCAAAGGTTGAAAACGATCCACCTATCCCGCGCGACATCTACCTCATGCCTAACCCTGCCGGGTACAAGGCTCCTAAATGGGACAAGTTCGAGGATGTCAATGGAAACGCCCAGGAGCATGTCATGCGTTTCATTGATGTGATGGGGCCGTATGGGGCTGATCCTAAGTTGCTGATGCGCGAGTTCCCGAAATCTCTGGGGAACGTGGCCTACAAGTGGTATAGAACACTGGAGGCTGGATCCGTGAAGACCTGGGATGATTTGGTCCAGAAATTCTATACCAAATTCTTCCAGATGGAAGAAAAGGTGACAATGATCCATCTCTCGCGCATGTACCAGAAGAGCGAGGAAGACGGACTCACGTTCATCAAGAAGTTCATGGCCAAGTCCTTGGAATACAGAGACGAAGTGCTTGAAGCCAGACTTGTGTAAATATGCCTGCAGTGCATGCGAGACGAGTACAAAGGTATGCTTATCAACTTGAAAACTCCTACATTCTCAAAGCTGATCGAATGCACAAAGAACATAGAGCCTATAGTGGAGAGGCAGAAAAAGAAGCACGCCCCTGAGAGATCCCCGAGCGGGACTACCTTTAAAATTGGGAGATTCAGCTACAAGAGGGACGTGAGGCCGAAGTGAATACGGTCTCGCCCCAAAAGAAGCCGAAGGTCGCCAACTTCGATGCGCCACCTCTACCATTTTCGGTAGAGGAGGCGAGTGACTTGTGCAGACAATGGCGTAAAGATGGTATCTTGCCGCATCTCGAAAAGATACCCTCCAAGGAGATGATGAGGGACCCGAAGTGGTGAAAATGTCACGGAAAGGTCATGCACCCCACGGCTGACTGTAAGAAGCTTAGAAACATTGTAAGCCGAAAGATGAAAGATGGCGAGTTGATCGTCAGTGACCACAGGCAGGATTTGCGAAACAATCCACTGCCTGCCCTCGCGGAGCAAGGGCTGAAGGGCAAAGAGGTCGCCATGATCGCGATTATGGACCTCGAAGAGATTGCGGAAGATGGTCTGCCCATCGTTACCGAATTCTACAATGATGAGGATTACAGCATAGATACGGAGGATGAACGTGCCGATCGGATGAAGGGGTCGCACGGGTTCAGCAGATTCTTCGACGAAATGAACTTTTCGGAGAAATGCCGGAAGGAAATGACAAAAGCAATCCTGAGAATAGCGTAAGATTACGAGGAAGATATCGTGGTCTCCAACGGGAAAGTTGTCAGGGCATCCCGCTCTACAGAGAAGGTCATAACCTTCTCCGCGAGAGACAAAAAGACAGATGCGAGCCACCAGAATCCTTTGTACGTAACAGCAGTGATCAACGGTGTGGAGTTCAAAAGAGCGTTTGTAGACGGAGGAGCAGCAGTTAACGTTGTTTCACTCAACACTCTGAAGCTGGCGGGGATCCTGGAGCAGAAGATTGGCAGGCGTCCATCCCCGCTGATGGGATTCGGAAGTGACTCCAGAATGACAATAGGATGGATCCGTCTGGGTGTCCAGATTGGCAAAATCAAGTGTTCAGCCAAATTCTATGTCATTGATGCAAACACTACGTATCACATGATCATTGGCCGGGCCTGGATTCATCGCTTCGACGCAGTTCCTTCGACAGCTCATCAGGTGATGAAAGCCGTCTGGAACGACTGGATAGTGGAGATACCAGCTTCGGTAAACCCTTTCAATCTGGATGAGGCGCACCTCTTCGAAGCGGTATGGTTCACGGAAATGGCAGATGAGCTAACTCCGGGGCCGTTTAATCCCACTCCTTTGCCTCGATGGGAGGACATCAAGGACCAATCACCCGCAGGTCTGATGGTGACAAGGGAGGAATCCAAGGAAAGGCCGCCCACGCAAGAAGAAGCACCACGAATTGCTTATCAGCGAAATAATTTTTACACCCTGAAAAGGATAGCCAAGCGTGATTCCGAAGGCAAAGAGATAGAAAGCTTCTACGCTAACGGGAAAAAATGTTACCGCATATGAAGGTGCGCGGGGATGTCCCTACGCGAGCAGGGGGATATCCCAGAGCAAATCAATCAAATTGAGCACGTCATGGAATTAGACAAACCAGCGTCGGGAGCTTTATAAGGGAAGCTAAAAGAGGCACCCGAATGCATGGAGGACAAGCCTAAACCGCAGAAGCAGGATTTGAAGGAGTTATTCCTAAGCCCAGGCGAAAAAAAGAAGAGGTCGGTCTTTTTAAGCGCAGACCTTACGAATGAGGAGCAAGACAAACTGCTACAACTTATGACAGAGTACAAAGATGTCTTCGCATGGGAATATGATGAAATGCCCGGTCTGGACACAAGCATCACCACGCACAGGTTAGATGTAATTCCAGGGTCTAAGCCAGTAAAGCAGAGCACAAGGAGCTTCATGCCAGAGCTCAATGTGAAAATCAAGCAAGAAATTGTCAAACTGTTGACTGCTAAATTCATCGAGCCGAATCACCATCCTACATGATTGGATAATATCGTGCCTATAGTGAAGACGAATGGGCAACTTCGCATCTGTGTGGACATCCGAGACCTTAATCGTTTCTGTCCCAAAGACGATTTTCTGCATCCCAACATCGATTTGCTCATCGATTCAACCGCGGGTCATCGCATGTTCAGCTTCATGGACGGCTTTAGCGGGTACAACCAGATCAAGATGGACCCCGAAAATGCACGGAAAACCACGTTCATCACGCCGGTGGGAGTCTTCAATTACACGATTATGCCTTTCGGGCTCAAGAATGCAGGTGCGACTTATCAACGAGCTATGATGGCTCTATTCCACGACATGATGCATAAAGAAGTAGAATTCTATGTTGATGACTTGGTTTTCAAATCCAATGAAGAAAGGGACCACTTGGAGGATCTGCGGAAGGTCTTTGAAAGATGCAGAAGTTTCCAATTGAAGATGAATCCCATGAAGTGCGCATTCGGGGTAACCTCCGGAAGATTCTTGGGATGTGTAATACATCGCCAGGGCATCGAGCCTGATCCCGCAAAAGTATCAGCCATCACTAGCATGACGGCGCCGCACAATCAAAGTGCTTTAAAGACATTCTTGGGAAAGTTATCTTACCTGCGAAGGTTCATCCCTGCGATCACAGAAATAACCTTCTGTTTCAGTGATCTGCTCAAGAAAAATGTTGTGTACAACTGGACCGCAGAACATGAAGCCGCGTTCGGAAGGCTAAAAGATTTGTTGACGTCAAAAAGGGTAATGATCGCGCCACAGCTCGGATCACCGCCTTTGCTGTACCTAAAATCGACAAAGAGGTCTATAGGGGCACTTTTGGCTCAGGAGCACGAAGGGCAAGAAAGGCCGATCTACTACATTTCTCGCATCGTGCAGCCAGCAGAATCAAGGTACACGGACATCGAGCGTCATTGCCTTGCTCTATTCTTTGTAATTGAAAAGTTGAAGCATTATTTCGCCTCGCACAAAGTGGTAGTGGTTACAAAGAGTGATCCCATACGGTACCTCTTGACTCACACTTCTCCTGGTGGAAGACTGGAAAAATGGTATATGACCATTTCTCAATACGACATCACGTGCGTTCGACCGCGGGCGATCAAGTCGCGAGCTGAGGCGGATTTGCTGGCACAATTCCCTGATAATAGCCACAAGCCCATGATCGAAGAAGAACTGGAGGGACCCGAAATATACGCATTGCTCTATTGGACGCTTCATTTCGATGGATCGTCAACAAGGAAAGGTGGAGGAATCGGAATAGTCCTGACCAAACCTAATGGAGAGGTCATTCAGATGTCCACCAAACTTGACTTCGCGGTCACCAACAAAAAAGCAGAGTATGAAGCCCTCATCGCAGGTCTTCGCGCAGCAAGGGCGCTAGAAGTAAGAAATCTGACGGTTATGGGGGATTCTAAGCTAATCGTCAAACAAGCCTCGGGCGAGTACGGTTTGAAGGAGGTAAACCTATTGCCCTACCGAACTTTAGTACAGAAGCTAGTGCAACAGTTATGCGACGTCAGGTACGAGCACAAACCCAGGGCAGATAATAGGCATGTTGATGCTTTGGCCACCCTCGGATCCAAGGTTAGTACGGATAAATGCCCTGCGAGAATTTCGATTGAGGTGCGAACTTCCTCGGCATTAACAGATGACGCGTGTGAGGACGAATGCATGGATGATGCAGACTGGAGAAAGTCAATATTGCGTGCTATCGCAGAAGGAACGAGTAAAGAAAACTGGGCATCCACCAAGGGGTATTGCATACATGACAACACCCTTTACTATAAAGGCCCAGGCGGAATACTCATGCGATGCGTTTCACAACAGGAGGGACAAGCGCTGTTAGAAAAGATTCACCAGCATACTTGCAGAGAAAGTGAGGTGTCAATCTATCGGAAAGCCCAAAGATATGGGATTCACTGGCCGGACATGTCAGCGGCTGCGGCATTGATTCAAGGGAATTGCGAGAGTTGTGCACTGATCAATGATTCTTTAGCAATTGCTCTGGTCTATGATGACATGGATTGGAGGAAGCCATTCTTCGACTTTCTTACGCAGGGTATCGAGCCTGAGTCGAGAAAAGAAGCCGAAAAACTAAAATGGAAAGCAGCTCGGTACGTGGTGCAAGAAAAAATACTCTGGCGAAAGGGCCACGAGGGTAATCTGCTTCGATGCCTAGATAGTAAGGAAGCACAAGAAGTGATGAACCTCTCTCACCAAGTGGAACATCAGGGAGGTGCGAAACTGTGCACACAGCTCCTAACAGTTGGATACTTCTGGCCCACAATGGAGGCAGATTGCCGCGCTAAAGTAAGAAGATGCCAGGAGTGCCAGTTCAAAGGCAACCTCGTACATGCCCCTGCCGTAGATCTACATGCGTTGGGGACACCATGGCCATTCCACACTTGGGCTCTAGACTTTATCGGTCCTATTCGACCAGCCTCGCATGGGAACCAGTTCATCCTCAATGCAACCGAGCTATTCACCAAGTGGGTGGAAGCGATACCGCTGAAGACAGAAAATGCACTGGCTGTAGTGCATTTTATCTAGGAGAACATCATATACAGGTTCGGGATTCCTAACACAATTCTGTCAGATAACGGTACCCCATTTTTCAATCGTCATGTAGCTGCAAAGCTAGCGGAGTACAACATAAGGCAGATATGTTCGACTCCTTATTATCTAAAAGGGAATGGACAAGCAGAAGCAACCAACAAGACGCTGATAAGAATACTGAGCAAAATGGTCTCGGACGATCACAAGAAGTGGGCTAATTCTTTGAACTTGGCGTTATGGGCGTATCGAACTTCTCCAAGGACTCCCACAGGAGTCTCCCCATTTCTCTTATGTTATGGAGCTGAAGCTGTAGTACCTGCGGAGGTAAAAATCAACTCTGCAAGGTTGGCCTTTCACGCACTATACGACAATCAGCGGGATCACGACTTGATCCTATTGGAAGAAAAGCGAGAGCAAGCTAAGCGGACTAATAAACGGTACCAGGAAAGGATCGCCCGCGCGTACAACAAAGCATTCCAACGGCGACTTCGCAGTTGGGGACCTTGTCTTGCGCGCATCGGATCACTGCATGCGAGAGACAGCGCACCCAAAGTTCGCAGCCAACTGGGAGGGACCCTTCGAAGTCAAATAAGTCTTTGACAGTGGCTACTGCAACATACAAAGTCTACATGGGACGGCCTCGACCCCAATCTCAGTCAACATGCGCTGGATTAAGAAGTATTATCCCTAACTTCTCTCCTTACAGGCATTAGATTACAATGCCTATTTCATTTTTAGTATTGTGATAGACTCATGCTTCCTTCCCCACATATGAGGGACTTGTAATTTCGCCTCTCCCATATGAGGGTGTTTATAATAAAAGACTTATCCCAAATGGGAAGGACTTTATACTGTGATTGTCCTTTATCGCTTTATTTGATTCTTTGTTCCTTCGCAACAAAACTTATCTGCTACGATATCAACACCATGCAAATGCGATCTTAATTGATCTTAAAGCCTATCTGCTGAGATAGCAGCACCATGCAAACGCGATCTTAATTGATCTTAAAGCCTATCTGCTGAGATAGCAGCACCATGCAAACACGATCTTAATTGATCTTAAAGCCTATCTGCTGAGATAGCAGCACCATGGAAACGCGATCTTAATTGATCTCAAGCCTATCTGCCGAGATAGCAGCCATATTTAAAATATGATCTAAATTAATCTTCAAGCCTATCTGCCGAGATAGTAGCAATACTCTGATCTTAAGTGATCATCAAGCCTATCCGTTAAGATAGCAAAACTATGCAAATGCGATCCAAAGTGATTCCAACACTATCTGCAAATAACGCAAAGACATTCAAATGTGATCTCCAACGATCTAAAAGTTTATCTGCTAATATAGCAGCTCTAACGCATGATCCTTATGATATGTGAATCTATTTAGCAAGCTATAGCAACAACCAAAATGCGAACATGAAACTACAAAGGGCAAGTATTGCCAAGACGCATGCAAAACTACAATTTGTTGTAACAAGAACATCAAATAATACAAAGCGCTTTTATTATGAGTCAAAATGACTTACAATTTATCTGTCTAGATAGCAGCTTACAAGAGAAAGCTCACGCCGAGCTAAATACATAGTCAAAATGACTTACAATTTATCTACTGGTCCTTACGGTAAAATGATCGGTCTATTGGTCCTCACAAAAGTCATGCGACATAATAGTCTGCGACCAAAGAGCTGTAGCAAGTAAGGCCTTGCTATAAAATGAACGGCCTACAGGTCCTAACAAAGCTATGCGACATCATAGTCCGCGACCAAAGATCTGTAGCAAAAAAGGCCTTTCTATAGAATGAACGGCCTACAAACGCTACAAAAGCTATGCGACGCAATCTTCAAGATCTCAGGATCTGACAAGGCCTCCGTCTGGTCTTCTGCCCAAGAGACGTGCCCGATGAACCACCTGTTCAGGCGTATGCGGCGGTGAAGAACAGGCAGGCAGCAACTCTTGAAACAGGAAGCTCCCCGTCCGCAGAAGCGACCGTCATGGCTCGTCACCCCTAGTCCAAGACCGTGGGGGAAAATAGTTCTCCTCCAGGGAGGCTGGAGGAGAAGCACGCCGTTTATTACGATTTGGTAAGAAGGTCAGTACAGTACTGCACCTCGCCGGAAGGCAGCCAAAAGTACGACCTGCAAGCATAATAGACAAAGAAAATCCTTCGAACAAGCATGAGGTAATATATGCACCTTCTTTACGATGGTTATGGGAATCAATAATCTGTGTAAAGAAGATCTTGGAAGCTATTTCTATGGCACAAGCACAAACTCAGGTTCCACAACTTGAAGTTGCCATGAATCAACGAAAGACAAGCGTCGAAGCCAGCAGTCGTAAGGACTCATGGCAAGCCACATTCTGGGATGAAGAACCCAAACAACAAGAGATAGGGTTTATATAGACCCTACGGAGACCCTTCAGTTCCCTAGCTGAGTCAGCAAAGCTTGAAAAAAGGGGTAAGGATCAATCACTTACGCCTTGAAAGAGGTAACATTCAATTACCCTACTAAAGGCTATGACGATTCAGCTGCGTGTCCTAATTAATGACGGAAGGTCATGATACGGATCAGACATATTGCTGATGTCATAATTGATACGCACAAAGATATTCGAGCAAATCCCGGAAAGGGGCAAAACGGACATTCAAGCCTTGAATAAAAAAAAGAGGGGGAGAAACCCTAGCAAACATTACAATAATGTTTTAACATTTTGTTCAAAACAAAATACTTTCTACTTGCTAGCTTTCAAAATAAATCTTTGATCAGGGAGTCATCGAGGGAGAACATGAGTGACACATTTGTCACTTGCTCCACTTCTCGCTTCAACTGCTCGTAGTTGGCGCTCATCTCATGGAAGAGCTTCACAGCCTCTTCAGCTTTCTGCCTTTGCTTCTCTACCTTTTTCCCCTCAGCTGCGAGGTTATGGAAGCCGCATCTCAGATTCACAGCCGCGCGGATCTGGGTGACCCTGTTGACAAGGTACCCGAAGCCCAGCTTGCCCTGAACTTTGGCTTGAAGGCCTTGGCACATGCTGAAAAGCAGATGCGCGCTCTGAGGAGAGATGGTCGCAGGGGTGGCCGCAGACAGGTGCTCCAAAATCCAGATGGCCTCGGTCAAGAATAGCCTCCTGTTGAAAGGTTCTATCTCCAAGGACCTCGCAAATGATCGAGGATGGGAGAGACGCATCCGAACCAGCCAGTCCACATTAGCTTGCTTCAACCCTAAACAATGTTAAATCAAGTTTAGAACATGAAGCTTGTAAATGAAAGGTGCAAGACGCGAACAGGAAAAGTGAAAACATACCGGTTCCCTCAAGAATCTCGCGCAATGAAGGAATGCGCATCGCTGGGGTAGCTGAAGACTGTCCTTGCTCCACTGCTCTTCTATCAGCTGCGAGCTCTAGCTCCTCGTAGTTGGCAGGAAGGGTATACGCCGCACCAGGTGCGATTGCAGTTCCCACTTGCGAACTCCAAAAGCTCCATGCTTGAGGAATCTCTGGAGGCTCAAATCCTGCTGAAGGAATGGCAACGGTAGAAATTGCTGCTCGGTTAGGAAAGCCTTCAGGCTCGCGAGACTCAGGAGCACTCATTTGAGCATTCACATGTGCATGTAATTCTACATCTTCCACGATCTGCTCACGAATCTCAGCCTCAGCAACATCTGCTCCAATTTCCTCAGCTGCAGCATTGGTATCTTCCTCCATCAGCACAGTGTCAGTTTTGACATCATCAGAAACTTCGATGACATCCTCCAAAGGCTCTCCTGCATACTCGGCAGCTGCGCCAGGCTTCTCGACATGAGAACTTCGCTCTGGGACATAAGATGCAGAGGGTTGACTCCTTTGTTCCAGCACGGCTCCACCAGCATTACCTGCGATATAAGACAGGAAAATGTGAGGTAACTTGTGTCATGCAATATTTTATCTTGATAAACTAAGGGCGAGCACCTCCACGCGAAGGTGGGATTGCAGCATCCTCGTCTTACGCTAAGGACGTGATACCATGTCCTATTAATGTATCTTCATTAAGCATATCCTTAAGATGAGCGTGACCTGGGATGCGAAGAAACCAGTTATGAGGGTAATTGGTTTTCTAAGCCTAATTTACAGACATCGCTTGGGTGATTACCTGAGGGTTCACCGCATTTGCTTACTAGCTATCGGCGGATATCGGCTTTCGATAAACCATGCTTTAATGCACCAACAATCACGTCTCGGTAAGTTACCGCAAGATTAAAAATCTCACCTTCATTGCCACCTACGATCTCCTCAAAGTCTGCTTGAGTCTGCTCCAGAGCAGCCGCATCTTCTTCTTGAGCTGTGTCATCCTCATAGATTTGAGTTGCATCTTCCTCTTGAGCCGCATCTTCCTCATCGGTTTGACGCACCAAGTTGTCAACATGTTGCTCTTCCAAGCCTCTTTGTTTGATGCGTTCAACGTCGTCTTCTTCTCGCTTCCTTCTTCTTTCAGCAGCTTCCGCAGCTGTTCTCCTAGATTCAGCAAGGATCTCCTCGTCTATGGTTTCGCTGGAAACACCAGAGTGGGAACCCCTCTTCTGCCTCTTGGCCAGAAGGCCGCTGATGGTTTCTGCATCATCATCTGCGAAAGAACAAACTCTTCAGTAAAGACTGCGAGAGTTAAGATAAGGATAAGATAAGTATGTTTGAGATACCTTCCGATTGCTCCTCTTGTATCTCACCTCTTTCTTCTTCTCTTTCATCTTCGACTCCCCCTTCTTCTTCTTCATCATAATCTATCTTTCTCACCTCCCTTCTCTCATCCTCTCTTCCTCCTGACCGAACGGAACAAAGGTCTCCACTGCGAGCTCTTTCCGCGTCTTGTTTGGCATGCGACCTTTGGCTTTGTCCCTGGAGGAAAGGGACTTTGCAGGAGAGGAAGCTAGAGCAACCCTAGGGGAAGAGATTGTGATTCCCTTCTGCCTTGGTCTCTTTTCCCTTGGAGCAGTAGTTGCTGGAGGAGACGGGTCGTTCCTGGGAGGAGACAAGGCTGGAGTGTTGTCTATCCGCGAGTCGGAAAATGTGTCCGTTACCTCGCGAATGCAGTTCTCGATTGTAGGAGCCATTCCATTTTCTAGAGGAATGGGCTCACCTTGTCTTCTCTTGGAAACAATAGTGTTGATCAGCGACTTGGAACGCTCGCCAGATGCAAACCTCCTCATATAGCACTACAACGGAGAAGGGAGTATAAGTCCCGATATATCAAGACAAAAGGAATTCAACATGCACAAAGGAGATTGTTTACCTTGGAAAAATCTCCACTGTACTTAATGACATGCGAAGCACCTTCCGTAACCGCAACCATTTTCTCTTCAAGGATGGTGGAGGGGCACAGGTGATTCTCGTGGTCCAACAATGAATAGCATCCATATTGGTACTCGTCCAGGCTACAGTTAGGACGAAAAGGGAAGGAATTTCTCTTGATTACAGGAGCTCTGCTCGGCCGAGGGGTCGACTGTGTCTCGAACCTTGCCTGCTGGGTATTCCAATACGCGACCCAATTCTTGGAGTAGCCACCTGCGCGGTAACCTGAGGGTTGCTCGAAAGGAAGGTTGCTCCTTAAGATCGTTTTGCACTCACCAGACAGTATTCGTTTGTAGCAGCCTCTTATGATGGATTGCGGCCAGATTGATGGTGCTACTGCATCAAAGCCAAACTGGGGAGAAACGCGAGTGGGATCGACATCCACTGTGATCCTCTTGTACCTGGGAGGAAGCTCGCGAACATACTCCGCAAGAGCAGGAAGGGAACCTCTTAGACACCAGCAGAAGAATTCACGGTAGCGCTCGTGGAAATGCTTATGACCCTCGAAAAGAAGGTCTTCCGAGAAAGCAACAGGTCTAGCCGGATACAACTTTGGGAACCATCGCACATTTTCAATGTGAGTGGCATAAGGCCTAGCCGTATACTTGCTGCGATCATCGCATATCAGGCTCCAAGTACATTTAGGGAGTTGAGTCCCAAACCATCTCGCAGCCCTTCCACTGGAGAGTTCCTCCTCCGCACCTGGGACGCACCACTTGCTGGGCTTAGAAGGAACAGGAGCATAGGAAGGCCATCGCTCAAAAACCCACATGGTCAAGAATGCGATGTTGACGTAGGTTAACACGTCCAGACGACCGCGGGATTCCTTGGTTGCTACAACCAATTGATCCAATCTGTGGTACAGGGTACCCAAGACTATGGCCCAAGTGCGACTCTTTCACCAAGGGTCAGCTTCACAGCAAGAGGGAGGACATGGTAGAAAACCCCGTCATGAGGGTGGCCATCGATTTAGTACCTCGACAACCAGGCGCAGAGAAAAGCACACAAGGTCAGATGATAACCTTTCCCATCTACATAATTCTTCGCCTTCGGGTTCTGGCACAGAAGTTTCTTGGTGATACTACTACTCGCATAATATCGGAAGAAGTACTGCACCCACTTGCCCCAAGTGTTTTTCGCAAGGTATCAACTAGTTGCCAGTCGGGAAGGGGTTTCGCAGATGTCCACCGGGTGAAGATTTTCTTAACCTCTGACAAGCACTCCTTCATCTGCTTGTAAAGAGCAAGTTCCGGATCGGTCCTCAAATGGCTTTGAGGATCCACGTCACCAACAGGAGGAAGATCATACAGCATGTGTACATCTTCCAAAGTTGGAGCAGCCTCGAACTCAGCAAAGTGGAATGTGTGAGTCGCAGGCGAATAGCGCGAAAGAAGGTTTAGAAGCATGGACTGATCCAACTTCACGGCAGCACCCTTCATAGCACGGACTGCGAAATATATGCCAACATTTTTCAATGCGATGGCATGATGGGTCAATACGTGGTCAATCCACTCATCCATAAAGTCCAATTTCTGAACAAACGCTTGAGTGGAAATCGCATTATACGGGAAAAACCCATTTTCAACCCCTAGCCGAACCACATCCTTGGAATCGATCAATTTCAGCAGGGCTGCGTTAATAGGTGGGGTCAATGTTTGCAATTCTTCAGAGCGAACAGGAGTCGGCAGGTGCTTCACCTTAACCCTAGCATGGTAAAAGTCACTTCCGCCTAGATAGGGGGCTTTTCGCCACAAAGTTTGGGGAAGATCAGGTATTTCTTCGACCTCTTTGGCGGGCTTTGTTCCTTTTGTCTTTGCCATTCCTGCGGAAAAGCAAGAAAAAAGGGGGGACAAACACACATACTTTCAGTTCGAATTTCAGATGAACAATTCAGTGTCAATTTTGGGTTCAAAAGTTCAGAAACATTCACAGTATCGGGAATTTCAGAAACCCCACATTCAAAACCCTTACAATCTGGGGATTAAATTAGTTCTGAGTTCAAAGAACGAGATCTCTCTCGCATTTTCCAACGAACGCCATGTTTCAGATAGTCATGGGTTTGCAGATCCAATACAGTTCAAAGCATATCAGTATATTAAATGGAGTTGAGCAAGGCCAACCATGTTTTGGTAAAGCTTGCTTGGATGCGGACAGTTGGAGAAGACGATTGACAAGAAAGAATTGATGATTGATTATTTGAATCTGCTCTTGAAGGCTTCCGGGTATCATTCACTTTAAGCGAAAGAAGTGATGCTTTGCAACAATGGAGAGCACAGAGTATTTATCCAAAAACAATGAAGGGTTGCGTCCTTTCAAGTAGTCGAATCGCAACCGTCACCGTGGAATCGCGCAATCACAGGACAAGCTGACGTCATGCCTAAAACCCTAAAAGACCAGACGGCACGACTCTAGGGATTTTAGGCCATAATGACACGCACGGGGGCCGAATTTGCGTGTATTTGAATTGGTGCGTGGCGGCGACGCGTACGTTGGTTCCTGCGCATGGAAGCCTATCCGGCTATGCGTCTTCACGCGCAGAAAGGGGTTTAATGAAGATAGTGCTTTCTAGACAGGCAGATCTTAGCCACGTCAGCACACCATACTGTGCTCCACACACACCGGATCACCAGCCGCGCTGATCCACGTGGGGGCTGCGAGACAGGGCCCTCGCATACCACCACACGGGACTTGTAGGGACTTAGTGGTTTGGAGGCTAGAGTAAGTCATGTCGCGCGGGAGCGACAACCAAGCCCGCGCGCGACCTTAGTAACTGCTTTGAGAGATTTATGGCACGAGCTCCATAAAACCCGGTCAACATCATAACGGTTCCGGTATACGCGGATAACGTGCTGTAACGGTCCCTATATACGCGGACGAACGTGCCGTTGTGGTTAAGCTAATTAAGCCGCCATTAATGGGCACATTAACCACACTGCAACAGTCACATTCTCCGTTATATATAGGATCGTTAACCCTTTTATACAAGGGAGAATAACCTGAGATACGCGGAAGCTCTGCCAAAATCCTGTCTCTCTCTCATATAGTGCTATTGCCTTACTCTCTCCCTACACACAACCATATTCTTCCTGTGTTCTTTCTATCCTCTTCTATTGGTGTATATTGAATTCTCCCTGTAGGATTCTCTCGTACACACTTATCAGTGTGATGTGTATATATATCATACATGTATTGAGGCAAAATCATCTTTGTTCACAGTTGTTAAGCTTTTTTACTTTGAAACTGCACGTCTTCACTGTTACTAAATTTTGTACTTCATACCATATATGTCGTTGTTGTATATACAAAATGATGTCAGAAATAATTTAACACTGATATTTTAATATTGTTGTCAAATGTAATTTTAATTTTAAGAAAATATGCACTAACCATGTTTTTAATCCTTTTAAACGTATTTCTGGGATATTTTTTGTGTTTTGTTTTTTTTTTGTTTTCTTTTTGTTTTACTATTTTCATTGTTTTTAAGCAGATACTCCCTCCGTTTCACTAGATACTTCAAAAACTTTATGGGCACGAAGATTAAGGAACGCACTCAAATGACTATTTTACCCTTTATTCTTTTAATAATTCCACCCTCTCTCCCTCTGTCTCTCACTCTAATTGCAGCAACAACAATAACAATATCATCAACAACAAGAACAATATCATCATCATCCAGATGAACAATATCATCATCCAGATGAACACAAACCATAAAATTGAATAATATCATCAACTCAGATCTGAATGGATCTGAGGAAAAAAAAAGCTACTTCTCTGAATTGTTGTTACATGTTCACAAATCTGAAGAAAAATGTGGAGAAGAACAAGATAAGAAGAAGAAGAACAACAAGAGATGTGGAGATGAACACACATCAAATCACTCTCGCCGCCTCGCCACCACCGTCTTCCCTGAAGGCGACGCCGAAGCCTCACCATAGGCTGCTCCCCCTTGTAGATCTAGTATTTCTCTCTTCTTCTTCTTCCTCTTTCTTTTGTTCTTTCACGCGAGAAGAGAGGCGGGGTGACAGAGAGAGATCTGCAGAACAAGCAGATCTTGAAGCAAATAGAGTAGATCTAAAGGAAAAGAGAAGAGAAGAAGACAGAGAGAGAAAGAGTACTACCTGGGTCAGCCTCCCCCGCTGCCTCCACTGTCACCCGCGTCCTTGCCGTCGTCTTCCACCAGCAACGACACCGTCGTCCTCTCCGCGTCTCTTCGCTGGTCGTCGTCCAGAACCACCGTCGTCCTCTCCGTCGTCCAGAGCCACCGTCGTCCAGAACCACCACCTCCTCCACCACTGTCTCTCTCCCTCTCTCCCTTTCTTTCTCTCTAATGTGTGGTCTCTGTGAGGTTCTGTGAGGCTGAGAGAGAGGCGGAGGGAGATGAGAGAGGAAGAGATGGGCTGAGAGAGAGAGGCGGAGGGAGATGAGAGAGGAAGAGATGAAATGAATGGGGAAGAATTGAGAAGAGTTATTAGGGTTTGATGTGGGTGGTGGGCTGATGGGTTATGATTGGGCTTAATTAATCAGGTTTAGTAATAAATCTGATTAGTTAAGCCCAATTAAAATGTGGGTTTTTAGCAAGGGTATTGTTGTATTTTATCCAGTACTAAAGTTTTCATATTTAAAAATTTTGAAAAATCTGACGAAACGCCCAAAAAGAAAATTTTGAAGAATCTGGCGAAACGGAGGGAGTACCAAACAAGCTCTTATTTTCACCTGTAGCCATTGTCGTAGTCGTGACCGAGACAGTGCCGATGCTCCAGCCTGTGTGCGCACGGTGGTTGTTGGATTGAACGGTTCAGATCATCATCCATGAATGTGATTTACAGCTAATGTGTACGTACTATGATGTTTCTCAATGTTTGAAGTGGAGGTCTCCCACAGAAACCTTTTTTTTTTATCAGTCTCCCACAGAAACTGTTCGTAGATGGATCTTGTCTTTCTTTCATTATTAGCAACATTTATTGTACTTACTCACACAACAACGTGGACATGTTTGCCATAATATATGAAACTTCCAACTCCACACTCACAGCAACAATTATTATACTCATCCCACGTAGGGACGTGTTTGTTGTGGGTTTGTTGCATACTACCTCTGTTTCTTCTCTTTCAAGTGTGATTGACTTAGTTATCCGTAATTGGATCATTTTGACCCGGTGATTTAAATAGCAAAACGATGTAATTTTTTACAATTTTTTCATAGTATGGTAGAGTAAAGTTTACTCTACAAGACCATGCAAAAATTACCGAATTCGTGTAATTTTTTGCTAACCAAATCACCGGATCAAAGTGACCCAGTGAATAGTGTCAAAAAGTGAAGTAAGCTGAAATAGAAGAAACAGAGGTAGTAGTTATTAAACCCGGACCGGTGGTTGACCCGGCAAAGATGCCGGGTCACCTGTCCAACCGGCGGGTCACTGGTCGGACCGGTGGGTCAATAACAAATTATTAGTAATATATTATAGTACATATTTAGAGTGAAATATATTAAAAATTGACATATAATAGCTCAAATTATTAATTTTTGTGTTGTTTAACCGTTACATTTATTATGAATGAAATCACACAAACGTTCAATAAAAATGTTTAAACGAGCATTTCAATTTATTTTTAATGCTTAAAACATGTAAAACCTGGATCAGTTCAACCCAGTTAACCCACACCGGGTCACCGGGTTGATCACAAACCCGACGGGTTTGACCAGATTTAGGCGGGTTTGACCTGGTCAGTGACATATACGAACCGAATAGTGCCCGAATCGGTTCCGGGTCCGGTTCCCCGATCGAACCGGCCGGGTCTGTCCGGATTTAATAACTATGGTTTGTTGTACTGGACCAACATAGCCTCATAGAGCGGTCGGACATAAATTTCTACTCCCTATCCCTCCGTTTCATGACAAAGTTCCCAATTACTTTATGCAGATTTTTCTAAGTATACCAAAAGACAAATTCACCCCCTAATGATGTGTAATAGTCCTTATTTAACTATGTACATCGTTTTTGTCCGTACAATTCCTCTTGTATTACCAGAAAACTCGTGGCGAACAAGGTAGATTTTAGATTTTACCTCAGTGGGGGCCAATTGTTTAAAAGAGAACACATTAAGAAATAAACCTAAGTAGCCCCTTGTAGTTCTTGAGCTGTGACATCTTTTTTTTTGTTAATGAAAAGCTTCTGTTCCAGTTTAAAAAAGAAATAAACCTAAGTAGTGGGATTTATTGCCTAATTTCAGCACAACCTAAAATATAATTAATGAACAAATATAAGTCAAATTTCAATTTTACAAACTGGAGGGGGACTATAGCCCCACAACTCACTGCATGCACGAAGATGGTAGAAACACATCACATGTACTTTTTTCTTTACCCGACTATTTTGCTTCCATGCATGTGTAGATTTGCAAATAAATAAAGAGTGTAATGCTAAGGAAGCCTAAACAAATTACCGACTGGAGGCCGAATTGCCACGTCAAGCATATGTGGCAGGACTCCAATTCAATGCAGATTCTTTGATAATTGATTATTTTATTATACTCCATATATTCTCATGGGACCACATCATCATATATTAAATAATTCTTCTCCCATAGTACTTGGTACTTGTATGTTTTTTCACTTGCTGAAATTTGAACTTATAAATGACAAAACTAACCTTGTATAAGTCATGTTTGGTGTTATAAACTATGTTTGTCATGACTTTTTAATTCAACTTAAGCTACAACAAAGGCATTACCAAAATTAGTGTAGGTTAAATACATGCTAGATTGCTAGCCATGAGACTAAAAGTCAGCTTAATTATAACATAACAAAAAAAAATTAGTTTCGTTTGTTCGTACATTTTAGGCTCTGTTAAACCATTTTTTTAGGTGGAATCACCAATTAGTGAAGACACATAACATCTTACATGTATTATATAACATCGCATATTTTTACATTCTAGAAAAACCATACACCTTCATCTACCTACAAGTAATGTTTGTTAGAACATGTTTAGTATCTGTTTAATAACAGGAAAAAAAAGTAAAAAAATAATATTATTTGTCTAAAAATACTGTTTAGAAGCAAAAATATATTTGAAACACTGTTAAATTTCATTGTCAATTCACTCTAGTATCATTTTGTACATACACAAACAATATACATTTTTTGTTTTAAACGTCATCAAAATTAGGAATGTGTTTAATCACGAAAAGTACGAAAAATCATTAAAAAAGAAAAACAACACGTGTGTCGCATTGAGAAACATTATTCTTTTTCTCTGTTTTACGTTATTTCCAGGCACTTAGTACTAATCTCATATAGAAAGAGTTTTAAGAGTAGTCTCCTCATTCTGCTGTTGATGTCAAAATCTTGTGATGTAGTAGTATACATAAGTCATAAGTCCTTTCCCTGATAACAAATATGTCTTCAAAAGTTCATTTTCTGAAAAAGAGAAATTCCGTTTCGAATGAATAAAGGAAACCGTAATAAAAATAGGATCACAAATAATCACTAGTTCATTCAAATTTGAAACAAGGTCCATAACGTCGGCAAGAAAATGTTAAGCAATGTGATAACGCAAACCAAAACTCATCAAAAGAGACAATACAGAGTTTCAGATTGAAATTGGTACATATTTAAGTAGAGCTTGATCAAATTTTAATCCAACAAAAGCTTCCTACTGTTGTGTAAATTCTTGAGAAAACAAAAACGTAGTGGGTAACATTTCTTTAATGTTTATCATGTGGACCCCATAGAATATATTGGTACAATAAAATAATGTATCATTAAAGAGTTTAGCAGTCAATTGGGAGTAATTACTGCTTGCTCCAAGAGCAAATATGACGTGGTGCTCTAATCAATACATCACGGGACACGTCAGGAACATGTAGGAATCCACTTTCTTTTGTCTCCAACTCATGCTCTTTCTTCCTGACGTGTCATGTGCTGTATTGATTAGAGCACCACGTGGATTTTCTCTTAGAGCAAACAAAAATTTCTCGTCAATTGGACTCATGCCATGTAAGCATTACATGGCCTGTTCGGCCTCCCGTCAGGGTCTTCTTTCGGCTTTCATAGCATTATTGATAAATAAATACCACACACAACACTCTGTGCATAAAACTAGTTCTACGGGAGTATGCACTTCTTTATCATACAGGGTTACATTTTTTTTTTTAGAATTACATCATATAGCCGGGTTTGAACCCAGACCTCATGCAGATACATCAAACGTTCTACCACTGAGCTAACACCCATTTGATTACAGTGTTATGCCGAAGCATGATAATAATGATTTGTCAAAAGTAAGAATAATATCCACTATACATTTTTATTATGATTCATCAAATTAATAAGATAGCACGCTCACGAAAGCAAGAAAAAATAGTTCTTGAATAAAATAGCGCGCTCACAATTCACAAAAGGTGACAAAAAAAATCATAACAGATAGTCGTAGGATTCGACAAAATTAATGGATTCCTCTTGTACTAGGGGAACTACATAAGTTAAGATTTGGTGCATGGTAGTTAAGAAAAGGGTGAAAGACACATTCACATCCTCAGGTTTAACTTAAAGACACTTTCATCGCATACTAGTCAGAAAATGACACTTTCACTTCTTTAGAGTGCCCGGCTATATCACTTACATTTTTAATTGTGTTATTCCTTATTCTAAAAGAACAAATTTGTCCCAAAAACTTCTATCAATGACGGCCCAGCTCCACCCCATTCTAGCGACGTCACAAGTAGGGATTGTCGGTGTCCGAAACTGGACACATGAAGTGTCATTTTCTTGAAAGAGTGGGTGAAAGTGTATTTGTGTCACACTAAGGGGGTGAAAATGTCTTTCACCCTTGAAGAATAGACCTCCATTTTTTTAGGAAATAGTTAACGGAAACCCGTTTAGGTGATGGCCTACACTGTAATTTTATCCCAACATATATACTATAATAAAATAAAATTGAGCACAAAAAAAAAGAAAAATAATATACAAAAAAACCAATAAAAACTTCAAAAAAAATCATACGAAAATAAAACTGATGAAGAAGAAGAAAAGGAGGATCTTCTTTGAACAAAAGAAAAAGAAAGGGAGAAAATAAGAATCAATCGCTCTCTATTATACTTCCCAAAAAACAGCTCTCTGTTAAGTTTGTGTTCTTAAAGAGAACCGGTAGAATTAAGAAGAGAACCGTGTAACGTATGCATGATCACATCCAACAACCATTGTTGTTTCCAGACCATCGTATAAACATTTAAAAAGAAGATGAAGGAGAGCAATAGCTAGCACATGATATGAATACAACCAGTACAACATCCAATGAGCCTGTAGATCGGCTCACGATCCACTACCCAGCTACCAGTCACAGCCAGAAATCGGGAGCGACGGGTTCAATTGTGTACCAATTTTCAATCGGGAGAACCTTCACGTTGTCCCCGAAATTATCCAATCTGTTGTCGAACTTGAAAAAATCAGAACTAAAACTTGATAGAGATTGAGAATTTGAGAGGTAAGAGTGTCAATCGGTTCTATCATAGTGACGGTGGCGATGCGAGTTGTGATACACACGCAAGGCACATTAGATAATCTAATACTACGTACTAATTGAGGACTCCTGTATCTTACATACAGAGATTAAAGTTTCGAAACAAAAAATGTTAATATTCGCATTACTAATAATTAAGTCACTAGTATTGTTATTATTATTATTATTATTATTTGACAAATTAATAAAAGCGGTACACTCGAAAAAGGAAATGAACATTCATAGAATATAGTAGGCTTCAATAACGGGAACAACAACATCTACAACAGATAGGTTCCTCTAGCAAGCAAGCAACCAAATCTCAGAACTACATGAACCACTTAATTATTAATTATTCGTTTCAAGTTGCAACAACGTGAACACATCAACATAACAGCGCGCACTCAAAGAGACTTATAAGTACTTCAGCAACACTGGCAATCCGTACTATAATCTGAGCATCTCGAAATAACAGGAAGGTGTCCCTGGTATGCGCAGGCAACAAAACAAGCAGGCAACCCACCAATACAAGCCCAGCGAATCACTTCAGGGTGTGGGCAATTATCTATATCAGCTTTCCCTGCGAACACCAAATTAAAAGAATAGCAAATAAATTAATGTTTCTTCGTTCAGCCGTAAAATACAGAATTGGTACTAGCAAAATCAAGTTGATAGCAGCTTTTGTTGTGTGTGAATGAGAAAATGCGCGCGCACACACATATACATATCCAAGTGAAAGAAATGATGTAGTGAGTGTGCTCCGACCCTCACCGGCAGAGGCAGAGCCGGAAACAAGTGAAACGATGATGTCGGGAGTGAGCTCCTCATCGGCAGAGGCAGAGCCGGAAACAGCTAGGAGAAATATCAGGCATGAAGCAGCAACGAACAACAATTGTTTCAGAGATGCACCGCCAATGATAGTAGCTGATCCACTCTTGTTCCAGTTGTTGACCGCCATGTTAATTTCTAACAAGTCGAGAGATGTTTGTTTGTTTTGTGCAGAAACTAACTTGACCATTTGGTGGTATTTATAGGCGACCTCACATTCACTACTTTGTTACTCTACTCCTACCGTAGTAGTATTCTACCACTCTTTCTACAGCCATAAAGTAGTAGTATTACTCCACACACTAGTTTGCTGACGACACTGCTAATAGCAACAATTATTGCGGGTCGGTCTACCGTGCTTCCGGGATTAGGGTTTTGACAGATTTTTATTTTTTTGTGTGGGCCCCGCCGCTACAAGACAAAAAAAATACCCGGTATAGCAGGTCACTAGGGTTTGTAGATAACATTGTTAGGCAATTAAATAGCCATAGATAACAATTTTAGTCCTTCTGCTGTAGTAATTGTCCAAAAAGATAACATCATACGATTAGAAGATAACCAGTAACATAAATGAGATAACAATATAACATCAATCAGATAACATTCTTTTTCATTGTTGAAACTTCACGAGTAATTCCATCTTAAAACCAGCAAACATAAGTCTTAATTGCCTTTCAATAACATATTTGTTGATTGAGATCAATAGAAGTCCCCTTTGTCATAAAATTCAACTGGTATCTCTTGTTAATCATCTTCCGCATGGATTACATCTTCGTAGGAGTCCACGGGAGGATTGGGACATGTAATCCTGTCGTGTCCAAGCTCCTTGCAATTATCGCACCTTCTGCGCTTGTCTTGCTTGGGTCCTTTTGGGTTCCTCGTGTCCGGTGGTTTCGGATTTTTCACGTGGCTGTAAGGATTATCCTCTTTCTTCACAACTCCATGGGTACCCTCTTCAGATCGAAAAATCATTCTCTTCATAGTTCTGATTTCATCGGCCATATGCTCCTTCCAAAACTTAAAATTTCCGAAAGATCTACAACTCAAAGAGGTATACAATGCCACTTGGCTCTTCATGGAACCCCGACGAAAAGCTTGGACATGTGGGTCATCACACGACTTCTGAACAGGCTCCTTCATCGAATGCTCGGTTTCATAGAATTTCTTATCCGTTTTACCCACCTATCGGCAATTAAATTTTCAGGGATCCTATGAACACCATTCTCTTTCAGAACAAGAATCATATGTTTGTAAATCATCTTCGATGTCTCAAAATTAAAACAAGTGCAGTAAAGACCGCGATTAGCTCGCGTACAGTGAACAATTTGCTGCAGCAGTTGAGTAAACAATGTTATTCTACATGATAACAATTGTATGTTATAGAAAACATGCATTTCAAAAATTATGGAGGAAACAGCAGAATATTACCATAAATAGAGAGAACACATTTACATAGTATAAGAGAACGGTACTAAACTTTTAGACATACATTAGATAATTTGGCAATCAAAAGTACTACGTGTGTACGATGCAAACAATATAAATATCTAAATGAAGTGAGAAAGATGCGTACGGCACTTTACTTTATTTCACCTCTCATCACGTAGAATTGATCAACACTTGATTCTTCAATGGGAATAACCTTCAATACTCTATAATCCTCAGCCATCTCAGCTTGAATCTTGAACTTCAGGAAGATATTATTGGTGAACACCTCAGCTGCATGCTCCTCGAGCTGCCTGAACCTCGTTGTAAGTATCGGGTCCGATTGGTCAGATTTAAAGTGTTCCTCCCTCTCATTTGTTCGTAGCTTTTCTATCCCAGTCATTAAACCCCTGCAAAGGTCGACCAGCTTATCCATATAGGACAAAATCCTTGAAGAAATTGCTTATGCTCTCGCACCTTGAGGTTGTTGTTTGTCCGGCAAAGAAGAAGAATTTCAAGTATGTCTCTGCCCACATGTGCCTAGCCAAATAGGTGACTTGGATCCAATGGCTATCACAAAGGTTCCATTTTTCTGCCATGGCCTGCCAATCTTCAATCCAAAAACTCTTGAGTTTCCTACTATACATACATTTCTTCAAATCAGAAATGAATGCGGCACCCTTCTTCAGCTTTCCTTCAGCATTCTGACAAAGATGCCAAGAACATAAACGATGTTTTGCATGTGGGAAAGTTTTTTGAATGGAACTTTTCATGACTAAATCACCACCCGTAATAACCGCACGGGCTTCTTATTCTCCATTGCCTCCATCAAACAACTCAAGACCCACTCATATGTTTCTTTTTCCTCATCTTGAACAACCGCAAAGGCAAAAAATGTATTTTGAAAGTGATTGTTCACCCCAAATAGAATTACTAAGGGTTTTCAATACATGCTGGCTTTGTATGTTGCATCGAAAATAAGTCACCAACCTCTTGTAATAATCCTGTGATCTCCTGTCACACCAAAATAAACTTTGAAGTTCTTGTTTGCTACCCAATTTGTACCTAAAAATAAAAAATAAGAAAACATATAGTATTAGAAGGTCACAATTAATAATTATAAAAATGAAGAACAAACGGATAGCTTAAAAGTACTAATTATTTCAAGAGATAACAATTGTTACCAGAAGATAGCAATTCTGATGAACGAGCATAATATCAATTCCATAGAAAACATTTGTAACTGTGAAGAGAATATTGTTACCCCCTCAAAACACCATGGTGGCTTTCTTTCAGACTATCAATGTATGCCAGAGTATGTTGGCCATCTCCTTAAGTGGCATATACTTTGTCCAGAGAAGCCATTTTGTTATACATATCCTTCTATGTGTAAGGGACGTTGGACTAGCCACCAGCTTGTTTTACCATCAAAAGGAAGCATTGACAATACTTTATGCCCACCTCCTTCAGTGATCTGATGTGTCCGATATCTGACTCGTTCACCTTTCTGTGAGACTGGTGCATGCTCCTGCACTGTGGATCAGAAAGTGTGTGCGAATGTATTGGTTGAAAATAATCCACTGTAAACGGCTCCGTAGGTGAAGTTCTTGTAATTATTATTCGATCTTTGCAGAGGCACCGAGTGTTTCTAGTATGCTCCCTCTTCCAATTTTCTTTGTATTTCCACTTATCAGATCGTACACCTTGTCGGGCACATACATGTTAGGATTCCAATACGTGAGAGACCAGAGAAAGCGAGAAAACAAAATCAAGATCAAGAACACAAGATTTTACGTGGTTCACTAGTTTTGAGACTAGTTACATCCACGGCCAAACCAACCAATTTATTGATGAGAAGAAACCCGATTACAATGCACGCCGTGGCCACAACGACCATGGCGGCCACAACGACCACGACGGCCACCCAAAACAATACCCACGCACAAGACCTACCCTTATGCCAATTGAAAGAGATTACAAATAAGAGTAAGTACAAATGCTTAGCAAAGTCACCATCCTTTAAATAGGCCACTTCCAATCCAAGACAAAAGAAGACAAAATGAATCTTTCTAAAAGTTGTTTGGAAACAACTTGCTGCCAAAGACATAGCCAACCCAATTTACACGGACGTCCACCGCCCCAAGCATGAGAAACTATCCCATGTTTCTCATGCACCAAAAAAATAATGTTGGCTTTGTCCCTTCCTTATCTTGATTGCCCAACCTTTTGTTTGAATCACAAAACAAACCCAACAATACAAAGATCATAGACTTTGTGAATTCCTTCGTTTTCGGGTCGAAATACCTCCTGTTACACCTTCTTATCCCAAAACCAAGCATCAAGGCATAAAGGTTGTACCAGTCAAAAGCCTCGATCTCACTGGAAAAAGTCATCGCCTCAACATCTTCCTGGTGTATGTTACTCCTGTAGGCATATAATTTATTAATGTTATCCTTCTAGTTAAATAGTATAACAATAGTCTTAGTATTACTTACCAGGTTTAAGATCATCATTTGGAGCAATGACAAAGAATATTCTTGTTTCATCATCCTCATATCGCTATTTAAGAAAGAAATCGTATTCTTCATCATCATCCATGCCTTCGAAATCTTATTCCTCCTCTTCATAATCGTGAGGCAAAGAACACAAAGCTTTGCCTTGCCATAACAACCACTTTCTCTCACTTCTCTCGAATTCATCTGCAAGTTTGTTTTGTTGGAATAGATGCCCTAGAGGCAATCTAGTTTAGTATGAATTTATTTTGGCTAGAACATTCATTGTATTATTTATTGGATATTTAATATAATGAAGTCCTTAGATTTATAATTGTGTTGTTTATATTAAATATCTCTAGTCCAGTATAATGATTAATAGGACAATCATCTATAGACTAGTATGGGGTTGGATTGATATGGAGATATCATGATCCAACACATGAGTGTGCATTAAGGGTAATGGCGCACTGGATTGACCCATCTCCGAGAAGGCTACATACATGTTTTGTTAAGTCACAAGTGCTTCTCGTGGTGCAATGGTATTGTCATCCTTAGACTTGAAGTAGCTAGATATTCTAGTTGTGGATTATTGTGATTTTGGTAGCGTCAAACGCTACACCGTAACAAGGTAGTTATAAAGGCGTGTACCGGATACAATAAGAAACAAGCTTAGAGATCGTAGTGGACGTAGATAGAATTTGTCCATCCCACATAACGGGAGCAAATATCCTAGGCCACTCGAGGAATAGTGCTTATAGAATGTCTGGCCAGACTCAAATAAATCAATATAGGATATTGATGTTATTTGCACGAATAAGGCTATTCCCATGGATCGAGAAACTATGGATTGGATATACGAGTGTGACTTGTATGTCTCGTGTCCAATACGCATATAGAGACAAAGGGATGAGACAATTACTTGTACAAGGTTTGTCGGATGACTATTCTATTAGTTGGCTAGAATGGATGTTTTTCTAGAAACCGCTCCATATTAGCAAATTGTTGCTACCAACTAGATAGAACCTATGGGGTCACACGCTATATAGAGTTGAACTAGATTTTGGAATTAATTAATAGGATTAATTAATTAGAAGGATCACTTTGCAACACCTTGCAAACTTAGTAGGACTAATTTGCAAGGAAGGGACTAAACCGAATTCTAGTAGGACTAGAATGGGTCCTTTAGGTAGTTGGCAAGGATTTTTTGGACTATATAAAGGATACTCCTTCCTTCCTTCCCACACTTATGAGCCTTTAGTTCATAACTTGAGTGGGAGAGAACAAAAGGAGAGAGAGCAAGCAAGCAAGAGGAGCCGTCCGCCCCCCATGCCGTCGCCCCCTTCCCGTCGGCCCAAACAAGGAGGCCGCCCCTCCTTGTTTCCTCGTGTTGTGTGATTTCTTCTTCCTCTTACTCCATTCCGGGCTAGCACAAAGGAGAAGGAAGATCTAGATCTCAACTCTAGGCGCGAATCAACTATAGAGAACGTGACACAATTCACGTTACAAGTCATCACAGGAGAAATCCTAAGGTGTGTAACTTGATTTATTCCCTTACCATCGTTATGTCTCTTGTCCGGTGATCCTTGGAGGGTATTGCATGGATAATATTTGTTTTTCCGTTGCGCATCCATGATCAAAACCCTACAGTGGTATCAGAGCCAAAAGTCGTAGAGCATAAACATAGTTTATGTGTTACGTTTTGATAGTTTTACACTTTAAATTTATTGTTTATCGCGTAAAACAAGACAAATCAAGCATATGATGCAATTTGTCAATAATCAATCATAACAAGACCTAGTTTTTGCATTAGATGCATCAATTAGTGAGTTTCAGAAATTTAGGATCTTAGATCTAGTGTAATACCCCGTTTAATCAGTAGGGGTAAAATAGTCATTAAAGAAGCATAATAATAATTTTTATTGGCAAAATAATATTAGAATAAATTTTCGAGTTTTGTTTGTAGAAAATTTATGAATAATTTTTAGAATAACAATCGTGAATTAATAAGTTAACGTTTTCAATCTTAGTTTTAACGCGTACCCGACCACCGCGAAACTAGGTGTGCTTGTCACACCCAATCACTAAAAACACTAGTACTTCACCCACACACTATAACTCCTCCCTCTCTCACATCTTCACCCAACTTTGCCTTCACGGCAAAACAAGAAAACACCGCCTCCAACCTTCTCAACCGCCCCAACACCCATCGAGAAGCTTCACGCCGCCCTCAACTGCTTGGTCCCCAAGCACCCTTAGCCTATATAAGGCCCTCACCAGCCACCCTCGCCATGACAGCAGCCACCACCACCTTCACCACCGTCAACATCATCACCACCATCATCGTTGAAACTTCGGTAGAAACCCACCACCATCACCACTTTCATCTCCATCTCACCCTCTCTACCTATCTGCCACCAGAAACCAACAAGAGCAGCAGCAACAAGGCAGCGGTGGCAGCAGCCTCACCACCACCGCACCCGCCATCGTTACCGGCGGCAAGAACCCGAAAGAACAAACCCACTACCACCAACTTCCTCTCTCTCTCTTTCACTCTACCCTCTTCCCTGGGAAGATAGCAACGGCAGCAGAAGCTGGTCGGGGACAGCAACAACCACCACGGCCACCCCTGTGCCGGCGGCGACGAACGGGAAAGCAAACCCACCTCCCTCTCTCATCCTCTGCCTACCCCCGTCTCTCTCCACTCTCTATATTGCTCGCCTCTGTCCAAAAACAGAGGCCAAAGGACCCAGAAGCAGAGGAAGACAGAAACTCCGGCTGACCTCCATTAAATCCGACCAAAGCTCCGGTGAAGTGCTCCAGCGCCACCCACCATATCTCTCTGCTTCCAGTAGGTCCCTAGGAGGCCGACTAAGGCAGTAGAAGGCTCAGACCAGGTTGAGAAAGCCATTGAATCCGGCCCCGAAGCTCAACTCCGGCGACTCCGACGTGAGAGCTTGACCCGACTTGTTTCTTGACGATTTCCGGCCATTCTTGGCCTAGGTACGTGCTACACCCTATGTTTAATTGTTATATGAAATCAAAATCAAGAATTGGTAGCTAAAATCATGACTAGAGAAGCTAAATCAAGTTTGTTGTTGAAAAGGGGGTTAACGTGTATTTTCCAGAAAATATTATAACATGATATAGGGGGGACTGTTTGGTATTTTCAGAAACTATGGGGTGACTAGTGTCTTTTAATATAACTGTTTTAATATAAAATAGGTATTTGTCAATTTTTAATATAAATTAGAGTTTATATAATTAAACCACACTTTTAATAATAATAATAATAATAATAATAATAATAATAATAATAATAATAATAATAATAATAATAATAATAATAATAATAATAATAATAATAATAATAATAATAATTTTGGGTTAACGATGATTTCTAAAAATAGTAGCTTTTGTTCTCGTCTCGAAAAATTTATTCGGTTGAAGAAATAGTAAACAGGTTGTTTAAAACTTAAATAGAAACGTTTTTGTAAAAAGATTTTAATAAATATTATTTAAATCACTTAGCTTATAAAGTGTTTGTTAACTTGTAAAATTAGACTTTTCTAAATAATATAGTATAGTGTGAAATTTTCTTAAAAACATAATAGTCGAAATATCACTTTGTCGTTATAATTCAAATTAGTTCTTAAGTGTAATTTCTTTAGTTCATAATTTTATTAATCTAATTAGTCACTTTTAAATAATAATAATAATAATGATAATAATAGTTGTTTAAAAATAGATGAGTTATAGCATTTCTAGGAAATTATAGTTGGGTAATAAATTGATAGAAATATAAATAGTGGGGGTTAAGTTGATATAAATACTCTTTAAAGGCTTATAGCTTTATTTGGATATTTGTTGACGTAGAAGACACGATTTGTAGGTGACATCTTTGTAGGCCCGAGCCACTGCTAGGACGTGCTTTTGCTACGGAAAATAAGGTAAGTGAACATGCCAAGCCTTGCGTGCCAAGCTCCTTTCGTGTCTCAAGTTGATTTTAATAGTTGTCTCGAAAAGTGTTTGTTATTTATTTATATGTTTATTTCAGATTTCCTTACATTTTAAAGAAGTTATTTTGCTTGATAATGTCACACGAATAAAATTAATGCATAATTAATTAAAGTGGAAAGAGTTGTACGGGAGAAGCGTATTATTGCCGTGTTGACTTTGTTCACTCGGCCTGTTATTAGATTGGTCGTGTTGGCTTCGTCCTCTCGACCCGTTTTTAGTTTAACCCGGTCGCAACCTGCCCGGTCGCTCCATGTACTCACCTCTCTGGCCGCAAGAAGTCTTAGGGGGGTGCCGGCACTTAAGGTCTTGGATGCGTAGAGTTAGTAGATTCTTCCCCGTGTCAACAAAGTTAATAATACGAATTCTCTGAGATTTGGATATTTAAGAAAGAGAAGAAGAAAGAGATTGGGACTAATCATCCCCGTTTGAAAGATGAGAAAGGAAGATCAAAAGAAAGAAAATCTTATAAGTGTTTTTACTGGATACATCAGGTTCACTTCTTACAGTTTTACAGTTATATTTGAGTTCCTGATTTACTCTGCAAATTACAGTTTTATTTCCTCTGTATATTTGTTATGAAAAGAAAGATATGCCTCATCTTCCGTTTTACGAGCTTGGGTGTCACTTACTCAGTATTTCCATGCTGACTTTGAAAACTGCGGTTCCTGTTTCCTTCCCACCGCAGGTTTAGGAGCTGAAGACTAAGGTGTAGCTGGGTGCGAGACTCACTTAGATGGATTACATCACGAGTAGAATCTAGCTTAGTTATCCAGAATAATGTAGAAGTTTTGAACCACTTATGTAATATCTAGAAACTTTTGTGTTGTTTAATATTATGTAATAAATAAATACTTTGGGATGTTATGCTATTGATTTCCGCCGTTACTTATAGCATCGCCCTGCCGGTCTCGTCCGAGCCATTATTGAATATAGTCTAAAAATTCACAAATACTAAAACTTGCGTATTTTCCTTTTTGTAGAATTCCAAATGAAAAACAACTCATCGAGTTCACAACATTCCCTACGATCTGTCCTTGAGAAGGACAATCTCTCTGGAACCAACTTCCTTGATTGGTACAGAAACTTGAGAATCGTTCTCAAGCAAGAGAAGAAACTGTACGCAATAGAGGAGCAAGTTCCAGCAGGTCCAGAGAACAATACCCCTGCAACCCTAAAGGTGTATCATAAGCGTGTTGATGATGCTAATGATGCGACCTGCCTGATGCTATGCACCATGACTTCTGAGCTTCAGAAGCAACACGAAAACATGAACGCTGTCGATATGATCGAGCATCTGAAGCAGCTCTTCCAAGAGCAGGCAAGGGTTGAGAGGTATGAGGTCTCTAAGGCATTGTTCAAGTGGCATCTAGCAGAAGGGAACCCGGTGGGACCCCATGTACTCCGTACGATCGGGTACTTGGAGAATCTCGCCCGACTAGGGTTCCCAGTCGGCCAAGAGTTGGCGACTGATCTCGTGTTGCAATTGTTGCCCGATAGTTATGGACAGTTCATCATGAACTAATACATGAACGAGATCGTAAAAGCACTGCTAGATTTGCTCAATATGTTGAGTACAGCTGAACAAAGCATCAACAAGGGTAAGGGCAAGGCCATTATGATGGTGCAGAAAGGAAAGGGCAAAAGGTTTGCCTCGTCCTCCAAGAGCAAAGGCAAGTCAGTTGCCAAGTCCAAGGAACCTGCCCTTAAGCCTGTTGGTGGGATTGCCAAAGGTGTGAATAAAGGTTAGTGTCACTACTACAGTCAGCCTGGACACTGGAGGAGGAACCGCCCAAAATATCTGGAGGACAAGAGGCTTGGAATAGTGATTCCACCACCACCAGATATTTTTGTTGTAGATGTCAATTTAACTGTCTCTACATCATGGGTATTAGATAGGATGTGGATCTCACATTTGTCGAAATGTGAAGGATCTAAAGAGAAGTAAAAGATTGGCTAAAGGGGAGATAGATCTGCGCGTTGGGAATGGAGAAAAAGTTGCTGCGTTGGCTGTAGGCGTGTGCGAGCTATCTCTGCCTTCAGGATTTGTTTTAGAATTAAATAATTGCTATTTTGTGCATGCTATGAGCATAAACATTATTTATATTTCTTGTTTGGACAAGGACGGTTTTATTATTTCAATAAAGAACAATTGTTGTTCCTTTTATTTTAATAATATTCACTATTTTAGTGCGCAATTATTTAACGGACTGTATGTCCTTGATCTAAGCAATCATGTCTACAACATTAATACCAAGAGGATTAAAATACATGATTTAAATCCTGATTACTTATGGAACTGTCGTTTAGGCCGTATAAACGAGAAACGTGTATGTAGACTCCATAAGAATGGACTACTAGACTCATTTGATTTTGAATCATATGAGACATGTGAGGCTTGTTTATTGGGAAAAATGACAAAGTCCCCTTTCAATAAGAAAGGTGAGAGGATTAGTGAGAAATTGGCGCTCATACATACTGATGTGTGTGGGCCATTTGCCACGCCTGCCAGGGGTGGTTATGTGTACTTCATTACATTTACTGTTGATTACAGTAGATATGGATTTGTGTACCTTATGAAGGCCAAATCCGAATCCTTTGAAATGTTCAAAGAATTCAAAAGTGAAGTAGAGAAGCAACTTGGCAAAAGTATCGAGGCTCTACTATCAGATCGTGGAGGAGAATACTTGAGCCAAGAGTTTGACGACTATCTTAGAAAGTGTGGGATCGTGTCCCAACTCACTCCACCCGGAATGCCACAATGGAATGGCGTGTCTGTGAGGAGGAATCGAACCCTATTAGATATGGTTCGATCTATGATGTGTCAAACCGACCTTCCATTATCATTTTGGGGCCATGCTCTATTAAGTGCAGCTTTCACCATTAACCGTGTTCCATCTAAATCAGTCATGAAGACACCACATGAGATGTGGAGTGGGAGGCGTCCCACACTGTCGTTCATGATTGTTTGGGGCTGCGATGTCTATGTAAAACGTTTACAATCAGACAAGCTAGGGCCGAAGTCGGATAAGTGTAAATTTGTGGGGTACCCTAAGGAAACTAAGGGTTACTATTTCTACAATCCAACCGAGAACAAAGTGTTTGTTGCTCGGACCGGCGTGTTTCTTGAAAGAGAATTTGTCTCTAAAGAAGCAAGTGGTAGGACTGTAGAACTTCAAGAGATTCAAGAACCAAAAATCACTGAACCGATTATGGAACATGAACAGGAACCACAAGCAGTTGTTGAACAACCTGTTCAGGTAACACAAGAGCTTCGTAGATCTAGTAGAGTGCGCCAGGAACCCGAGAGGTATGGACTTCTCGTGACCGATTCCGGTGACACAATGCTCATAGATGATGAGCCTACTACCTATGAAGAGGCCATGAAAGGGCCAGACTCTCAGAAGTGGCTAGAAGCCATGAGATCCGAGATGGAATCCATGTATACCAACAAAGTATGGACTTGGGTGGAACCACCCGAAGGGGCGCGGCCCATAGGGTGCAAGTGGGTCTTCAAGAAGAAGATCGACATGGATGGTAATGTGATTACCTATAAGGGCCGATTGGTGGCTAATGGATTCAGACAGATTCATGGTATTGACTATGATGAAACCTTTTTCACCAGTCGCTATGACCAAATCCATCCGAATCCTACTTGCAATTGCAGCATACTACGACTATGAGATTTGGCAGATGGATGTCAAAACAACATTCCTTTATGGGAATCTCCTCGAGGACGTGTATATGATACAATCGGAGGGTTTTGAAGATCCAGAGCAAGCCAACAAAGTCTGTAAGCTGCAACGATCCATTTATGGATTAGAGCAAGCTTCTAGGAGTTGGAATCGACGTTTTGATGAAGTAGTCAAAGAGTTTGGCTTCATCAGAAACGAAGATGAGTCGTGTGTCTACAAGAAGGTTTGTGGGAGCTTGATAACTCCTTAATAAGAGTTATCATACGTACACTTTACATTGTTATTTGTGTGCGTTTCGGTGCAAATTGACAAGATTTGAGCCAAAATATGAAGAAAATGCAATTTTGGATGTTTTTGAGCTTTAATGCACAATCCGGGCGTTTCTTAATGGTTTTGAGTATGATTTCGATAATTTATCACATTTGATCTTCGCGGTAGTGTTCGTGTTGTTTTTTGACAGGAATTACGTATGCCGTAATCAAGTGGAGAGAAGAAACGAGCTTCGGAATAGAAGAAAAGACGAATTTAGCGCGTTTTGGATGTTTTCGCCAAATATTGGGCAATAATTGAGAAAAACGAGGAAATGGTCCGGAAACGGGAATTTATCTACACGGATGAAGTCTACATCGCAAAAGGAATCCAAAGGTGCAAAAATTATATTTATCGGAGTCGGGACGAAAAAGTTATGTCAAAAAGGATGCTCAAAGAGATAATACAAGGCCAAAAGCATCCGGAAATGCCAAACACGCCTTTCGAAGAGCTAAATTGATGAATGAAGGGTTCCCCGGAATTCGGGAATGTTTTATAGCATAAAAGGGGTCTCGAGGTCGAGGAGATACTTGAGGAAGCAAAGGCGTGGCAAGGAATCGGAAATTAGTCGAAAAAGGGTGTTTTTGGGTGACCCAGACTTCTCTTCGTACGAAGAGATTTGTCTTCGTACGAAGAGATTATACTTAGCCAAATTTTGAGTTGCTGAAAATGTCTTCCTAAAACAGCTTGCAGTATCTATCTGGGAAGACCTTCCTACGAAGAGAAAAAGTCTTCGTACGAAGACTCTTCCTACGAAGACTCTTCCTACGAAGAGAAAAGTCTTCGTACGAAGACACTGTGCAGAGGCGGACAAATTTAAGGAAACGATGCTTAAAACTTTCCTAATTGACCCGGGACTCTTAGGGAACGTATTTTAGACATATTAGGTCATATTTTCAGAGGAGAGACGCATTATTGAAGGACGGGACATCAACTGGGAGCTTGGATCACATCGTGGAGCTTGGGAAACCTTGTTTGATCTCTTTTCTCCTTCTTTTCTTTGTTTTTGATCATGATCACACAAACACTTGTATTTGTGATCATGAATATGCGTAGCTAAACTTCTTAGATCAGGACCCGAATTTGGGGTTAGGGTTTTCACATTGATAATGCGTTTTATGAATTGAGATTTATGTTTTGATAAACCTAATTGATAATTTTATGTTTGCTATGATTGTTTTGTGATCTTCATCCTATCTAGTTAATTGGAGACGTCTTGTTAGCTTAGTTTGCAATTATTTGGTAACTCGGTAATTGTTAAACCGGAAAATCTGTTATCAGGTCTTGTATGTGGATGACATACTACTCATTGGAAACGACGTTCCCATGCTGCAATCTGTTAAAGATTGGCTAGGGAAGTGTTTCTCAATGAAGGACTTAGGGGAAGCATCTTATATACTCGGTATAAAGATCTATAGAGATAGATCTAAGAGACTGCTAGGCCTAAGTCAGAGTACATATATTGACAAGGTGTTGAAGCGGTTCAACATGCAAGATTCCAAGAAGAGATTCTTGCCCATGTCACATGGAATCACTCTTTCAAAGAGTGGTTGTCCTTCCAATGAGATTGAGAAGGAACGCATGAGTAGAATTCCCTATGCCTCGTCCATAGGATCTATCATGTACACCATGTTATGTACTAGACCAGATGTGTCATATGCCTTGAGTATGACAAGCAGATACCAATCCAATCCGGGTGAGAGTCACTGGATTGCAGTCAAGAACATCCTAAAGTACTTGAGAAGAACTAAGGATGATTTCTTGATATTTGGCGGCAAGGAAGAGTTGCGTGTAAGGGGTTACACTGATGCAAGCTTCCAAACCGATAGAGATGACTTAAGATCACAGTCGGGATATGTGTTTTGCCTGAATGGAGCAGCGGTGAGCTGGAAGAGTTCCAAGCAAGAGACGGTGGCTGATTCTACAACAGAGGCTGAGTACATTGTTGCAAATGGCGCAGCAAAGGTAGCTGTTTGGATCAGAAAATTTGTTTCTGAACTTGGTGTGGTTCCTAGCATTACGGATCCAGTTGAGTTGTATTGCGACAACACTGGGGCGATCGCGCAATCAAAGGAACCCAGGTCACACCAGAAATCCAAGCACGTGCTCAGGAAGTTCCATCTGATTCGAGATATTATCGATAGAGGAGACGTTCGGATATGCAACATTCCTACAGATGAGAATATGTCAGATCCACTTACAAAGCCGCTTGTGCAGTGGAAGCATGAAGGGCACACTAGGAGCATGGGCATACGAGATGCGTCAGATTGACTCTAGTACAAGTGGGAGACTATTGGAATAGATGCCCTAGAGGCAATCTAGTTTAGTATGAATTTATTTTGGCTAGAACATTCAATGTATTATTTATTTGATATTTAATATAATGAAGTCCTTATATTTACAATTGTGTTGTTTATCTTAAATATCCCTAGTCCAGTATAATGATTAATAGGACAATCATCTATAGACTAGTATGGGGTTGGATTGATATGGAGATATCATGATCCAACACATGGGTGTGCATTAAGGGTAATGGCAAACTGGATTGACCCATCTCCGAGAAGTCTACATACATGTTATGTTACGTAGTGCTTCTCGTGGTGCAATGGTATTATCATCCTTAGACTTGAAGTAGCTAGATATTCTAGTTGTGGATTATTGTGATTTTGGTAGCGTCAAACGCTACACCGTAACTGGGTAGTTATAAAGGCGTGTACCGGATACAATAAGAAGCAAGCTTAGAGATCGTAGTGGACGTAGATAGAATTTGTCCCTCCCACATAACGGGAGAAAATATCCTAGGCCACTCGAGGAATAGTGCTTATAGAATGTCTGGCCAGACTCAAATAAATCAATATAGGATATTGATGTTATTTGCACGAATAAGGCTATTCCCATGGATCGAGAAACTATGGATTGGATATACGAGTGTGACTTGTATGTCTCGTGTCCAATCCGGATATAGAGACAAAGGGATGAGACAATTACTTGTACAAGGTTTGTCGGATGACTATTCTATTAGTTGGCTAGAATGGATGTTTTGCTAGAAACCGCTCCATATTAGCAAATTGTTGCTACCAACTAGATAGAACCTATGGGGTCACACGCTATATAGAGTTGAACTAGATTTGGGAATTAATTAATATGATTAATTAATTAATTAGAAGGATCACTTTGCAACACCTTGCAAACTTAGTAGGACTAATTTGCAAGGAAGGGACTAAACTGAATTCTAGTAGGACTAGAATGGGTCCTTTAGGTAGTTGGCAAGGATTTGTTGGACTATATAAAGGATACTCCTTCCTTCCTTCCCAAACTTATGAGCCTTTAGTTCATAACTTGAGTGGGAGAGAACAAAAGGAGAGAGAGCAAGCAAGCAAGAGGAGCCGTCCGCCCCCCTTGCCGTCGCCCCCTTCCCGTCGGCCCAAACAAGGAGGCCGCCCCTCCTTGTTTCCTCGCGTTGTGTGATTTCTTCTTCCTCTTCCTCTATTACGGGCTAGCACAAAGGAGAAGGAAGATCTGGATCTCAACTCTAGGCGTGGATCAACTATAGAGAACGTGACACAATTCATGTTACATGTCATCATAGGAGAAACCCTAAGGTGTGTAACTTGATTTCTTCCCTTACCATCGTTATGTCTCTTGTCCTGTGATCCTTGGAGGGTATTTCATGGATAATATTTTTTTTTCCGCTGTGCATCCATGATCAAAACCCTACATGTTTCTCTCCTTCCCTAATCACCCTTAAAATTCAAATAAGAAGACTCCAACAAACAAAAATAGAATTGCTTCCTTTGGAACATATTTTTAATAAGGACAATGTGAATATAACAAGAAATTACTAAACATAATACTAAACATCTGTAAAGGCAACTTCCTTTAAATTTACTGTACCTAAAATAATAAATAGCTCAACTACCAATCCATTAGTTTCGACCAGAGAGAAATGTTAACTAAGAGAAAACAATTATAACACGAGTAGAAAACATTTTCAAAAGTCTACAGTATTTTATCTTCATTGGAGTTATGTTGTGGTTGGGTAAGAGGGTCAGATAAAATTCTGAACATATTAATTGAACTACCCTAACCATATCATTAAATTAGGTTTCCATAATAATGAAAGGTTTAGCTCTCCTAGCTGCAAAAGATTTGTTATTATTCTTTGAAACATATGGACAGTGTGAATATAATAAGAAATTACTAAACATAGTACTAAACATCTGTAAAGGCAACTTCCTTTACATATACTGTACCTAAAATAATAAATAGCTCAACTACCAATCCATTAGTTTTTACAAGGGAGAAATGTTAACTAAGAGAAACAATTATAAGCCAATAAGAAATGCCAGCCAAGTAATCTCACAATGCCTTATTTTGACTTTCAAACAATGTAAGAAATATCAACAGCTCAGAAAAAATTTGTATGATAGAGATAGTTCTCTCCTAGATATTATCAGTATAATTGAGCACGTTCACAACAAATGTTGCTATATTCGGTGTAATTTGACTCACAAAATATAGAGTTAGGAAGTTAGGAAGATTCTTTACGGCCCACTACTCTTTGTGGTGATATGTTGGGTAAAAAAAATCATTACACCCAATGGTGAATGCACCCGTAGCATGATACCATGTTGTTTTTGAATACTCGTGGCGGAACGGACGAAGAATCCTCGCAAACTTACATTTCATGGATCAATGACACAATATGACTCCACAACACAACCACCAAAAGCTCAATGGACACCGTGATGTTCTACAACGCTAAGCCTTACGTCATGGAACACTGTGTGATGGCAATACCTCCATTGTTCGTGTCTCCATCAAGTATGTGAATTGGGAGCTTTCAGGCTGAATTAAACTACAAATATTGATTGTTAATGTCACTAGACATGTACGAGCCACAGTTAACAAACCATCTCGTACAATTAGTGAGTGAAAATTGATTTTTGGCATTTTTGGGTCAATTAGAGGGAGGTGACCAAATTTAATTCAATCAGGAATAACTCACACGAGTTAGGAATGAATAAATTGTTCCCTTCTTGACCCACATGATAATTCAAATGAAGAAAAAGTATAAAAGCATTGTTCAAAGCACATATAACTTTTGTAATTAGAGTAGTGCAATTAGTGCTTTCCAGACAGACGGATCACAAGCTACGTGGCAATCATCCAGAACACCGAGCTGTGCTCCATATACACTGGATCACCACCCGCGATGATCCACGTGGGGGCTACGAGACACGGCCCTCGCATACGACGACACGGGACTTGTAGGGACTTAGTGGTTTGGAGGCTAGAGAAAGTCCTGTCGCGCGCGAGCGACAACCAAGCCTGCGCGTGACCTTTTGTAACTGCTTTGATAGATTTATGGCCACGAGCTCCATAAACCCGGTCAACCTCATTACGGTTCCGCAGGGGTTACCCCGTTCCTTCTATGTTACGGAGCCGAAGCTATTGTACTAGCAGAAATTAAAGTTAACTCCGCAAGGATAGCCTTTCATGCCTTATATGAAAATCAACATGATCATGATCTTATTCTGCTGGAAGAAAGGCGTGAACAGGCTAAGAGAGCTAACACGAGATACAAGGAAAGGATTGCTCGTGCATACAACAAAACAGTTCAGCACCGAGACTTTGCAGTTGGGGACTTGGTTCTACGAGCTTCAGATCATTGTATGCGAGAAGCGGCTCATCCTAAGTTCGCAGCTAACTGGGAAGGACCATTTGAAGTCAAAGAAGTCTCCGACAGTGGTTATTGCACGATTCAGAGACTTCATGGGACTGCAACAACTCCAAGCCCAATCAATATGCGATGGATCAAAAAGTATTATCCTTAGCTCATTGCTTTATTTTTGCTGCCAAAGTGTGTTGCTTTCGTTACTTTTGATTCAAAAGTCTTGTTGCCTCATGTATCCTGCATTACTTCCTCCCATATGAGGAATTTGTTCTCATGCTCCTCCCATATGAGGATGCTTTAATGATAATGACTCTCCCATATGAGAGAAAATTGGTAATTTGTTGTATTGTTTTAATCATTTATATCTGTCAATTCGTCCAAAGCCTATCTGCCTAGATAGCGGCTATAAAAAATATGATCCTCTGTGATCCAAAGCCTATATGCCTAGATAGAAGCTATGAAAATACGATCCTCTGCGATCCAAAGACTATCTGCCTAGATAGCAGCTATGAAAATACGATCCTCTGCGATCCAAAGCCTATCTTCCTAGATAGCATCTATGACATATATGATCCTCTGCGATACAAAGCCTATCTGCCGAGATAGCAGCCATAATAAATATGATCCTCTGCGATCCAAAGCCTATCTGCCTAGATAGCAGCTATAACAAATATGATCTCATGCGATCCCAAAGCCTATCTGCCTAGAGAGCAGCCGTGACAAAATAGGATCCTAAGTGATATAAAGCCTATTTTGCTTAGATAGCAGCAATAATAAAAGCGATCTCATGCGATTCAAAGTCTATCTGTTCAGATAGCAACTTATTCAAACATTATTCAGATACAATTGCAGTAGAAATACAAAGCTTGTTCATACACGAAGTTACAATCTATTGAAGCAGACAAAACAACAAATGGAAAAGCGTACTTTCATAATAGTCAAATATAGCTTACATTATCTGTCTAGATAGCATCTTACAAGCAACAACTTACATTAAAGGAAAATTCCTAATCTAAAGCCTGAATCTACGAGCGTTAAAATTACGAAAAATGATGTTGTCGACGCCCTCGATCAAAACAGAGCTCTTATTCGTACCCCTGCCACGGTGAGGTGCCAAATGAACTTCATGCCATTAAGGCTACAGACGTGAAGAACAAATGGGAGAACATCACATGGGGCAGGAAGCTGATTGTGCACAAGAGACAAGCACAATCACTCGTCACACCTTGTTTGAAACAATGGTGGCAAATAGTTCTCTGCCGGAGAACCGGCAAAGATGCACACCGTTCATTACTTACTGGTAATGGAACTGGTACGAGATTGTGCTCCGCCGGAAATTTGCCGGAGACAATTCCTGCAAATATAATGACGAAGAAAGAATCTTTGTTCAAATAGGAGACCTTAAGCAATTGATCTTCAAGAAGATCAGACGGATCAAAGGGCTTTCCGGAAAATTTCTTGGGGTGCTATTTCTATAGCACAAAGCACAAACTCAGGTTTGAAAGCCCAGACCTGATACGAATCAACAAAGGTCAAGGGCGGATACCAACAGTCGTGAGGACTCACAGGAAACAACATTTTGATGAAGAACCAAATATCAAGAAGGGAGGTTTATATAGAGCTTAGAGGGGACTCTTCTGTTTCCTGGCTGAGTCAGCAACGCCTCGGAAACGGGTAAGAATCAATTACCCTACTAAAGGCTACGACGATACCGTAGCACGCCCTATTTAATGACGCAAGGTCATGATAAGGATGGGGCCCACTGCATGGTAAGAACGCTTATCGAATAAATTAAAACGCAATAATCAAGGTAATTACGTCAAAACATGACTTCACAGTTGATATAGCGTTAAAACGCGAGCAAAAAATCTTTCAAAAGTGCAAAAGCTAACATAGAGGGTCTTCTGGCGATAGCAGGAGCGAATCATCCTCAACCTTGTTGACATTGTGCTTCAGTTTTTCATAGCGAGCCTTCATCGCATGGAAGAGATTGGCAGCCTCTTCAGCTTTCTTCCTTTGCTCTTCCAATTTCTTTCGTTCAAGTGCAAGGTTGCGATGGTCGTACTTCAACATCAGGGATTTGAGAATTCGGGTCACCCTATCAAAAAGGAAACCGAAGTCAACCCTGCCCTGAGCATTATTCTGAAGCCTTTGGCATGTGTTGAAAAGCGTTCGCGCATTTTCATGCGAAATGGTAGCTGGAGTCGTCGCCGATAGTTGCTCTAAAATCCAGATGGCTTCAGCTAAGAAAAATCTCCTATCAAAGGGACCCAACTCAGGGGCTCTCGCAAATGACCACGGGTACGACAGGCGCATCTTTATGAGCCAGTCCACATCAGGTTGCCTCATTCCTAAAGAAATGATGGTTTAGGAATGCGAGTAATTAACGAATAAACACATTATGATACGTGGAAATACTATGGCATACCTGTTCCTTCGACGATTTCATGCAAAGTAGGAATACGCATAACCGGGAAAGCTGAAACATCTCCTTGTTGCATCGCCTGCCTGTCAGCTTGAACCTCGCGTTCGTTGTAGTCAGCAGGAATAACACAAGTAGCAACAGGTGCTATGGCAGCTCTTGCCTGCGAACCCCAAAAACTTCAAGCGGTGGGAACTTGGGAGAAATCCATTTCAACAGAAGGGACGACAGGATTTTGCTGAGGTCCCGGAGCAGTAACAGAAGCAACAGGACTTGAATAAATGGGTGAAGTATTAAAACCACTAACTTCAGCAACATTTGTGATAATGGGAGGACCGCCACTGCCACCGCCAACCGCGATCTCTGCCGGGGCGTCCACATTCCCGTGCGATGGCTGCAAAATGCCTTGGCCAATCTCTGCATGCTTAGGGACATCTTCATTCACAAGAGGTTCTTGTCGCTCAGGAGCGTCCATTGGAGCATCAAAATTTTCATGCGATGCTATGACTACCATGACCTGTTCATTTCCATGGACTTCAGCTCCAGCACCCTCTGTTTCCATCTCTTCAAGAATGCCAGTTTCTCTTACATATTCATCCTCAGCAGTTCTCTCCCCCATTTCAGTGTCACGACCGCTATGGTCAGACACCTCAATTATGTCTTCCAAGGGCTCCCCTGCATCTTCAGCAACCATGGAAGGCTTATCTGTATGCGAACTTTGCTCTAGAACACGAGACATGGGAGGCTGATTCCTCTGCTCAAGCACTATGGCATCGTCAGAACTATTATGAGCAATGACTTCCGCAGCCGGGACGACGGTGCTCCTTAAGAACCCAGGCCTGTTGACATAACTTATGGGGGGATAGATAAGTTGAACCTCGCATGACAGAGGGTCGCAAGGATCAACAGCAGGACCACGAACACTTGTCTCATTAATGGCCGGCCTCGCAGTTGGGGCATCAGCAGAAGTACCTTGTGCAACGGTAGCATCACCTGCAAAAACAAATTTGGACAAGATGTTGAGGTAACTTGCGTTATGAATTATGTCTTGTATTTTATTCTGTTAGATCAAAAGCGAGCACCTCCACACTTATGTGGGATCGCAGCTCCGACATCATACGTTATAGATGCGACACCATATCCTACAGAGGTATCTTCCCTTATCACATCTTTAAGGTGCGTGTGACCTGGTTTTGAGAAGGAACTCGTTACAATAGGGAATGAGTTGTTAAGATCTATTTACAAACATTGTTCGAATGTTTACCTGAGGGTTCACCACATTTGCTCACAAACCATCGACGAATATCATCTTTAGACAAATCGTGTTTTAACACACCAAAAATTACCTCTTGGTAAGACACAGCAAGGTTAAAAATTGTACCTTCTTCATCGCCTGCGATCTCTTCAAAATCTTGCTGAGCGCGTTCCAAGGCAGCCACACTCATGTTACCAGCATGCTGCTCTTCCAGTATTCTTCTCTTCATGATTTATATATCCTCTTCCTCACGCTTTCTCCTTCTCTCTTCTGCCTCAGCAGCCATTCTCTTAGACTCGACGATTATGGCTTCGTGTATGGGCTCACTAGACGCATCTGAGCGAGATCTCATTTGTCTTTTTATTTTCCTTGGCCAAAAGGCCATTGAATGTCTCAGTATCATCATCTGTGAACAAAATTTTAGTGTTAACAACACTATTGCAAGGTTCATGATTCAAAGAAGATTAAGTTCATTTGGGTTACCTTCTGAGCTCTCTTCTCCTATCTTCTCTTCTCTTTCTTTTTCCTTTCTTTCTTCTCTTTATATTTATTCTTCTCCGTCTTCTTCTCTTTCCTCTTCTTCCTCATCTTCTTCCTCCTGATCATAGGGGATGAATGTCTCAACTGCGAGGTCTTTCCGCAGCTTCCTCTGGATGCGACCCTTGCCTTTTCCCTTGGGAACAGGGGACTTCGCGGGAGACGAAACTGGAGCTTCCCTGGGAGGTGAAGAGATCACAATTGCCTTTTGTTTTTTCCTCTTAGACTTCGGGGCAACCTGTGCGTCCACTTCAGCATCGTTATCTATAAGAGAGCGAGTGAATACGTCCATCTCCTCGTGAATCAGAGCCTCCACTTTGGGAGCCAATTCCATGTTCAGAGGGATTTCCTACTTTTGCCTCTTTGCTTTAACAATAGAATCGACCAATGAGGGACAACGGTCTCCGGATGCGAACCTCCTCAAACAGCGCTGAAAAGGAACATTTTATGTAAGTCACAGGGTTTCAAAGAAAGAAGTGTTTCAAGGATAAAGGAGAATTATTTACATTGGCATAAGATTCACTGTACTTGATCACGCATACAACTCCGCCCCTGACAGGGGTCATCTTTTCCTTAAGGATCACGTCCGGACACAAGTGATTGTCAATGTCGAGTAGGGAATAAAATCCATACTTTGAATCGTCCAAACTGCAGTTCTGACAAAACGGAAAAGTATTCCTTTTGATCGCAGGAGCCTTACTGAGGCGGGGAGGTGAAGATACATCAAAACTTGTTTGTTGAGCGTTCCAGTAAGCAATCCAGTTCTTGGTAGGGCGACCTACACGTTTCCCTGAGGGCTAGGTGAAAGGCAAGTTGCTAATCAGGATGGATTTACATCTCTTCATCAGCAGTCGTTGTAGTAGTCTCTGTTCATTGACCTAGGCCAGATAGAAGGCGCCACCGCGTCAAAGCCAAACTGTGGAGAGACGCGAGTAGGGTCAACATCAACTGTGATCCTCTCATACTTAGAAGATATCTCAGCGAAATTTTCAGCAAGAGTGGGCAGCGAACCCCTCAAACACCAACAAAGGAATTCTCTATAGCAATCATCTCCGCTGACGATAGTGTCCTCATAAAGGGAGCCATCTTTGTTTGGGTAAAACTTCGAGTTGAATCGTACATTCTCAATGCGAGTAGTATAAGGCCTGGCTGTAAACTTTGCTCGATCGTCGCACACGTAGCTCCATGAACACTTAGGTGGATTAGTCTTATACCACCGGGCATCTCTCCCACTCCGAAGTGCATTCTTCGCACCCGGAACGTTCCAACAACTGGGTCTCGATGGGATGGGAGCATATGAAGTCCACCTTTCGAAAACCCACATGGTAAGAAACGAAACGTTGACAAAAGTCAACACATCAAGACGCCCGCGAGATTCTTCAATGGCAACAACAAGTTGGTCTAATCGATGATACAGTGTTCCCAACACCAGAGGCCCAAGTGCGACGTTTTGGCCAAGAGCCAGCTTGACAGCAAGGGGCAAGACATGATAGAAGACCCCGTCATGAGGATGACCATCAATCAAATATCGCGACAGCCAAGCACAAAGAAAGCCGCACAAAGTCAAGTGATATTTCTTCCCCTCGATGTAATTTTTCTCTTTGGGGTCCTTCTCCAGAATTTCCTTGGTGATTTTACTATTTGCAAAGTCGCGAAAGAAATATTGTACCCATTTTCCCCAAGTATTCTTCGCCGAGGTCTCAACCAACTGCCATGTTGGGAGAACTTCCGCAGATGTCCAACGAGTGGAAATCTTCTTCACCTCGGTCAAGCACTCCTCCATCTGCGCATAAAGGGCAAGTTCTGCATCAGATTCCCAAGCAGCCAGGGGATCAACTTTGCCCATGGGAGAAAGATCATATAGCATCTGCACATCCTAAAAAGTGGGGGCTGCCTCAAACTCAGCAAAATGGAAGGTGTGAGTCGCAGGCGAATGTCGAGAAAAGAGATTCAGAAGCATAGTCTGATCCAGTCTCACGGCGGCACCCTTCGTAGCCCTAACAGCGTGGTAGATCTCAGCCCAGTCTAGTAAAACAGCGTGATGAGTCAGCACATGGTCAGTCCACTCATCCATCAGTTCCATCTTCTGCACGAAGGCCTGGGTAGAAATATCGGAATGGGGGAAGAACCCATTCTCAAGACCTAATATCACCACATCCTTGGCGTCAATTAAATCCAACTCGGCTCGACTAGTGAAAGGGTTCAACAGTAGTAGATCTTCAGTAGCGGGGTCTGGTAGATTCCCTACTTCAGTTCTAGCATTATAGAAGTCTTCTCCACCTAGATATGGAGCTTTCTTCCACAAGGTATTGGGAAGGTCAGGGATTTCTTCGGCTTCCTTCACGGATTTGGTTGCTTTTATCTTGGCCATTTCTATAGCAAAGCAAGAAAAAAAGGGGGGAGAAATATATACACTTTTAGTTTCAAGTTCAAGAAGCAGATCCTACAAAGTTTCTTGGTTTCGAGACTGTGAAATTGGGAAGATGAACAGTTCTGGGTCAATTACAGGTTCAGAATTTCAGGGTTGCGAAAGATTATCGTTTCAAATCGTATCAATATTTTAGGGTTTTAAAAGAAACCTCTCCAACAGTTTTAAACAATATGGAGTGTTGCAAACAATTCCGGGTTTTCAGATTCAAGACAGTTCAAAGGGTATGTAAAGTATTTAAATTAAGCAAAGCCAACCTTGTGATGATGAAGCGATTTGAAGAAGACGATTTGCAAGGAAGAACTGGTGGTTGATTATCTGTATTTGCTCTCGGAGGATTCCAGAAAACATTCATTTTAGAGAGAGGAGCAATACTTTGCAACAATGGAGGATGAAGAGTATTTACTCAAAAACACTGAAGAGTCGCGTCGTTTCAATGGTCGAATCGCAACCGTCACCGCCGAATCGCGCAATCACAGGCCAACGCTGATGTCACGGATAAAACCCTAGAAGAATAAAAGGCACGACTCTAGGGATCCTAGGTCATAATGACGCGCACAGGGTCTGATTTTGCGTGTATTTGAATTGGTGCGTAGCAACAACGCGCTCGTTGGTTTTTGCGCATTGAAGTCTATCCTATTAGGTTTCTTCACGCGCAAAAAGGGGGCTAATGTTGATAGTGCTTTCCAGACAGACGGATCACAAGCCACGTGGCAATCATCCAGCACACCGAGCTGTGCTCCACATACACTGGATCACCACCGCGCTGATCCACGTGGGGGCTGCGAGACAGGGCCCTCGCATACCATGACACGGGACTTGTAGGGAATTAGTGGTTTGGAGACTAGAGTAAGTCTTGTCGCGCGCGAGTGACAACCAAGCCCGCACGCGACCTTTATTAACTGCTTTGAGAGATTTATGGCCACGAGGCCCATAAACCCGGTCAACCTCATAACGGTTCCGGCATACGCGGACGAAGTGTGTAACGGTCCCTGTATATGCGGACGAACGTGCTGTTGTCGTTAAGGTAATAAAGCCGTCATTAATGGGCGCATTAACCCACTACAACGGTCATATTCTCTACTATATATAGGATCGTTAACCCTTCCTTACACAAAATTAATCACCTGAAAAATGCGGAAGCTCTTCCAAAACTCTGTCTCTCTCTCATACAGCTACTACTACCTTACTCTCTCCCTACTCACAACCCTACCACTCCTGTGTTTCTCATTCTCTGTTCTTGGTGTACGTTGAATCTTCCTCAAAGGATTCTCCCGTACACAAGTAGATAACATTTGTACTAGGGTTTAAATTATTGGAGGAAGACTACAATACTTGGGATAACAAGATCAATAAACTGTTGGATCACATGCATACGAGATGGCAGAGAGGCTGTTTTTTAGAATGAACATATCACATTGCCTGAATTTGATACTTCATGTGTTCTCTCTGAATCTTCACCCTTTTCATTTTACCACTATTCACTGAATCGCTTTAATTTAATGAAAAACGATGCAAGAATTTGATAAACTTTACACGATGTTGTAGAGTAAACTTCACCCTACAACAACATCAAAAACTTATAAAAAAATTGCATGGTTTGGCTATCCAAATCACCGGGTCAAAGTGACAAGATTACGGAAGAAAAAGTCAAACGATGAAGATTCAGAGAGAACGGAGGTAGTACTATAGAGAACATAAAGTTCCAAATCTATGACTTACTTCTTATTATTCAAATAGGTAGAGAAAAAATAGAAAGCACATATTTCGTTTTAGGGATGACTGTGACCCTCCTATGTTCTGTGTTAGCTTATATTCTACTTTTCATAAGAAATGCCAGCCAAGTAATCTTACAAGTGCCTTATTTTGACTTTCAAGTAATGTAAGAAATATCAACAGCTCAGAAAACATTTGTAAGATAGAGATAGTTCTTTTCCACTCCTAGATATTATCAGTATAATTGAGCACGTTCACAACAAATGTTCTATATTCGGTATAATTTGACTCACACAATGTAGAGTTAGGAAGTTATGATGATTCTTTACGGTCCACTACTCTTTGTGGTGATATGTTGGGTTAATAAGAACCCCCTTACACCCAATGATGGCTGCACCCATAGCATGATACCATGTTGTTGTTGAATACTCGTGGCGGAATGGACGGAGAACCCTCGTATACTTACATTTCATGGATCAATGACACAATATGACTCCACAACACAATCACCAAAAGCTCAATGCACACCGTGATGTTCTACAACACTAAGTCTTACATCATGGAACATTGTGTGATGACAATACCTCCATTGTTCGTGTCTCCATAAAGTATGAGAATTGGGAGCTTTCAGGCTGAATTAAACTACAAATAGTGATTGTTAATGTCACTAGACATGCACGAGCCACAGTTAATAAACCATCTCGTACAATTAGTGAGTGAAAATTGATTTTGCGGCATTTTTGCGTCAATTAGAGGGAGATGACTAAATTTAATTCAATCAGGAATAACTCACACGAGTTAGGAATGAATAAATTGTTCCCATCTTGAACCACATGATAATTCAAATGAAGAAAAAGTATAAAAGCATGGTTCAAAGCACATATGAATTTTGTAATTAGAGTAGATAACATTTGTACTAGGGTTCAGATTCTTGGAGCAAGACTTCAATACTAGGGATAAAAATATCAATAAAATGTTGGATCACATGCATACGAGATGGCAGAGAGGCTGTTTTTTAGAATAAACATATCACAGTGCCTGAATTTGAAACTATAGAGAACATACATTTCCAAATCTATCACTTACTTCTTATTATTCAAATAGGTAGAGAAAAAATAGAAAGCACATATAAATTCCCTTTACAAATATTTCGTTTTTAGGGATGATTGTGACCCTCCTATGTTATGTGTTAAATTATATTCTACTTTCCATAAGAAATGCTAATCTCACAAGTGCCTTATTTTGAATTTCAAACAAAGTAAGAAATATCAACAGCGCAGAAAACCTTTGTAAGATTGAGATAGTTCTCTTTCACTCCTATATATTATCAGTATAATTGAGCACGTTCACAACACACGTTGCTATATTCGGTGTATTTTGACTCACACAATGTAGATTTAGGAAGTTAGGATGATTCATTACGGCCCAATACTCTTTGTGGTGATATGTTGGGTAAATAAGAACCCCCTCACACCCAATGATGAATGCACCCGTAGCATGATACCATGTTGTTGTTGAATACTCGTGGCGGAACGGACGGAGAACCCTCGCATACTTACATTTTATGGATCAATGACACAATATGACTCCACAACACAACCACCAAAAGCTCAATGCACACCGTGATGTTCTACAACGCTAAGTCTTACGTGATGGAACACTGTGTGATGGCAATACCTCGATTGTTCGTGTCTCCATCAAGTATGTGAATTGGGAGATTTCAGGCTGAATTAAACTACAAATATTGATTGTTAATGTCCCTAGACATGCACGAGCCACAATTAACAAATCATCTCGTACAATTAGTGAGTGAAAATTAATATTCGACATTTTTGGGTCAATTAGAGGGTGGTGAATAAATTTAATTCAATCTGGAATAACTCACACGAGTTAGGAATGAATAAATTGTTCCCCTCTTGACCCACATGATAATTCAAATGAAGAAAAAGTATAAAAGCATTGTTCAAAGCACATATAACTCTTGTAATTAGAGTCGATAACATTACTACTAGGGCTTAGATTCTTGGAGCAAGACTTCAATACTTGTTATAACAATATCAATAAACTGTTAGATCACATGCATACGAGATGGCAGAGAGGCGGTTTTTTAGAATGAACATATCACTTTGTCTGAATTTGATACTATAGAGAACACAAAGTTTCAAATCTATGACTTACTTCTTATTATTCAAATAGGTAGAGAAAAAATAGAACCTGTTACAAAATCTTTCGTTTTTAGGAATGACTGTGACCCTCTCATGTTCTGTGTTGGATTATATTCTACTTTCCATAAGAAATGTCAGCCAAGTAATCTTACAAGTGCCTTATTTTAAATTTCAAACAATGTAAGAAATATCAACAGATCAGAAAACATTTGTAATATAGAGATAGTTCTCTTTCACTCTAGATATTATCAGTATAATTGAGCACGTTCACAACAAATGTTCTATATTCGGTGTATTTTGACTCACAAAATGTAGAGTTAGGAAGTTAGGATGATTCTTTACGACCCAATACTCTTTGTGGCGATATGTTGAGTAAATAAGAACCCCCTTACACCCAATGATGAATGCACCTGTAGCATGATACCATGTTGTTGTTGAATACTCATGGCGGAACGGATGGAGAACCCTCACATACTTACATTTCATGAATCAATGACACAATATAACTCCACAACACAACCACCAAAAGCTCAATGCACACCGTGATGTTCTACATCGCTATGTCTTACGTCATGGTACACTGTGAGATGGCAATACCTCCATTGTTCTTCTCTCCATCAAGTATGTGAATTGGGAGATTTCAGGCTGAATTAAACCTCAAATATTAATTGTTAATGTCACTAGGCATGCATGATCCAGATTTAACGAACCATCTCGTTGAATTAGTGAGTGAAAATTGATTTTTGGCATTTTTGAATGAATTAGAGGGAGGTGACTATATTTAATTCAATCCGGAATAACTCACACGAGTTAGGTATGAATAAATTGTTCGCTTGTTGACCCACATGATAGTTCAAATGATGAAAAAGTATGAAAGCATGGTTCAAAGCACAAATAACTTTTGTAAATAGAGTAGATAACATTTGTACTAGGGTTTAAATTCTTAGAGCAAGACTTCTATACTTGGGATCACAATATCAATAAAATGTTGGATCACATGCATACGAGATGGCAAAGAGGATGTTTTTTAGAATGAACATATCACAGTGCCTGAATTTGACACTATAGAGAACATAAAGTTCCAAACCTATGACTTACTTCTTATTATTCAAATAGGTAGATAAAAAATATAAAGCACATAGGCATTATTTATTATATTAAAAATTATGACTTATGACTTATTTATTATATTAAAAATTATAATATCTATCAAGATACACAATATAATTATAATTTCTATCTACACTAAAAAACCCTAAGATTTAGACAGATATTATAATCACATCCTAGGGTTTTTCAGTGTAGATAGAAATAATAATTATATCGTGTATTTTGGATAGATATAATAATTGTTTTTATAAACCTAACAATATAAGTGATAAAAATTATAAAGTTGGGGTAAGTTATAATACAAATAATTTTGCAATTCAAAATCTCTTTGTACCATCAAATTAACTGAAAAGTTTTTCAACTGCTACACACTAGCCATTAATTGCCACGGTTTTCAAAGAGAGCATTTGGATTGTGGTTGACGGTTCTTATCTCCTTTTCTCTCACTTCTCTCTCTCTCTCTCCATTATCGTCTTCTCCCTTTCTCTCTATTTTCTCTCTTATCTCTCCCTTCTCTTCTACTGCAAACAAAACAACCGTCCGTGGATTCGGATTCAACCACATGAGTTTCAATTTCTCCAACAAAAATGAACCAACAAGTGGTCGCCGATTTAAATAGCCTTCCAGATCTTATAGAGGATTCCACGGTAGTGTCACAGAGTGTTCTTCCGACATTTATTGGAGCCAATCCCGCCGGAGAACATGAATATGCCGCCGATAGCAACAGTAAGGGAGGAAGAAATCCGTCAGTGCGTAGATCGTATTCTCAACCCTAGTGAATTAGATCTCAATTCTACCCAACTCCTGGAAGAGAAAGAAGAAGAGAAAGAGAAATAGATTGATAGGGGTGAAGAAGAAATTCCTAGTGAAACCCCAGTAGAAGAGACCGAAGAGAAAGAAGAAAGGGGAAATGAAATCCCAGTAGAAGAGACTGAAGAAGAGGCTTTTCCCAACCCGATGGAAAAAAACTCTAGAGGTAGTTTTGAAAATCCAAGAGGTTAACACTGATGAAACCCCTGAAAACTCTAGAGGGACAATCGACGAAGTCACTCAAGCTATTGTTCCCCTAGTGGTACAACATCCTCAGGAAAATGAAAACAAGGTCAGTGTCTTCAAAAGCAATTTCACCTTTCTAGATTTATTTTGAAATTTAACTGTTTAGATTTATTCTGAAGATGATTTATTTTGAACATGAATAGGAGAAGGATGCAAAAAAGACCAAACCAAAGAAAAGCTTTCTTTCTCTCCAAAAGAAAAGGTTTCTGAGACAGAACAACGCCGTTCACCTAGAAACAAACCACCACCACCACCAAGACCTATCAAGAAGCGAAAGAAAAATAATACGTCTAAAGCGAAGTCATCGAAGGATGTTGAGAAAGAGATAAAGTTTACAGAGGGATTTGCGATGTACTTGTAAGCTATAGTTTACAAGAATTTACTTACTGGATGTGATTGTTATCTTTCACTTTTTTTTTTTTTTTTTTAATATTGAAATTGTTATCCAACTGCAAATGTTGTTTACTTCATATATATTTAGTAATTGTCACTGAATTTCATCAAATTTCTTATATAAAGTCATTGTTATCTTACAAATGCTATCATAGTTAAGAATAATTTACCTACTCGAGGTGATTGTTATCTTTCACTATGTTTGAATATTGAAATTATTATCCAAATGCAAATGTTGTTTAATTCATATATATTGAGTAATTGTCACTGAATTTCAAAAAATTTCTTATATAATGTCATTGTTATCTTACATATGCTATCATTAGTTGACAACAATGTACTTACTGGTTGTGATTGTTATCTTACACTGTGTAAAACATTAAAATTGTTATCCATTTGCACATGAACATGTTATCTCTGGCTTTGTTTAATTATTAAAATTGCACATGAACAAGGTCAAGAATATGCACACCATTCTCTCTCGGCACAGTGAGTATACAGAAGACATTACCAAGTGGTTAGTTTGGTACATGAATGATGATGTACCTCAACAGCCTAATGTATAAATTTTCTAATGACTTACAATTGTTTTCTTATAGGAAAATTCCTTCAGTTACCTGGTCATCACCCAATGCCCTAAAGAAGAAGGCTACAAAGGCAAAGAAGAAAAAGGCTAAAGTATGATTGTGGTTATCTGTTTGTGGAACTAAGTCTGAAACAATGTTTATTTTGTTGTGGTTGTTTGAACATATGTGGTGGTGTGGTTGGTATGTGGAGGTTATGGACTTGTGGTTGTTTTTTGTTTGAATATCATGTGGGATATGTAGTATTTTTATTTTTTTTATAATCCTAGTTTTTTTATTTACTCTTTTTCCAACTACATCTTCATTCTCATTGATTGAAAGACCACATAATTCATCTACCCACATTGAATTTATAAATGCATATAGTATAACTAATAAATCTTCTCCTTACTCTTACAATTGTTCTCCAGGAATACTGTTAATATTATCTGGGCATTTACAGCCAACTAACTCCCAACAACCCACATTAAATTCATAAATGCACATAGTGTAACTAGTAAATCTTTCTCCTTACTCTTACAATTGTTATCCATGAAAACTGATAATGTTATATGGGCATTTAAAGAAAACTAACTCCCAACTACCAATTGTCTTCTTTTATTTCTACCTCACCAACCACTTCAAATACATACACCTACACATTCACTCCCAGTTTCAGATTATTTTTCTCTCTCACCCTTACCTCTTTTATTCTTCATTTCCTCAACAATGTCTCAACATAGTTTTAACTCTACACCCACACAAAACAACACTCCCACTAAAGCTACGTCTTCCATAACACGCAAGTTAGGTGTAGGCTTGAGCCTTGTTATTGTAGTCGTAACCCGCTTACTCGAACCGCCCATACGCCGGAAAACGAAGGACGCAACTTGAACCAAGGGTATAGGTCGACAATGCAAGTATATCTGATGGGACGACGAGTTTCTCAACACCTGTTGTGCTCTAGAAATCCCAAAACTGCAGGAGATAGTAACTACAATCCGTAGGAGACTCGAGAAAGCGGAGAAGGTTTCGAAAACTTAACTATACCTATGTGAATTTTTTTTATTTAGTCTTTTTATTCATTTGAATCGTATTAATTTCAAATTAAGCTAGCTTCTACTGATCGTTGATCGTTTAACTAAGGTTTTTAGGTTTTATTGATCTTTTTATCAAATAATTTTATCTTTTCGTAGCTTTTGGTTATCTATGTTTTTTCTATTGTTTTCTAAGATAAATTAATAGTTTCTGATCATTATCTTCCTGAAAAATATGTTATCCTTTTCCTTACAAATGTTGTCTAGGCCAAAAAATATTCGCTCGTGGGACCTCATTTTTTATCTGGTAGCTGGTATTTTGGTAATAACCAGAAAGTACCGGCTGAGCCCGTTACTTCTGGACGCACTAAAGTTTTTGCCTATACTTGTCCTTCTGGATGACAACGGGTCGGATTCGGATCAGATACACTTGTATCCACATCTCTATACCCGAATAAGAAGGGATACTTGTATCAGATCCAGTCGTATCTTAATCGAATACGGAATTCGTGATGGGGGGTTCTTGAGCTTCCCTAAATCTGGGCTTGAGCTCCCTTTCGCCGGAGTTCAAGATATAACTCTTTGTTGGGATACTGTTTTCGACGTAATCACGAGTAAAATTGATTTTTGAGAATCATTGTTAGATTCTAGTTATTGTTCTTGTGGGGGTTAATTTGACTTGTTGTAGGTTGTAGTAATCCTGGAAATTTGTTTTCATGTTCTTGGTGATGATTCTCATAAGGATACGTAGGGTATTCTTGGTGTTGAGCTAGAGAGGGTGAGATAGTTGTCATTCTTCTATTTGAGGTTAATGTGACCGGTTTTCTCTTAAACAAAATATTTACTAGTCAATTTCGGACAAAACTTTTTTATCAGTATCAAGTAGTATGATTTGTTACAATTGAGGAATGCAATAAGTCTCTTCTAGAAGTAGAGATTGTACTGTGTTAATTCCGGTATACTGGGGATACCTATTAAGTAATTAAGCCTAATTATTATATGTAATTATATATATATAGTTTTTTTTTGGAGTCTATATGTTCTCTTCAATTTAGATGAGTTCACATTACATAATCTAATATTAACGTATTGTGACGTTGCTTGCTGTAATTTAGCCATTTGAATTTAGTATGTAATTGTTTAGTGACTTAAACTATCTTCATTCTTCTTACATTTATGTTGGATTCTATTCAATTAGTTGGACTGAGTTTTCTCGATGTGATATTTTCAGGTAAATTTGTGAGTATTTGAAATTTTCACGACTAAATTTCAATAATAGAAATTGTTATCAGTTTTTTTTTTTTTTTTTTTTTTTTTTTTTTAGAATAAAAGTGTTATCAGGTTAACTGTGTCTGAACCGGTACCGAACCGTTTATAGGTGAACCGAACCGAATCAAACCGTTAAATGGTTCATTTTAGGTTCAGGATTTTCCCAAATCGAGAACTTGGGTTCCGTTCGGATTCCGGTACAAACCAAATCAAATCGAACCGTTTACATCCCTAATATCAAGTGTAGTTACTAAATATATGTTCGGGCACGTCCCCTGCATCACAATATTGCAATTCTGGCTTCAAAGCTAGTTATATGTCCTAACATGGTCTCCTTTGACTTCTTGATTTAATTGCATAAAAGTAATACTAAGGTCATACATTCATACGCAGTAACAATTTATTTTTGCAGTACATGTTATGGAAAATTAAATGCATAAAATATTAGAACACATGCCTTCACAATGTGATGTGCATAGCCAGCTGATGAATGGATTTTGATATATGAACATCTTTTTTATTCTACATACAAAAATAATAATAATTACATATACGTATTTATATGTAAACCACAAGCTCTAAAAAATCAAACCGCTTGAAACTGAGATCAAACGAATACCGAACAGAACGAAACTGCAGAAAAACAAACTGAAAGCTGAACAAAACTAAATCGTTTGCACCCGTAATGTAGATGTGAGCTAATCTGCTAAGGAAAAGATATGATTTCTACTCTATTGCGCCATATCCTTGAATCGATCACTTACTCATAATGAATTATCAGACAAGAGATGGAGCAATATATGAGGGGTGGTGATGTCTCGAGAGAAGGGTATAGAAACCTAGAAAATGACATACAGCTAGCATATTCGTACTCTATTGATCCTTGCTTGTGTTAGGTTTAGGTCACATGGAACCAAATAACAATAATTCTCCAAATAGATCATTTTTTTGTCCCTACCAGAAAAGGTTTAGCACACTGTTTATCAAAGTGGCCGGTGCATGAAACAATTAAGGAGTCCTACAATAATTATTGTACTACTACTCAACTAATGCATGATAGATACTGGACCAGAGTTTGTTGTACCACCTCCGTTCCCTCTCTTCCTATCCATTGTGACTTTTTGACTCTTATCTGGGTCACTTTGACCAGGTGACGCAAAACGAAGTAATTTTTTTGATAATTTTTTCACCGTATTATAGAACAACTTTTACTCTACAACACCATGAAAAAATTATCAAAAAATTGTATCATATTGCTATTCAAATCACCAGGTCAAAGTGACCCGGTGAATAGTGGCAAAAGTCATAATGGGTAGGAAGAGAGGGAACTGACTAGTACTGGACCACTCACGAGTTTCGTGTAAAATTTTAAAATAGGCTCTTGTGAAACGAAATGATTTATTAATTTAAACCTGAACCATAAATGAACTAATTTAAGAAAATCTATAAAGTAAAAAGCACCATCTTAAACACCGGAAAGAAAATGTACATCGTTTTTTAAGTAACATCAATGATGTTGCGAAGCCAAGTTACTTACATAGGGAGAAAAGGGAACGAAGCGGCGCATTTACTAGCGACGAATGGTCTGGAGAACGATGAGGTTTTGGTCTATTCTGTTTCTCCACCGAGTTATTTACTTCATGTGTTAGACAAAGACATTGAGTCTGACTGTAACTTTGACTCATAACTTTAGGGTTTGTTGGGCCTGGTTGTTTGGCTATGTTGTTTGTGTTTGTTTTATTTGTTTTATGTAGTGGGTAAGGTTTTATGTCCCCCCACATATCTTTCGGGTTGGAAGCCTGTTTTAAATAAAATGCGGGTTTATGCCGCCCTACCTACCGGGTAGGTTCCCTCAAAAAAAAAAAAAAAAATCAAAATCAATGATGTTATACTCCTTTGGAGGGAGAACCACTACAATTATTTCTATTTTTCCCATTTTAACTTTATCGCTATTCAGTGTGTCACTTTGACTCGGTGAATTGGATAGTCAAATGATGCAATTCTCTGATAATCTTTTCGTAGTGTTGTAGATCAAAATATGCTCTATAACACAGTAAATAATTGTCAAAATATCGAATTATTTTGCGATTCAAATTATTCAATCGAAGTATCCCAGATACGATTCAAAATGAAAAGAAAAAGAAGAATCAGACTAATAGTTCTTAAAAAATCTGCAAAAAGTGATTGTGAATTTTCTCATGAAACGGAGGGAGTAATTTCCCATTCAATCTATAGGCACTGTTTGGTTTGCAATTTTTTTTTTTTTTTTTTTTTTTTTTTTTTTTTTTTTTTTTTTTTTGAAAACATGAGGAATATCATAGACAGATCAAAATAACACTTACAAACAAGTCCAAATCATGAAACTTCAAATACTAGAACAAACCTTAGCTGAACATCCAAATACTAACATAACAGGGATTGATAAGAAACATAACCACTACTTAAACCAACTCCAATATTTACTCCATGATGAAGGGGATGATAGCATTAGAGGGCACCAAAGAGGGATCCAAAGAGAGAGTTGCAGCACCTTCTGAAGTGGAGGGAGGGGCACCACCTTCTGCTGAAGAGGAGCCAAACTCAATGACACTTTCAGCTGAAACCTTGACTGGATCACCAAGAGGGGGTTCAGAGGAAAGAGGAGCCACATCTAGCACTTGCTGAATGCTGGCACTAGTTACAAACTGATCAGAAGCTTTGACCCAGGAGGGTGCACCATCCACAGAAGCAATCTTGACCATAGTTGAAGAATCTGAGTAGGTAAAAAGAAAAGTGTTACTGAGCTGATAAAATAATAAATTACATCAAGATCTGGGCAAGGTGGAACAGCTGCTCCCCATTGATGTTGATCTTTTGAAAGATCATCTGGTTTCTAGAATTCCAAAGAGTCCATGTGATGGCGGGAATCCAACACCAATTGGGATTACTTTTCCAATCTTTCTTCTTTCTGTGCCAACTCTTAATCCATAAAGTGATATTAAGAGAATGGGAGTAAGAGATAGGGATATGAGCCTTGAGCCAGACTCCTTGAGCCCTTGGACAAAGAAGGAAAAGATGAGTAGCAGTTTCAATAGAAGCATTACAGAAAGGGAAAATAGGATGAATTGAATTTACTCTAGCATGCAAATTATGCAAGGTATGAAGGGAACTAGTAAGAATCCTCCAAATAAGACCATTAATATGATTAGGCAAACCAGATTTCCAGAGTATGGACCAATTAATTTTGTTACTAATAGACTTAAAATGCAGAGGATTAGAAGAGAGATTAGGAGAGGAGCTATTATAGTTAAGAAGATTATAAGCAGAAGAGACAGAGAAGATGCCAGAAGAGGTGGCTTTCCAAAAGGGGATGTCTTTCTCATCAAAGGAACCACAATCCTGCTCCATAATCTTATTAGCCAACCATTGAGGAAAGAGCTGGAAAACAGTGTGCCTACACCATTTGCCACTTCCATCAATAGAAGAGTCAAGCAACTGATTAACAGAAATAAAAATATGCCTTGCATCAGTATTATGCAAAATTTCTTGAAGGGAATCAGCAGGGACATCAGGGACCCATCCAGATGATCTAATCATGATTTGGTTTCCATTACCTATTTTCCAATCCAAACCCTTATAAAGAGTGTCCTTTCCTTTACAGATGGTTCTCCAAGCAGTAGAAGAAGAGGTTTCGGGCCTAGTGATATTAAAGTGTGTTCTTTTACGGTATTTGGTAGAGAAGTATTTAGAGAAAAGAGAAGATTTAGAAGTTAGCATTCTCCAGCTGCTTTTGGCAATAAGACATTATTAAAGGAAGTTATGTCTTGAAAACCTAAGCCCCCTCTATTAGTCTTGTTGCAGAGAAATTTCCAAGGAAGCCAGTGTATGCCTTTAGTAGAAGTGTTGCCAAACCATAAAATTTTTGCTAGCATTGATGAAATGACCTTGCAAGTTTTGTTAGGGAAAACACTAATGGACATGGGGTAAACAAGAAGGCTATTAAGAACAGCTTTAATAAGAACACATCTACCTACAAAGTTCAGCATAAGACCCTTCCAACGAGAGCATTTCTGGTAAATTTTACCAACAGTGTCAGCTATGAGTTCTTTATTGTTTCCTTTATTGTTGAGAAAGATGCCAAGATATTTTCCTAAGTGTGGTTTCTCAGTAACGAGAAAAGCTTGGCTGAGGTTCTGTTTATCAAGATTGGTACAATTAGGACTAAAAACAATAGAGGATTTGTTTATGTTGATATTTAAACCTGATTGAGAAGCAAAGGTGGAGATTAAAGATTGGATATGTAAACCTACACTAGGGGTAATTTGGAAAAAGATAAGAGTGTCATCTGCAAACTGCATATGAGTGAGCTCTTCTCTCCGAGAGTAAGGGATACCAGCTATGAGCCCTGTTTCTTTGGCATGCAGCAAAGATGCAGAGAAAACCTCAGCACAAAGAGAAAATAGAAAAGGGGACAAAGGATCCCCTTGCCTTAACCCTCTATGGGGTTTAAAGGGGGCAGATGTAATACCCTCGAAAACTTTCAGGGGTTAAATTGAAATGTTCCAAAATTATGGTGGCTATTTTGTAATTTTCCCAAACTCAGTACCCGCTGATCTTTAGGAGGATTGTGATATCAGGAGAAGTGAGCATGAGAAGGTAGTTTCTTCAAATCAAGGGAAGTAAATTGTACATACTATAAAGATAGAAATTTTATATTCTACCTAAAAAGTTTCATAAACTTCACTTATATGCTACCTAAAAAGTTTCATAAACTTCACTTACCCCCCCCCCCCTTCCAAATGGCATTTTCTCATGAAGGCCTGTAAGTTGCTTTCTAATTGATGGATTTTGGTGAGGTTGATTCCTGTCTAAAGTTCATGTATAAGGCTACAATTCTCTTATAATTTTCTCTCCTGGAACACACTCTAAAGGAACTAAAAATTGAGTTAAACTTGGCTGCAATTCTGTGTGCAAACAATGCTATTCATGTTTAATACTTAACCTGCATTTTGTTCTCAACTCTAAACTCCTATAACTCATTCTCTGTTTGGAATTTTGATTCAAAACTTGAACCTAGTTTCTCTATTAACCTACCACTACAACATTCATATAATTTTTAATCTTTCGAGACACTCTCGAAGCCAACTCAAATTAGCCTCCAAGTTGCTACAAATTATGTCGGAAGTCGTCTCAAATATTGGCTAAGTATAGAACCAAGCTTGAATTTGTCAAACTTTGATATGTCATATCTTTTTGAATATATGGAGTTTCTCTGATATTAAATATGTCCTGGAATCCCTGTTCAACCAGCCACAGAAATCTATTATCTGATTTTCCAAACTCTTCTTCAATTGATCATAATCTGGCTTCAAAGTTGGTTGTTCGTGCTAATTTCTCTAAGGTGTCGACTTCCAATTTTTCAGTCAAAATGACCTTTCTAGTCTTCACATCCTTGAGAAAAGTTGATGACGTGGTTATTCTGCATCCGATTGTCAAATTTGACCAAGTTGACCTCCCTAGAAAACTCAGTTTGACCAAACTGTATTAGAGGGGCAAAATAGTAATTTCACTTAAAAGTTGTGTCAAGTTGGAATCAATGTCTTGGAGCTATAAGCATGACTTGTTTAGGTATTTTGAGTTATAATAAACTACTTTGGGTCAATATTAACCAAGAAAACTGTTAGGGGGTCTTTTTGAAATTTGCAAAACTTTAGGGGCCTAAGTGAAAATACCTAAAGTTGTAGTTTTCTATCCTAATACTACCTGACGTTGTTAAAAATGACGATTGCGGACTGTTAAGATTAATCTGACTTGGTAGGGAACTCTGGCCCAGTTAGGGGCTAAAGTGCAATTTAATTAAACATTAGGGACTTGAGTTTAATAATCAAAACCTAGGAGACAATCTTAAGTGAACAACTTGGAGACTTAATAACTCGTGAGACTGGCCTACTAGGTATAATTGGGGTGGGGGGTTCAGGAACAATCGGTGGCTGTACTGATAAGACCGAGGCTTCATAGGCTAAATAGTCATTCTAGGCTAGACAGCTTGCATGACTCTTGCATATGCATTTTACCTCACTAATGAGGATAAGTACTAATAATTATATGTGTAATTATATGTGTAGAGGCTGCTAGATTAGAAAGTTAGCATCGCTGATTAGGAATACTAAGCAGGCTATCAGGTAAGCATATGAATGCTTATTTACCATCAAATAATGCTAGATAAGATGTATGCATGTCTTTGTGAATGGAAAACACGGAAATCGTGGTATAACAGGAAGGCTTGTCTCGGACATCTATATATATTCACATGAATCAGGTAAGTATGGGTATGATTCATAATTGTTTGGGAATTCTTATTTAATAATAACAGATTCTTGTACCCTTGTCCTCTGTATGGTCAAATATTTATGGGACCCGTACGACGGGCTTGATACAATTATGGGACCCGTTCTACGGGCTTTACATTCACGAACTACGGGCTCAGCCGGTACATCGCTAGCTCCCGACTGGTAGGCAACTAGTACTACCCTCTGGACTGACGATCCAGTAGGGGGTGTGCACACTTAAGGTCTAGTTTGTCTTGGTGGATTAATGGGTGGTACAGGAATGAGGAAATGAATATGGAAATCTCGTAACTGTGTTATCGGATGACTGGAGTCACTGGAATAGAAATACATTTACTATTTGACGTGGGTCAGATTACTGAGACATATTCTTTACAAGTACGGGTTATACGTTTTCAAATCTGTTTATATCTACTATTTCAGATTCTATTTTCTGGCAATCTGACGTCGTAACTTCACTACCTTCTATTCTTGGCAGGTGATGTGCGGGTAGTTGGGAAGCAGACAAACACTTAGAATATTATACGCCAGAGTATGCTAATGGTTATAGTAAGTTTTATCTAAATTCCAGTTTCTTTAATTCCGTCTTGTAACAGAACCGTTAGAGTTAGTCTCCTTGCTGAGCATTTCCGTGCGTAGCGGAGGACACCTTCAGAGAGTCTGGGGAATCCAATAGTAATTCTTCAGTACTCTAGGATGGGAGTGTTACAGATGGTATCAGAGCATTGGTTCTGTGAAGAGACAGAATTGGAAACTTATGATAATAGGTGGATAGTGATTTAAAAACTATAATTTGATAGGAATCAAGACAAAAACGAGAATAGGATGGTCGGGAAGAGCAATGACGAGAGAGCTATGTGTGGATGTTTGGGGCCAAATAGGCCTAAACAGTTGGGATCTAAGGGAGAGATTCACATGTAACTACTCTTCATAATAGGTATACTGCATGTTTCTAAAGGAGATAACGAATAATGGATGAGAAAAACAGTACTAGGATAATTTTCTACCGGGATGATCCAGAAACTTGATGGAGGGGGTTGATATTGATCCTGCACGGTGGAAATACGGCTAATACATCAAGTAGGATATTTGTGAATATCATATATGTCAGCCAGGAGAGATGGCATATGATTGGATGGGAAACGCTTGACATAAATACTTATCAAATAGCATAGTTGGACAGAAACTGAGGTAGTTAAGTAGGTATTTTGTCTTGTAGATGGATGACCTTGTTTGGCATCCTAAGGTTGTATACGGCATCTAGGGAACCAAATAAGTAATGGTTAATGATCCGCTGGTAGACAAAGTAGATGGTTAGAACGTGAAGACGTGGCAGTAAATCCTATTAAGAAAAGGATAAGAGATTGGATACGCCTATTTCAGAACAGTGGACAAGGCAGGGTGGGTTTACGAAGTAATTAAGAGGTTGGTCATATTCTATCAGGTATATTCTTGGGATGGGGAGTAGAATCAGGAGAGGATCGTGACAAGCAAACGAGGCTCGTTTTGAGTGGTATTAACAGAAACAGGGAAATATTTGAGAGATTGAGTAAAGTACGTGGAAGTAAGAGAATATTGTTAAGGGAATTTATCTGTCACGTTTAAGTAGTGAAAGGAGTGGTCAACACATCAATTTAAGGTATACAATGGTTCAGTAGGAGTGATAAGAATGAGAGGAGTCTCATTAAGAATATGGTTGAGGGCTTAATGAGCTATCTCGCTCTCAGAGAAACTTTTAACAAGGTTGTTCGGGAATACATGTAGTGTCTTAAAGTAACAGGTTGTTCGAGGTGACAAGGATGGTTAAACTTAGCAAAATACTGCAGATGATGAAACAATCTTGGGCAACGGAAGCGTGACATGGTACATAATAAGGGGAATATGATATAGTTGAACATCCTTCTGGAGTCTTAGGGACTAACGTAAGGTAATGAAGGAAAATAACTTTTGGGCGCTTGTAACTCTGTCTGGAGATCGATATGGGAATCTTAAGTGTTGATTATAAGTATGTTACAGTTCCTTGTGCAGAAGAATATTTCAGTAGAATCTAAAAAGTAACCGGTAATCCGCAGAGATTGAGGCTAATGGGTGCAAGATACTTGAAGAATTACTACCTGTGAGACAAGGCCGTCAAAGGATCGGAATGTCTGAGCAATGAGAGGCAGAACAACATCAGAAGAGTACTATATGAAGGCTACATGAGAATATAGAGTCAAAACTTATCATATCTTCTGGTTACTGACGAACAGACGGATCAAAGAAAGGTCACGCGTGTACCTTGGAAAGGAAATGGTATGAATTACTGAACTAGTACTAAGAAGAATTCGTATATGGTAACAAAACGATATCGCATAACAAATTAAACAATTAATAAGAGGGGTATGTAGTAGTCTAAGATGTTCGGGGACGAAGATTATTTTAAGGGGGGTAGAATGTAATACCCTCGAAAATTTTCAGGGGTTAAATTGAAATGTTCCAAAATTATGGGGGCTATTTTGTAATTTTCCCAAACTCAGTACCCGCTGATCGTTAGGAGGATTGTGATATCAGGAGAAGTGAGCATGAGAAGGTAGTTTCTTTCAAATCAAGGGAAGTAAATTGTACATACTATAAAGATAGAAATTTATATTCTACCTAAAAAGTTTCATAAACTTCACTTATATGCTACCTAAAAAGTTTCATAAACTTCACTTACCCCCCCCCCCCCCCCAAATGGCATTTTCTCATGAACCATAGTGACACCTCAACCTTTGAGGTGTCACCACCTCATCCACTGAGAAAGTACTCGAGAAACTTCTCATTTGCAACCAAAAGCACACAAAAAAAACAGAGACAACAACAACCTCCTTCTTCATCACCGACCACCAAGATGACCACCACTATTCGACCACCACCACTCCATCTCCGTGCGAGCTGCTACTATCAGAGAAATCCCCTCGATGTGGGGAAAAGTATACCCAAATTAATTTGGTGAACGGTGGAGTAATGAGAGAGATATTCGGGTAAGGTCACGTAGAGCCCTAGCTGGGAAATTCGTTAAATTCTCTTCTACTGTTAGCACTCATCGGTTAACTCCTCCTCCTTTGTGATAGCGAGGTATTGGCGCTTCCAGGGGTGGGTTTTCTTGCCAGAAGCTAGGAGGAACATCGCCGGTTTATGCGAAGTCTCGTCGGAGCTAGTGTAAGTTTCGGGTTCTTGCTCAGTTTGCAACCATTTTCACTTCTTGTTGTTGCATAACGTCCGTAGGGGTGTCACGGTTCATATTAAATCAAACAAATTAGCCCAGAACATGATTTCAAGTAAGTTTGAATGATGTGTTCTTCGTTTTTCGGGCCAACCTTCGCCGGTATCTGCACTAGCTGTAGGAGGCAGCAGGGGCTTAGTTTTTACTTAATTTTCTCTTGAATTTACTTGGGAATTCTCCCTGGAACCCCCTGAGCCCATTTCAAGTGTCGATCTTTGACTGTAACAAGGCTTTGCATGGGTTTGAACCGATCAACCCGTCGTTTCTCCGGTGATGAAGCACCCTTATAACTCAGTCGTTATAAGCCCATTTTGAGTGTTTCGTGGTCATACTTATTCCTTGGAGTACCTTCTACAATGTTATAATAATCTGAACTACTGATTTAAAATCTAAACCCCCTGAAAATCTAGGTAAAGATCCTAGGTATGTGTTGGAGTTGAACTGTGTTCTTGAGGGAGTAAAACTCATGTTCACATTCTGCACTTAGTGTCAAATTTGAAGGCCTGTAAGTTGCTTTCTAATTGATGGATTTTGGTGAGGTTGATTCCTGTCTAAAGTTCATGTATAAGGCTACAATTCTCTTATAGATTTTCTCTCCTGGAACACACTCTAAAGGAACTAAAAATTGAGTTAAACTTGGCTGCAATTCTGTGTGCAAACAATGCTATTCATGTTTAATACTTAACCTGCATTTTGTTCTCAACTCTAAACTCCTATAACTCATTCTCTGTTTGGAATTTTGATTCAAAACTTGAACCTAGTTTCTCTATTAACCTACCACTACAACTTTCATATAATTTTTAATCTTTCAAGACACTCTCGAAGCCAACTCAAATTAGCCTCCAAGTTGCTACAAATTATGTCGGAAGTCGTCTCAAATATTGGCCAAGTATAGAACCAAGCTTGAATTTGTCAAACTTTGATATGTCATATCTTTTTGAATATATGGAGTTTCTCTGATATTCAATATGTCCTGGAATCCCTGTTCAAGCAGCCACACAACTCTATTATCTGATTTTCCAAACTCTTCTTCAATTGATCATAATATGGCTTCAAAGTTGGTTGTTCGTGCTAATTTCTCTAAGGTGTCGACTTCCAATTTTTCAGTCAAAATGACCTTTCTAGTCTTCACATCCTTGAGAAAAGTTGATGACGTGGTTATTCTGCATCCGATTGTCTAATTTGACCAAGTTGGCCTCCCTAGAAAACTCAGTTTGACCAAACTGTATTAGAGGGGCAAAAAAGTAATTTCACTTAAAAGTTGTGTCAAGTTGGAATCAATGTCTTGGAGCTATAAGCATTACTTGTTTAGGTATTTAGAGTTATAATAAACTACTTTGGGTCAATATTAACCAAGACAACTGTTAGGGGGTCTTTTTGAAATTTTGCAAAACTTTAGGGGCCTAAGTGCAAATACCTAAAGTTGTTGTTTTCTATCCTAATACTACCTGACGGTGTTAAAAATGACGATTGCATACTGTTAAGCTTAATCTGACTTGGTAGGGAACTCTGGCCTAGTTAGGGGCTAAAGTACAATTTAATTAAACATTAGGGACTTGAGTTTAATAATCAAAACCTGAGAGACAATCTTAAGTGAACAACTTGGAGACTTAATAACTCGTGAGACTGGCCTACTAGGTATAATTGAGGTTGGGGTTCAGGAACAATCGCTGGCTGTACTGATAAGACCGAGGCTTCATAGGCTAAATAGTCATTCTAGGCTAGACAGCTGGCATGACTCTTGCATATGCATTTTACCTCACTAATGAGGATAAGTACTAATAATTATATGTGTAATTATATGTGTAGAGGCTGCTAGATTAGAAAGTTAGCATCGCTGATTAGGAATACTAAGCAGGCTATCAGGTAAGCATATGAATGCTTATTTACCATCGAATAATGCTAGATAAGATGTATGCATGTCTTTGTGAATGGAAAACACGGAAATCGTGGTATAACAGGAAGGCTTGTCTCGGACATCTATATATATTCACATGAATCAGGTAAGTATGGGTATGATTCATAATTGTTTGGGAATTCTTATTTAATAATAACAGATTCTTGTACCCTTGTCCTCTGTATGGTCAAATATTTATGGGACCCGTACGACGGGCTTGATACAATTTTGGGACCCGTTCTACGGGCTTTACATTCACGACCTACGGGCTCAGCCGGTACATCGCTAGCTCACGACTGGTAGGCAACTAGTACTACCCTCTGGACTGACGATCCAGTAGGAAGTGTGCACACTTAAGGTCTAGTTTGTCTTGGTGGATTAATGGGTGGTACAGGAATGAGGAAATGAATATGGAAATCTCGTAACTGTGTTATCGGATGACTGGAGTCACTGGAATAGAAATACATTTACTATCTGACGTGGGTCAGATTACTGAGACATATTCTTTACAAGTACGGGTTATACGTTTTCAAATCTGTTTATATCTACTATTTCAGATTCTATTTTCTGGCAATCTGACGTCGTAACGTCACTACCTTCTATTCTTGGCAGGTGATGTGCGGGTAGTTGGGAAGCAGACAAACACTTAGAATATTATACGCCAGAGTATGCTAATGGATATAGTAAGTTTTATCTAAATTCCAGTTTCTTTAATTCCGTCTTGTAACAGAACCGTTAGAGTTAGTCTCCTTGCTGAGCATTTCCGTGCTTAGCGGAGGACACCTTCAGAGAGTCTGGGGAATTCAATAGTAATTCTTCAGTACTCTAGGATGGGGGTGTTACAGATGGTATCAGAGCATTGGTTCTGTGAAGAGACAGAATTGGAAACTTATGATAATAGGTGGATAGTGATTTAAAAACTATAATTTGATAGGAATCAAGACAAAAACGAGAATAGGATGGTCGGGAAGAGCAATGACGAGAGAGCTATGTGTGGATGTTTGGGGCCAAATAGGCCTAAACAGTTGGGATCTAAGGGGGAGATTCACATGTAGTTGCACTACTCTTCATAACAGGTATACTGCATGTTTCTAAAGGAAATAACGAATAATGGATGGGAAAAACAGTACTAGGATAATCTGCTACCGGGATGATCCGGAAACTTGATGGAGGGGGTTGATATTGATCCTGCACGGTGGAAATACGGCTAATACATCAAGTAGGATATTTGTGAATATAATATATGTCAGCCAGGAGAGATGGCATATGATTGGATGGGAAACACTTGACATAAATACTTATCAAATAGCATAGTTGGACAGAAACTGAGGTAGTTAAGTAGGTATTTTGTCTTGTAGATGGATGACCTTGTTTGGCATCCTAAGGTTGTATACGACATCTAGGGAACCAAATAAGTAATGGTTAATGATCCGCTGGTAGACAAAGTAGATGGTTAGAACGTGAAGACGTGGCAGTAAATCCTATTAAGAAAAGGATAAGAGATTGGATACGCCTATTTCAGAACAGTGGATAAGGCAGGGTGGGTTTACGAAGTAATTAAGAGGTTGGTCATATTCTATCAGGTATATTCTTGGGATGGGGAGTAGAATCAGGAGAGGATCGTGACAAGCAAACGAGGCTCGTTTTGAGTGGTATTAACAGAAACATGGAAATATTTGAGAGATTGAGTAAAGTACGTGGAAGTAAGAGAATATTGTTAAGGGAATTTATCTGTCATGTTTAAGTAGTGAAAGGAGTGGTCAACACATCAATTTAAGGTATACAATGGTTCAGTAGGAGTGATAAGAATGAGACGAGTCTCATTAAGAATATGGTTGAGGGCTTAATGAGCTATCTCGCTCTCAGAGAAACTTTTAACAAGGTTGTTCGGGAATACATGTAGTGGTTTAAAGTAACGGGTTGTTCGAGGTGACAACGATGGTTAAACTTAGCAAAATACTGCAGATGATGAAACAATCTTGGGCAACGGAAGCGTGCCATGGTACATAATAAGGGGAATATGATATAGTTGAACATCCTTCTGGAGTCTTAGGGACTAACGTATGGTAATGAAGGAAAATAACTTTTGGGCGCTTGTAACTCTGTCTGGAGATCGATATGGGAATCTTAAGTGTTGATTATAAGTATGTTACAGTTCCTTGTGCAGAAGAATATTTCAGTAGAATCTAAAAAGTAACCGGTAATCCGCAGAGATTGAGGCTAATGGGTGCAAGATACTTGAAGAATTACGACCTGTGAGACAAGGCCGTCAAAGGATCGGAATATCTGAGCAATGAGAGGCAGAACAACATCAGAAGAGTACTATATGAAGGCTACATGTGAATATAGAGTCAAAACTTATCATATCTTCTGGTTACTGACGAACAGACGGATCAAAGAATGGTCACGCGTGTACCTTGGAAAGGAAATGGTATGAATGACTGAACTAGTACTAATAAGAATTCGTATATGGTAACAAAACGATATCGCATAACAAATTAAACAATTAATAAGAGGGGTATGTAGTAGTCTAAGATGTTCGGGGACGAAGATTATTTTAAGGGGGGTAGAATGTAATACCCTCGAAAATTTTCAGGGGTTAAATTGAAATGTTCCAAAATTATGGGGGCTATTTTGTAATTTTCCCAAACTTAGTACCCGCTGATCGTTAGGAGGATTGTGATATCAGGAGAAGTGAGCATGAGAAGGTAGTTTCTTTCAAATCAAGGGAAGTAAATTGTACATACTATAAAGATAGAAATTTATATTTTACCTAAAAAGTTTCATAAACTTCACTTATATGCTACCTAAAAAGTTTCATAAACTTCACTTACCCCCCCCCCAAATGGCATTTTCTCATGAACCATAGTGACACCTCAACCTTTGAGGTGTCACCACCTCATCCACTGAGAAAGTACTCGAGAAACTTCTCATTTGCAACCAAAAGCACACAAAAGAAACAGAGACAACAACAGCCTCTTCTTCTTCATCACCGACCACCAAGATGACCACCACTATTCGACCACCACCACTCCATCTCCGTGCGAGCTGCTACTATCAGAGAAATCCCCTCGATTTGGGGAAAAGAATACCCAAATTAATTTGGTGAACGGTGGAGTAATGAGAGAGCTATTCGGGTAAGGTCACGTAGAGCCCTAGCTGGGAAATTCGTTAATTCTCTTCTACTGTTAGCACTCATCGGTTAACTCCTCCTCCTTTGTGATCGCGAGGTATTGGCGCTTCCGGGGGTGGGTTTTCTTGCCAGAAGCTAGGAGGAACATCGCCGGTTTATGCGAAGTCTCGTCCGAGCTGGTGTAAGTTTCGGGTTCTTGCTCAGTTTGCAACCATTTTCACTTCTTGTTGTTGCATAACGTCCGTAGGGGTGTCACGGTTCATATTAAATCAAACAAATTAGCCCAGAACATGATTTCAAGTAAGTTTGAATGATGTGTTCTTCGTTTTTCGGGCCAACCTTCGCCGGTATCTGCACTAGCTGTCGGAGGCAGCGGGGGCTTAGTTTTTACTTAATTTTCTCTTGAATTTACTTGGGAATTCTCCCTGGAACCCCCTGAGACCATTTCAAGTGTCGATCTTTGACTGTAACAAGGCTTTGCATGGGTTTGAACCGATCAACCCGTCGTTTCTCCGGTGATGAAGCACCCTTATAACTCAGTCGTTATAAGCCCATTTTGAGTGTTTCGTGGTCATACTTATTCCTTGGAGTACCTTCTACATTTTATAATAATCTGAACTACTGATTTAAAATCTAAACCCCCTGAAAATCTAGGTAAAGACCCTAGGTATGTGTTGGAGTTGAACTGTGTTCTTGAGGGAGTAAAACTCATGTTCACATTCTGCACTTAGTGTCAAATTTGAAGGCCTGTAAGTTGCTTTCTAATTGATGGATTTTGGTGAGGTTGATTCCTGTCTAAAGTTCATGTATAAGGCTACAATTCTCTTATAGATTTTCTCTCCTGGAACACACTCTAAAGGAAATAAAAATTGAGTTAAACTTGGCAGAAATTCTGTGTGCAAACAATGCTATTCATGTTTAATACTTAACCTGCATTTTGTTCTCAACTCTAAACTCCTATAACTCATTCTCTGTTTGGACTTTTGATTCAAAACTTGAATCTAGTTTCTCTATTAACCTACCACTACAACTTTCATATAATTTTTAATCTTTCAAGACACTCTCGAAGCCAACTCAAATTAGCCTCCAAGTTGCTACAAATTATGTCGGAAGTCGTCTCAAATATTGGCTAAGTATAGAACCAAGCTTGAATTTGTCAAACTTTGATATGTCATATCTTTTTGAATATATGGAGTTTCTCTGATATTCAATATGTCCTGGAATCCCTGTTCAACCAGCCACACAACTCTATTATCTGATTTTCCAAACTCTTCTTCAATTGATCATAATATGGCTTTAAAGTTGGTTGTTCGAGCTAATTTCTCTAAGGTGTCGACTTCCAATTTTTCAGTCAGAATGACCTTTCTAGTCTTCACATCCTTGAGAAAAGTTGATGACGTGGTTATTCTGCATCCGATTGTCAAATTTGACCAAGTTGGCCTCCCTAGAAAACTCAGTTTGACCAAACTGTATTAGAGGGGCAAAATAGTAATTTCACTTAAAAGTTGTGTCACGTTGGAATCAATGTCTTGGAGCTATAAGCATTACTTGTTTAGGTATTTAGAGTTATAATAAACTACTTTGGGTCAATATTAACCAAGACAACTGTTAGGGGGTCTTTTTGAAATTTTGCAAAACTTTAGGGGCCTAAGTGCAAATACCTAAAGTTGTTGTTTTCTATCCTAATACTACCTGACGGTGTTAAAAATGACGATTGCGTACTGTTAAGCTTAATCTGACTTGGTAGGGAACTCTGGCCCAGTTAGGGGCTAAAGTACAATTTAATTAAACATTAGAGACTTGAGTTTAATAATCAAAACCTGAGAGACAATCTTAAGTGAACAGCTTGGAGACTTAATAACTCGTGAGACTGGCCTACTAGGTATAATTGGGGTGGAGGTTCAGGAACAATCGGTGGCTGTACTGATAAGACCGAGGCTTCATGGGCTAAATAGTCATTCTAGGCTAGACAGCTGGCATGACTCTTGCATATGCATTTTACCTCACTAATGAGGATAAGTACTAATAATTATATGTGTAATTATATGTGTAGAGGCTGCTAGATTAGAAAGTTAGCATCGCTGATCAGGAATACTAAGCAGGCTATCAGGTAAGCATATGAATGCTTATTTACCATCGAATAATGCTAGATAAGATGTATGCATGTCTCTGTGAATGGAAAACACGGAAATCGTGGTATAACAGGAAGGCTTGTCTCGGACATCTATATATATTCACATGAATCAGTTAAGTATGGGTATCATTCATAATTGTTTGGGAATTCTTATTTAATAATAACAGATTCCTGTACCCTTGTCCTCTGTATGGTCAAATATTTATGGGACCCGTACGACGGGCTTGATACAATTATGGGACCCGTTCTACGGGCTTTACATTCAAGACCTACGGGCTCAGCCGGTACATCGCTAGCTCCCGACTGGTAGGCAACTAGTACTACCCTCTGAACTGACGATCCAGTAGGGGGTGTGCACACTTAAGGTCTAGTTTGTCTTGGTGGATTAATGGGTGGTACAGGAATGAGGAAATGAATATGGAAATCTTGTAACTGTGTTATCGGATGACTGGAGTCATTGAAATAGAAATATATTTATTATCTGATGTGGGTCAGATTACTGAGACATATTCTTTAGAAGTACGGGTTATACGTTTTCAAATCTGTTTATATCTACTATTATAGATTCTATTTTATGGCAATCTGACGTCGTAACGTCACTACCTTCTATTCTTGGCAGGTGATGTGCGGGTAGTTGGGAAGCAGACAAACACTTAGAATATTATATGCCAGAGTATGCTAGTGGTTATAGTAAGTTTTATCTAAATTCCAGTTTCTTTAATTCCGTCTTGTAACAGAACCGTTAGAGTTAGTCTCCGTGCTGAGCATTTCCGTGCTTAGCGGAGGACACCTTCAGAGAGTCTGGGGAATCCAATAGTAATTCTTCAGTACTATAGGATGGGGGTGTTACAGATGGTATCATAGCATTGGTTCTGTGAAGAGACAGAATTGGAAACTTATGATAATAGGTGGATAGTGATTTAAAAACTATAATTTAATAGGAATCAAGACAAAAACGAGAATAGGATGGTCGGGAAGAGCAATGACGAGAGAGCTATGTGTGCATGTTTGGGGCCAAATAGGCCTAAACAGTTGGGATCTAAGGGGGAGATTCACATGCAGTTGCACTACTATTCATAACAGGTATACTGCATGTTTCTAAAGGAGATAACGAATAATGGATGGGAAAAACAGTACTAAGATAATATGCTACCGGGATGATCCAGAAACTTGATGGAGGGGGTTGATATTGATCCTGCACGGTGGAAATACGGCTAATACATCAAGTAGGATATTTGTGAATATCAGATATGTCAGCCAGGAGAGATGGCATATGATTGGATGGGAAACCCTTGAAATAAATACTTATCAAATAGCATAGTTGGACAGAAACTGAGGTAGTTAAGTAGGTATTTTGTCTTGTAGATGGATGACCTTGTTTGGCATCCTAAGGTTGTATACGACATCTAGGGAACCAAATAAGTAATGGTTAATGATCTGCTGGTAGACAAAGTAGATGGGTAGAACGTGAAGACGTGGCAGTAAATCCTATTAAGATAAGGATAAGAGATTGGATACGCGTATTTCAGAACAGTGGATAAGGCAGGGTGGGTTTACGAAGTAATTAAGAGGTTGGTCATATTCTATCAGGTATATTCTTGGGATGGGGAGTAGAATCAGGAGAGGATCGTGACAAGCAAACGAGGCTCGTTTTGAGTGGTGTTAACAGAAACATGGAAATATTTGAGAGATTGAGTAAAGTACGTGGAAGTAAGAGAATATTGTTAAGGGAATTTATATGTCATGTTTAAGTAGTGAAAGGAGTGGTCAACACATCAATTTAAGGAATACAATGGTCCACTAGGAGTGATAAGAATGAGATGAGTCTCATTAAGAATATGGTTGAGGGCTTAATGAGCTATCTCGCTCTCAGAGAAACTTTTAACAAGGTTGTTCGGGAATACATGTAGTGGTTTACAGTAATGGGTTGTTCGAGGTTACAACGATGGTTAAACTTAGCAAAATACTGCAGATGATGAAACAATCTTGGGCAACGGAAGCGTGACATGGTACATAATAAGGGGAATATGATATAGTTGAACATCCTTCCGGAGTCTTAGGGACTAACGTAAGGTAATGAAGGAAAATAACTTTTGGGCGCTTGTAACTCTGTCTGGAGATCGATATGGGAATCTTAAGTGTTGATTATAAGTATGTTATAGTTCCTTGTGCAGAAGAATATTTCAGTAGAATCTAAAAAGTAACCGGTAATCCGCAGAGATTGAGGCTAATGGGTGCAAGATACTTGAAGAAGTACGACCTGTGAGACAAGGCCGTCAAAGGATCGGAATATCTGAGCAATGAGAGGCAGAACAACATCAAAAGAGTACTATATGAAGGCTACATGAGAATATAGAGTCAAAACTTATCATATCTTCTGGTTACTGAAGAACAGACAGAGCAAACAAAGGTCACGCGTGTACCTTAGAAAGGAAATGGTATGAATGACTGAACTAGTACTAAGAAGAATTCGTATATGGTAACAAAACGATATCGCATAACAAATTAAACAATTAATAAGAGGGGTATGTAGTCTAAGATCTTCGGGGACGAAGATTATTTTAAGGGAGGTAGAATGTAATACCCTCGAAAATTTTCAGGGGTTAAATTGAAATGTTCCAAAATTATGGGGGCTATTTTGTAATTTTCCCAAACTCAGTACCCGCTGATCGTTAGGAGGATTGTGATATCAGGAGAAGTGAGCATGAGAAGGTAGTTTCTTTCAAATCAAGGGAAGTAAATTGTACATACTATAAAGATTGAAATTCAATATTCTACCTAAAAAGTTTCATAAACTTCACTTATATGCTACCTAAAAAGTTTCATAAACTTCACTTACCCCCCCCCCCCCAAATGGCATTTTCTCATGAACCTTAGTGACACCTCAACCTTTGAGGTGTCACCACCTCATCCAATGAGAAAGTACTCGAGAAACTTCTCATTCGCAACCAAAAGCACACAAAAAAAACAGAGACAACAACAGCCTCTTCTTTTTCATCACCGACAACCAAGATGACCACCACTATTCGACCACCACCACTCCATCTCCGTGCGAGCTACTACTATCAGAGAAATCCCCTCGATGTGGGGAAAAATATACCCAAATTAATTCGGTGAACGATAAAGTAATGAGAGAGGTGTTCGGGTAAGGTCACGTAGAGCCCTAGCTGGGAAATTCGTTAAATTCTCTTCTACTGTTAGCACTCATCGGTTAACTCCTCCTCCTTTGTGATCGCGAGGTATTGGCGCTTCCAGGGGTGGGTTTTCTTGCCAGAAGCTAGGAGGAACATCGCCGGTTTATGCGAAGTCTCGTCGGAGCTGGTGTAAGTTTCGGGTTCTTGCTCAGTTTGCAACCATTTTCACTTCTTGTTGTTGCATAACGTCCGTAGGGGTGTCACGGTTCATATTAAATCAAACAAATTAGCCCAGAACATGATTTCAAGTAAGTTTATATGATGTGTTCTTCGTTTTTTGGGCCAACCTTCGCCGGTATCTGCACTAGCTGTCGGAGGCAGCGGGGGCTTAGTTTTTACTTAATTTTCTCTTGAATTTACTTAGGAATTCTCCCTGGAACCCCCTGAGCCCATTTCAAGTGTCGATCTTTGACTGTAACAAGGCTTTTCATGGGTTTGAACAGATCAACCCGTCGTTTCTCCGGTGATGAAGCACCCTTATAACTCAGTAGTTATAAGCCCATTTGGAGTAATTCGTGGTCATACTTATTCCTTGGAGTACCTTCTACATTGTTATAATAATCTGAACTACTGATTTAAAATCTAAACCCCCTGAAAATCTAGGTAAAGACCCTAGGTATGTGTTGGAGTTGAGCTGTGTTCTTGAGGGAGTAAAACTCATGTTCACATTCTGCACTTAGTGTCAAATTTGAAGGCCTGTAAGTTGCTTTCTAATTGATGGATTTTGGTGAGGTTGATTCCTGTCTAAAGTTCATGTATAAGGCTACAATTCTCTTATAGATTTTCTCTCCTGGAACACACTCTAAAGGAACTAAAAATTGAGTTAAACTTGGCTGCAATACTGTGTGCAAACAATGCTTTCATGTTTAATACTTAACCTGCATTTTGTTCTCAACTCTAAACTCCTATAACTCATTCTCTGTTTGGAATTTTGATTCAAAACTTGAACCTAGTTTCTCTATTAACCTACCACTACAACTTTCATATAATTTTTAATCTTTCAAGACACTCTCGAAGCCAACTCAAATTAACCTCCAAGTTGCTACAAATTATGTCGGAAGTCGTCTCAAATATTGGCTAAGTATAGAACCGAGCTTGAATTTGTCAAACTTTGATATGTCATATCTTTTTGAGTATATGGAGTTTCTCTGATATTCAATGTCCTGGAATCCCTGTTCAACCAGCCACACAACTCTATTATCTGATTTTTCAAACTCTTCTTCAATTGATCATAATATGGCTTCAAAGTTGGTTGTTCGTGCTAATTTCTCTAAGGTGTCGACTTCCAATTTTTCAGTCCAAATGACCTCTCTAGTCTTCACATCCTTGAGAAAAGTTGATGACGTGGTTATTCTGCATCCGATTGTCAAATTTGACCAAGTTGGCCTCCCTAGAAAACTCAGTTTGACCAAACTGTATTAGAGGGGCCAAATAGTAATTTCACTTAAAAGTTGTGTCAAGTTGGAATCAATGTCTTGGAGCTATAAGCATTACTTGTTTAGGTATTTAGAGTTATAATAAACTACTTTGGGTCAATATTAACCAAAACAACTGTTAGGGGGTCTTTTTGAAATTTTGAAAAAATTTAGGGGCCTAAGTGCAAATACCTAAAATTGTAGTTTTCTATCCTAATACAACCTGACGGTGTTAAAAATGACGATTGCATACTGTTAAGCTTAATGTGACTTGGTAGGGAACTCTGGCCCAGTTAGGGGCTAAAGTACAATTTAATTAAACATTAGGGACTTGAGTTTAATAATCAAAACCTGAGAGACAATCTTAAGTGAACAGCTTGGAGACTTAATAACTCGTGAGACTGGCCTACTAGGTATAATTGGGGTGGGGGTTCAGGAACAATCGGTGGCTGTACTGATAAGACCGAGGCTTCATGGGTTAAATAGTCATTCTAGGCTAGACAGTTGGCATGACTCTTGCATATGCATTTTACCTCACTAATGAAGATAAGTACTAATAATTATATGTGTAATTATATGTGTAGAGGCGGCTAGGTTAGAAAGTTAGCATCGCTGATAAGGAATACTAAGCAGGCTATCAGGTAAGCGTATGAATGCTTATTTACCATCGAATAATGCTAGATAAGATGTATGCATGTCTCTGTGAATGGAAAACACGGAAATCGTGGTATAACAGGAAGGTTTGTCTCGGACATATATATATATATATATATATATATATATATATATATATATTCACATGAATCAGGCAAGTATGGGTATGATTCATAATTGTTTGGGAATTCTTATTTAATAATAACAGATTCCTGTACCCTTGTCCTCTGTATGGTCAAATATTTATGGGACCCGTACGACGGGCTTGATACAATCATGGGACCCGTTCTACGGGCTTTACATTCACGACCTACGGGCTCAGCCGGTACATCGCTAGCTCCCGACTGGTAGGCAACTAGTACTACCCTCTAGACTGACGATCCAGTAGGGGGTGTGCACACTTAAGGTCTAGTTTGTCTTGGTGGATTAATGGGTGGTACATGAATGAGGAAATGAATATGGAAATCTCGTAACTGTGTTATCGGATGACTGGAGTTACTGGAATAGAAATACATTTACTATCTGATGTGGGTCAGATTACTGAGACATATTCTTTACAAGTACGGGTTATACGTTTTCAAATCTGTTTATTTCTACTATTACAGATTCTATTTTATGGCAATCTGACGTCGTAACGTCACTACCTTCTATTCTTGGCAGGTGATGTGCGGGTAGTTGGGAAGCAGACAAACACTTAGAATATTATACGCCAGAATATGCTAATGGTTATAGTAAGTTTTATCTAAATTCCAGTTTCTTTAATTCCGTCTTGTAACAGAACCGTTAGAGTTAGTCTCCTTGCTGAGCTTTTCCGTGCTTAGCGGAGGACACCTTCAGAGAGTCTGGGGAATCCAATAGTAATTCTTCAGTACTCTAGGATGGGGGTGTTACAGATGGTATCAGAGCATTGGTTTTGTGAAGAGACAGAATTGGAAACTTATGATAATAGGTGCGTAGTGATTTAAAAACTATTATTTGATAGGAATCAAGACAAAAACGAGAATAGGATGGTCGGGAAGAGCAATGACGAGAGATATATGTGTGCATGTTTGGGGCCAAATAGGCCTAAACAGTTGGGATCTAAGGGGGAGATTCACATGTAGTTGCACTACTCTTCATAACAGGTATACTGCATGTTTCTAAAGGAGATAACGAATAATGGATGGAAAAAACAGTACTAGGATAATCTGCTACCCGGATGATCCAGAAACTTGATGGAGGGGGTTGATATGGATCCTGCACGGTGGAAATACGGCTAATACATCTAGTAGGATAATTGTGAATATCAGATATGTCAGCCGGGAGAGATGGCATATGATTGGATGGGAAACGCTTGAAATAAATACTTATCAAATAGCATAGTTGGACAGAAACCGAGGTAGTTAAGTAGGTATTTTGTCTTGTAGATGGATGACCTTGTTTGGCATCCTAAGGTTGTAAACGACATCTAGGGAACCAAATAAGTAATGGTTAATGATCCGCTGGTAGACAAAGTAGATGGGTATACCGTGAAGACGTGGCAGTAAATCCTATTAAGATAAGGATAAGAGATTGGATACGCGTATTTCAGAACAGTGGATAAGGCAGGGTGGGTTTACGAAGTTATTAAGAGGTTGGTCATATTCTATCAGGTATATTCTTGGGATGGGGAGTAGAATCAGGAGAGGATCGTGACAAGCAAACAAGGCTCGTTTTGAGTGGTATTAACAGAAACAGGGAAATATTTGAGAGATTGAGTAAAGTACGTGGAAGTAAGAGAATATTGTTAAGGGAATTTATATGTCATGTTTAAGTAGTGAAAGGAGTGGTCAACACATCAATTTAAGGAGTACAATGGTTCAGTAGGAGTGATAAGAATGAGAGGAGTCTCATTAAGAATATGGTTGAGGGCTTAATGAGATATCTCGCTCTCAGAGAAACTTTTAACAAGGTTGTTCGGGAATACATGTAGTGGTTTAAAGTAACGGGTTGTTCGAGGTGACAACGATGGTTAAACTTAGCAAAATACTGCAGATGATGAAACAATCTTGGGCAACGGAAGCGTAACATGGTACATAATAAGGGGAATATGATATAGTTGAACATCCTTCCGGAGTCTTAGGGACTAACGTAAGGTAATGAAGGAAAATAACTTTTGGGCGCTTGTAACTCTGTCTGGAGATCGATATGGGAATCTTAAGTGTTGATTATAAGTATGTTACAGTTCCTTGTGCAGAAGAATATTTCAGTAGAATCTAAAAAGTAACCGGTAATCCGCAGAGATTGAGGCTAATGGGTACAAGATACTTGAAGAAGTACGACATGTGAGACAAGGCCGTCAAAGGATCGGAATATCTGAGCAATGAGAGGCAGAACAACATCAGAAGAGTACTATATGAAGGCTACATGAGAATATAGAGTCAAAACTTATCATATCTTCTGGTTACTGACGAACAGACGGAGCAAACAAAGGTCACGCATGTACCTTGGAAAGGAAATGGTATGAATGACTGAACTAGTACTAAGAAGAATTCGTATATGGTAACAAAACGATATCGCATAACAAATTAAACAATTAATAAGAGGGGTATGTAGTAGTCTATGATCTTCGGGGACGAAGATTATTTTAAGGGGTGTAGAATGTAATACCCTCGAAAATTTTCAGGGGTTAAATTGAAATGTTCCAAAATTATGGGGGCTATTTTGTAATTTTCCCAAACTCAGTACCCGCTGATTGTTAGGAGGATTGTGATATCAGGAGAAGTGAGCATGAGAAGCTAGTTTCGATCAAATCAAGGGAAGTAAATTGTACATACTATAAAGATAGAAATTTATATTCTACCTAAAAAGTTTCATAAACTTCACTTATATGCTACCTAAAAAGTTTCATAAACTTCACTTACCCCCCCCCCCAAATGGAATTTTCTCATGAACCTTAGTGACACCTCAACCTTTGAGGTGTCACCACCTCATCCACTGAGAAAGTACTCGAGAAACTTCTCATTTGCAACCAAAAGCACACAAAAAAAACAGAGACAACAACAGCCTCTTCTTCTTCGTCACCGACCACCAAGATGACCACCACTATTCGACCAACACCACTCCATCTCCGTGCGAGCTGCTACTATCAGAACTCCCCTCGATGTGGGGAAAAATATACCCAAATTAATTTGGTGAACGGTGGAGTAATGAGAGAGGTATTCGGGTAAGGTCACGTAGAGCCCTAGCTGGGAAATTCGTTAAATTCTCTTCTACTGTTAGCACTCATCGGTTAAATCCTCCTCCTTTGTGATCGCGAGGTATTGGCGCTTACAGGGGTAGGTTTTCTTGCCAGAAGCTAGGATGAACATCGCCGATTTATGCGAAGTCTCGTCGGAGCTGGTGTAAGTTTCGGGTTCTTGCTCAGTTTGCAACCATTTTCAATTCTTGTTGTTGCATAACGTCCGTAGGGGTGTCACGGTTCATATTAAATCAAACAAATTAGCCCAGAACATGATTTCAAGTAAGTTTGAATGATTTGTTCTTCGTTTTTCGGGCCATCCTTCGCCGGTATTTGCACTAGCTGTCGGAGGCAGCGAGGGCTTATTTTTTACTTAATTTTCTCTTTAATTTACTTAGTAATTCTCCCTGGAACCCCCTGAGCCCATTTCAAGTGTCGATCTTTGACTGTAACAAGGCTTTGCATGGGTTTGAACCGATCAACCCGTCGTTTCTCCGGTGATGAAGCACCCTTATAACTCAATCGTTATAAGCCCATTCAGAGTGATTCGTTGTCATACTTATTCCTTGGAGTACCTTCTACAATGTTATAATAATCTGAACTACTGATTAAAATCTAAACCCCCTGAAAATCTAGGTAAAGACCCTAGGTATGTGTTGGAGTTGAACTGTGTTCTTGAGGGAGTAAAACTCATGTTCACATTCTGCACTTAGTGTCAAATTTGAAGGCCTGTAAGTTGCTTTCTAATTGATGGATTTTGGTGAGGTTGATTCCTGTCTAAAGTTCATGTATAAGGCTACAATTCTCTTATAGATTTTCTCTCCTGGAACACACTCTAAAGGAACTAAAAATTGAGTTAAACTTGGCTGCAATTCTGTGTGCAAACAATGCTATTCATGTTTAATACTTAACCTGCATTTTGTTCTCAACTCTAAACTCCTATAACTCATTCTCTGTTTGGAATTTTGATTCAAAACTTGAACCTAGTTTCTCTATTAACCTACCACTACAACTTTTGTATAATTTTTAATCTTTCGAGACACTCTCGAAGCCAACTCAAATTAGCCTCCAAGTTGCTACAAATTATGTCGGAAGTTGTCTCAAATATTGGCTAAGTATAGAACCAAGCTTGAATTTGTCAAACTTTGATATGTCATGTCTTTTTGAATATATGGAGTTTCCCTGATATTAAATATGTCCTGGAATCCCTGTTCAACCAGCCACACAACTCTATTATCTGATTTTCCAAACTCTTCTTCAATTGATCATAATCTGGCTTCAAAGTTGGTTGTTCGTGCTAATTTCTCTAAGGTGCCGACTTCCAATTTTTCAGTCAAAATGACCTTTCTAGTCTTCACATCATTGAGAAAAGTTGATGACGTGGTTATTCTGCATCCGATTGTCAAATTTGACCAAGTTGACCTCCCTAGAAATCTCAGTTTGACCAAACTGTGTTAGAGGGGCAAAATAGTAATTTTACTTAAAAGTTGTGTCAAGTTGGAATCAATGTTTTGGATCTATAAGCATGACTTGTTTAGGTATTTAGAGTTATAATAAACTACTTTGGGTCAATATTAGCCAAGACAATTGTTAGGGGGTCTTTTTGAAATTTCACAAAAGTTTAGGGGCCTAAGTGCAAATACCTAAAGTTGTAGTTTTCTATCCTAATACTACCTGACGGTGTTAAAAATGAAGATTGCATACTGTTAAGCTTAATCTGACTTGGTAGGGAACTCAGGCCCAGTTAGGGGCTAAAGTGCAATTTAATTACTTATAGGGACTTGAGTTTAATAATCAAAACCTGAGAGACAATCTTAAGTGAACAGCTTGGAGACTTAATAACTCGTGAGACTGGCCTACTAGGTATAATTGGGGTTGGGGGTTCAGGAACAATCGGTGGCTGTACTGATAAGACCGAGGCTTCATGGGCTAAATAGTCATTCTAGGCTAGACAGCTGGCATGACTTTTGCATATGCATTTTACCTCACTAATGAGGATAAGTACTAATAATTATATGTGTAATTATATGTGTAGAGGCTGCTAGGTTAGAAAGTTAGCATCGCTGATCAGGAATACTAAGCAGGCTATCAGGTAAGCATATGAATGCTTATTTACCATCGAATAATGCTAGATAAGATGTATGCATGTCTCTGTGAATGGAAAACACGGAAATCGTGGTATAACAGGAAGGCTTGTCTCGGACATCTATATATATTCACATGAATCAGGTAAGTATGGGTATGATTCATAATTGTTTGGGAATTCTTATTAAATAATAACAGATTCCTGTACCCTTGTCCTCTGTATGGTCAAATATTTATGGGACCCGTACGACGGGCTTGATACAATTATGGGACCCGTTCTACGGGCTTTACATTCACGGCCTACGGGCTCAGTCGGTACATCGCTAGCTCCCGACTGGTAGGCAACTAGTACTACCCTCTGGACTTACGATCCAGTAGGGGGTGTGCACACTTAAGGTCTAGTTTGTCTTGGTGGATTAATGGGTGGTACAGGAATGAGGAAATGAATATGGAAATCTCGTAACTGTGTTATCGGATGACTGGAGTCACTGGAATAGAAATACATTTACTATCTGATGTGGGTCAAATTACTGAGACATATTCTTTACAAGTACGGTTTATACGTTTTCAAATCTGTTTATATCTACTATTATAGATTCTATTTTATGGAAATCTGACGTCGTAACGTCACTACCTTCTATTCTTGGCAGGTGATGTGCGGGTAGTTGGGAAGCAGACAAACACTTAGAATATTATACGCCAGAGTATGCTAATGGTTATAGTAAGTTTTATCTAAATTCCAGGCTCTTTAATTCCGTCTTGTAACATAACCGTTAGAGTTAGTCTCCTTGCTGAGCATTTCCGTGCTTAGCACCTTCAGAGAGTCTGGGGAATCCAATAGTAATTCTTCAGTACTCTAGGATGGGGGTGTTACAGCAGAAGCCTTACCATTAATAATAACTTGGTAAGAAAGTGGATACACATTGAAAGATGAGACAAATGAAATGTGAAGGAAAATGCATTTGATGAAGAGTGGCTTCTAAGAAGTCCCATCTAACCCTATCAAATGCTTTGGAGACATCCACCTTCAGAGCTCCTAACTTTTTGTGATTGGGGGAATTGGCTTTATGGATGGTGTAAACAAGATCTGGTGCGATGAGTAAGTTATCTTGTATAAGTCGTCCTGGAACAAAGCCATTTTGATTCCAGGAGACAAGGGAGGGAAGAACAATTTTGAGTCTATTAACCAGAACTTTTGCTATAATCTTGTAGAAGACATTGCATAAGCTGATAGGTCTATAGTCATTAGCTGTAGTAGGATTATTAACTTTAGGAAGAAGCACAATAACAGTTTTATTGAGTTCTTTCAACATATGGCCAGAGTTAAGAAAGGAGAGAATAGCAGAAGTAATCTGCTCTGATATGATGGGCCAAGCTTTCTGAAAGAAAATTGCTTGCATCCCATCTGGATCAGGAGCTTTAAGTGGTGAAAAAGAAAAGACTGCATTTTTAACTTCAGAAGCTGAAAAGGGAGCGGAGAGAAGGGATTGCTGATCTGTTGTTAACGTTTTTTTGATGTTAAAAAGAAGATCAAAGGCATACAAATTGTTATTTTCTGAAATGAATTCTTGATAAGAGGGTGAAGGTTCAGAATAAATGTTTTTGAAATGGTTAACAAAAACCAAAGAGATTTGGAGAGGGTCAGTTAAGACAGTACCCTGAGGGTTTTGAATAGCTCTGATGGAATTAGTTTGCCTTCTAATTTTGGTATAAGCATGAAAGAATTTGGTATTCTTATTACCATCTCTAAGCCAGGAGCATCTGGCTCTTTGAGCTCAGAATGTTTCTTCACATTTTAATAAAGTAAGAAGTTCAGCTTTTTCTGAAGAAAGACATTTTGAGAGAGAGGAAAATTATTTTGAAGAGAGCAAATATCCTTTTTGACTTGTTTAATCCTGTTATTAAGGCTAGGTTTATTTTTAGCCCATGTTCTAAGGGCTTGAAGACAAATGAAGAGCTTTTTAGCAACACTGTAACTAGGTGAACCAGGAATATGCAAGTTCCAAACAAAAGAGATAAGCTCAAAGGCAGCTTCAAAGTTTAACCACCATGCTTCAAATTTGGGATAAGAATACCCAACATGCAAAGAGGGATTAACAAAGTTGAGTAAATTGGAGAATGATCAGAAACAGACATGCCTAATGTGGATACATAAAGATCATGAAAAAGGTTTAGAAGGCCTAGATTACACCACGCTCTATCTAATCTCTCAAAGGTGGGTGTGGAGGAGGTTCTGTTATTGGACCAAGTAAACCAAGGACCACAGTTACAAACCTCTATCAAATTCCAGTTGATAAAATAAAGAAAAGAGTTAGCTCCCCTGAGATTAGAGGCTCTTGGACCAGTTTTATCTTGTTGGTAAACAGCCTGATTAAAATCCCCAATAAGAACCAGTGGTTCATTGATGGGGAGAACTTTATTAAAATCATTCCACACATCATCTCTTTCTTCATAATAGGGGGAACCATACACTAATCCAAGGTGCCATTGACCCCTAATGTTATCAGAGACCTTAAGGAGTAGCAAGTTAAGAGAAGAGTAACTAACCGAACAACTCAGAGAAGAATTACTCCAAGCACACCAGAGTCCACCTCTAGAGTTATTAGGATCGACTCCAAAAGTGGAATCAAAGCCTAGTTTACGAAATTTATTATTTAAAAAAGCAACTTCGTTTTTAGTTTCTGACAAGAAGATTAGAGAGGGCTTATGGTTTGCAAAGTTTTATGGTTTGAAAAATCAAATATGTGTTTTGTTGGAATATGATAATTTTGAATTTTGAGTTTTTGACATTTATGTTAGTAAAAAAATGAGTAGAATATGAGTTTTACAAATTTTAGTTCGAGATTTAGGTTAGCTTTAGATTGAGGTTACCAAACATGCCTATAAACTCCTGGCAATATTGGTCCAGTACAACAAACCCACAACAAACACGTTCCTTCTTCCTACGTTGGATGAGTAAAATAATTGATGTTATCAGTGGTCGAAAGTTTCATATAGTGGTACCATACCACTCCGTCCCACCTCTAATGCACCATTCAGACTTTTTTCACCCCTAACTGGGTCACTTTGACCCGATAATTTAGATCGCGAAACGATGTAATTTGTTGAAATTTTTTATGGGCTTCTACAATAACAGCTATTCTACAACACTACGAAAAAATTATCTAAAAATTATAAAGTTTTGCTATCCAAATCATCGGGTCAACGTAACTCAGTGAATAGTTACAAAAATTCAAATGGTGCAAAAGAGGTGGAATGGAGTGGTATGACAAACATGTTCTTATGTTGGGGACCTCCATCTAAAACAATGGAAAACCATCCTATACATTTAGCTGTCAATCACACTCATGGTTGATGATCCTAGCCGTTCAATCCAACCACCACCTTGCGGGCACAGGCTGGAGAAACGGCACCATCTCAGTCGGAAGCGACGACCATGGCTACAGGTGAAATAAGAGTCTGTTTGACGACCATGGCTACAGGCAGAGGGAGTACCACTCTGATTCTTTTCATTCTACCCGTTTGACTTAATTGTATCACTACTAGTAAGAGGCACGTGTGTTGCACGTGATAGTTTTAGTTTATTTAGGCTCTGTTAGTTTGCAGTAAAATATTTTACAAGGAAAAATATTCTACGCGTAAAATACATTGTGTGAAAAAAATTTCTTTGCAATTATTTCGCGTCTGGTTGACACTTGCCAAAACATTGGGCTGTGATGGCAGGGTCAGTGATGGGTGGCAGCGAAGGTGATGGGTTGTGGTGGTTATGTTGGGTATCATGTGTGAGCGGTTTGTCCTACATCGGGATGTTCGACATGATGTCCATGGTTAATATAGTATGATTTGGGCCTTAACTCATAAGGTTGACCTTTTGGATAAGTGGATGTCCTAAATCATACTATGATGCTCCTCTCTCGCGGTGTTTAATATCCCTACAAGTGGTATCAGAGCCGATGGTTCGTGCGCGCTGCCGTGGTGAATCAAAATGGTGAGATGTGTGGTGTTCTCATGGATGGGTGTTTCATGAATGGTGGACTAGGTTCATTCAGACAGTCAAATTTCTGTGTTGCTCCAGCAGGTGGTCTGGCAGATGGTGGTCCGGTGCACTCTCACAAAGGCGATTCCAAAAAAATTCGGTGAATGCTTCCGGGCGAGGGGGAGCATGTTGAAGGGGTAACACATGAAGGGGGAGATTGCTCGGTATCACGTGTGAGCGGTTTGTCCCACATCGGGATATTGGACATGATGTCCATGGTTAATATAGTATGATTTGGGCCCTAACTCATAAGGTTAACATTTTGGGTAAGTGGGTGTTCCAAATCATACTATGGTGCTCCTCTCGCGGTGTTTAATCTGCCTACAAGTTATTGGTGGTGGATATGAGTTGTTGTTGTGCTCCTTCACTCTCCAAAAATGGCTTACGGATTTGTAATGTGTGAATCATTTTACATCATTTGAGGGAAAATATTTTACAAGAAACTATTTTACCTCCAACCAAACAACACCAAAACAAGGGAAATCATTTGACAGAAAAATGTTTTACCACCAACCAAACGGAGCCTTAGTAAAAAATACACCATCTATCTGTAACCTATTAGCCATCTTGATTCACCAAGCAAGCTTTCGGGCGAGGATATCAATGAATTCTAAATATAATCTATAGGAATATTGGTGGACCCTAGTGAGTATAGATGTAACTTACTGAGTGGTGTAGAGCGTCACGTGCCATTTTAACGTGGTGCTCTTGGAGCAACTATTTTTTTGTATACAACTTAAACAAAGTTCAGTTTTTATTTTTCATTGCTAGAAATTTGAAGTCAGCGAAAGCTACCTTACGAACAATTTTAAGCCAAATCTCGTTGATTTAGTAGATAAACATCATATATGCTTGGGAACAAGAAGCATTGGAATCAATATCCTAAACACAAGGCATTGCTACCAAATTCTGCTACAATAAGGGAAATTCACCTATATAATTAATCCCAGTTCGAGTTATTTCTTCGAGTGGCTCGTGTGTGAGTGTTGGCAGAGTAGATAGATATCTTCACAAAATAGTTCCAATCTAACTGGAACGTGTGAATAGTATACACCATAGAAGGTGTTAGTTCAAGGTATATTTAATTGCACGTAATTAAATTTTATATATTACTAGTAAGGGACACGTGCGTTGCACGTGGAAGATTTCGTATAAATGAAAACACCATTTAATCTAATTATAACTTAGAAAAAAATTATGAAGTGCTAGTGGACTGGGGAAGAGGTAAAGTATAAATTTAAAATTTGTCATGCCCATGACTATAGCAGGGCAAGGTAAATCACGTCATCTGTATGCTTCTGTTCTCGGCTTAATATACCACATTCTTATGGTGGAGCCTATCTCTTGAACTCTGATAAATGTATGTTTACACAAACAAATGTGTATTTCAAAAGAGTGCAACACAAACATTGTTAAAGGGTAAACTATATAGAAGATCTCCCTTATGGTAACAGTACAACCATCAAATCAAATGCAACAAAATATCATGCATTCTTCTCTATAAAAATTGCATTAAAAATCAGAAAAAAATAATAACAACAACTTCTATTAACCAGCAATAAAACAACAAACTTAATAAACTATACTCCGGCCAAGAAGACATGAATGCCAATCATGTCTTGCATATATCATAATACAACTAATATTATAACTGGTTGGCTGAAATGAAGCACGATGACTTCTTTGTGATATCTTTCAATATATCATAGAAATCAAAATTAAATAACCATATATGCCCTTGTACACACTTTCTGAGGAAGTTTGAGAGTAGAAACAGCTAAGCTATCACAATTCATTGCAATGTATCTGAATTTGACAAGTTAGTTTTCTAAAGCTCTCATATCTTAAACATACTTGTGCAGCTCTAAAGTCCCAAATCAGGGTGTCTAGCAGTGCTCTAGTTCGGCCTTGGTAATTTGGAGCTTCCTCTTGAATTATTTGACATTTAGACCGAAATCGATGCAAGCACTCCTGATAGAGAGAGCCTCTGCCATGAATGGAGATTAGCATAAACCTTGCTCCAGCATCCTTCTAAACAACACCTCCCTTAGAAACAACAATCCATGCTAAAGAAAAATGGCTGTGATGTTTCAAGTTGCATCCCATAATATATATCTTCTCTATGTGACTCCGACTGTTTCTGTATAAAATCCAAATGGCTAATTGAGCTATCAAAAACAGAAAGAGAAAGAAGACATGGGTAGTAAGGCCAGGCACTATGCATTGAGCTTGCCCAAGGGCGCCACAATGGTTATAAAAAATATGCCTAAAAAACAAATTCATTCAGCATTGCGTAAAGTGCCCAAAACAAAAATAAAAAATCTGAACAGTTTTGGTTATCAATTCTCTCAGAAAGCTAAGTTGCAAATATCTCGAGGCATTTTTTTCTCACAGTCCCTGGGTATCCAAGTACATAACTATTAAGCCCCTCCTCCCTATCCATTAAACATTTTTTTTTTATGAAATGGATGAAGGAGCTAACAGGAAAGGAGCTCAAAAGTCGGAAGTTAATGGATTTTTAATACGTGGAGGATTCGATAATAGATGCATCTTTTAGAAGGAAGGCCCTGATCCCAAAGAGATGGTACGGAAATACCAGATCTGTGAGCCTAGAATTTCTTATGGAAAAATTTCAGCAACAAGTAAGAAGAATGACACAAATCTGTGAGCAACTGCGTGATAAATCGAGACGTCCAGAGAACCAAAGCTAATAGTCAATTGTTATGCGACATGAAAAACAAATAAGGAGGGTAATGGGTGTTGGGTGATGGGAGGTCCTTGGTTCAAACTACAAGCTAACTCTGCAAAAGAACTGGAGGTTTTGGCCATGAGAAGCAAATGCTTAAATATTCAACGTATGGGAGTAAGGACTGTGCTAGACAAAAACCAATTGGATGCTTATCAGATTAAAGAATCCCAAATTAAGCACTGGGAGGTGGAAAATTGTGCCAAGATGTGAGGGAGATTTCAAAGAACGTCATATACTCTCATGGATTCCCAGAATTGTCGACAAAGTAGTCTATAGATTTTTAAAACTGGCAAAGATAATGTTTTCTGGTAATACTTGGTTAGGAATACCTCCTAATGATTGTTAAGCAGTGAGGTAGTAAAAGACCATGGATAAATGTCATTTGTTTTCTTTTTGAGTTGATGTATATGTGTTTATTTTGGAATATGGAATCCAATATCACATGATCAAAGAACAAAAGGAGAGATCTTTGCATTTTGTTTCTGTTGGCTCGAAGTGGTTAAACAGTTCAGTTCATTTGTAGTGATAGCACATTGGCTATAGTTGTGCAATCCCCTTATTTTAGAGCTCCCTTGAAGGAAACTGACTGCGGTCAATAGAGCTCCCTTGAGGAGAAACTGACTGCGGTCAATAGATAACTAATTTTGTCATCATCTAATAATTAGATTACTCTAACTATGGATTTGATTTAACTTGTTGATTTCTCCAATCACATACCACTAAGAAATCGCATAAGCAAACAATGTTGCACAAAAAGTGATCCAACGGTCATATAACTGAGAATTTCTCCACCCTGGAAGGACTTACATGACAAGCAAATAAAGCGTAGAATGGTGCAACTACTATTACTGATCTCTTTAAGTTCAACAGGGCACTGGTCGAGCTTCTTCTCAAACCTAGAAATAATTTCTCCACCCTGGAAGGACTTACCAGAAAAAACATACTAAACAAACACATACTAAAAAAGACTTCATCTTGTCAGTGTCTATGCCTAACCAGGAGATATATAGATAAACAGTGTTCCAGTGATGGAGTTGTTGATGCATAATCTCTGCCCTCGGGTTCTCATCACATAAAAACGATTTGGAAGTCAACCCACAATATAAACATAGCTTTGGGACACGCTCAGAATAGCAAATCCCAATTACGAGGGATATTCCACATGAACAGTGGCTTGCTCATACCTCAAATCAATCCTAAACTATATTCCACAAAAACAGTGGCGTCCTCAGACCTCAAGTCAATCAAAAACTGTACTTGAACAATTATTTAAAAGAAGAAATCCCAAATACAGTTTGAACTATTAAGATTCTATTAGAACTTGAAATAATCACAGGTTTCTATCAGAAAATGAGCAAGAGAAAGAGGTTTATACCGTGGGGTTTGTTTGTATGGAAGAACCTGCGATTCTCAATCAGTGAGAGAAGAGACGGTCTATATATTGTGTATGACGCCGACAATTCTGTATGGGTGTGAGAGAAGAGATTAAGTTCGATGCAAATTTGAGTTTTCCTGAACGACGACATTTCCTTAACAACGACCTGCTAAACAAAACAATAAGGAAAACAGTCCAATTTTAAGAAGAAAAAAAATAGAAAAAACATAAAAAGAGAATCCAAAAGACAAAACATATAGCAGCGAAACAAAAGAGAATCCAAAAGGCTTTGAATCGTTGTGTGAGACTACATGTGATGCAGAGAGTTCCTGACACGTCGTGATGATCCAAACAACGCAAACACAATGGCCATTTCTATGTACAAGGGATTGACTACACAGAAGGAAAGGCCTCCTATGTTGCTCCACTTCTTGTCTGTTTGGCCGACGACCTCCTGAACACTGACCATGAGATCATCAAGTAACACAGAATATCGGCTTTGTGCTTCCATTAAGCCTCGAACAGAGTGTGCTCCAGTTAATTAATTTCCTTCGGTATGTTTAAATTGCTCATAGCAGGGCCTCGAATTGTCAAATTTTCAACGTTATGTTCTATACGTTTTCTATCTCCATCGTTTACGCGTTTTGTTCTACGCGTATTTGTTTCCTTCCCCTTCCCCCCCCCCCCCCCCCCCCAACTAACTGAAAACATGTTTCAGACAATCATGTCATGTGGAAGAGTTTAACAATTCATTTTTTTATGGAATTCTTTTAAAAAGTTAGTTTGGATAAATCCATATCATCCCTCTGATTTGACAAAATATTTTACTCTTCATGACTATACAAATCTACTCAAGGTATCATTTAATATAGTGAGTTCGTTCTGCTGCATATTCACATATAATACTCTCTTCCAACTCTAGAAACAGCTCCCGAACAGTGATAACTCTTCTTCAAATCCTCGCAGGCTCTCAGTCAACCCCCTGAACTCTTCTTGAAGCATGCTTGCATTAGTCTGCACATTGCATTACCAATGAGTAATATAAAGATATGATTTTTTTAATTATTAATTCTACACTCATACTTTAAGTACTCGAATTTTCACCGCTGAAGTAAGGTAGTCCATCTGACTCAAGAAATTTGCATTATGCGATAGAATTATGCATTGGGGCAAATAAACAACTACGATTAACTCGTTGTTTAGCCTAGTAGTTAGGGCTTTGTGAGAAAGTTTATCAGGTCTCGAGTTCAAGAGCCCCAGTAGACCTAGGATAAAATATGACTTCTTACCGTGTATTAAAAAAAAACTACGAGGAAAAAAAAAAGGAGAGTGCTACTGATGAGAGCCCCGCAGATGTAAAGTTGTAAGACACTCAACCATTGGAAATTAGTGGATCTTCTACTTTGGACTACTTGGTAAACAAAACATACACACACTCTGGAGCAACAAGTTCAGAAGAAAAAAAGTGAGAAATTCATAAACCCAGAAGTAAAGTACAAATAAGATACCAGGGCACTCATGAAATTCAGGATATGGTTTCTAACAGTGCAATGAAACAGTATTAAAGGGACATAGAAGACATGGAGCAACACGTTCAGAGGAAAAGAACTAAGAAATTCAAAAACCTAAAATAAAGTACAATAAGATACATGGGCACTCATCCAAATCAGAAAACGGTTTTTAACAATGCAATGGAGTACCATTACAAAAGACATAGAACACATCAAAAATTAAAGTACAGAGAACCAATAAACATTACCTGGCATGGAGTATTGTCCTCTTCATTCTACTTCACAAGAACAGCCTTGTGAAAGTAGTCAAGGAATATAGTCCTCCGATTGATTATCAAAAGAATCCGGGAGTTCCATTACTGAACCCTCTTGAAGGCCATATGGAGACGCGTGAAGTAGGTTGCATCCGTCGATTTCTGAGCGGAGAGACGTACGTGCGTGGGTATTTTTTATCGGGTACGAAGAGACTGGAGTGTGTGGGTGTTTTTTCGGGTTCGTGGCTATTTTTTTTATTAGGGTTTTGAGCGGTTGTTTAGTGATTAAATCAACACAGGGGGTAGTATGTAAAAATAGTAGTGTCCAAGAAACATCTATATTATAAAATAGCATGGTTTAACAAACTTTTGCATTTTCAACCATTAGATTAAATTAACTTCATCCCCACCATTAGATCCCACCTACTTATTACATCTCTAACTACCCACTCTCTTTGAACATCCCTAACTAATATGAGAGATATTTTTCTCAATTACATCCCTAACTTGGAAGTTGTTTTTTTTTCACCACATTTGTAAATATAATTTTTAGATAACACCTCTAAATTCATTAAAAAAACACCTCTAAATTAAAAAAAACTATCCAATTTAGAGATAGTGCCCTCGGGCACGGGTAATACTCTAGTCTATATTATAAAATAGCATGGTTTAACAAACTTTTGAAATTTCAACCCTTAGATTAAATCAACCTCATCCTCACCATTAGATCTCACCTACTTATTACATCTCTAACTACCTACTCTCCTTGGACATGCTTAACTACCCACTCTCCTGGGACATCTCTAACTAATATGAGAGAGATTTTTCTCAATTACATCCCTAACTTGGAAGTTGTTGTTTTTATTTTTTTTTTTAATTTTTTTCAACACAAGTGTAAATATAATATTTAGACAAAACCTCTAAATTCATTTAAAAAAACGCCTCTAAATTAAAAAACTATCAAATTTAGGTATAGTGCCCTCGGGCACGGGTAATACTCTAGTCTCTGTACACTTATAAATAGTAGAGATAACATTATTTTAGGGGATTAGTTAGGGCATCTCCAATAGCTCTCGCAAAAGTCACTTTTATGTAAAATATAAAGAAAATGAGGAAAAAATGAGCTCCAACAGACGATGCATATCCCCATGCATTTTGCAGAACATGCATCTTCCTCTCCATTAATAGCTAACAAAATTGTAGGGATGCAAAATTTTGTGTCTATCTCTCTCCTCTCATGCATCCTCAATACGTATATTTTAACCTCTCATTAGTAGAAAATGTATAAATTGCATTTTACTGCTGTAGCAAAACTACAAATGCATGTCATGCAAAATTTAAAACATGCAAAAAATACATAATACTATTGGAGATGCCCTTATAACAAGGATAGTGTGGACCGCTCTACCTCTTTTCGTTCTAATTTTTTCTTTAATCTCTCCAATACGTTTGGCTTCTCTCCCTTTAATTTCTCTTCAAATCTCTCAACTATCCCTCCATCTTCTCTAACAAATTCTATCTCCATAATCTCCACGATTCTTGGTTTAAATGCATCTATTCTATAAAATAGAACGGTTGACTTTTTTTCCACCCTTAGATTAAAACAACCCCAACCATTAGATCTCACCTACCACCCACCACTTATAGTTAGAATTCCCTAAAAATTGGAGATGGGGGCAACCACCACTTTTGTAACTTCTCCCCTACTTCCTCCACACATCTTTAAATTTTCTCATTTTCACTCTTTTTCACCCGAACTTCTCACATGGTGGCTCGAAAAAAAAAATTGATTTCTACTAATTTTATTCTCTTTGTGTTGTCATTCACTTTTTACATCGCAAGTGCAATGAATTTCTCAGTGTTTTCTGGGGTAGTGCCCTTGGGCACGGGCAATCCCCTAGTCCTCTAATATCCTACTAATTCCCACACGGGTTTAAATTGTTTGGTGATTCAAGCTTTCAAAATTTTTCCGAGTACTCTAAGATCTAAACTGCGCATTGCACTGAAAAATCTCTACTCGTGACGAATCGCGACTTCAATTGATCATTAGGGCTTACCTTTCTCCACGAGTGTAAGAATTTGGGATTTTTTTGTGTATGTTTTTAGGGAGTTCGTTACTTTCAATTTTGATAACTCTCAGATTTACGTTGGCTCTTTTCAATGTCACGGTTTTGATTTCTACGTCTGCAAACTGGATGTTCATATTCTAGTCCGAATCGGTACATACTGGATATGTTAAAAAGTTGAGAATTTTGTTTACTGTCAGCCCAATGTTTACAATGTAATTAATTTAATTTTGGTGTCTTTCAAACTTTTAATTTCCTATTCGAGTCCAGTGTTTCGACGAATTGGTCATAAATTCAACAAGTTTCATTGGAGAAACAAAGTAATTCTAATTGCTGGAGATTTTGTCAAGTGTTTTTTATTCTTTCGTTTTTGTTCAGAGAGTTGAACGATGTTTTTCACGTTTTAGCTATTCTAATTTGAGGTGCTTGTCTTTGAGTTGTGACAACTCTTAAATAAAAGCTTCAGATTTGTTGGTTTAAATTGTGAATTTTAAGTTTTGTTTTATGCAGTAAAGGGCCTCAAGTACGTTGTCCGCCTAGGGCAATCGAAAAACTAGAGTCGGCCCTGGGTTGACTTGTTGACTTGTTGAATAGCTGAATAATAATCCTTAATGAGGGTCCGTAAACAATTTTTTTGATGAAATACACAGTTTGTTGCAAGAAATCTCATGTTTACTGAACTTGAAAAATAAACATGGAATGGAGTTGTTGATGATACATTATTGCTATACACAGTAACGTCTCTTCTCCTATGTCGTGACTCGTGATAAAATGTAGTTGGCCCATCACGTACTTTCCTCTCTTTATAGCTAGATTGCTGTAGATACAAATAATTGGTACAATACTTTCATAACCAAACACTCAATCATGCTTTGAAACTGACCCTATAAATACCGTTGAAGGGTTAGTTCATTTTTCTGCACAAACAATTCGATTTAGAAACATGGCAGTGAAAAAAGAACAATGGAGACGCATCTCCCAAGCTGTTGTTCATTGCTTCATGTATGATATTTTTCATAGTTGTGGCCGGTTCCCCCGGTAAGGAACTCGCTCCCTACATCAGTGCCCTTGAGTATATAAATTCTCTTTTCAATTCTATATTTACTCCCCATTGTCTCTCAAATTGATTTCTGAGTAAAAGCCCTAGCTAGCTAATTAGTAATATATGAATTCGTTAGCAGGAACGTTAGCAAGAGAAATTGATGTCGGATGGCCCGGATGCGTAGACGGTGAAGTGATTCCCTATGTTTGTGCGTTTGCCGGCGCTGCTGCTTGTACCTCCCTGTGCACAGTGAAGGGATACAACGTCCTCTATTCGGGGTGTACAGCCGAAGGGGTGTACAGCCGAAGGCGTTTGCGACTGTGTCACCTGTACTTGAAGATCGATATATTATGGATGTTTATGCTTATTATCTTCTTTTGAGTGTGCCGTTTTATTAGTATGTTGTTGCAAAGTATAATAACAACAATTAATAATGAGTATCTGCCTTAGTTATCATGCACCAAATCTTAAATTATGTAGTTTGGATTTGGTTGCAAATTGGAGGAACTCATTTAATTTGTTGTAAAAGTTCCTGTTATTGAAGCCTACTACTATATGCTATGAATGTTTATGCTTACTTTCTGTGAGTGTGTCGTTTTATTATTTGTTTTGTTTGAATAATTATAACAATTTTTAATGTGTATTTTCCTTAAATACACCATATTTTGACTCTATACGACTGGCTCTAAACAAAACTCTGCAAGACGTAGGAGTGTTCACTCCGTTATTTGTTCAAAAAATCAAAACAATTGATGGAGTATTCACGAATCTGCAGAACATTGAAATTAAACAGGGCTATTGCAACCTCACTTGCCAAGCTTCAACCTCGAGGCGGCCCCCTTGCAGAACATGTACATGGCGTGTAATTCTTGCAGAATTGAAGGTTTTCAGATTTGTAGCTGGACCTAATTGCAATCAGTGCCAAATTGATGACATGAAGCAAGAAGGAGCAGTTACCGTCCGATTGCCTTCACTTGTTTCAATCCACACCGCAGATCCCTTTATCCGTTAGCTTTCAAATTCACTAAGTGGATCGGCAGCGTTTTAGCTAACGTTCCACACTTAGTTTCTTTTAAACTAGTTTACTTAACGTTAATCTTTTTATTATTAGGACAATGTCGTTTGGGTATACGGTGGCATCTCTGACCTGGTTTGTGTTGCGTGGCACATCACGATTGGGTCTTAAATCCACCTATTAATATTTTCAGTTTATTTTTTAATTTCCGTGTAAATTTGTGAAAGTGGGATAAAACCCTAGCTGTTTTTCCCCTTTGTGATCATCTTCAATCAATGGAATGGTTCTCTCATCTTTCCATTTCTGCTTCTCGTGTGTTTTCTCGTTTATTCAATAGTAATTAAGTGCAATTTCTGGCATTCCCCCTAGGTCTCCATCTGACCTCTCTGTCAGACGGTCATTCGTTCACATGCGCACAAAATATGAAGAACACTCATTGTGAACATTCGGCTTGTTTGGGAAGGAACAAGCTGGAGAATATTAGTAATTATTTAAACCAATTATTGCTAACAAAAATCATGATTTTTTACAAACTTTTCCGGTTTCACGTTCGTGTATTAGTTATTGTAAATCTTGCAATAATGTAATATTATTATTTTTATGCAATTATTTTATAATTCAGTAAAACATCTATAAATTAATACTCGATAAATTAATAACTTCGATAAAATTAATAATTTGTCAAGTCCCAACTTGGGATCAGCACAAAATTGAATCTCAATCGATAATATAATTAGATAATAACTTTTTTGAAATTCTAGTGTACATATATTGGTCCTAATGAAACTATAAATTAATAATTACTAAAAGATTTCAAATTCAGAGATTGTCTAGTAAAAATGAATCTATAATCCCTTATTTTCGTTGAACTTCAAATCTATATTGAGTTCATATTTAAATATCCGTATTGCACTTAAGAGTTGGGGCATTGTCTTCTCGTATTGTAGCAAAGAGTTTTGAAGAGTTGTTGCCGCTTGCAATTAATTTTTGAACGTACAGTAATATAATGTATCTTGGAACTTGTTTTTGTATTATATTTTTCATCTCTAACTAATATGCATTTTTCAAGTACATTGGACTTGAAAATTTAAAGGTCATACGGTGATTTAGATGAGATAAAACAGTAGACAAGTAAACAACCCTCTTACAAAAAAGAAATTGCCATAAAACCTACCTGCAGTATTACATTTGTGACACAAAACCCTCTACACTTTCAATTTTCCACACCAACCCCCTACAGTTTACTTTTCATAGTGACATTTAACCCCAAATCGATTACGCCGTTGGTAAATTGGACGGAACAAAGTCACGTTATCAAAGTGAGAAATTACAAGTAAGTCCATGATGTGTTAGTCACGTGACTTTGTTCCATCTAATTCTTTAACGACGTTACCGATTTTGGATTAAGTGTCGCAGAATAGTAAACTGTAGACGGTTGGTGTGGAAATTGAAAATGCAGATGGTTTTCTATTACAAATGTAATAGTGCAGGTATGTATTATGTCAATGACGCTAATTCAAATATTAAAAAAATAAACTCTTAAAAAGCAAGATGTCTTTTATGAAAGATAAAAGTCACTTAAAACTATGTAAAGAATGCAGAACCCTAAAACCGCGTCGATTTAGTTGAAAGAGGGTCTAGCTAATTAATGTCTACTATCATGTTTTCTAACAACAAACAACAACACTTTGAAGGTATATTATTGGCTAGATTCTAAATATATATTATTGGTATACAATAATTTCACTAGCAAACACTAACATACTTTTTTTTGCTTCAACGGAATTTAAAACGAGAGTCTGGAAGAAAAAACAAACAAACAACAGGTGCCTCAAGAAGAGGACTTAATTGCTAGCACTAGTACTAGCATGATTGCCTAGGATATCATTAAGTAGGTAAGTCTTTATCTCCTCTGGAGGCTCCTCACAGAGCATGAAGTCAGCATGGTTGGTTGCGCCTTTCTTAGCCAAAGCATCCGCGACATGGTTGACACACCTGTTTATGTAGATCAGGTTGCAGTTGTTATCGCTGAGGAGCTTTCTAATGTCACCAATCAGGTTCTTGAAGTTGGGGTTCATCGGGTTGCTTCCTTGCACCATCATAATAGCTTCAAGGGCATCGCTCTGAATTTTCACTTCAGTCCAGTTCTTGCTTCTAATGATCACAAGCCCTCTAAACATAGCCCACAACTCTGCTTCAAGAACAGAGGCATGCCCAATATTTCCATAGAAACCTTCGATCCAAGAGTTCTCTTCATCTCTGAAAGCTCCTCCGAAACCAGCTTTCCCTTCATTGCCCAGTTTACTTCCATCCGTATTGAGTTTTTTCTTTCCTGCAAGATTCGAAACATCCATTAGTTGCTGCTCAATTGACACATTATGACTAATCGGGTTGAAGGCTTTGTAGATTTCTTCTTGATAAATGTAAACTCTAGACAAAGAATTGTCTAAGTTAACATCTTTTTGAGAAAAAATCCAATCATTTCTATTTTTCCAGATTTGCCAGCAGACTACTATGAACAGAGTAGTTGCTCTCCTTGCAACATCATTTCTCTGGTTTTATTGATGTTATTTTCAAACCAAGTGGGAAAGGGTGTAGAGCTTTCCTGAGTAATCCAGAGTGTACCATAACAATGATTCCAAATGGTGACACTTCTTCTGCATTCTCTACACAGATGGTTTAGGTCCTCCACACCTTCATGACAGTAGTCACATCTGTCATTGTTGGTGAGGTTCCTAGCCAATCTGTCCGAGTTTGTTAACATTTTGTTGAGCATAATTTTCCAACAAAATAAAATGAGTTTGCTGGGAATTTTTAGTTTCCACAACCAACCCCAAGAACGAAAATCGGGGGGATCAACATGGGTGATACTGTCATAGGCCGCGGAAATAGAAAAATTTCCTTTTGAGCTTCCATTCCAAACAACGGTATCCTCACACTCATTAAACTGAGGAATATGCAGCTTCCTTATTTCATCCAAATCATTAGGAGAAATGAGATTCTCAAGGCTTGAGAGATCCCATTGACGATCCGGGGTAATGAGATTTTTCACTTTTAAACCATCATCAAACTGCATATTTGGATAGATTTGGCAAAGGGGTTTATCCCCTACCCACCAATCTTTCCAGATAGAGATATTATTGCCTTTCCCCATGTTCCACTTTGTGTTTTTGTAGATAAGAACACTGGATTTAACAATACCTCTCCAAATTGGGGAGGCAGGTCTTTTTCTTGGCCAATTAAAAATGTCATGGTTTCTCAAATATTTACATTTGAGGATTTTGATCCAAAGAGGGTCATTTTCATTAGTGGCACTGGCATGGATGTTCCATCCCAGTTTAGCGAGAAAAGCCATATTTTGGTCTCTCATTCTTCTAATACCAAGACCCCCACTTTCTTTCTTTTTACACACTTGCTTCCAATTGACGAGATGTATTTTTCTCTTATCCGTTTCCCCCCATAAAAAATTTCGATTAACTTTATCAAGTTTATCACAAAAGAGGAGGGGGAAATTGCTAGTCTGCATGGAGTAGGCAGGGATAGCAGTGGCCACAGATTTGATAACCACCAATCTCCCCGCGATGGAAAGATTCGCAGCTTTCCAACCCGAAAGCCTTTTCTGAAGATTTTCCATAATATGCCCGAAGTGCTCTTTATTCACTCTTTCATGGCTGACTTTGACCCCGAAGTACTTCCCCAAATTTTGGGTTAGAGGTATACCAGTAGTGTGACTAAGGTTTCTAGCATGCTGGCGATTAACATTTTTTGAGACAAACAGTTTGGACTTCTCGAGATTGATTTTTTGTCCAGATATGGTACAAAAATCATTCAAAACTTTCATGACAATATCACAGCTCTTTTGGTCAGCTTGAGAGAGGAGGAGCATGTCATCTGCAAAGAGCAAGTGGGTTATGGTGGGACAATATCTGGAGATCTTTATCCCTTTCCACTTCCCTTCACTCTCTTTCAAATTGATCATGTTTGTAAGCCTTTGTAAGCAGAGAACAAAAATATACGGGGATAGGGGGTCTCCTTGTCTCAGCCCTCTTCCCGGTTTAAAGGGTTGAAGGCTTTCGCCATTCCACAAGAGAGAGTAGCTCGTAGAGGTGATACAAGACATAATAAGATTGATCCAATTCTCATTAAATTTAAGCTCATGAAGAGTGTTTTTAATAAAATCCCAAGACATTCTATCACACGCTTTTTCTAAATCAATTTTAAAGATCATCCCCCCTTTGTTTCCTTTCTTATTTTTCAAGGTATGGATCATCTCTTGCAAAATAATAATATTATCGGACGTATTGCGGCCCGGGTGACACGCTCCAACTGCAAGTGCACAGTTGTCGGTGTAGTAATAATCGGAAAAGTCCGGTTTGTCGAACCCAAGGGACTTCGTGTAAACTAACTACTAAATTTATTCTTTATGTGGGCAAAGCGCAGTTGTTTTGTTCTATTTCTACTAATAATTAAAAATAACAATTGTCTCAAATAATTCAAAGAATTATTTCAAGATTAATAAGCACGAGTTGATTTGATGTTTCTCAAGGTTGATTAAGTTCAGGATATCTCTACGGATCACTAGGTATTTCACACTACGTTGGATTTATGTTCTACTAACACGATGAGTTCTTGTTCTAGTTAAACGAGCAATTTTATATTGAAGATGTCTCAACCAATAACTATGCCTAAACTATCGTAACTGATTCCTCTAGCTTACTCAAGTTCAAACACGCATTACGATAATAATTCTACTCTTGTTCTTAGCTAACTAGCAAGATTCCTCAACCCTAGATACGGCTAGTGTGTATTTCAATTTTCCGGGCAACAAACGTAGATTCCTCTATCGTTCATAACCTAGCACAATTCTATTAATACGTCTACCAATAGAAAAGATAAATCAAAAGCGTAAAATACACATAACTAGAGAAGAAATCATCAATTAAGCTCAAAAGTATGCAAGCAAATCCATAAATCACAAGTGTAGTGATCAAACCCTAGTCTCCTACGAGATATCCCAAAATAAGGGTTTAGCTACTCATAATCATGTTCAAAATACAAAGTATCATGATCCAATATGAAAAACTAGAGAAGAAACGAAGAATAGAAGCCAAACGGATGATCCAAGCTCTCCAACCTAGCTCCAAGCACTCCAAGCACGTCTCCCAATGTGTTTTTTTGATGCCAAACCCGTTCCCCAATGTTTCCTAAGTCTTTCGTGGCTCAAAACTCTCAAAACTATGCCAAAATAGCGAATAGCCCAAAAATCCGATCCTGGCCGCAGAGGTAATCGTACGATTACCTTGATGTAATCGTACGATTACTTGCATTGAAGGTAATCGTACGATTACCACATAGTAAACGTACGATTACTTTTGATTGAAGGTAATCGTACGATTACCTTAAGGTAAACGCACGATTACTTCTGGGCTTCCACCATTCAATCTTCATCTTCTTGCTCTTTTTCCTTTCGTCTTCACTTCCCGAGCATCCCTTTGAGCCTCCAACTTTTCCGAAGTTCACTTTTGCTCCAATGTCACGTCCCGAGCTCCCGGTTCCTGAAAACCACAACACAAGAAACATACCGGAAGATCAAACGTGATAAAATATAGCTAAAATTAACGCAAAAAGTGCCCGTACTCATCATTAACGTGCAAAGACTCAACATGCTCAAATTTAGCAAGAAATGATCCAAAATCCATCAAAACGCATCGGAATACACGCAAAACGGTAAGGAAACATATAAGAATATAACTCCAAATATGGAGTTATCAACTATCCCCACACTTACCCGTTGCGCGTCCCGAGCAACAATTCAAATCTCAAACTGTCAAAATCATCCGAACCTTCCTCCTCTCATCTCACCTCTCGAGTCAACTACTCCAACCAAGACCATTGCATACTTTTCAACTTACCAATTGCATACTAACCTCAATTAGCCGACTCAATACACACAACGACTCAATACAAGACTCAACGATGCAACAATATGATGCAATGCAATTATATGACTCGGTCCTACAAAACACATAAATACACAACATGTCTTTTTAGGCGAGATTGGGCAATCTCAATTAACTTAAACCGGTTCTCATGGAGTGATGAAGAATCTAGGAACGAGGTATGAATTGCAACTAAAATTGACAGCAAGAATTTCCCTTAGTTGGTATAGAAAGCCTAGCTTTACTACGTGTAAGAATAACCTACCTCTTCGCGTGTGCCGATAAATAAGAGGCTACGCTAGGCTAAGCCACATTCAAGGTCCGAGCTCCTATTCCGCTAACGGGTTAAAATGTAGAGGCTTAGGGACAAAAGGATAATCATGTAGTAACAAGTCCTAAGCGTCACATTCTCACGTTAAAACCCACATCTCACACACCCTCACCACGATGATAGGAACCGCAACCCGAAACTCACCATCTCCGGCCCTCGATCCCCTCAAACCCCGGTACAATAACGATTTCCGTGGCCACCGTCGTGAAACATGCATAAAATGAACCTCGCCGTCAATGAAATAGTTGCTTCCACCACTCGGTCTTCATTAAGCTCAAACTTTATTCCTTTATTTCATCTCTCCTTTTTTTTTCTCTCTTTTTTTTTCTTTCTTTTTTTTTTGTTTTTTTGTTTTTTCTTGTCAAATCTCTCAATATCCCAAAAACACAACTTCTACAATATATCTCGAGTGGTCTTCCAAGTGTCAAGCCATACAAAAACGTTAAGGGGAGGAAGTAAACAATCCAATGAATATATATCACACGTAAAATCCATCTCCCCCTAACTCAATGAAATACACGGTGCCACCAAACAAAGCCGCAAACAAATCCAAGTACAAGTATGGGGATGGAGTCGTCACAAGCTCAATCTCTATGTCCGTAGTCAAAAGTCGACATCCCCACACTAGAATATACCCATGTCCCCTCTCAAGTAATCAAAGCAATATAAGTCTCGTGCTTAATCCAACCAATCCTCCTACACCAAGATGATGAAAAGAAACGATCCCTAGCACGCTCCACCAATTAAATCACCCAACCCAATTTGTGCGTATTAGATTCCACGCACTCACGGCTCTCCACAACTGTGTCCATGGTGTAATGACATGGAACACCGCCACACCGAAGTGCGCAAGCCTACTCTCACTCACCCTCGCATTCCCATCGATAATCAGAAATGAAGTACAAGCGATACGTAAGTCTCACACAAGTATATCATGAAGTACTCCCTCATCGAACCCCCTCAACTACAAACACCCTCGTGACGCACTAAAGCGGTGATTCTAACAAATCAATGATGAATGCCAAGAATCGTCACCCTAAGTCCAGAGGTTATCAAAGAATCCAAGGTTCGAAACAGGGTTTACTAGTGGTCCTACAAGGTAAGTTCTATAAGCAGTGAGTGCTCTAGTACACACCTCGCACAGCTGTTTCGTGTGCCACTACGAGGCGGGTTGGCGACTACCTAAGACGTACACATGAATATTCGGCTTGTTTAGCTCACACCTAGCTCAACTCTTGTAAGAAAACAAGGCACACACTTTAGATTTGAAAATCATTTAAGTGTCGTAAAATAGGCAGGTATTCCCGTAAAAGAAAGTCTCTCTATACATAGTAAGGGGAACTCAAATTGTCATTCTCGGTCACATCTCATACCCTATGCCTAAAGTTCTCACACTCCTCGATTTTCCTATTTCAAGCTTCTTTTGATTGCCCTTTCTCAATTTTCAATTTGTTTTATTTATTTATTATTATTTTTTCCTACTCTATATGCATGGGCCGACTCGAATGAAGACTCGAAACTGACTCAATTTGGGTAGGTGGACTCAATTAAATAAAATGTGCACTAATACTACTCACACTACGACACACACACTATATATAAACATGACACGGACTACAAAAACTGACTCACTAACCGACACAAACAACCTATATGTAACTGGTGAATGCAGACACGGACTTGGCTAATAAAGGCTGAGAAACCCACCCACACTTGAACGCGTCGTTGTCCTCAACGAATGCATTGGTCAAGCGAAAAGACTCAGCATTCAAATGCAGGGGGTGGTAAGTCTACTCGGACGAATCCTCGTCGTCCTGGTCCTGGTCTCCGGAATAGGCATCCGAATGGTACTCGTAGGCACCAGGGTAGGTCTCTTGGCCACTAGGCCACTGATCTCTCGGGAGTCCCACATGAGTGGCCAATGCCTCTAGCCACTGGTCCTGACGGTGCTGATACAGACTCACCTGACGTAGTCCCTGACCGAGGTTACGCATGCTACTGCGATGATGCTCAAACTGCCTAGCACTCATGTCAGCCACATAGTCACGGGACCGACCCTGGGATGTGAGGGTCATAGTCCTGGTCAATCTCAACTCGGACATCAAGTCCGCTAAGCTCACACTCGGCTGGCCAGGGTCAACGACAGGGGGAGGTACTGGCTGAGGTGGAACGGGAGTAGGAGCAGGAGGAATAGGAGCTGGAGGAGTAGGAGCCGCTCGCGAGGAAGAGGCTCTTTTCTTAGCCTTTCCTGTAGGAGGTCTAGAACTAGCTTCTGCCTCCATCACCACTACATCCTTCAATGGGTCCGGGATTTTGTCAAACATTCTCGGAGCCTTGGGTTTGAGGTCTCGCTCTTCCTTAGGCACGTCAGCCCCGCAATCCTTAGCTAAGTGCATAAGTAAGAAACTATGGCCCGCCGAATTCCTATTTTTATCTTCAAATCTCTCATGAAAATACAGGAAAATCCGCCTAGGAATGTCTATCCGATGCCCCCTCGATAGACACAGAGCCATGAGACACACCTCAAAATCAACGTAATTGGGAGCCGAAACTCCCAACACCCATGACTGTAACAGCTCAATGAGCCACCTTGGCTTAGGCAGCAAGTATCCGACTGGGATCTTCCAATGTCTGATATTGGTTTTAGACCTATCCCAGTCGGCTCCTGGCACTCCCGCAAAACAAAACGCTGACACCTCATTAATGAGCGTCTGCTGGTCTTTCTGCAGATAAACCTTAAATTGACAGGGTGCTATCAACGGGGGCCACTTAAGTGCTGCGGCGATGTGCTCAGAGGACAAAACTAGCCAGTTCCGACGACAATAAATGACACGAGGGTCATTGAGCCTAGACGTCTCACCCTCATTAGTGTGTCTCGCATTTGCATAAATTTCACTAGTCAGCACAGAACTGGCTTTCTTTTTCACTAATTCCATCCACCCCGCAAAATTTTCGGCCTTCGCGACCTTTTGTAGGTCTTCAGGCAACCCCTCAAGTGGAAACAGTCTCTCAACCTGGACACCTCTATTAATCCTAGGGTTTGACCTGTAAAAACCTTGGGCAATTGCCGAAATAAACCTAAAGTCACAAAAGACCCCGCCCCTATCAATTGCCAACTTTTTGTCGTCTGGCGCATGACCACGACCCTTGCGAATTGGGGGTAAGGGCGATGGAACGGGTATACTAAAAACCCTAAGGTCAGGGGATAACAGGATGACCAATTGGGCACCCGGGTTACCCCCCTCAGTAACAGACTCATTCTCAGGCACGTCCACCCCACATCCCCCAGGTAATATATAATTGGGGTCGTTATCACGACTCGTTCTCGCACGTTTGCTCATTTTAACCAAGTATAGCGAAATAAAGCAATTAACGTGACAAAAGCAAATGCACAGTGACAAGATGTGTACAGATATGAAGCAGTTAAGCACGTAGGCACGCAATCCTAGGACTCTAAGCAATCGCCCCCAAGCACGCTACTAAGCGCAACGAAAATTAAACCGGGCTTTTACTCAATCGTGCCTAGACTCGAGTATTGAAATTGCGAGAGAGATTAGGACGTACTTACGTGCCCGGAGCAAGTCTTACGGGCACGAAATTGCAGAATTTCGACAACCCGGGCTGTTTTCGGTTCGCCGAAATTTTTCTCCCAAATTTTGTAATTTATTTGTGCCTCTTGCTCCTTGCGGTGTCCCCGTCACAACCCTAAAGCAGCTTCTTCGAATTCGACCTCAATCTCGCCCAATTTCAGATTTGTTCGAAGAACCCTAGATTCTTCAATCCTCCAAATCTTCAACCAAACAGCTCCAATTGAAGAGATTCGACCCCAGTAACGCTCTCTCTTTCCCTCCGGTGATGTGCAGAGATGATGACAGTGAGGCGAAGAGATGGAGAAGGGCGTAGGTGGTGGCGGCCGTGGGTGCGGTGTTTCTGCGGTGGAGAGAGAGAGAGCTCGTGTCTACGGTGGAGAGATGGCGGCGGCGGTTGTAGGGTGAAGCGGCGGTGGTGGCTCTGTGATGGTGGTCGTGGAAGATGGTGGTCGTGGTGGTGTTTGCAAAGGGCAGAAGAGGGAGGAGAGAACGACGGGAGTGAAGATAATGGAGAGAAAGAAAGATTTTTTTTTTTTATGTTTTAACCCAATTGACTGCCCGATTGAAAGTAATTGTACGATTACTTTTAGTAAGCGTACGATTAATTTTAGTAAGCGTACGATTACTTGAAAGTAATCGTGCGATTACTTTTAAGTAATTGTGCGATTACTTGAAAGTAGTCGTGCGATTACTACCTCGTACGACCTAGTGGGTAGGTCGTGCGACCTAGTTAAACAATCTGCTTCCACCAATTCACCCCAAAATTTTTCTAAGGCAAAAGTAAACGTAGGTAATCGTACGATTACTTTTGTGCAGGGGAAAATTTTTATTAGCCAAATATAACCTTTACCTCGTGTTTTGATCCCGACCTCCGATGAGTGTGATTTTTGCACCTTTGGATCCCTTTTTCGACGTAAGTCTTGCTAACATAAATCACGTCCCGTTTCCGGATCGTTTTCCCCGACTTTCCTCAATTATCGCCTAATTACGCGAAAAATACCCAAAATGTACCAAGTTCGTCGCTTTCTTCAAAATTTTGCAATCACCTTCATCAAGATGGGGAGTGCGGGATCTCTTCTCGTGTAGAAAAATTCCCAAAGTCCGGGGAAACTTTCATTCTTCAATTTCGCGCTTCCAAAGGCTCGTTTAGCATTTCCGGATGCTTTTGGACGCCTTTTAGCATCCTTTTTCGTCTTTGTCGCTCGTTTCTTTGCTTTGTCATGGATCTCCTCGACCTCGAGACTCCATTTACGTAACCAAAGATTCCCAATGTCCGGGGAACCCTTTATTCTTCAATTTGATCATTCCAAAGACCCGTTTGGCAATTCCGGATGCTTTTTGGCGCCTTTTCACTTGCTCAACATTCTTTTTGGCATAACTTCTTCGTCCGGACTCCGATATACGCGATCCACCTATCCACAGAAAGCTCTCGACCTCCCCCACACTATGGCATTGTTCAAATCAGCTCACAGTCCTGTCTTCAAAAATTTACCTCGTAATCCGTGCCATTGTGCCAGCTTTCTCAATTTCTTTACGTCTTCTTTGCGTATATCAAGAAGGGGAGTCCGGGAACTCGATCTTCCCCAGGTGCATGTGTTGAATATGTGTAGGAATGGCTTCAATCCTATATTTCTTCATTCCGGGTCCTGATACGCGTTTTGGCCTGCTCTTTCTCGTTTTTCGTGCAATTCTTCACACGCGCATCAATAAGGGGGACCCGGAATAGGCCTTCCACATAGAATTCCTGCACATACTCATTGGAAATATTAAATCCACTCTCTCGCACCTCTCAAATAATTAGAACAAAAGAAAATAACAAAACAGTATTGAAATCTACGCTATGCAGGAAATAGGTTGGGTTGCCTCCCAACAAGCGCTTTGTAATTTAAGGTCGACGGCCCGACCCAGTTACCTCAAATGAGCTCAGATATCGGGAATTGGTTTGAGGCTCTCGATAACCCCAATGAAATTCCCGTCCACGTACGGTTTTGCTCGCTGTCCATTTACCTTGAACCTGTTCCCATTCTCAGCTTCTACCTCGAGCGATCCCCATGGGTAAACCTCTGTAATTGTAAATGGACCACTCCACCTTGACTTCAGCTTGCCCGGAAACAATTTCAGTCGGGCGTTGAATATCAGTACCTTCTGGCCCACTCTGAAATCTCGTGGAATGATATGCTTGTCATGCCATTGCTTGGTTCTCTCTTTGTAGATCTTGGCACTCTGATATGCCATCAACCTGTGTTCTTCTAACTCAAGCAAAGCCTGCTTCCTTTGCTCACCAGAGAGCTTAGCATCCAAATTTAATTTCTTTAGCGCCCAAAACGCTTTGTGCTCAAGTTCCACCGGCAGATGGCACGATTTCCCGAAAACGAGCTGATATGGAGACATGCCCAAGGGAGTCTTGTATGCAGTACGGTATGCCCATAAACTATCATCCAAGTGTAGAGCCCAGTCTTTGCGTTCTGGATTGACAGTTTTCTCTAGAATCCCCTTTATCTCTCGGTTAGACACTTCAGCTTGACCATTGGATTGTGGATGATAGGCCAATGAGATCTTGTGTGTCTTTACCCCATACTTGCTCAAGGTATTGGCAAAAACCTTGTTCACAAAGTGTGATCCCTCATCGCTAATAATGGCTCTAGGCGTTCCAAACCTTGTGAATATATTCTTGCGTAAGAATCTCTCAACTGTAGCACTATCATTCTTTGGACACGCCAGAGCCTCCACCCATTTGGTAACATAGTCAACCGCCAACAAAATATACAGATTACCAAGAGAAGATGGGAATGGCCCCATAAAGTCAATTCCCCACACGTCAAACGGTTCTACTTCTAACACGAAATTTTGAGGCATTTCATTTCGGTTAGAGATATTACCTGTTCTTTGGCACCGGTCACACTGCTGCACAAATAGATGGGCGTCTTTATGCAAAGTCGGGCAAAAGAAACCACTCTGAAGTACCTTCGCAACTGCGCGTGATTTGCCGAAATGTCCCCCACAATTTAACTTGTGGCAGTGTCTAAGAATCTCTAACGTGTCCGGTTCCGCAACACATCTCCGCAATACGTTGTCCGCCCCAACTTGAACAGATAAGGATCATCCCAGAAATAATGTCGCGCGTCTGCAAAGAATTTCTTCCTCTGGTGGTAATTCAGGTCCTTGGGCACAATGTTGAGTGCCTTGAAATTTGCCAAGTCAGCAAACCAAGGCACAGCTGCAACCACAACCATAAGCTGCTCATCTGGAAAATCCTCTCGAATCGGCAAATCCTCCTGCTTATCGTTCTCCAGTCTTGACAAATGGTCTGCAACCACATTCTCTACCCCCTTTTTATCTTTGATCACCACATCGAACTCTTGCATCAATAACACCCACCGGATCAATCTTGGCTTGGCGTCCTTCTTGGTGAGAAGGTACTTGAGGGCTGAATGGTCCGCGAAAATCGTCACCTGAGAACCCACAAGATATGGACGAAACTTGTCCAATGCAAATATGATAGCCAACATCTCTTTCTCCGTGGTAGCATAATTAACCTGTGCATCATTAAGAGTACGACTGGCATAATAAATGACGTGAGCTACCTTATCTTTCCGCTGGCCCAGAACTGCTCCCACCGCATAGTCACTAGCATCACACATGAGCTCAAATGGTAGGGTCCAGTCTGGTGTGGTGATGATAGGCGCGCTAATCAGCTTTTCCTTCAGCAAATCAAAAGCTGACTTGCACTCCGCATTAAAATCAAATACTGCATCCTTCTCAAGCAATCCACACAAAGGCTTCGTGATCTTCGAGAAGTCTTTAATGAAGCGCCGATAGAAACCTGCATGTCCCAAGAAACTCCTTACCCCTTTGACAGAGGTAGGGTAAGGAAGCTTCTCAATAACCTCAATCTTGGCTCTATCCACCTCTAATCCTTTGCTGGAGATCTTGTGGCCCAAAACAATACCCTCAGTAACCATGAAGTGACACTTCTCCCAGTTGAGCACTAGGTTGGTGTCAATGCATCTATCCAGAACCCGGGCCAACTGTTGCAGGCAGTCTTTGAATCCATCACCACAGAGCGAGAAGTCATCCATGAATACCTCAAAATTCTGCTCCATCATGTCAGAGAAGATCGACATCATACACCTCTGAAACGTAGCAGGTGCGTTGCATAACCCAAAAGGCATGCGTCTAAAAGCAAAAGTCCCATAAGGACAAGTGAATGTCGTCTTCTCCTGGTCAGCTGGCTCAATTGCTATTTGGTTGTACCCGGAGTACCCATCCAAAAAGCAATAATGAGAATGATGTGCCAGCCTATCAAGCATCTGATCAACGAATGGAAGGGGAAAATGATCCTTCAGAGTGGCATCATTGAGCTTGCGGTAATCCATGCAAACTCTCCACCCAGTAACAGTACGAGTGGCAATTTGATCACCTTTTTCCCCTTCCACCACAATTATGCCTCCCTTCTTAGGGACACATTGCACCGGGCTAGTCCATGTGCTGTCGGAAATCGGATAAATGATGCCCGCCTCCAACCATTTAAGCACCTCTTTCTTCACCACCTCCTGCATGTGAGGATTGAGGCGGCGCTGAAACTGAACTACCGGCTTCTTATCTTCCATGAGCTGAATCTTGTGCTGGCAAACTGTGGGGCTGATCCCCTTGATATCTGCTATGGTCCATCCCATAGCTGCCTTTCTCTCCTGTAGTACCTTGAGAAGCTGCTCCTCCTGTTCCCTGTCCAAACATGCAGACACAATTCACAGGTAAAGACTCATTAGATCCCAAGTACAGATATTTCAAATGAACAAGTAAAGGCTTTAATTCTAAAACAGGAGCAGTAATAAGAGAAGGAGTAAGAATCTTCCAGCTTCCCTCATTAAAGAGGGGTAGGGGCTGACGCCAATGAACATCTAATGCTTGCTCTTTCTCGCTGGAATCAAGTAGAACAAGCTCCACATATAGCTGCTCCAATAAAATATCATACTCTTCGTCCGGCGTGTATGCCTCCACCCCAAAGCACTGCTCGCTCACCGCGTATGCGGGAAACTTCATAGCCTCAAATACATTGAAGGCCACCTTCTCATCGTTGATCTGCATAGTCAGCTCTCCATTGGCCACATCAATGATAGTTCTCCCAGTGGCCAGGAATGGGCGGCCCAAAATAAGAGGAACATCATTGTCGGCCTCCATGTCTAAGATCACAAAATCCGCTGGGAAGATGAGTCCTTCAACTCTCACTAATACATCCTCTAAAACACCCCTGGGGCGTTTTATAGTGCGATCAGCCATCTGCAAGCACATCCTGGTAGGCTTAGGATCTCCCACACCAAGTTTCTCAAAAACCGATGTGGGCATCAAATTAATACTTGCACCGAGATCACATAATGCCCTCCCATGAAACGCATCTCCCAATGTAACAGGAATGATGAAACCGCCCGGATCTTTCATCTTCTTTGGTAGCGCCTTTTGTACAACCGCGCTACACTCCTCATTCAAAGTCACGGTTTCAAAGTCATCCATGCGCCTCCTATTAGAAAGGAGGTCCTTGAGAAATTTGGCATATTTAGGCATTTGTGAAATGGCCTCCGCAAAAGGTATATTAATGTGCAGTTTCTTGAAGATATCCACAAACTTCTTGAAATGCTTGGCATCCTCTTGACTCTTTAATCTCTGCGGGTATGGCACTCGCACACTGTATTCCTCCCTTGGCTTCTGTTTCTCATCCGACTTCCTCACCGTGTCCTTTGATTGGGGAATCACGGTAGGCACGGGAATCTCTTCATCCAAGGCTTTTTCAGTGGCCTTAGTCGCCTCAGCTCGCGCATGGGTAGGATATGGGGGATCCTGGGTAGTGGTCCCACTGCGAGTAGTAATAGCCTTCAATTGCTCAGTTGGCGTAATAGTGTTGGACGGAAGTATACCTGGTGGGAGTCGAGGATTTTGATTAGCTATTTGGCCAATTTGTGTTTCATGGCTCTTTAGCGAAGCTTCTATTGCGACAATCTTGCTCTCAATTTTATCATTGCTAGCTAACAGTTTCCTCAACATCGCGTTTGTATCCTGTTCTTCTGAGATTGGAGGTGGAGCCTGTTGTTGTGGAACCTGTCTCTGAGCTTGGTAAGGAACATTTGGCCTATGACCTGGCGCATATAAACCACTATTCGGATTGGCATAGCTGAAGTTGGGGTGATTGTGATTGTTGGGATGATAGGTGTTTGGCCATTGCTGCTGTCTTTGTTGACCCATGTAGTTCACGTCTTCAATGCCATCCCCATATCCCTGATTTGCATCTGCTACCATCTCTCCCACTAACTTCACCTGTGCCGATGGATTCAAATTACTGAAAGCCGATGTCATCACTGCCATCTGATGTTCAAATTTCTGTTCCACCATAGACTCTATCTGACTAACCAATGCCCCATCTGATTTCGCGCTTCTACGAGTCTCAGACCTCGTGGATTCACGTTTTGCTACATTATCTAGCAAATCACGACATCTCTGTAGTCCCATCCCCATAAAATTGCCTTGAGCCATCATGTCTAGTTCACTAGCAGTCTCCCTGTCCAAAGCATTATAAAAGTAGTGAAGAAGTTTATACCATGGCTCTCCGTGAGTAGGGCATCTGCGAAGGAGCTGGTTGAACTTTCGCCACGTGTCACCCAGAGAATCATCTTCCGGCTGTGTAAATTTGGTTATGTCAGCCATCCGTTGAGCAACCTTGGATTGTGGAAGATACTTCCTGAGAAACTCTCTGCTACAATCTGCCCATGTAACTATGCTGCCTGCTGGAAGTTCCATAAGCCATGTCTTTGCCTTTCCCGATAAAGAGAAGGGGAAAAGCATGAGCTTTATCGTCTCGATTGGAACTCTCTGGTCATACATGGTAGAAGTAATCTGCTCGAAATTGAGCAAGTGCTGATGTGGATCATCACTCGGGGATCCAGTGAATAAGCATTCATCCCTAACCATATTGATCAACGGTTGGCGAATCTCGAAATGCGCGGAATTAATCTGCGGCCTGACAATGGTAGGCTGATATCCCTCCGGTGTAGTCCTAAAGTAGTCCACCAAAGGACGCTCATCCTCCTCAGCATTGTTGACTTGCTCCACCACATTACGGCCGTTATTGTTCCGATTATTACCACCGTTGTTTCCATTGCCTCCGTTGTTTCCACCATTAACTCCTCCATTATTTCTATCAACTATTTCCGCACCAGGGAGTTGTTGTGGATTTAAGGGGTTCATGCGATCAATCACTGCCTGCATCTCAGCCATTTGAGCCCTAAGCTGCTCGGTTTCCCTTGCTCGATTTGCTGCATCTTCCACAACTGCAGCTCTAGCTGCTTCCGCATCTTTGAGGCCTTTGCGGAACCTCTCAAACTCAACTCTAGTTTGCTCGTCCATCTGAACTGAATTTGCTTTCCTCTTGTCTCTATTCTGTGCTCGCAATAAGGACTCCGGGTCTTCAAGTGTTGGATGCAACGGCTCGTCTCTAGAACGTGACATGCACCAAATGAATCAGACCTGAAAACACGAATCACACACACAAAACAGGTGAGTAATAGATATAGACTGAAAGGTAAATCCCTAAAGAGAAAAATAATAGCTAATTCAACCGAAGTCCCCGGCAACGGCGCCAAAAACTTGACACGCTCCAACTGCAAGTGCACAGTTGTCGGTGTAGTAATAATCGGAAAAGTCCGGTTTGTCGAGCCCAAGGGACTTCGTGTAAACTAACTACTAAATTTATTATTTATGTGGGCAAAGCGCAGTTGTTTTGTTCTATTTCTACTAATAATTAAAAATAACAATTGTCTCAAATAATTCAAAGAATTATTTCAAGATTAATAAGCACGAGTTGATTTGATGTTTCTCAAGGTTGATTAAGTTCAGGATATCTCTACGGATCACTAGGTATTTCACACTACGTTGGATTTATGTTCTACTAACACGATGAGTTCTTGTTCTAGTTAAACGAGCAATTTTATATTGAAGATGTCTCAACCAATAACTATGCCTAAACTATCGTAACTGATTCCTCTAGCTTACTCAAGTTCAAACACGCATTACGATAATAATTCTACTCTTGTTCTTAGCTAACTAGCAAGATTCCTCAACCCTAGATACGGCTAGTGTGTATTTCAATTTTCCGGGCAACAAACGTAGATTCCTCTATCGTTCATAACCTAGCACAATTCTATTAATACGTCTACCAATAGAAAAGATAAATCAAAAGCGTAAAATACACATAACTAGAGAAGAAATCATCAATTAAGCTCAAAAGTATGCAAGCAAATCCATAAATCACAAGTGTAGTGATCAAACCCTAGTCTCCTACGAGATATCCCAAAATAAGGGTTTAGCTACTCATAATCATGTTCAAAATACAAAGTATCATGATCCAATATGAAAAACTAGAGAAGAAACGAAGAATAGAAGCCAAACGGATGATCCAAGCTCTCCAACCTAGCTCCAAGCACTCCAAGCACGTCTCCCAATGTGTTTTTTTGATGCCAAACCCGTTCCCCAATGTTTCCTAAGTCTTTCGTGGCTCAAAACTCTCAAAACTATGCCAAAATAGCGAAAATAGCCCAAAAATCCGATCCAGGCCGCAGAGGTAATCGTACGATTACCTTGATGTAATCGTACGATTACTTGCATTGAAGGTAATCGTACGATTACCACATAGTAAACGTACGACTACTTTTGATTGAAGGTAATCGTACGATTACCTTAAGGTAAACGCACGATTACTTCTGGGCTTCCACCATTCAATCTTCATCTTCTTGCTCTTTTTCCTTTCGTCTTCACTTCCCGAGCATCCCTTTGAGCCTCCAACTTTTCTGAAGTTCACTTTTGCTCCAATGTCACGTCCCGAGCTCCCGGTTCCTGGAAACCACAACACAAGAAACATACCGGAAGATCAAACGTGATAAAATATAGCTAAAATTAACGCAAAAAGTGCCCGGACTCATCATTAACGTGCAAAGACTCAACATGCTCAAATATTAGCAAGAAATGATCCAAAATTCATCAAAACGCATCGGAATACACGCAAAACGGTAAGGAAACATATAAGAATATAACTCCAAATATGGAGTTATCACCGGGACAAAGCTAGCTTGATTGGGAGCAATAAGTTTCACGAGGAGGCCTCTTAATCTAGCAACCACAATCTTAGTGACTTCTTTATAGCCCACGTTGCAAAGGCTAATAGGCCTAAATTGCATAATTTTTTCAGGATTTTCAATTTTTGGAATTAGAGTAATGAGATTTTTGTTAATACTAGGGGGAATTGAATTAGTAGAGAAAATGTTTTTAATGAAAAAGCACATTTCAGGACCATCAATATTCCAACAAGCATGATAAAACTCGGCATTAAAACCATCACAACCCGGAGCTTTCGAAACTTTGATACTAAAAAAGGCTCTTTTGATCTCTTCATTGGTCACATCCAAGTTAAGCATATTGTTATCCTCATCAGAAAGGTAGTAAAAGGACATATCAACATAGTCATTAGTAAAGCAAGATAAATCCACAACTCAGAAAACAGATTCATGAAATAATTAAGAACTAGTTCCTGGAGATCTCTTTTTTCACTAATCCAAATGCCATTATCATTTTTAAGGGTGGTAATAGCATTTCTTCTTCTTCTAGCAAGGGTAGAAAGGTGGAAAAAACGAGTATTCCTTTCACCTTTAAGGATCCAATTACTTCTAGATTTTTGATACCAAAGTAATTCTTCTTGTCTGAGCACATCGTTATAATCCTTAACCAAGTTCCTTTCTAACATATGCGTACTGTGGGAGAACTTAAAGCATAAAGCCTTTTGAATGCCTTCAATTCTCCCCAACAGGTGTCTTTTTTTTCTAAATATATTACCAAAAATATTTCTATTCCACACCTTAGTGCAATTAGCCAGGTTCTCTAATTTTTCAGGGATAGTCGAGTTAGAAGCATTCCAATTGTTAGCAATCATGACCTTAAGAGAATCATGTTCAAGCCAAGCATTTTGGAATCTAAACACTTTATTAACAGAGGAGGGATCAGGGATACCTTGAGTGCAAACAATCAGGGGATTATGATCCGAGTAAGTCCTAGGCAGGTTCTTAACAGTTGCATTAGGAAACTGTGTAATCCATTCAGAGTTGCAGAGCGCCCTATCAAGTCTTTCTTGAGTGTTTTTAAGCCCCATTCTGTTATTTGTCCAAGTAAGTCTAGGACCTGTACACCCCAGGTCCATGAATCTGCAGTTGTTGATCCTGTCCTGAAAATTCTGGTTCTTCCTTTGATTGTTGTTGGGAGTGAAAGATCATCTTTCAGAATGACCAGTGAAATCGTTGAAATCGCCTACGAGCATCCAAGACTGGTTTCTGGAGTTGGCTTTGTCCTGCAAATCGAGCCACAAATTTTCTCTTCTTGTCTCAGTGGGACTGGCATAAATGGCAGACAAAATCCAGTCCTCATAGTTAGCTCTCTTCACTATAACATGTATAGCTTGGACAGTGAGCTCAAGGGGAGTGATAGTGACAAATTTGGGGTTCCACAGAACCCAAATGCCTCCAGAACGACCCACCGGATCCATATGAGACGACTCTGAAAAGCCCAGGTTCCTGAAGAAATTACCTAGCTTTTCAATCCCTACTTTAGTTTCCAGTAGGATAGCCACCTCAAAATCCTCGTTTCTCTTGATTTCTTTGAAGTTTCTCTTGAATTCTTTGTTCCCTGCCCCGCGGCAATTCCAAGCAAAAATGTTCATGTCCTGAGTCATTGGTAACATTTGGGGGTGACCGTTGCCAGACAAGGATTTAAGAATCCTAATTTTGTCCAGGCTCTCCTCCCTGGAGCTCGTAGCCTTCACTTTGAACCTTCGGAGAGGCACTTCTTTCTCTTCTGTAGGGGTTAGTTCGATCTTCATCTCTGCTTCTTCGACCATCCAATTGACTTTCGCTACCACTGCTGCCCCCAAACCGTCACCGATCCGGGCTTCCACTTCGTTGTGTTGCACTATTAGGAGCATTAATCCTCCATTTCTTCTAGCCTTCTCTTTCAGGGAGAGAGATCTATGTGGTTCAAATTGAGGGTTTAAGTCTGGTGGTTTTGGAGTTTCCACACTTTGCACCCCAATTTTCTTTATATTAAACTCGTCAACTTCTGTTTCTTGGCTTTCCTTATGAGGAGCTGTAAAGGAATCGAGAAAAGATATATGGGTGGTACCTTTGCAGTGAGAAGTACCCATCAACGCTTCTTTAACAATCTCCATGCTACTGACCTCTTGATTTTGTTGTCGTTCCTCCACCGTGTTGTCGATTTCTTCTGTGGCCTGTGTCTTTTCGGAGCCTTGGTTGTATGTATCGTCACCTCCGTGGTCAGCCTTTTGACTAGCTCTGCCGCTGCTACTTTGGCCCTGGACATTGAAACTATTGTCGTTTGTATTTGTTGGGGGAGAGTAGCTTCTTTGATTGCAGAACCCTATTTGTGTCTCCATCTCTATCTCTTTCCCTTTTCCTCTATCCTTATCAACAAGTTGTTCTTTTTTCTCTTCAGTCCTCCTCTTTTGCTCCTTTTCATTTTCTTCCCCCATTTTCTTTGTATTTGCAGGTTCTCCCCCATCAGCCAAAGGTCCAAACCTATTAGACTCCTGTGGGCCTTTAGTGTTAGTGGGCTTAACAGGCCTTCTTTCTTTCCTTCTTGTAACTTTGGTCCAAGGTCCAGGTCCTTTGGGCCCAGCCTGGGTAGTACGTTGTGTAAATGTGGATCCTAACTCCATCCTTTCTGGTTTCTCTACTTCTGTTCTGACCGTGTTCTCCTCTTCACCACTGTTCGCCGGCGATTTACCGTTGCCGCAATGTTGCTTCGTATGTCCAATTCTCCCACAGTTAAAACACAGTGTGTGAATGTGTTCGTACACAATTGTGTAGTACTTGTTCCTGACCATAATATCGACCTTCAGGGGGCTATTTAGATCCGCTTCAACACAGACTCTTGCATACTTTCCCCTCATGACATTGCTTGTGGTAAGATCAAGTTTCAGTGGGCGCCCCAAATTGTTTCGCTATTTTGTGAAGACTTCTTTCCTTGTAGTACTCCACTGGCAATTTAATGATCCTAGCCCAAAGTGCAGTTTTTGCATCTTTAACTTCCGATGGCTTAAAATCTGGCACCCATTTCTGAACTAAAATATAATGATCGAGAATCACTCATGGGCCTCCCGTAAGAACCTTAATATAATCATCCTTATGTTGGAAGGTGAAGTTGAAGAACCCTCTTCCCAGATCAATCACATTCATGTTTCCTTGTGGTTTCCATAGTTTTTGCTCTTTAGCAACCATCAAGCCATAGCCAAAATAAGCTCCCAGAGGCCTGATAATCAAGCTCCCTTTCCATGAGCTTCTAATTTCTTCTAAAAAACGTTTTGAAAATCTCACTCTCGGAATATTTGGGTTGCGTATCTCCTCCTCTGTTCTAACATCCGATTCTTCATCCGATTCTTCGTCAGAGGACAAATCCTCAACATCGCTGTCGAAATAGTTAATCCGACCAGAGCCCTTACATACGATGTTGTGGGTTTGTCCTCCTTTGAGAGCTTGAAACTCACCTCTGTTTCTTCATTAACTCTCTCTGACATTGTTTCCTCTTGTATTTTGTTATGTTCGTTGGTATCCACCGAAGCTCCAACAATGAATGCTGGTTGTTGCATTTGTACTTCAACTGCCTCTTCCTGTTCATACATTTCAATTTCAATATTAGCATTAGAATTTGGATTATGCGGGTTACCTGAGACATTAATGCTTTTCGTGCTTTGGACAAGATGATCCTCCTCGGCCGTCGAGATCGCAACAATTGAAGTATCCTCATTCATTGCCACCGGAGAGCCCTCCGGCGGAGAGGGAGAAGGAGCCAGAGAAGGGAGGCAAATAACCGTTGGTAGCCGTTGTGCACAGTTTTCAAGTCAAAGCAAAAAAAAACACTCACTCACATACACTTTGAAGGGGACCCTATAAATAGAGTCGAAGAGTTAATCTATTTTCTACACAAACATATCGATTTAGAAACATGGCGGGGAAGAAGAACAATGGACCGGCTTCTGGCGGCTGCAACACATCTCCCAAATTGTTGTTCACTGTTTCATCTCTGATATTTTTATAGCGGTGGCCGGCTCTGTTGTCGGCGAGAGGCTCGCTCCTTACAAATTTCAGTTGAATAAATTTATTTCCCACGTCAGTTCTATAAATCACTCCCACTTATCTCTCAGATTGATTTCTTACTATCCTCAATTCATTGCGCAAAAAATAAAATTTTAAAAGCGCAGCTAGCTAATTAGTAATATTTTTAAGCATTGACAATTCATCTTTTACCACAATAGGTTTTTGCCAAATTCTCTTTCCTTTTCTTAATATATTCTTTTTACATTACCAATTATCCTAAGTGCAGTACCACTCCGTCACTGCTATTTCTATCCAAATTGACATTTTGACTTGTATCTGGGTCACTTTGACCGGGTGATTTGGATAACAAAATAATACGATTTTTTTATAATATTTTCACCGTATTATAGAGAAACTTTTACTTTACAACACCATGAAAAAATTTATCAAAAAATTACACCGGTTTTCTATTCAAATAACCGAGTCAAAGTGATCATGTGAATAGTAACAAAAGTCAGTTTATGTAGAAAGAGCAGAGACAGAGTGATACATGTTATGAAAAGTCAAAAGGCATACAAAATACACTACAAGAAATTCGGGATTAGCCAACGGTTTCTTTGCCAGAGGCTGAAAACCGCTGGTATAGCACACCTACACCGACGGTTTACTGAACCTGTAGGTAAATTGCCCAACCGCTGGCAAAGGCTATTTACCTATACCAGCAGTTCTTATAAAACCGCCGGTAAATGTATTCTATACCAATAGATTATGTGGTTTGAACCCAAAACCTTTAACATCAGGGGGCACCAATCTTACCAACATGCCAACTTCTATGTTAATACTTGAGAGACTATTTAAACACTTATCTATACCCTTAATTAAGATTAATCTGTTCCTTCAATATTTTACTTTCTTATCTAGTTTTTAGGAATGTGTGGTAATACATATTTGTCAATATTAATACAAAAAATGTATATAATTAGTTATTGACATTTTTTACCAACATCAATAATTTTTTTTTTTGTTTCATTTTTTTTTGTTTGATTCAATGGACTACCGATCTCTGCTAGTTAACTCAATATAACTTTTATCTGATAAAAAATTTAACCATCAATTGTGGCTCGCTGCTTACATGGAGTACTGTCGATCTCTGTCAATGAACTTGATCGGACTTCTAATTGACCAAATCAGACTAGCAATTATGATTGAACGCTAAAACAAACTCTCGATCTCTATTGCATCTCGATCGAACATCTGTTTGACCAAAATAGACTATCAGTTGTGACTCGCCGCTCAAATGAACTTTCGATCTATACTAATGAACTAAATTTAACTAATCTGATCTAGTTGAGTTCCCTATTATTGCTCACCCCGTAATGGGATTGTCGATATATGGTGATGAATTCAATTTTACTACTAATTGGCCATATTAGAATAACAAATTTGACTCGCGCTCAAAGGAACCATCGATCTCTATTTTTGATCTCAATCGATCTTCTAACTGACTATATTGGACTATCAATTGTGAATATATATCAAAAATTAATAATGAACTAATTCGAACTTCTAATTTACCTAGCCTATCATTTGGGATTCATTGCTCAAAAAGACTATAGATCTCTATTAAGACTGTCAAATTGAATGTGCATCCTTACTAATGAACTTAACCTAAACATGGATGGACAATATATGATTATACCCACTAGGGGTGCACAAGAATCCGTCAATCCGCACTGATCCGCAAATTCGTCCGATCTGTGACGGATTGGGTCCGAACCGATCCGTGATGGATCGGACTAGGATCAAGAAATATTAATCCGATCCGATCGGTCAATCCGTTTGATCCGTTTATACTTATTATTATGTTATTTTTACTAATTTCATAAATTTGATTTGTTCTAAACTGTAACTTTAACTCAATAATGCCATTACTTATCAATAATGTGTTGAATAATTTTGATTTTTGATGATATAAAGAGGAAGATATTTCGTACTTTAACTAAAAAATATACTAAATAATAATTGTATAATAGTGTTTACTTTGTTAGTTGAACTTATTTGAAAATACTTTGAAATATATATTTGCGATCCGCGGATTAATCCGGTCCGATCCGCGAAACCGTGGATCCAATTCGATCTGATCCGTTTCGATCCGTAAACCGGCGGATCGGATTTACTCAACCTCAATCCGGACCGATCCGATCCGTGTGCACCCCTAATACCCACCACTCAAATCAATTATCAAACTCTTGTAATGGTTTCAATAAAATATATAATTTATTTAGTTGGACTATCATTTATGATTCACCGCTCAAATAGAGTACTGATCTCTCCTAATTAACTCGATCAAATTTCTAGTGCACCTATTTGGACTATCAATATCACTATTAAACTCGATCCAGCTTATAGTTGACCAAGTTGGACAATTAGTTGTGACTCATCGCTCAAATTGTCTACTGATTTGCTAATTGTCTCAATTAAACTTCTAAGTGATCAAATCGAACTATCAATTGATTTTTTATGCAAGTGTGTGGTTTTAAATGATTTTTTTTTTATCAATCATTATTTTAGATGGCTAAAAATATAAGACGAAATTTATCGAATTAAACTACTTAATAAATTTCGTCATATTTAGCACTTTTATTTTATTTTTGGAGGGAAACAAAAATTGACTCCAATTTTAGGGGAAAACCAAATATTATACCAGTCTGTCCCTGGTCTTTCTTCCCATGGCGGCTGCGCACGGGAATTAAGACCAGGTGAATTTTGTCCAAAATACCCTCAACAAATTATACAAATTACACAAAGTGTCCTACAATCCATTTACAGTAAGCACCCTCAACTCCACCAAAACAACACCACCACCACCAGTTACACAAACAAAAAACATATCTAAACTGAATTCTTTACATAAGATGGGATCTAAACATCAGATCCAAAACTACTGAGAAAACAGAGGTGTAGGATGTGCAGGAGAAGAAGAAGATTGGAGAAATAGAGTCTTTTCTGTCTAGCGCCTAGATCGGAGTCGCCCTCCTCTTCCGTCACCACCATCAAAGCCACCACGTCGCCGCCACCATCGACAGCCACCACGTCGCCGCCACCATCGACAGCCGTAGATCTAAACACGACAGCCTCCACCATCGACAGATCGGACACCACCGGCCCACCTCTGTCGTAGATCGAAGCCGCGGCGTCGTCCTCACCGGCGTCCGCAAGCCACAAGGTAGATCGAAGCCACCGTCGTCCTCCTCACCGGCGTCTGCGAAAAAAGAAGAAGAAGAAGAGACGAGAGAGAGAGAGAGAGAGAGAGAGCAGATCCATACCTGGTTCGCCGCCGCCGCCAGAAAGAAGCCACCACCACCCCCTCCGTCCGTCAACCTCATCGTCACCGGAGCCCTCAACGCCATCCTCACCTGCGTCCGCAACGCCACCAGGACCTCTCTCCCTCTGTTTCTGGTTCTGTCTCCCTCTTCTCTCTCTCTAAGCTGTGAAATTATGTGGTGTAAAATGAGAAGATAGGAGGATAAGGTGGGAGAAAGGAGGCATGTTTGGGTTGAGAAAAAGTTGTTCACAAAAAAAGTGGGCTTTTTGAGGGTACTATAGTCATTTACACTGTTTAAGGTTACCCAATAAGGAAATGGGAAGAAAGAGTAGGGACGTCCCAATAAAGAAATTGAGAAGAAAGAGCAGGGACGGAGTGGTACTAAAGTTTTGGTGGGAAACACTTTACCAAAAACACACTTTTCCAGATTCATCTCACAGATTTCATCCCTCTCCCGGATTCATCTCACGGGTAGCTCGCATCTCTCTCTCTCTCGGAAACTCGCCCATCCCATCTCTGAAATCCCAATCACGCGGCTCGCATCTCTCTCCCCAAAGCTTATCGATTCCATCTCAGAAGGCTCAATCTTTCAAACTCATCTCAATCTGGCCTCGCCTCGCATCAATCGGTCAACATACAACTCAAGCTCTGCTCGTTCAAGGTATGCGACTATCTGTCTTCCTTCTGGTGCTCTGAGTTTGTCGATTGCCTACACAAATTATGTCCAGTCGAATCGATTGAATTAGGGTTCTTAGTCCACTAAAACAAATTTGATGTTCAGCAACAAATTCTTTTGTTAAGAAAAGCAAAAACTTCGTCGCTAAATGATTTAGGCAACGTTAAATATTTGTCTCAATGTTTGTCGCCTATACAGCGTCGCCAAATGAATTGGTGACAAAACATGAATTGGTTGCAATACCGGGGCTGTGGCAACGGATCAAATCGTTGCTATTTTCATCTAAATGGAACAAAATTGGTTCGTTGCCTTAGAGAATTAGTTGCTAAAAAAAAATACTTTGCAACGAGGAAAAGGTGTGGCCTTAAGCTAATAGAAGTAGTGCCAAAAAGATAATATGCGCTACTTTAACTTTTGTCTCAAATTATTCATGTAAGGGACAACTGACTTTTCGTTGCCAAAAAATTCACAAAAGGCAAAAATACTTTTCAATATCACACGATGTTGTTATCTGGTTTTTGTTGCATATGTAATGATACTCAACATTTTTATCAAAAAATAGTACCAATAATTTTATTCAAGTATGATACATTACATCAGATTTGTACCTTTCAAACACTGCATATACAAAACTAGTTGCTCTAAAAAAAACCAGTGTCTAACATTTACATAAAACTAAAAACTATTACTATCAATTCTTTCATCTTGATGAGCCAATGGATACACTGTTTTCTTACTTTGGACCCTGGAAAGAGAAAGAGAAAACGATAAAATGTTGTCAAATAAAAACATATGCAACAAAAGCGACCAAGGAAAAAGAAGAAATTACCATATAAACTTGAACCAATCATTATGGGATTCTCCAAAAATCACTGCTGCATAAAATATCAACCATCCTTCTCAAGAAAACTCAACTAAATGGCCACCATAAACCCCGATTTCACATGTTCGCCCAAACATATAAGTGGAAAGAATTTTAACGACATTGAAAAAACAGAGTAAATAAGACCAAAGTAGATCTGTACTACCTCTCATTTGTCTCCTAAATTCCACAATCAGACCCATAATAGAAGAACATTTTCCCCCACCATCCTTGTTCAAGATCTTTACTACCTCGCTTTTGTCCTCTAAATTCTTTTCTTGTACAAACTTCTTCAATGTGCGTACTATCTCAACTATTTGAGAGAGAGAGAGAGAGAGAGTGTAATACCCCGACTATGTGTAAAGGGTAAATTGGGTAATTGGGAAATATAAAAATTCAATTTTTATTACAAGTGGTGAGATAGATTATTTTTGGGTTGAAAATACAATCGGGAATTTCATATAATAGTTTTATAGAAAACGGTATTTAATTTCGTGTTTTATTAAGCATTTTATTTCGATTTATCTGAATATATCCAAGTGTGTACCCAACCCACTAGATTGACCAACCCAATTAGTGCACCCAAAACATACTAGCATAACTAGCTAGTTGACAAAAAAAAAAAAAAAAAAAAGAGTTGGGGCGGTGGAGGAAATTCACTCCTCCAAGTAACATTTCCTATTTAATATCTCCTTCTCCCACTTGTCTCTTTCACCAAAACACATCAGAACACAAAACAACCCCTCTCTCACTCCTCTCTCTCTCACGCACAGCACCACCACACCCACACAACCCGAACCACCACCACAGCCACCTCTCCCTCTCTTGCTGCTCCTCTCTTCCCTCTCTTCTCCCTCTCTGCCTCGCCACCAACACCACCAGCAGCAGCAGCAGCTGCTGCCGCCAACCACCACGCCGGAAAAACCCACCCGACGGGAACACCGCCACCATCTCTCTCTCCATTCTTCCCCTCACGGTTTGAACCTCTGAAACCCCTCTCTCTTCCTCTCTGCTACACCCTATCAGCAGTAGCAGCAGCAGCAGCCGCCGAGAAGGCCGCCTGCAAATTCCGGCGAACCAACCCGACGGCAAAACGCCGCCACCACCTCTGCTTCTCTCACTCTCTCACTGTTTTGAGCTCCTCTAGCCCTCACCCTCTTTATTTCGACCCAAAGTGAAGCCTTAGCAGCAGCAGTTCGCTGCAGTTCACCCCGAGCCGCCACCATCGCCGCCACCATTAAATCCGGCGAGAAGCTCATCCGAGCTAACCGGAGCGACCCACTTGCTCCCGTTTGAACCAAAACAGTCCTGGAGGTCCGAGGAGTACTCTAGCAACATCAAACAGAGCTCCCATCGTCCGATTCGTCGTTGGTGTTCATCACCGCCGACCGCCGCCTTCGGAGACGTGACCCGCTCCGTTTCTTGACCGTTTCTCGCGATTTTTCGCGTAGGTGAGTCCTAAATCACTCTCTGGTTCATTTCCAATCATCAAAATCACATTTTGTTAGCTTAAAATCGATTTGGGTTGTTGGGTTGAGGATTTTATGCATATGCTCTTGAAGGGGGGTAGTTTATGTAATTTCTGAAAAGTTGAGGGCAAGGTGTTAACTGCATGTTTAGTTTCTCAAAGATTGGGGGTGATGTGTGTATATTATCAAACTGCCTATTTATATAAACTTTAAAGTGTTATTTTTGGATTTATGGTATAAGCAAATAGTTATATATATTATTTTGACTATATAAAAGTAAATAAGTTGTTAAAATTACATAGAGTTATATTTATATGAAATATTGTTGTTTTTATAAGCAAGATAAAAATATGAGATTTGGTTTAATTAGATAATTTCGGTTTATTTAACTAAATAGTTTAAATTGCTTGTAAATTTTTATTTTGAGTAAAAGAGATTATTTTGTTAAGAATAAATAAGTTGGAAGTTAGTTTGTGAAATAATTATAAAGTAGACTTTTTAAATAAAGTCCCTATTAGTATTGTTGATATTATATGATTATTTTTCTAGATATTAGAAATTATTTATTTGACATAAGTTTATAGATATGTATGACTTGTTTTTATTGAAATAAGCATTTTTGTGAATTTTATTTTGAGTATTTAATTCTTATCTAAAGCATATATTTTGTAATGAATAAGTAGCTACAATTGAATTAGTTTGTTTTAACTTTTATAGTCACGTATGAATAAATAGTATGTTTGTTAAATTATTATTTACTAAATAAAGAAATTGTATAAGCCTAATTTGGATTTATTACTCAATAATTTTACGAGTTTGTATTTGTACAAATTATAATATTTTATGAGGAAAATATAAGTGTTAATTAAATAATTGTTTTATGCTAATAATTAATGGGGTTAAGGGGGATAAAGATGAAAGAGAAATTAGGAGATATAGCATTTTGCATACTTGCACAATTAGACTTGTGATTGATTTAGGAATTATAAATTGTAGGTGACGAGTTCGTAAGCGAGGGCTACTTATATCCGTAGAAGCTTATTGTGATAATTGACGTGCTACTTGAGGTGAGTAAATATGCCTAACCTAGTGTGCCCGTCCTTCTTTCGTGTCCAATTATTTTTATGATTTTTACGTCTCAAAATGTGATTTGTGATTTAAATGCTTAACTTGATATTTCAATTACTTGCTTGTTGATTATTCTGGAAACTGTCACACGAGATTAATAATACGTAATAACGTAAAGTGAAAACAGTTGTGCGGTGGAACCATTTACGGATTCTTATTTATTATGGTTATGATATTTTTCTCGGTTGCAATTGCCCCGGGCTGCTCCATGTACTCACCTCTCTGGCCGCAAGAAGTCTTAGAGGGGTGCCGGCACTTAAGATCTTGGATGCCTGGGATATGGTTGGTTCTATATTGGATTGGCTCGTTCCCCGCTACAACTAAACTAAAATGTGAATTTTGAGATGTGGATGATGGATTATGGATTTTGATTATTGGATATTGGGAATTCCCTAATTGGGACAAATATTATGGATCAAAATGATTCGTTTGGATAAATGTCTATTTATACGGTGATGATTTGAGAACACATTTCTGGAAACAAGGAATTAAAAGTTTGGAAAATATATTTCTTTTCTCACATGAGAAAATATTTGTTTACTTCTTACGTATCATCCTGATTTATTAAAATAAAAACATGCCTCTTTCCGATTTACATGTTGGGGTGTTTACTTACTCAGCAATTTTTGTGCTGACTTTGGAAAAACTGCGGTCTTTGTTTCTTTCCCCCGCAGGTCTAGGTGAAGGGAGCTTGGCTTAAGGGGAAACGCGGACTCACCTAGTTGAGCTAGTGCTAAATAAATAGAACACCTAGATAATATCCCTTCATGTTGATAGTATGTATTATTTCACTGTTGTAAACATAAAAGCTTGTAATATATAATCATGGCGATGTTTGTTTTGATTACCATTGTTCCTTGCACCGGGAGCGATCCCAGGTGCGGAGTGGCATTCCCGTATTTCTCCCACGACGAAGTATGGGGGTGTCAGAGAGAGAGAGAGAGAGATACATTAGATGAAACTTGAATATAGGTGAGCCCTTGTGAGCACTTGCCTCACCAATAAAGACGTAGAAGAAGCTACATGGGTTTGAGGCGGCTCTTCTGCAATATTTGACTAGATGGATTAGAGTAGCAGTTATAAAGTGTAGATCTACAAATTAGGGCAGTTACAAAGACTTGTTAGTGGACTTTTTCTTGAGACGTGGGCTAACTTCTTGAATTTTAATATATTGTTTTAATTTGTTGTTTCTTTTCTTAAAAAAGAGATCACCTACCTAACTTCCTCAAAGATAAATATTTTGCAAAAAAAAAAAAAAAAAGATAAATAGAATAATCTCCAAAAAATATAAATAAATATATTAATTTAAAAATGTAACGAAAACCGCGGTAACACAAAACAAGAAAAAAACTATATCCATGCAGAAATTTTAAAAAAAAAAAGAAGAAGAAATTTAAAAACTAATTTCATTATTTGCCACTAAATTCATGAGGAGATGATCCACGTAAATATTTGGACTGATTCATTTGCAGTGTCAAAATTATCCAAGAAAAGTAACTTTGTTCCCCGTCGCCATGAATGACTCAAACTCTTTAGTTTCGTAACAAAATAAAATGTTACTAGTTCAACCATATTGCCGACAAAAATAAGTGTCATTGAATAACTTTTGCAACACCCTAGTTGCCGCGAATCTTTGGGAGGGGACGACAATTTTGGTGCAAAACTTTTAGCGACGATTTTGGCTACAAAATCTTATTTTTGTCACCTTTGTTCGTCATTACGTGACGTAGAATAAGATTTGTTGCCAATTTACACTTTTTATGACAAATACACCTTCGTTGCGTAAAATCTTGTCGCCGATTATGTAATCTGTTGTAGTGGTCGTCGTTCTTGTTCTAGGGTTCTTGGTGTCGGAGGGTTGGCTCCAGCGCTTTGCATGCCCTCACCAGTGGTGTTGCTTTGAGTGCCCTCGTCGGCCTTGTCATTTTCATAAGTTGTAGCAGGTTCGTTTACTCCCTGGAATCTTTCTGCTGCTTGGGATCTAAATCTAAGACTTTATAACTGGAAATTGTTACCTGTGCTATTTTGTTGTGGGTTTAATTCTGCAAAAGAGGGTTCTTTGATGCCAGAGGGAGATTGCGACATGATAGTCCTTTTGAATTACCTACTTGTTCGGCTATTTAATGTTCACTTGAGTTGTGAATGAATTGGTGGGACTACCACTGGAGATTGAATATGATTGATAAACATGGGTTTTGAGCACTGTTTAGTCCATGTTGAATCATGCTTCTCTGCAAAACATGTTTATCAAATGCCACATACATAGTGGATTTACTATTTTGTATTTTGAGGTTGTGGATTGTGCATCGTGATTGTGTGAATGTTGGTCTTGAAGAAGCCATACTAGTGTGGTCTGTGTCTAGTGTTACTGCCATGAACGTTAGTCAAATGACTTCCAGTTCAGCTAATTGAACATTCATGTGTGATGCTTAAAACAAGCAAGTGGGTTAATTTCACAAATTTGTTGATGGCTTACATAGCAAGCTCTGTTTATCTGTTGGGAAGCTACTTCTATTTTTGGAATTCTTCATAATCTGATACACAATTTTCTTTACGATCTTGAATCTACAGTTTCCTCAAGTCCAAGATCATACAAGAGAACTGTAAGAGAGATTTGATGGGCGAAAGGTTTGTCATTTCTGTTTCTTGTTTTAGGAACTGCACCCGATTAAATATTCTTAAGAAACTAAGCATATATTTCATAAGACTTGGTTAGTTGCCTTCACAACGTATAGCTATCTGAAATCAAGTGTTATTGCAACTAGATGGAGCTCCCTCTGCCTATAGGATATTGGTCTATACATGTGTGACAGTTTTCTAGACTAGATACTATGTACCAGAAGATGAGATGGGAGACAATTACATGTGATAATATCGGTTACAAGTCCGACTATTAAACTTACAGATATTAAAGTTGGGACTTCTCTTTAATTTGGGACAATTAAATGTACCTACGGAAATTGTATGTCTAGCCGGACGTACTCCATTATACCACTTATTCTATAATTACTTCGATTACTGGATATGAAAATTTGCATTTGTTTTCCTTGTAGGTTAACTACTCCTAAGCACATAGAAAGGGCGAGAAATGGCATGTCAACAGGCCAAGGTAATGCAGTTCTGTTTTTCCCTTTGATTAAGATTTTATTTTGACTCTGAATGTGGCTTTATACAAATGACAATTCATTACCAATTGTACATGTTTGAGAATGCTAAGTAATATGGTTGAGTGTCTAGTGCTATTATAACATATAATATTTGTATTGCCATGATGAACAACTTAAGGGCTGTGGCTTGTTCTTGAGATTTACAAGAGCAACATATTTTATATTATGATGTCTATCATGATGTGTTAAATGAAAATTTTGACTCCCAATCATTTGTTATTATCTGGCCATCAAGTGATGTGTAAAGCTTAAGATTTCATTTGTATTTGGCTGAATTAGTTCGGAATGCTGAGTTACCATGTACTAGATGGATAATTTTGATTCCTTCATTAGCCCAGTCAAAACACTTATTTTTCAAACTAGTGTTCATGTTACTTCGTATCTGGTGCTCATGTACAACCACATCCCACGAAATTATGAATGTTTGTCTTTTACTCATTTGTATGCCTTCATCTGTTCAAGTCTTTTGTCCTTAGCATTTGTTCCATTTTGTCTCGGATGCACTAGTTGGTACTGCATGTGAAATTGATTGTATTTTCTTTCAATTTGACAGGAATACCGACATTGTCAAGAATTGACTGTACTCCAAGAAGTCAACATGAACTCTATGTAATGTTTTGGACGCCACACTAAAATGGCTGATGTAGTTTTCACCGGTGGACATATGGAGTTGGTAATTCGTTGGAACCAATTTGTACATCAACAACTAACAATCATTGTATGTTGCTTGTTATGAAAACAAATTTTGAGCTAATTCTTGTTTTGATTTTGTGACATGTATGAAATTGAGAGATATATTTGTTCATTGTTCATTTTTTTTTTCTTTAATTGATATTAAAAGTTCTCCCAGTGTCATCACTACAGGAAATCTGGGTTTAGCCAGCGGTTTTACTAGCAGCAGTTCAAGGAAACCGCGGGTAAAGAAAGGATATACCCGCAGTTTGCAGGAACCGCTGGGATATTGCGTGGCCGCAGGCATATGTTGGGTACTTTGCCAGCGGTTTTTGAAGAACTGCTGCTGTTGGCAAGGAATTACCAGCGGTTTCATAAAAAAACCGCTGGTATATTTTGTATGTGAGAAATACAATTCAAATGATTCATCAAGTTTTATTTATTGAGTAATTGGGGAATGGGGTGAACATATTAGTATTGAAATTGTATGGGATTAAAACAAAATACAACATTGTTTAATTGGATTAAGTTCAGGACTGAAATGAATAATAACAAAACTTGAAGGTCCTTACTATAAATACTAATACTACATATAGAGAAGGGGACCCTAGTATAGCTCAATTCACTCCCTTGGGCGGCGGAGTGAAAAATTGGCGGTCCACTTCCCCCCAAATTCCCAACCCTAACCCAAATTTTCCCTCGCACGCTCTGTGAAATTCCTCCCTAAAAACTTAATCTCATACCAATTGCTTTTCTATTCCCTTTCCCTCGTTAGTTCCATGGAAGAATCGGCCTTCAATTCGTCTTCTCAACTACCGATTGACGATTGAGTTTTCTCGAGTGCAACGTCAGGCCTTTCTCCACTACAACACGCACGGTCGTCAATCAACGCAGCAAGGTTCTTAGGTATGTAAATCTCACTTCTTTGCACTAGTTTCACTTGTATTCAACCTCCACTCATCAGTGATTTCTATGTTGATGGGTCTTCGATCTTGCATTTTTTGTTTATAAGATGTAGTTTCAGTACTCCGTACAACTTTATCTAAACTAAATTGGTGTGTTTGATTTGTGTCATGGACTCAGTTCAATTTAAAATTTCAGATCCGGGTTAGATTATAAGACTTCAGATTGTATTTGACAACTTATCATCATTATAAGGATGAAAGTAGTTCCGGCCTTTTTTCCTAGTATATGGAACTCTAAATGTGGTTATCATGATATTGATGAGTCTTAGATTATAGTATTTATGTATAATCTCATTTGATATGATGGTTATATCATTTTTCTGGAAGGTTTATATGAACTAAGACCTAACTCATTTCATCTTGTTTGTGCTCTTTTCTTTCTTTCTTTCTTTCAGGGCTGAGTTCGGAATTCTTGTTCACATCTCACTGGAAACAGCAGAGAAAGGTCATTTGATTAAGCTTGATGTATTTATGCTTAATACTGTCAATGGAAACTGAATTGTTATCAACAGTTAAGATACTGATATGTCGCATGTCTCATTTATTTGAATGATTTTTTGTTCTGTTATCTGATTTTGGGCTGATATTTGTTCATTACACAATTTGATTATATCATATGCTAATGTTGTTTCCTTTTGCAGAGATGACAAGGAGAAAACTTCGAATAGAACGTGTTTCTAATAATCAGCAGATGCGAACTCAAAGCAAAGCACGTCATGAAGTTAGGAGAGGTTTGAAAGAATTACAAATGCGAACTCAAAGCAAAGCATTTCGAGTTTAGACTACCAAATACAACAAGGGTAACTATGTATAAATCTAATATTTCTGATACTTATTTTATCTTTTGTCAATGTTTAAGGTGGAGAAGGGTGAATCAAATACAACAAGGGTAACTATGTACCCTGCAAGTCATCATACAAAAAAGGATGGAACATGTGTTTCCCAAAAGGCTGCCGAGCATATTGTAAGTTCTTTATTTATTTTGAGATTCACATAATTTCTAATGTTTGTCAATTTATTTCTAATGATAGTCAAAATTCGATGAGCTGAAATCACAAGATTATGAGGGCACAGATGGAAATTTGGATTCGGATGATACACAAATGTGGAGTCAGGATGATATTTATGCGCAAGTCATTGGTACATAGTATTAGATGACTCTATTTTCATGTTACTTTACTTATGTTATTTGTTTTTATTCTAAATAGTGATATCGTCTTTCTCAAGCAGGCTCATCCCAGTGAAAATACAAGAAATTCATGTCCTCCAAGTTGTCCTGAAATGCAATGTGAGATTAACTAGTGAATATCAAGGTACTTTTTAGTGCTAAGACTCATAAAATGTCTTTAGCAATTATATCTCTATAACTTTGTCTGTCCTTCAACTAGCTGAGCTTATATTGAGTTTCTTTTCACTTTCTCTTTAGGAAATTATCAAGTCAGCAGGTGTTTGTTTGAAACCTTAAGTGGCTGCCTGGCGTATCTTGTATTTCTCTTTATTAGTTGTTTTGAGAATCATCAAGTTACATTTAGTAAATCATGGAATTGCTAGTAGTTTTGACAAACTTAGGAAATAATAAGGTTCTCTTATGAAAATGCCAAAAACCATCAGAAACGTCCAATCCTGTCATTGTTTTCATTGATTAATGGAATTTTACCAGCAGGTTGCAAGATCTCTATGATGCAAGATTTCGCTAGCCTTTTGAAGTCATGAAACCATATGCCATTAAATGAACCAAGTACAGTCTGTCAATCAAAAATTCATATAAATTTCTATGATTTTTTTCTGTCTTTTATTCTCAGTCTACATACATTTCAATAAGTTTTATCCATAAAATGTTTTAAATTTCCTCAATGCAGGTTCAAATTGGCTGACGAACGGGAAGGGATTGATGTAATCGAACTTGATCAGTTTTTTGTTGTTGTAATGTATAGTTTTGTCTAGCGCTTGATTCACTTTACAGTATTTCAGGATGTCATTCGAAGCCAATGTTTTGTTCTCCTCCAAAAGCCCAATTGAAGGCACGACATATGTATTTGATTTGAATGTTACAATGAATGTGGATCTTTTGGTTTGTAATGAATGCGCATTTAGATTCTGCTCTTGTAGTGAAGTTATTTAAATTTCTTTTATCTTTGCAATATAGATCTCTAGAGTGTCAGATTAGCTGTGTATATGCTGGTGTCAAATTGTTGGTAGAAATTTGTGTATTTCTAGCAGTTGGCAAAGCTTATCTGGTTTTCATGCACTGCTGAGAAATTTGTCATTTGCCAGCTGTTTACCAAATTATTCCAGCGATTATAAAAACTGCTGGTGAAGGACTCTTGCTACAGCGGTTCATGAAACCGCTGGCATATGTTTTTGCCAGCGCAGATTCGCCAACGGTTAAAATGTTGCTGCCGGCGGTTTCTCAAACCGCTGGTAAATTTTTTCCCAGCGGTTTATGGAGCACTTACCAGCGGTTTCAACCGCTGGCTAAACCTCGATTTCCTGTAGTGCATTGAGAGAAAAATGCATGAAATAAAGCTGGCAGAAGTAAGTCTATACCAGCAGTTAACTAAGCTCAGGCATATAGTGTGAGAACTGCTGGAAAATGGGGCCTAGGGCAGCGGTTCCAGAACACATGCCCATGGTTCCGAAAACCGCAGCTATAAAACACCTGCTACAGCGGTTCTTGAAACCGCAGGCATATACTTTTGCCAGCGGACATACGCCAACGGTTTAGAATGAGCTGCCAGCGGTTTGGCAAACCGCTGGTAAATTATTTGCCCGCGGTTACTGGCTCTTATACTAGCGGTTTAAACCGCTGGTAAATCCTCTTAGTGATAGAAACACGTGCCTTTATTATGGATTTCTTTTTTGATGAAAACCTTTATTATGGATGTAGCATAGCCAGATGATGAGTGGATTTTAATACATGAATTAACATCTTCTTTACTCTACATACAAAATAAAACTACTAATAGTTACATATACATATTTATATGTAAAGAATAAGTTTAAACACATAAAACACATCGAGCCAAACGACACCGTAAAAAAACAAACTGAAGTGAACAAAAGTGAATCGTTTGCAAGCGTAATGTAGATGTGAGCTAACCAGCTAAGGAAAAGATATCCGTACTCTATTGCGATCAAATCCTACATTTCATTGAATCGATCATTTAGCTCATAATGAACCAGACAAGAGATGGAGCTTTGAGGGGTGGTGATGTCTGGAAAGAAGGGTATAGAAACCTAGAAAATGACATGTAGCCTGCATATTCGTACTGTATTGATCCTTGTGTTAGGTTTAGGTCAAACCAAATGCTAGTAGTACCACTAATTATAATCTTTAAATAGATTGTTATGGTCCCACAACTATTTGTACGTACTACTATAATTGAATTCATCTCATGCATGATACGTACTCGACCACCTTGAATGCATGGTTCTCAGGGGTTTGTTGTACTGGACCACGTTGAGCTCACGAGTTTTGTGTTAAAAAAGCTCTTGCGAAAAGAAAGGATTGATTAATTTAAGCCAGAACTACACAAGAATAACATTTCAGAGAATAACATTTCAGCTCTTGAGATCATCTTTGGTCACAGTTGTTAATCTTTTCAATGCTTATCAATGTGATGTGTATATTTATCATACATGTATTGAGGCAAAATCATCTTTGGTGTTAAGCTTTTTTACTACGAAACTACACCTCTTCATTGTTACTAAATTTTGTACTTCATACTAATTATATTTTGTTGTGGTATGTACAAATTCATGTCGAATAAATTAACACTGATATTTAATGCTGTTTTTAAATGTGTTTTTTAAGTTTAAACAATGTTATTAAATATATACTAATCAGGTTTCTGTTTTTTGTAAAACATATTTCTGGGATTTTTCTTTTTACTATTTTTATTATGTTTAAGCGAATACCAAACAAACTCTTAATTTCACCTGTAGCCATTGTAGTTGCTCCAACCCGTGCAACGTGGAGGTTGGATTGAACCGCTCAGATCATCATCCATGAGTGTGATTGACAGCTAATGTGTTACTACAATGGTTAGTTATTGTTTTAAGTGGAGTATTGACTTTCTTTCATTATTAGCAACATTTAGTGTAATCACTCACACAACAACGTCGGACATGCTTGTCATAATATATGAAATTTTTAACTCCACCCTGACAGCAACATTTATTATAAGGAACGTCTTTGTTTTAGGTTTGTTGTACTGGACGTCTGGTCCAACATAGCCTCATAGAGTGGGTCAGACATAATTTTTTTTATACTTAAGAAATTAGACATAAATTTCTACTTGCTCTGTTTCATGACAAAGTTCCCAATTACTTTTTGCAGATTTTTCTAAGAAACTCACGTGGAAAGACCGGATGAAACAGAAATTTAGCCCGAGTAAATGAAGAAATTGTGAAACATTCTTTACAATAACATTACACAATAATGAACTATGTTTATGATTATTCTAATGAAGTATTGATAGCGAGTATGCAATCAAGTTCTATTGCAGCAAAGAGTAACAATTGACTGATTTTTCAAAGCTTAAAACTTTACCATTGATCTAACGAATTTTCATATATGCTATAATTGTATCAAAGAGTTTGAATTCTCACTTTCATCTTTGAAATTAACCTAAAAAAAAATCCTGCATGAAACTGCCATATAAACATATTAGCTTGTCGTCTATAACCATATTAATATAAATTCAATTTACAAATTACTTCTTCCGTTACTCCTGAATATTTCCACTTTCTATTTTGAGTTGTTTCTCTTCAATCTTGTCACTTATCATATTGAGTAACTTTACCATTTTTACTATGTAAATTTAGGTATCAATTTAACCTTCTTACCAACCCCACTAACCCACCCATACTAACACTTATCACATGAGGGAGAAGGGGAGCCGTAAATTCAACTTTTCAATCACTCTCTAAAAATTTTCTGGAGGAAGAAACACAAGAAACGTAGGAACTATATCCTTCAGTTCTCATTAAACAAGAATATAATATGAATTCTAGATGGCTACTCGCAAACAATTTTTTTTTTTTTTTTTTTTTTTTTTTTTTTTGCGAAATTTCTTAAGATGTATAGAAAACTTTTTAGCATCTCCAAGAGCAATCCGTTCATTTGAGAAGCCTTCTAATTATGACAGTTAGCATTTTGCTTCTCCAAGTGTCGAATACATGGCATGTGTAAGCTAATCAAAATTTTCCAACATGGACTTCCATGACACATAATTCTTCCATGCATTGAGAAATGAATTTTTTAATTCAAGCTTTTGCATTTCTCAATGCTTTGAGAAATGAAACATCAGACAAATTTTTTTATTCTCATGATTCAATGAATGGTTCAATGTACTTAAAATAAACTAAGAATTTAGCTTTCCTATTCAACAATTATTTTGATGAGTCAATGTACTTAAATAAACTCAGAATCTACCTTTCCTATCTCTCTCTCAACACAAAGCTTAGTCTCTATGGTTTATTGAGTTGGATTATGGGCAAGTTAATTCCCTGCCATTTTCTTTCCTCAGTGTTCACTTTGTTTGCTGGGTCGAAATATCATTCACACTATTTTTGTTTCTTTTTTTTTGTTTTTTTGTTTTGTTGTTTTTTTTTTTTTTTTTTTTTTTTTTTTTTTTTTGAGGAACCCACATTCATTAAACAGAGAGAATAGGAGAAGACATAACAGCTCGTGAGTCATCATCTACCAACCTACTGATCCAAGGGGGGGGGGACTAAGACCTGAAAACTGAAAATCTAGAGAATCGTTTTTCACAAAACTTGCCAACTCGTGAGCCTGTTAACATATGAAGCTTTAAAGCCCGAGAAGCTGCGTCCTAGATATGTAATGTCTGAAACGATCAGTCCAGTCTCAGTCAAATCCCATTTTGAGGCCTCATTGATTTGTTTGATCAACACTAGAGCGTCACCTTCAAGGACAATCTGAGTGCATCCCTGAGCTTTAGCTAATTGGAGTGCCGAAAATGCAGCCATGGCTTCCACATGTTTCGCAGAGAAACCAAAATCCACTGAGCGAGCTATGCCAGCAACAATGTGGCCTTCTGAATTACGAATCACCGCACCTATTCCAGCTTTGTGCGATTGGGGGCAGAATGCTCCATCAAAGTTCACTTTAACCCAATTCATTTCAGGTTTAGTCCATCTCTGAGTGAAAGGAGCAGCATTCGAGGATTGGTGCTGAGATCTTTCCTTTATAACAGAAATTTCTTCCACTAGGGAATTAACTTCGCTGACAATCTGAGAAGGGGGGAAGGAGTATTTCTGAAAGTGAGAGCTATTTCTAGCCCTCCATAGCCACCAAACTCCACAGCAAAACAAGCTAGATCTTTGCTATCCAGCTTATCAAGCCAATAACATGCCCAGTTAGTGAAGCTAGTTATTTGGTTTGATAGAAGCTGGCCGTGGATCAAATTTTTCCAGACATGTTTGGCAATAGGACAGTGGCCAAATACATGAGTTACTGTTTCACCTTCCACTCCACAAGCTTGAAATCTGTCTGGGATATCGATACCTCGCTTTCTAAGATTGTTTGTAGTTGGGATGCCATTTAGAATACTCCGCCAAAGATGGATCTGTATCTTCTTCGGAACTTTTATTTTCCACAGTTTCTCCATTGCTGAAAGATAGCTCGGTGTGGAAGTGCTCTCAGCCGGTTCAGCCCCTTTTACTCTCAAAGCTTGTGCATAACCCGTCTTAACAGTGTAGTGACCAAGTTCCGAAAAATGTCATAGCATAGTATCACTGCAAGCCTGCCAACTCAAGGAGATTTTCAGAATATCTTCTACGTCGACGGGAGCTAGATGTTCCTCCAAAGCAGCCCGGTTCCAACTCCTATCTTCATTAATACAAGCACTTACCAAAACATTCGGATTAAATGGTTGAACGAGGGGCTTGAAGGTGAATTCCCGTGGGATCCAGTTGTCACTAATCTTGATTTTCATACCGTCACCCACTCTCCACCTTAAACCAGACGAAAGCAACTTTCTACCAATCAAAATGCTCCTCCAAGAAAATGAGGGGTTATGTCCTATCTCAGCCTACATAAACTCCTTAGATCTGAAGTATTTAGCTTTTAAGACTCTGCTAAGAAGAGAGTTGGGATACCTTAGAATCCTCCAGCTTTTACTTAGCTAGCATTGCATCGTTGAAACACTTCAAGTCTCGAAATGCAAGGCCCCCCATAGCCTTCGATTGTTGGATTTGTTCCCACCGTACCCAGCTAATACCTCTCCCTTTGTCCGAACTGCTCCACCAGAACTGTCTGATTAACTATTCCATCCGATCACACGTAGCATCAGGAAGTTTAAAGCATGACATAGCGTATGTTGGGAGAGCTTGTGCCACAGCTTTAATGAGAACTTCCTTGCCCCCGCAGATAAAGTGCGCTCTTTCCACCCCTTAAGTCTAGAGATTAGCCTCTCAATCATATATGCAAAAGTGATAGCTTTCTTCTTACCCATTGTCGTCGGCAAACCAAGATAACTTTCATATTGATCAACCTCATTGACTCCACACTTTTGCATAATCTCGATCTTTGTAGTCTCCGGAGTATTAGTAGAGAAGACAAGGGCTGATTTTGATAAGTTTAGTTGTTGGCCAGAAGCACGGCCATACATCGCAATAATCTCCATCAGCTTTGCAACATCCTCAGAGTTTGCCTGTGTAAAAAATAAACCATCATCAGCAAAAAAAAAAAAAATGGGAGACCACTGGTCCTCCCCTAGAAGTTGTTACCCCTGCCAACTCCCCATCATCAACGGCAGCAGTAACAACTCTAGATAGTAACTCACTGCATAGGAGGAAGAGATAGGGAGATAGAGGACAACCCTGTCTCAAGCCCCTCTCAGGAGTAACATGCCCCACCACAGCCCCACATCTGACAAAGCTGTACTTGACTGTAGAAACACAGTCCATTACCGAACCTATGAAGCGAGGTCCGAATCCCATATGAGTGAGAGTCTCTCTAAGGAACTGCCACTCAATTCTGTCGTAGGCTTTACTCATATCAATCTTCAAGGCAAGACACCCCTCCTTTCCTTTCTTCCTGGTCTTTAGGGAGTGAATAACTTCAAAAGCTGTCAAGATATTATCTGATATCAATCTGCCCGGAACAAAGGCGCTCTGATTTTCAGCAATCAGAAAGTTCAGAACCTGTTTGAGTCTGTTTGCCATAGATTTGGACACAATCTTGTAGATGACATTGCAGAGACTAATAGGTCTGAAATCGCTGGGTTTTCTCGGCTGTTTAGACTTCGGAATGAGAGCAATCAAGGTGGAATTGAAATTCGCAATGCTTTGGCATTCATTAAGAACAGCCAGACATACCTTAGTTACCTCTTCACCTACTATGTGCCAATGAGTTTGGTAGAAACCAGCTGTAAAGCCATCCACTCCCGGCGCTTTGTCAGGTCCCATCTGGAAAAGCGCTGTCCGGATCTCCTCGGCTGAATAGGCCTCCTCAATCATGTGTTTATCACTAGCTGAAATTATCTCCGCTGAATGGTGAAGCATAGGAGCAATCTCTTCCATGGTAGGCTTTTCTGAGGTGAAGATATTGGAGAAATAACTCTCCAGACTGCTCACAATCTCATCATCGCTAGTTACCCACTGCCCCGTGTCATTCTCAATTCCACTGATTGTGTTCCGTGCTCTACGGACTGTCGCTTTTTGGTGAAAAAAGAGAGTATTCATATCTCCCTGTTTGAGCCAATCGGTGCGGGCTCTCTGTTGCCACATAGTTTCCTCCCTAGCTAGAATCTCGTTGAGTTCCCTGGTCAGTGCACGAGTCTGAACGACCACCTCATTCGTTTGTTTCTTTGCTTCTAGTTGTTCGATCTTCTGCAGCAATTCAGTCGTGGCCCTTCTAACACTACCAAACTCTCTGCTAGCCCAGTGACGCATGCAGTCAGACAAACCCAAGAGTTTATCTTCTATACCCCTCCCCTCAGCTTCTCTCCAATGATCCGAAATTAGCTGCTCAAAGTGTTGGTTTCTTCGCCACATATTCTCATACTGAAAACACCGTTTACCTGCTGTTTTGCCCCGAGTTTGTCCATACTCAATCAAAAACGGGGTATGATCAGAATTCGGCCCCACTAAATGTGTGACCCTAGCTCCGCGAAAGAGGTCTAGCCAACAAAGATTCCCCACAGCTCGATCCAATCTCTCTCCAATATTGTTTTCCTCGGCTTGCCTGTTTGACCAAGTAAATGGATTGCCTGCGAAACCGAGATCAAAAAGCTCAAGATCATGAAGAACTTCTGTAAAATCCTTCACCTGACTGTAGCTGAATTCCCTTCCACCCTCCTTCTCAGCTTGTGAGGTAATGGCATTAAAATCAACCACAACAAGCCAAGGGATGTAAGATGGAGGAGCTAATCTTCGAAGAAGCTCCCACGAGTGTCTTCTTTCTTCTCTAACCGGGTCACCGTAGAAACCCGTCAACCTCCAAAACTGCTTTGTAGAAACTTCTTCAATAGTAGCATTGATGTGATGATCGTTGGAATTCTGTAGAGTTATTTTCACCATGTCTTTCCACATGATCGCTAACCCTCCCTTCTTCCCCTGAGCATCAACGTAAAAACCACTAGCAAAGCCAATCTTTTTTCTCACGTTTTCCATTTTACTGGAAGTCAACTTTGTCTCCATGAGAAAGACAAGTTGAGGGGAATGACATTTAATCATGTCATTCAAGGTACAGACCGTGTCGGGGTTCCCCAATCCCCGCACATGCCAGCTTAAGATTTTCATTGTGCCCGGCAGTGCTGACTAGCAGCCACTGCCGATGATGCATTTGAAGCATTTTGGGTGCTTCCCTCCACTTGCTGCTCCTTCCTTGCTCCATCAAAAATAGCAGCTAAGTTTTTCACTGCAATTCCCCCCTTTGATTTCTTTCCACTCGAGTTTTTGTGGTTAGGAATCCTAGGCGGGGTCAAGATATCTTCTATCTTCCTCTTTTCTTTCCCCACAAGATCAACCATATCTTCAACTTCTTCATTCACATGATCTGCATTACTAGCTGCCTTTTGTTGCCCCCATCAACTCCACTGTAGTTGATTTACTCACTGGACCATCCATCAAGCCATCATCACAAGGGTTGCTGCTTTGTGCGTGAAGTGTTGGTTCCATAGCCTCTGGAAGTTTTTGCGCAGGTTCTGATGTGTTGTTCTCCCCGTCCTGAAAAACATCACCCTCTTTGCCTTGATCAACTTCCATGGTATCATCCCCGGTAGTCACAGGGTCATGATGATCCATGTTTTGATCCTCTTCCATCTCTCCGTTAACCCCAGCAGTGGGTTTCACCGGAGAATTTACATCGGCTTTCTTCTTCCTCAATGGTAGTTGATACAGTAGCCATTTGCCGTAGCCCGGTGGTTCACCTGCCCCTATTTTCTCTTCTCGTTCATCACAATCACCACTGTGGTGATCAATTCGACCACACCAGAAGCAGACATCAGGTAGTCGTTCAAACTTGAAATCGAGCCATACCTTTTCCTTCTTCATGATGAAGTATGTTCCCCTCCGAAGCGGTTCTTCAACTGGTAATCGAACCCTAGCTCTAACATAGCTAGTATCATCATCAAACGAGACAATTGGATCAGTGTCTAGGACCTCCCCTAGAACCCTAGCCGCCCTTTTCCCAGCCTCCGGTTTAAGCATCTGGATAGGAAGATTTGATACTTGGACCCATGCATCCACAGTATCGAGCTTGATCTTGTCAACATCATCGCCCAACTTCCACTCCTTCAATAACAGAATCAGACCATCAAAAGCCCAAGGTCCACCACTCGCAACCCTAGCCTTTATCTTCTGGTCTGGAAACTTAAATAGAAACAACCCACGCCGGACTTCTTGGATCTCAATCTTATTGCCGTGGTTCCATATTCGACGGAAGAAAGCTCTCATGGCAAAAGTATTGACTAACCCTCCCAGAAAACCACCGATCAAACAAGCTTCACATTCTTTTTCCGCCAAGTCACAGAACTCGTCGTCGAAGACAACGACCTCTGTCTCTTCCTTCAACGTGAGTGAAAGCGCGAACCTCTCAGTGATGGATTCTGCCATGACAGCAGTTCGTATGGATGATCTAATAAACTAGGGGTTTCACCTCTAGAGGAACCCTAGAGGAGTCTCGGATGAAAGCAACTACAAGGTTTTTTTTTTATTATTTTTGTTTTTTTTTTAAGACGTACTGTTGGGTTCTCCTCAGTTAACCGAAGTTTATTCTCGAAATTAACTATGTGGTAAGTCAATATACATATTGCTCTCTAGGTCTTGATTCTTTAATTATTGAACACATTCACTAATATATGAGAAAGAGAGCCAAATGTAATTCTTTATCAGCGTTTCTCCATCTGATTTAAAATTTAGTCGATTCCTATCGACTAGATAATCGTGTCTATCTTTTTTCGACATTAAATAGAAACATTGCGGAAGTATATATCTACACTTCTATATGCTTTAAGTTATTCTTCAAGGACAAGTCATATGAACTGATGGGTCTATGTATCTCCATCTATGCCTTTCTTGATGGTCTATGTATCTGACTTTTTCTATAATTTTACAAAATATTAAAGCTATTAATGGTGCAAAACTACATTAGTTGGCCTTATTAGATTTCATGTTTATTTTCTTTAAATTTAAATTTAAGTAATGATGAATCTAAAAAAATTGGGTAAAAAACTACATTGTTTCATATTTATTTTTATCACAAATTTTGCATAGAAAAATGAAAAGTTCAGTCAAAAGTTTTAATTTGAATGTAGAGAAAAGTCAAGCTATATTCGCAAGAATTTAAAAGAAAAAATCAAAGACAATGTAGAAAAAACTCATATCTTTCAACCTCAATGCATTAAAAAGACAAAAACCAAAGACAATATTTGTATTCACAAAGGATCATTATAATTATCTTGTATCAAACATGTAACAAAAAATAGAAACATTTTTGCGATCTTGGTCATTCACATTTGTTTTTCCTTTCCATCCTTACCTTCCTTAACATTTTATGTATTTTACTTTTCTAATTAATTTTGATTTTTTGTTACATTTGGCCATCTATGCATTTCTTAATGGTCTATGTATCTGACTTTCTTGATTATTTTTCGAATTGCGGAGTATGCATCTACACTTCTATACTCTTCAAGACAAGTCAAATGAACTATGAAGTCATATGTTATTTTATTTTTAAGCGAATCTAACTCAGGCGAGAAGCTTCAAAAGTTTCTAAATACTTCAATGAGGAAAAAATTGGTTTAATGGAAAGCTTGAGGAGAGTGCTCTTTTCCTCTAAGTAATATGCTTTGATCACTTAGCTACTATAATATAAATTCAGCCTCATTGTTTGTTTTTGGAGTATTTTTTAGCAGAGTAAAATCTCTTGCGGAAGAATACTTTTCTTTAAAGGAATGTCTACGATCTATATGTTGCCTGCCAACATTCTCTGTTACACGAAAAAATAAAATACATAGAAAAAATGAAGTTAAAGAAAGAGAGACTAAACCTAAGAGTGATTAGGCTGTATTACCATGAACAGTGAGCATCATACTGATGATCATTACTTCACTAATTGAATTGAATCTAAGCTAGATTTGTTCTTCTAATAGAGTATTTGTTAGTTTATATAAGAAAAACATGTAGTATTCCAATTCCATTCAGTATGTTTTCCCCAACCTGTTGTAAACCATTTCTTGATTTATAGATATAATGTTTATATCCGTTGGAGTATAGGGTAGCATAAGGCCTCACTTAATTTAAATTTTTCCATATACTTTAGGAACATAACTATTCGACAGCTCTTATAAAAAAAACTATTCGATAGCTCCGAAAAATAGAGGCAGACGTTAAGAACGTAATTACGTCAAGAAATTAATCGAAGTGTAAGATGTTATTGAAAAGTCGTCCAGGAGACGTGAAAGAGAGGCAAATAGTTTCCAGAGTCCAATACATGACAAACAACAATTTGTAATAATTTACATTATTATTATGAACAAGTCATCTTCGCAAATCACAAAACGAACAAAATTTATCTTCAAAGCTCTAGATTCACTATTTCCCTTGCACCTCGCGCCATTCAAATGAACAATATAGTGAAATGAAAAAAATAAAAATAAAATAAAAAAAGAAGAGAACCTCTGAATGATCAATTTCAAGTTTGTGGTGCAAACTTTTGTCTCATAACATGTAACTTCTATTGTTATCCCAATCAAATCTCTTGGATACATGAGATTTGTAATTTTTGTATGTATCAAATTGCTCTCTAAAAGTAATATTTTCGATCTTTCGAATTTGATCATGTGATCAATATAATTGCTACGAGTTTCATGTTACTCTAACCCAACAGGGGTGATATATATATATATACATATATATATATATATATATATCATTTCTATATTACTACCGCGCATCGCGCGGGCATACGACTAGTTATATGTAATGAGTTTACATCATTCATTAACTGACATGTATGTGTAATGGCACCACGCTCATTAACTTCCACACGTACTTCATTGGATTCACCAAAATCATATGATTTTTTTCATGCTTAATGAAGTCTAGAAACAGTGAAGGTAAAATTGAAGCTGAAGGAACAAATTGAAAAAATAACATAATAATCTACTATAAATTGACTCAAAAAGAAACTCCACCTGGGTAGCTTTATGACATACAAATCTAAGTATATTCAAACATTGAACTTTTCACAATTTTGTTAAAAGTTATATTATTTTTTCTTTAATAACGTGAAATTCATAGTTGCTGCTCTTCGATGTGTACTGGGTAATTTCATGCTCTAATGCAGTAGCCTGCAAATCACCTCATAGATTTCAAACCATTGAAAAATTCAAAACGTAAGTTAGCAAGTGAGAAGAGATGTACTGGGTAATTTCATGCTCTAATGCAGTAGCCTGCAAATCACCCCATAAATTTCAAACCATTGAAAAAAATTCATAATGTTAAGTTAGCAGTTGGGAAGAGAATGAACATTCCCGGAATTATTCAAAAGCAGTGATGATTGTACACCCAACATGATACATGCTACCAAGTTCGGGTAACTTTGCTTTTAACTTTTAAGTCTAAAGTACTTTTTTCTAGCTCTATCTTCTCTCAGTCGGAAGGTAGACTAAGAGTTTATGTGATAAAGCTTTGAACCAGTAAGATGATGCAACTTAAAAGGTAGAAAACCATCATTTTTCCACATAAAACGGATAAACATACAAACATGTATGTCAACTTGTCCTACATAAAATTTAAAATGCTTTCTATTCAGCAAAGATAACAAATATAGAGTCATATAGACTACAACCACAGTTTCTGTCCAGCAAATATGCACTTAAATTGAATATATGAATTAAGAAAATTGCAAATTTCAAATGACAGAGAGCTTATAGAGCATAGGAAAAAATATGCAGAGAAGACCATGAGAGAATCTTACAAGACCACATCAAGATAATACAATTCAAATACACACTAAATTGCTGTAATTCAACTTTACACATGTTTGCGAAGCTAGAACAGAAGAGTAATGCAATAAAAGGAGCAACTGTTATGATCCGGGCAGATCTTAGAGGACGATGATAATAGACGAAACAAGAACACAACCGATATAACGTGGTTCACTAGCGATGAGATAGTTACCTCCATGACCTGAAAAACCCCAATTTATTAGAGAGAAACGATACGAATACAATCCACACTATGGCCAAAAGCCATAGTGACAACCCACAATGTTTTGACACAACCTAGGTCCCTTATATAGACATATAGGACTGACTTAGTCCAAAGAAATCCCAAAAACGACTAAAGAACTGATAAGGAAACAACCCAAAAACTGCCAAAGTTAGACGCCCAATTTGTTTTTTAAATCTCTCAGCCGCCTTTGACTCTTGCCGCCTTTGACTTCAAGTCATATTCAACAAATCTCCACCTTGACTTGAATCATCTCAGCAACCCGAACCTGAACCGATGCTTCTCTCCAATAACCCCAAATTCACAAGTTTCTCCTTCTTCGCCAAGATCCTGCAACGTGTGCCCCCAGCTATGCTCCCACCCCCGTCTAGTTCCTCCAATCGAACCCTATCGATGCTACAACTACGGCCGAGTTCCTGCAGTCGAATCCCCTGCATGTTGATCCAACTCCCACCAAGTTCCTACAACAAGATTTGTTTGTTTTTCCGGCTCCCACCGAGTCCCTACAACAAACCCCCCAGCACGTTGTTCCAAGTCTCGCCGAATTCCTGCAACGTTTTGCGAAATTGCTCCAATTCCCACCGAATTCCTGCAAAATCTCCCCCCCCCCAGCGCGCATCATACGCGCCCCCTTGCACGCCCTACACGTGTCGTGTCCCTCGTCAGAGACTCCCCCATGCCAAATCCGCCTGCTCGTCAAGAGCACAGATTCCATACCCCCCAACGGGGCTTAGAGAACTAGACCATCCTCCGAAGTACCCTCCACCTGCAACCAAACACTGCAGATCCTGAGTTCATCCTTCGTCCACCAATATCTCTTTTCTCTACTGTTTGAACAGACGTCACAATAGCTTCCCTTGGCCGCCATATCGTGCCGGAACTCTGACTACCTGAACGCCCATACGCAGCCCTCTGTCGCGTCCCCTCTTGCTGAGACTCAAACTCAGCGGTGGTGGTTCTATAAGCCCCCTCTTTATCTTCCGCCAATGGCAACCACATGCCTTCCTTATTCAACAAAGCAGGTACCTTGATCTGCCATAAGCTGAAGTTGTTTCTCCCCGTGAAATTTTCGATCTTGGTCATCCCCCCCGGTCATCTTCTCTACAGCTCCTTGTCAAGATCTGTAACCTCCAAACGCGTGCTCCACCTTGATCGCGAAACCCTAAATATGAATTTCACGGATTGTGAAACACTAACCCTATAGCTCTACCTTGATCTTGGAACATCGCAACGCAAGCTCTGATACCAGTTTGTTAAAACTGGTGATCCCCTTGACCTGACTCTGATACCAGTTTTTTATGATCCGGACAGATCTTAGAGGACGATGATAATAGACGAAACAAGAACACAATAACACAACCGATATAACGTGGTTCACTAGCGATGAGCTGGCTACCTCCACGACCTGAAAAACCCCAATTTATTAGAGAGAAACGATACGAATACAATCCACACTATGGCCAAAAGCCATAGTGACAACCCACAATGTTTAGACACAACCTAGGTCCCTTATATAGACATATATGACTGACTTAGTCCCAAGACATCCCAAAAATGACTATAGAATTGATAAGGAAACAACCCAAAAACTGCCAAAGTTGGACGCCCAATTTGTTTCCTAAATCCCTCAGCCGCCTTTGACTTCAAGTCATATTCAACAGCAAGATTTATTCATATGTAAGAAACCAGAGAAGCTTTATTGAGAAAGGGGGCATGCACTTGGATGTTGGTAGATAATAATCTTAGAAAGGAATCAGGAATTGCTAATCTTCCGAAGCTATGAATGTTGATTCCGAAATTGAATCACACTAAACATTGACAAATTCAGAGTGGTAAAATGAGAGACAAACATAAGCCGATTGAAACATTTTACACGCAGTTCAACAAAATTGTACAGGTTTGGAGACCTAATCACTAACTTTCAGAAATACGAGTTCACCAAGAACATTAACCAATATGAATGTGTGCAGTATGGAAAATATGAAGCCACAAAATATGTAAAATCAGACAATTGTCAGTTACAAAACAACATCAAAAGGGAGAGCATTTGAGTGAGGCACAAAAGGGGATAGAGAGAAAAGAGGAGAGAAGGTGCGAGATTCAGATAAAGGGTTACCTTATTTCCGTCGATGGCCACGAAGTCAATTACATCTTGGCGCAGCGACGGCCAAATGAAAAGGCGACGGGTGAGGGATAGTTTATCAGGAGAAGATACATATGTTAGAAGGAAGAGGTGTTTGGTTTTTTTCTTGATTCTGTGTTTTGGAAATATTAGGAAATTCTTGTTTTTGGAAACTAGTAGAATTTGGAATCTACTAGTATTCCTTATTAGTTTATTTCATAATATTTGTACAGTTAAGATTACTTGGAGAGCAAGTCGGTGTGGCCTATTTATAGACAGCTCTACAATAGTTCTAATTGAGGAGAGGAGTGGTGAGAGAGAATATAGTGAGATATCTTTGAGCAGATGTGAGAGGTTAGGGTTTCATGGTTGTAGGCCATGAGGAAGAGAGTACCGTGTCGACGTTGTCCACGAATTGAGTTGTCTCTCCCCTACGATGTATTCCCTCGTTGATATAGTGAAATTCTCCTCCTCTCGTGGATGTAGGCGAGTTTGCCGAACAAAATTAAATTCTATGTTATCGTTTTGCCTTCTCCTAAATTGCGTGTGTTGAGTATGTGATCGTGTGGCGTTGTTTTTGCTTCCATTGCGGCGGGGATTCGGGTCGACGAATAATTACCAAACAAGTGGTATCAGAGCCAGGTTCACGATCCGGTGGAGCACGCAGGTGAAAGGACGAAGACGAAAAGACGTGAAAAAAGGGAAAGCAATTTATGTTGATTTTTTTGGTTTTCAAAAGGCTTTGTTGGGTAGTGCATGTATGGAGTTGGAGGGTGTTTGGTAGTGTCCTGTGTAGATGCAACAACAAGTGAGAGAGAACTGTTAGGGCTGTAAACGAGCCGAGCCGAACCGAATATCGCTTGTTTGAGTTTGGCTCGTTTAACTTGGCTGCTAAACGAGTCGAACACGAACTCGAGTCGAACAAAAAATATTTGTTTGAGTTCGGCTCGTTTAGGGCTCGAGTTGTTCGTTGTTCGGATCGTGGCTCGTTTAGCTAGCTCGTTTATGGGCTCGAGTTTGGCTCGACGAACTTGTATTTTTCGAATAAACGTGATAATTCATAATTTTTTAATTACAATATGCATGTCAATGACACAAAACGTTTAAACTCAAAGAAATGAATTGATAAAGAAAATCTCAAAGCACTCATAGTTTGATTATGCAAGTCAGAACATCCAAAAAACATTACAAGTACTCTGTAGACCACCAAAATTGGTGGGATTTTTATTATTCCTACAATTCTACTGGAAAAACTTCAGAAAGATAAAGAGCCACCAGCTCCTTTATCGAGTGGTCATCGACCATTATTCATTTATTTTTATTCTTCAATCTTCAGTTCCTTCATCAAAGGATCCATTATTCTTCAAGTTTTTTATCTAAGGAATTTAAATATCTGGCATAAGATAAGAAAGTTGTAGTCAGTAAAACAAAATAAATGATTAATTTTTTATAATATAGGATCACAACACACTCTATACCTGGTTTCATTAACTCGTCGTAGAATTTTTAGGTCAATTTCACCTCCTCATAAGATTCGCCATTACCCTGTAAGATAAAAATATAAAAAAAAAAACTAGTTAATATATGTCTCAATATATATCACAGAACTAGCAAGTGATGGATAATCTTACTTTGGTTGCTCTCTTAAGTCCATGTAAAGCGCGTACCCAATCAGACCCACAAAGCAACGCTTGCACCGTATCTTGTGCACTTGAAGTGTAGGCAACAACATAGTCTTCATAGAGCTCTTTCAGAGCAGCAAGCACCAGTTTTACATTCTTTGCACCTTCCTCTGGTGCATATATGACAGGAAAGCAGAATTCAACAAGCGCCATCTTGTATCTCGGATCGAGTATAGCAGAAATAGCAATCAACATATTGCATTCTCCCCAATATTTATCAAACTTGGCTCTCATTTTTAAAGTCATTGCCCTAATGTAGGGATTTTCATCACCTGACTTCTCATTCAAGATTTCCTTAATTCTCCAAACTTCACTTAAGAAAAGATTAGAGGTAGGATACTCACTTCCAGATATGATCTCTGTGACATCATGAAAAATCCCCAAGAACTGGCATATATTCTCAATCTTCACCCAATCTTCAATTGTTGGAACATAGATGAAACTTGAATCCCTCTCTTGGAACATGGGAAAGACATCCTTGAACTTTAGGGCCGAAGCTAGCATAAAATATGTCCCATTCCATCTTGTTGGGCAATCTAAAATCAGCTTCTTCGACGGTAACTGCAAATGTTTTGCAATTTCACTGAATTTATTAAGTCTTGATTCTGAATACCTCAAGTATTTGATCCCATCTCGAATAGTATCCACAATATCTCCAATCTCGCTCAGTCCGTCTTGCACCAAGAGATTCACAATATGCGCACAACAACGCACGTGGAAGATCTTTCCGCCGAAGAACAATTTCTTTCTCAATGCAAAAGTTTCTTTCAAAATTCGCAAAGCTACATCATTGTAAGAAGCATTGTCAACCGTGATAGTTGAGACCTTGCTCTCAATACCCCAATCAACTAAACACTTGTGAAGGGCATATGCAATGATAACACCACTATGTGGTGGAGGCACATTGCAAAAGTTCAAAACTCGCTTCTGGAGCTTCCAATCTTCATCAATGAAATGTCCAGTGACGACCATGTACTGAATCTTTTGTCCTGATTTCCACAAATCTGTTGTGATTCCAATTCTGCTGACTTTTTTTAGACTATCCTTCAGCCTTTTCTTCTCAATCTCATAGGTAGCAATGCAGTCTGACCTTGCTGTAGCTCGAGTGATCTTCTGCCAGTACGGAGACGCTGTCTTCATGAACTTGTTGAACAATGCATGCTCCATCATCATAAAAGGGTATTCATGAAAAAGTATCATATGTGAAGCAGCTTCCCTGACCTTTGAATGATAATATTTGAATGTTGTCAGGTCGTTAGAATTAGAATTCCCACCAGATGGAAGCAGAAGATGTTGTTGTGCTTTGCCATTGCTTCTCTTTAGACAATTTTTGAGATGGCGACCCAAGTGAGTGGTTACACCGCTAGGTATCAAAGTGAACATTTCCTTGCAAAATATGCACTCTGCTTTCTTTGAATCATCAGGAAGTACAATCACAATGAAATCTTCCCAAACTTTAGAAGTCTTCTTTCTTGACTTCTTCTGGAAAGGTTTCTGCATAGCTTCATCATTTTTCTCAGCGTCTAAATCAACAATATTGCCAGGAGCAACCTGTCCTTCATCAGCAGTATCCATAGGTACTACTTCAATTTGTGTAGAAGACATACCTGCAGAAAGTAGAAGAAGAAAACAATTTGAACCTTAGCAGCAGTAGAAGAAGAAAATTCCAGTTGGATGAAGTCTAGTCCTAATGAAACTCTACTAAATTACTACCACCAATACCATGATGTTTTTAATTTATCTTCAAATATGGCCCTGTTTCTGTTTCTAGTTCTTTTTCTCTCAAGATGCTCATGTTGTTTGATATCAGTAGACATAATATTCTTTAGCTATTTCAAAGAAGGAAGAAATAAACTACAAGTGCCAGGTTAACTATATAAGAAGCACAAGCATGATCAAATTGGTGGACCCAAACTGGCCATTGTACAAGCATAATCAAATTGGAATCTTAATTCAACCCATCAATGTACCCAACGTCCAAGAGGATCAAGACTCCACAAAAAAAATTAAGCATGAAGAAATAAAATGGTGGTGATAGCCGGCATTGCAGCGCTTGTTCTGGGCCCAAGAAGTTGCCGCAGGTGGGTCGGAACATTGGGAAGACGGTCAAGAGCTTCCAACAGGTTAGGTTCTTGATGATGGGTTAAGCTTATTTTGTTGTAATTTTTTCTGGGTTCTGGAGATTTGGGTTTGAATTGTGGTCTTATGGGGTTTGTTAGGACTACGGGTGAGATGGGTTTTGTGGTTTTAGTGTTGGGTTAGGGCGTCTTCTTGTGACAGTAACTAGCACTGCCTTCTATCAGTGATACATTATGTTATTTTAACTTATACAATTTGATCATATAAGTTACAATAACATAATGTATCACTGATAGAAGGCAGTGCTAGTTACTGTCACAAGAAGAGGCTACCATTAGATTACAACCGTTCTGAAGTTTTTGGCGTACAATGGTTAGATGCAAATTTGAAGTACTCACTACTAGGTGATTTTCCTAAAAAAATTCATAGTCCAGAAGGATGAATGATTAGGAGAAGTGAAAAGTCCAGATCAATGACGGTATATGAGACAAAAAGATCCGTTTTCGCAAAATTACACAAAATTAAGATCCGATTTCGCAAGTCAATGCAGGGAAGTATGAAGATAGAACAAACAGATTGGAATCATCTTATATCCGAAATCTTGAAAAAAAGCATAACTGATCTGACGTGATAGAGTGAAAGGAGGGGGATGCACAACGATCGTGGTGTGGAAACTGGTGAGGACTCTGATGCCGAGTCTTCCCCTTCGTCGTCCTGTAACTCCTGTTGTTCTCTAGACCAGTGCTCAAAGCCACAAACACAATCTGTTTGAGAGTCAACCCTCGATGATTCTTATATAGTATAATGAAATAAATAGTAAAGTAATGATTTCTTATATTTTTAGAAGAATAAAGTAATTATTTATACTGTTATAATATTGAGTTACCTTCTGCTATTGCAATAAATCAATTAACGGGTCAAATTACTATTTTAGTATATATTCTATATAAATTATGCCATAATTTAAGCAATTAGTCATAAACTGAAAAATATCAATAATTTAGTTTTGGTCTAACAATAGATAATTATATACAAAAATATATTACTATAATGTGTTCGGGAACAATAACGAACGAGCCTTTAGTTCGGCTCGGTTCGGCTCGTTTAGAAAAACGAACACTTTTTCGTGTTTGGGTTTGTTTGATTAATTGGCCGAACCAAACACGAACGGCTTTTAGCGAATCGAACACGAGTTGTTCGCGAACGGCTTGGTTCGTTTACATCCCTAAGCACTGTAGGGTTTTGATCATGGATACGCAGCGGAAAAATAAATATTATCCATGCAATACCCTCCAAGGATCACAGGACAAGATACATAACGATGGTAAGGGAAGAAATCATGTTACACACCTTAGGATTTCTCCTGTGATGACTTGTAACGCGAATTGTGTCACGTTCTCTATAGTTGATCCACGCCTAGAGTTGAAATCTAGATCTTCCTTCTCCTTTTTGGTATCCCGGAATGGAGGAAGAGGAAGAAGATATCACACAACGCGAGGAAACAAGGAGGATCGGCCCCCTTGTTTGGGCCGACGGGATGGGGCGGCGGCAAGGGGGCGGATGGGTCCCTCTTGCTTGCTTGCTCTCTCCTTTTTTGTTCTCTCCCACTCAAGTTATGAACTAAAGGCTCATAAGTGTGGGAAGGAAGGAAGGATTATCCTTTATATAGTCCAACAAATCCTTGCCAACTGCCTAAAGGACCCATTCTAGTCCTACTAGAATTCGGTTTAGTACCTTCCTTGCGAATTAGTCCTACTAAGTTTGCAAGGTGTTGCAAAGTGATCATTCTAATTAATTAATCATATAAATTAATTACCAAATCTATTTCAAGTCTATATAGCGTGTGATACGGATACCGTATCGTATTATTTAGTTATTTGGTTATTTATTAGTTTAGTAGTTAATTGAGTTATTTAATTATGTTATTTAAATATTTAGTGATCAGGGCTTGGCCCGTTAGAGTCTAGGGTTAAGGTTAGTTCGTCTATTTAAGCAATTGTTATTTCAGTATTTGGGCAATCAATGAAAATTATCAAAGTTTGAGAGTGTTTTTGTGTGTGGGTTAAAAACCCTAGTGTGTGTCGAGACTTGATCGTGTCTAGAATTACGATCACGTTAGGTAAACCCTAACAATTGGTGCTTCCATTGAGTTTCGCCATTCAACTGGTGAAAATCATGTCGGACTCAACTCCGATTACGGTTCTCAACATCAACAACATCCCGGCATTTGCAGGCCTCCAAGCTAGTGGGAGACAAATCTCTCTGAATGGGAAACAATACCGTTTGGTTTCCGTTGAGGATTTTTGCCGCCTCCAGGACATCATCAGAGGCAACGAAGAACAGCCGCTGGTACCAACCCAGCTGCCGCCGCCGCAGCCGCCAACGCCATCGCAAGAGCAACAACAGCAGCAGGCACAACCCGAATCGAACCAACCACCACCATCGCCTCTGCTCCCGTCACCCCCAACCCAGCAGCCAACAGATCCGCCATCAATTCCGGCGTCCCAAACCCACGCCCACCCGGCCAGCCAAACTGCGGCCGCCAACGGCGACCCGCCATTGATCCCGGCGAACCCGAGCGCCTCTCAACCGCCACAGACCCAGCCGTCCTTGGCACCGCCGTCCTCTCTGCCCCTGTTCCCCACGACGAAACCCACAACAGAAGCTTCAGGGTTGTCTCTCCCGACGCCGTCGAAACCAGATCCGCCACCCAAACCACCGTTGAAGCCACCAGATCCCCCATCACTGCCGTCCGGTCCTCTCGCCGGCGAAACCCGAACCCAGGATCACCTAGCCGTTGTGTCGTACCCACCAGAACCCCCAGATTCGATCGGCGTCCTCCGTCCGATTCCTGCGCCACCGCCCTGGGCTTCTCCGAACGGCCACCACAGTCAACCCGATCCCCCTCCGTTCCAGTCTTCTTCGCCGTTGAAGCCGCCTACCAAGCCAGCAGAACCGCCACCACCGTCCACAACTCACCTGCGGCAAACCTATGGCCATCAGCTGCAACAATCGCCGGGTGCTTCTCCTGGGTGTGTTCTTCACCAGGTTGAAACTAGGGTTGCCAATATTGGGCTCATTTTCCTCCATTTTGGACTTAGTTCCACAATTGGGCCACAAAACACTTATGGGCTGACCTCATTTGATCCAGTTGGAAATTATGGGGTGATAAGTCCGGTTAGCACTCAAGAGTGGACTTCCACAACTAATGGGCCTCATTCACCAATTAGCCCCAATCGAGATTATTTGGACTGCTCCAATTTCAGTCAGACCACTTCAATTGTCGTTCTTGTTTATTTTGGACTACAACGTGGAGCTTGTAAGGATGTTCGCCGTCAATTTGATCCGGGTCCGTTCAATTTGATCTGCCTTGAGGACAAGGCGATTTTCAAGCGTGGGAGAGTTGATACGGATACCGTATCGTATTATTTAGTTATTTGGTTATTTATTAGTTTAGTAGTTAATTGAGTTATTTAATTATGTTATTTAAATATTTAGTGATCATGGCTTGGCCCGTTAGAGTCTAGGGTTAAGGTTAGTTCGTCTATTTAAGCTATTTTTATTTCAGTATTTGGGAAATCAATGAAAATTATCAAAGTTTGAGAGTGTTTTTGTGTGTGGGTTAAAAACCCTAGTGTGTGTGGAGACTTGATCGTGTCTAGAATTACGATCACGTTAGGTAAACCCTAACAGCGTGTGACCCCATAGGTTCTATCTAGTTGGTAGCAACATTTTGCTAATATGGAGCGGTTTCTCGCAAAACATCCATTCTAGCCAACTAATAGAATAGTCATCCGACAAACCTTGTACAAGTAATTGTCTCATCCTTTTGTCTCTATATCCGGATTGGACACGAGACATACAAGTCACCCTCTTATATCCAAACCATAGTTTCTCGATCCATGGGAATAGCCTTATTCGTGCAAATAACATCAATATCCTATATTGATTTATTTGAGTCTGGCCAGACATTCTATAAGCACTATCCCTCGAGTGGCCTAGGATATTTGCTCCAGTTATGTGGGAGGGAAAAATTCTATCTACGTCCACTAAGATCTCTAAGCTTGCTTCTTACTGTATCCGGTACACGCCTTTATAACTACCCAGTTACGGTGTAGCGTTTAACGCTACCAAAATCACAATAATCCACAACTAGAATATCTAGCGGCTTCAAGTCTAAGGATGACAATACCATTGCACCACGAGAAGCACTTGTGACTTAACATAACGTGTATGTAGCCTTCTCGAAGATGGGTCAATCCAGTGCGCCATTACCCTTAATGCACACCCATGTGTTGGATCATGATATCTCCATATCAATCCAAACCCATACTAGTCTATAGATGATTGTCCTATCAATCATTATACTGGAATAGGGATATTTAAGATAAACAACACAACTGTAAATCTAAGGACTTTATTATATTAAATATCCAATAAATAATACAATGAATGTTCTAGCCAAAATAAATTCATACTAAACTAGATTGTCTCTAGGGCATCTATTCCAACAGTCTCCCACTTGCACTAGAGCCAATCTGACGCATCTCGTATGCCCATGCTCCTAGTGTGCCCTTCATGCTTCCATTGCACAAGCGGCTTTGTAAGTGGATCTGACAGATTCTCATCTGTAGGAATCTTGCATATCCGAACGTCTCCTATATCGATAATATCTCGAATCAGATGGAACTTCCTGAGCATGCACGTGCTTGGATTTCTGGTGCGACCAGGGTTCCTTTGATTGCGCCATCGCCCCAGTGTTGTCACAGTACAACTCGATTGGATCCGCAATGCTAGGAACCACACCAAGTTCAAAAACAAACTTTCTGATCCAAACAGCTTCCTTTGCTGCGCCATTTGCAGCAATGTACTCAGCCTCTGTTGTAGAATCAGCCACCGTCTCTTGCTTGGAACTCTTCCAGCTCACCGCTGCTCCATTCAGGCAAAACACATATCCCGATTGTGATCTAAAGTTATCTCTGTCGGTTTGGAAGCTTGCATCAGTGTAACCCCTTACACGCAACTCTTCGTCACCGCCAAATATCAAGAAAGCATCCTTAGTTCTTCTCAAGTACTTTAGGATGTTCTTGACTGCAATCCAGTGCCTCTCACCCGGATTGGATTGGTATCTGCTTTTCATACTCAAGGCATATGACACATCTGGTCTAGTACATAACACGGCGTACATGATAGATCCTATGGCCGAGGCATAGGGAATTCTACTCATGCGTTCCTTCTCAATCTCATTGGAAGGACAACCACTCTTCGAAAGAGTGATTCCATGTGACATGGGCAAGAATCCCTTCTCGGAATCTTGCATGTTGAACCGCTTCAACACCTTGTCAATATATGTACTCTGACTTAGGCCTAGCAGTCTCTTAGATCTATCTCTATAGATTCTTATACCGAGTATATAGGCTGCTTCCCCTAAGTCCTTCATTGAGAAACACTTCCCCAACCAATCTTTAACAGATTGCAGCATGGGAACGTCGTTTCCAATGAGTAGTATGTCATCCACATACAAGACCAAAAAAGCTACAAAGCTCCCACTAACCTTCTTGTAGACACAATAATCATCTTCATTTTCTGATGAAACCAAACTCTTTGACTACTTCATCAAAACATCGATTCCAACTCCTAGAAGCTTGCTTCAATCCATAAATGGATCGTTGCAGCTTACAGACTTTGTTGGCTTGCTTTGGATCCTCAAAACCCTCTGGCTGTATCATATACACATTCTCGAGGAGATTCCCATAAAGGAATGATGTTTGACATCCATCTGTCAAATCTCATAGTCGTAGTATGCTGCAATTGCAAGTAGGATTCGGATGGATTTGGTCATAGCGACTGGTGAAAAGGTTTCATCATAGTCAATACCATGAATCTGTCTGAATCCTTTAGCCACCAATCAGCCCTTATAGGTAATCACATTACCATCCATGTCGATCTTCTTTTTGAAGACCCACTTGCACCCTATGGGCCGCGCCCCTTCGGGTGGTTCCCCCAAAGTCCATACTTTGTTGGTATACATGGATTCCATCTCTAATCTCATGGCTTCTAGCCACTTCTGAGAGTCTGGCCCTTTTACGGCCTCTTCATAGGTAGTAGGCTCATCATCTATGAGCATCGTGTCAACGGAATCAGTCACAAGAAGTCCATACCTCTCGGGTTCCTGGCGCACTCCACTAGATCTACGAAGCTCTTGTGTTACCTGAACAGGTTGTTCCACAATCCCTTGTGGTTCCTATTCATGCTCCATAATCGGTTTAGTGATTTGTGTTTCTTGAATTTCTTCAAGTTCTACAGGCTTCCACTTGCTTCTTTAGAGACAAACTCTCTTTCTAGAAACACGCCGTTCCGAGCAACAAACATTTTGTTCTCGGTTGGATTGTAGAAATAGTAACCCTTAGTTTCCTTAGGGTAACCCACAAATTTACACTTATCCGACTTTGGCCCTAGCTTGTCTGATTGTAAACGTTTTACATAGACGTCCCAGCCCCAAACTCCTATGAACGACAGTGTGGGAAGCCTCCCACTCCACATCTCATGTGGTGTCTTCATAACTGATTTAGATGGAACACGGTTAATGGTGAAAGCTGCACTTAATAGAGCGTGGCCCCAAAATGATAATGGAAGATCTGTTTGACACATCATAGATCGAACCATATCCAATAGGGTTCAATTCCTCCTCTCAGACACGCCATTCCATTGTGGCGTTCTGGGTTGAGTGAGTTGGGACACGGTCCCACACTCTCTAAGATAGTCGTCAAACTCTTGGATCAAGTACTCTCCTCCACGATCCGATCGTAGAGCCTTGATACTTTTGCCAATTTGCTTCTCTACTTCACTTTTGAATTCTTTGAACATTTCAAAGGATTCGGATTTGGCCTTCATAAGGTACACAAATCCATATCTACTGTAATCATCAGTAAATGTAATGAAGTAGACGTAACCACCCCTGGAAGGCGTGGCAAATGGACCACACACATCAGTATGTATGAGCGCCAATTTCTCACTGGTCCTCTCACCTTTCTTATTGAAAGGGGACTTTGTAATTTTTCCCAATAAACAAGCCTCACATGTCTCATATGATTCAAAATCAAATGAGTCTAGTAGTCCATCCTTATGGAGTCTAGATACACATTTCTCGTTTATATGGCCTAAACGAAAGTGCCATAAATAAGCAGGATTTAAATCATGTATTTTAATCCTCTTGGTATTAATGTTGTATACAGGATTGCTTAGATCAAGGACATAAAGTCCATTAAATAATTGCGCACTAAAATAGTGAATATTATTAAAATAAAAGGAACAACAATTGTTCTTTATTGAAATAATAAAACCTTCCTTTTCCAAATAAGAAATAGAAATAATGTTTCTGCTCATAGCAGGCACAAAATAGCAATTATTTAATTCTAAAACTAATCCTGAAGGCAGAGATATCTCGCACACGCCTACGGCTAACGCAGCAACTTTTGCTCCATTCCCAACGCGCAGATCTATCTCCCCTTTAGCCAATCTTCTACTTCTCTTTAGATCCTGCACATTTTGACAAATGTGAGATCCACATCCAGTATCTAATACCCATGATGTAGAGACAGTTAAATTGACATCTACAACAAAAATACCTGATGGTGGTGGAATCACTATTCCAAGCCTCTTGTCCTCCAGATATTTTGGGCAGTTCCTCCTCCAGTGTCTAGATTGACTGCAGTAGTGACACTCACCTTTAGTCACACCTTTGGCAATCCCACCAACAGGCTTAAGGGCATTTTCCTTGGACTTGGCAACTGATTTGCCTTTTCCCTTAGAGGATGAGGCAAACCTTTTGCCCTTTCCTTTCTGCACCATCATAATGGTCTTGCCCTTACTCTTGTTGATGCTTTGTTCAGCTGTCTTCAACATATTGAGCAAATATGGCAGTGGTTTCACGATCTCGTTCATGTTATAGTTCATTATGAATTGTCCATAACTCTCGGGCAACGATTGCAACACGAGATCGGTTGCCAACTCTTGGCCGACCGGGAACCCCAGTCGGGCGAGATTCTCCAGGCACCCGATCATACGGAGTACATGGGGGTCCCACCGGGTTCCCTTCTGCTAGATGACACTTGAACAATGCCTTAGAGACCTCATACCTCTCAACCCTTGCCTGCTCTTGGAAGAGCTGCTTCAGATGTTCGATCATATCGACAGCATTCATGTTTTCGTGTTGCTTCTGAAGCTCAGAAGTCATGTGCATAGCATAAGGCAGGCTGCATCATTAGCGTCATCAACACGCTTTTGATACGCCTTTAGGGCTGCAGGGGTATTGTTCTCTGGACTTGCTGGAACTTGCTCCTCTATTGCGTACAGTTTCTTCTCTTGCTTGAGAACATTCTCAAGTTTATGTACCAATCAAGGAAGTTGGTTCCAGAGAGCTTGTCATTCTCAAGGACAGATCGTAGGGAATGTTGTGAACTCGATGATTTGTTTGCCATTTGGAATTCTACAAAAAGGAAAATACGCAACTTTTAGTATTTGTGAATTTTTTGACTATATTCAATAATGGCTAGTTTATCAAATATAGCTCCCACTACTTTTCTACGGATTAATAACCCTCAAGATATTAATGCGGAAAATATCCTTATATTTTCTAGTTGGCCAAGATCCATGTTTCATCTCCTTATGAGCTTGCTTTGGCAAGCCGCCCATAATTTGACTACTTTAGTAGGAACAATTCCAATTGCATCTTCTATAAAACTCTTGGTTCAATTGGGCAAATAACTCCTTATTTATCCATCTGTATGGATAATCCTAATTGATTGCCTCTAGGTTTTAATCATATTAATAGCTTAGTTGTGTTCAACCTCTTATTTAAACAATTGCACATTACTAGTTCGTGCCATCGCATTCCATCATTATGAACCAAGTCGCCATGCTTTGGCACGCGCGAACTTGATAAATCATGATGATAATGAGTGTTTAAATAACGAGAAGGCAAGAACACAATATTTGAATTTTGATGGATTTTTCAATTCAATTTTAATTGTTTTTGTTGATCCATATCAACTAATCTATCTATTTGAGATTGGGCACAACTCCAAATAATAGATCCGGGTTGTCTAATTATCTTATTATCCTAATTGCATGCATCATCCATACACCAACCACAAAATAATAAGACAATAAAATAAACAACCACAAAACAAAATAAAACGTGATGTGAATATGGCATTTTCTAGACTAAAATAATTCCATGCCAATGGAATTATCTATGAACCCTAAAACCAAACACATCTCCATGCGTCTTCATCTTTTGGTCCATCCTTCATAGTCATGTGGAATGCTCCATGCTCCATCTTTTGTGTCTCCCTTTTGGCTTTGGGCTTCTTCTCTTCAATCTTGGCTAACAATCTACTCTATCTAGCACTAGCTAACAACTATACTGAATAAAATAAATCTCACAAGTTGAGAAAAAAATGGCTCGCAGGCCCTAAAACCCTAATTAATTATTACAATTAATTGATCAGCTCGCAGGCCGTAAATTAAACCACAAAATTAAACATTCACACCAAACCACATTCTAAGGCCATATCCAATCACCATGCGATTTGCACATAAACATTTAAAATCAAATTTTAACGCGCTTGGTCAATTTTAATTTATTTTAGGATTTTTTAGGGTTAAAACGGTCAATTGGGCCCAACAATCAAATTGCCCGGACCCAAAAAGAGGACTGCAAAGGCCTTGGGCCGGCCGACCCCTAGCCCACGCGGCTAGGCCGCGGGTAGGGCTGCCCGGCCCCTAGGCCGTCCCTTGCTTGGGCGGAAAGCAAGGAGGGGCGATCCCCTAGGGGGGCCGAACCTCCTTTGGGAGTTGTTTCCAAAACAACTCCCTTGCTTGGTGCCCAAGTTAGGTTGTTTCCTTGTATGGGAAGAACTCCTTCTTTCCATATGATGCCCAAACCCTAGATCTAAGATCCTAAAATTTCTCAAACTCACTAATTCATGCATCCAATGCAAAAACTAGGTCTTGTTATGCTTGAATGATGCTTGATTTGTCTTGTTTTACGCGATAAACAATAAATTTAAAGTGTAAAACTATCAAAACGTACCACATAAACCACGTTTATGCTCTACGACCTGTGGCTCTGATACCACTGTAGGGTTTTGATCACGGATACGCAGCGGAAAAACAAATATTATCCATGCAATACCCTCCAAGGATCACAGGACAAGAGACATAACGATGGTAAGGGATTAAATCATGTTACACACCTTAGGGTTTCTCCTATGATGACTTGCAACGCGAATTGTGTCACGTTATCTATAGTTGATCCACGTCTAGAGTTGAAATCTAGATCTTCGTTCTGCTTTGTGCTAGCTTGGAATGGAGTAAGAGGAAGAAGAAATCACATAACGCGAGGAAACAAGGAGGATCGGCCTCCTTGTTTGGGTAGACGGGATGGGGCGGCGGCAAGGGGGCGGACGGGTCCCTCTTGCTTGCTTGCTCTCTCCTTTTTGTTCTCTCCCACTCATGTTATGAACTAAAGGCTCATAAGTGTGGGAAGGAAGGAAGCAGTATCCTTTATATAGTCCAACAAATCCTTGTCAACTACCTTAAGGACCCATTCTAGTCCTACTAGAATTCGGTTTAGTCCCTTCCTTGCAAATTAGTCCTACTAAGTTTGCAAGGTGTTGCAAAGTGATCCTTCTAATTAATTAATCCTATTAATTAATTCCCAAATATAGTTCAAATCTATATAGCTTGTGACCCCATAGGTTCTATCTAGTTGGTAGCAACAATTTGCTAATATGGAGCGGTTTCTCGCAAAACATCCATTCTAGCCAACTAATAGAATAGTCATCCGACAAACCTTGTACAAGTAATTGTCTCATCATTTTGTCTCTATATCCGGATTGGACACGAGACATAAAAGTCACACTAGTATATCCAATCCATAGTTTCTCGATCCATGTGAATAGCCTTATTCGTGCAAATAACATCATTATCCTATATTGATTTATTTGAGTCTGGATAGACATTCTATAAGCACTATCCCTCGAGTGGGCTAGGATATTTGCTCCTGTTATGTGGTAGGGACAAATTCCATCTACGTCCACTACGATCCCTAAGCTTGCTTCTTATTGTATCCGGTACACGCCTTTATAACTACCCAGTTACGGTGTAGCGTTTAACGCTACCAAAATCACAATAATCCACAACTAGAATATCTAGCGACTTCAAGTCTAAGGATGACAATACCATTGCACCACGAGAAGCACTTGTGACTTAACATAACGTGTATGTAGCCTTCTCGGAGATGGGTCAATCCAGTGCGCCATTACCCTTAATGCACACCCATGTGTTGGATCATGATATCTCCATATCAATCCAACCTCATACTAGTCTATAGATGATTGTCCTATCAATCATTATACTGGAATAGGGATATTTTAGATAAACAACGCAATTGTAAATCTAAGGACTTTATTATATTAAATATCCAATAAATAATACAATGAATGTTCTAGCCAAAATAAATTCATACTAAACTAGATTGCCTCTAGGGCATCTATTTTAACAAGCACATCAAGAGAAATAATCTGATGTGGGACGGGCTGCTGAATGGGGAGAGGAGGGATGTGGTGTGACAGATCTGTGTTGCTCTGGCGCGGTCATGTGGCGAAACGAGTGGTCCAGATTTGTTTGGGTGTTCTGAGCTGCCTGTAAGTCCGCTTTGGGCTCGAACAGGAGGTGAACCCTAGGTTTTTGGACGTTTCTGACGCATTGGTGTGGTCAGATCGTGCAAAAAGTTGACATAATTTGTAGATTGCTGACTGGGAAGCGTATCAACGTGAATCGACGGTCCAAACTTGTTCGGATGGTTACGACATGCTAGTAGATCGGATTTGGATGATTCAGGAGTCTAACACTATGTTTTTGGACGTTGCGGATTCATCGGTTTGGTCATAATTTCTGGATTCTAGGTGGATTGATTAGGTCGGCATCAATCGATATCGGTAGGAAGATTGAAGACGACGGGATGCGTTCAGGGTCAATCAAGTTCAAGTCCAATCAGGTGGGGTCAATTAGAGGCGTTTTTCCTAATTAAACGTTCGATTGGCAACCTATGCAGGATTGGGAGTGTGTTGACAGGTGGAGTTGATGTTCAACATAGCAAGAAGCGTAGGCCTTGCGTGTTTCTGAGCACGAGACGCAACAGTTGCAGAGGACTCTGGTCAGATACGTGGGCAACTATTGCAAGGAAATTCACAAGAAGCTCCATGACAGAGATCGATGTGGTGGACGCAGTTGACAAGGCCATGGCAGAGGTGGCGTCCTGATATCTCTGTGTGTGTTGTTCGTGACGATAACTCTTGAGCAAATTGAGGCAAGAAGAGAGGTAAGTCGCGACGGGTCCGCAAAGCGGTGGCTTTGCAAGACGTCTTGGTAAAGGCGTGTGATCGAACAGGAGAAGCAACAACTCAAGGAGAAGCACTCAGGGCTGGCGTGGAGAAACACGTGGTTGACGTGTGAAGACGATGAAGCATGGTGATAGTGCAGGTTGTGCACAAGTTGCAGGTTGTTCGAGATGGTGCTCAAGTGACGAGAACGATGATGAAGAAAGATGATGCAGTAGTGAAGAGGAAGTGATTCTCGTTTGCACTTGACCTGGTTGGTGGTGATCTCTCCTATGATGATCTAGAAGGTGTAGAGATGGAGCCACACTATTCCCCAAAGTGGCATGATTTAGGACGCGCCTATGTGGAGGTGCGAGGCGGCGCCCTAGGAGGGGGTGCAGAGCATCTATGTGGCGATGTGATGGCGGTCCGTGCAGGTGGAGAATATGGCGTATGCAGTGGAATCGACATCAACGATGAAGAGCTCCGGATGGCCAAGGAATTCGCCGGGTGATTGCAGAATTCAACCGAATGTGGAGTTTGTTGTGTTTTTTTCTTGATTCTGTGTTTTGGAAATATTAGGAAATTCTTGTTTTTGGAAACTAGTAGAATTTGGAATCTACTAGTATTCCTTATTAGTTTATTTCCTAATATTTGTACAATTAGGATTACTTGGACACTACAACAAATCCTGCATCCGTTGACATCAAAAAATATCGCTAGAAATGCCAAATATGTCAGTAGAAATTCTACCGAAAAATTATAATTTGATGCAAAATTGTCACTACAACTCGGTCATTAGTATTAAAGCCGAAAAACCCCAAGTATGTCGGCAGAAAAAAAAGGCGGCATCAATTTCTGTCGACAGTTTAAATCTAACAACAAACCTTTTATGTCGCTAGTACAAGTACCGACAAGTAAATTTAGTAGTTTAAGTGACAAAAATATTTGTCACCAGTAGATATGTTTCTCACTAATACAGTTTTATGGTGACACACATTTTTGTCGCCAGTATCACGACAAAATAAAAAAAAAATAATGGGATTTTTACATATATGCAGACATGCACCCAAAATTCAAACACTACTCATAAACATATATGCACAATTGTGCTCAAATCCAAGATCAACCCTCCAAAAGTGGGATTTTTTACACTACAAACAAAACAAATACTACATAATAAGTATTTTGCATCCTTAAGCCGAGTGAATGACCGTCCACCAGTTCACTCTAGTTAAAGAGTCGTGCAAGCAGAATTAAGTTAACAAAATAAGTAGCTAGCGTTTTAAAGTTCAAAAACTATGTCCAGAAAGAGGAATCAAGTGCCCAGAAAACAGATAGTGTTATATCATCAAGTGTCCGGAATCGCCGGCCAATACTTTGGTTCCTTCGATGCCCTGAACATATCATAACAAGCGACGCTAAATCTGCAATTAATAAAAAAAAGTAATCATAAGATAGTCGTTGTGTGGTTTTGCAACAATGAATATCACCTGCGAATTATAGGTCAGGGGAAATTTCTCCCACAAACAACAGCAATAACAATAACGTTACCCCATAATCTTTTTAGCAGTCTACATATCTCAAGACAAACTGCTTACAGTTTCACTAACTATGATGGCTTCGGTTTTCTCCCAAGTTTTGAAACCCGCTTTAACATTTGTGTTCCTTTTTCTCATTTCTCTGCACATTTCAAGAAATACACTATCAGTTGACTGAAAATACGACAAATAAGATGGAAAAATCTTGAAGGTTAGAAAGGCGCACACCTTTGGTACAGATAGACGATAACATAAAAGACAGGGAGCAACATCAAAATCAGTATTGACATGGCAACATAGATGTTCGTATGTTTCAATCAGGCATCAAACAATGAAAGGTGGTGATGTAGAAGGTATTTATTAAACAATGAAAGGTCCTGATTGACTTTTAAGCTTCTTTCTGATAGAATAACTACTGAAACAATGAAATGAAAATTGTAGGTGCCGCAGACTGAGTGATGTTGACGACATTAAGTACCACAATAGAATATCATTTGGCCAATTCTAAAAGCTTGCTTGAGGAATTGGTGATAAACAACATATCAAAGTGTTCTAGTTCGAGAGTTTTTTACACATGTCATGTGCAGCCCCCGTAGTTTCATTCGCTTGACATGGCAACATTTTCAACTTAGATAGCGTTCTTTTATATTCCTCATCCGAAGTGGGATCTCAGTTGCTGGAACACTAACCATACTTGTTTTTGGAACTGGAGCGTGGAGCATGATACACGAGGGAACTCAATATCAATACAACCGGGGTATGCTTCTTTAGATATCATGGTTTTTGGAACAACCATCCGACGACCAAATTCTATGGTGTTCTCAATCAAAAACTCTGGCAATGCACAAATTTTAACGAATTTAGGGCATGTTTGGTGAGGACTTTTTCTTTACTTTAGCTGATGAAGTATAAAAAGGAGGAAAGAAAGTTTGGGGAGGGCAGCCTGTGGGACTTGATCCTCTTTTTCTAAAGACTATGCTATCCTCAAAGCCTCAACATTCACTCACTTTTTGTTACTTTTTAGTAATTAACCCTAAGAACCGAAACTATCATGTCACCTCACTACACCTACTTTTCTAACCAAACACGACATCTCCTTTCACAGTTCTGTCACCAATTTTTTCAGTAAATTAAAAGTTCAACGACTAAAAGTCCAAAATTTCACACCAAAATTTCCCTTAACTTCAATCTGACCTCCTAAAGAAATAGTTGAACCGAATAGTACATTATTTTTCACATCGCCAAATTCATCATTCCAGAACATTATATCCATGGTTTCGAACGCTTGACCCAGCTTGCGATTTGCTAGGGTAAGAGAGAATTGTGGCAAGGCAGGGTGGGATTTAAGTGAGTACAGACCTGAAGAGAGCATGATATGCATTATTGACCAAATTTCCAAAGAGTTGTTAGTATCCTACAATAATATCCACGATAAGATAAACATACCTTGTGAGTTGTGACATATTTGTCAACTGTATCTGAAACAACCAATTGTGACGAAACCGGATGCCTATCCACAATATATAATGATACGCTTACCAACCGTTAAGTATCCATCAGCTGTACCTTGGATGACCGTTAATCCCTTGTATCCTTACGTACACAAAAGGAATCGTATACATTATTAGTAACGTGCCAGCCATTACAGAGGTATAATTTATGATCCTAACAGATGGTACATAAACGATACATGGGTATGAGCCTTTTTGTACAAGTATGATCAAAATTCATTATTTCACACCACCATGGATGAATATCCTTAAGGTTATACTTTAGAGAGTGGTGTGCTCCTAATTGGTGCATCCAAGGGCCCACAGTACACGAGGTTTATTCCTAATATCCACACTTTTTATGATTACTTATACAGGACCGATACCAGGAACACTCATGTTCGAACACATGGAGCCAAATTAAATAGATTCTACGATATCATTTCACTGGTATCTCAAAAGAAACAGCAAAAACATTTATGTGAAACCAAAAGACATGAACCTTCTCAGAAGTGCATAGGCAGGATTGACTGAACAATGCAAGTAATCGGGTTCAGAGTGCAGCCCAACAATGGCGATGCATAATTTAACTCAGAAGACAGAACTGACAGAGTGGTGAGACAAGCACAAAGCAAACATAAAATTCCGTACACGAAAAGATAGTACAACATGCGGTATTAGATAACTTAATTATTAAAGAACAAAGAAACCCCTGAAAAGTTAATGAACTAACCTGTCCTCTGCTGAACATTTCAGATTTCTTCAATTTTTTAGTTGGCTTCCCATCAAAAAGTGGGCACCAAGAGACATCAAATGGGCATGCGTTTTGTGGTATGATTTCACATGATAACTTGAATTGGACAAATCTCCCTAGTCGTTGATTCCAGCAAATCTTCCAACAAGAAACAAAAGAAAGCTTTGCTCCACAGGTGTGTACAGAGGCATGGTTAAGGAAATTGGGAAGTACACCCCCACCCACCCCCTCCATTGATCCAAAATACATATTATACCCATGCACTTCAGAAGTTTCTCAGGTAGCTATACTCAGTGAATTTTCTTAAAAATGTATCCAAAGAACGCTATGTCTGAACTGTTACATTCTACGTTGGATGATTTCAGAATGACCCAAGTCTATGAATGTGAATCGGAGTTGAAATCCTAACCTTAATGTACCCAACTAATTAATCTTAGTATTAATTAAGTGATTTCTTATATTGATGTGTTATCCAAATCATTCAGAACCAACATATGATTCTTCCCAATAACAACCATAACCAAATAAAGCACTTGTCTCTTTGAGAGATCATCAGATGCATCTATTGCAACGGAGAATAAATAATAACCATAACCAAATTGAACACACCCACATGGCCACTTGGATTATTAATAAAGAATCAACTAACTTACATTTTGCATGTAGATTGAATAATAACCATACAATTGGAGCCATAAGACCAACTCCAATGGTGGAGGTCTCCCCCACCCCCTGACATCAATGTTTAATTTCTTAATATTCACAAAATTACCATTTACCCTCCAACAGTGGAGGTCTCCCCCACCCCCTCCACCTAATATTATTTATTATTTTATTCAACTACTTCAATTACATAATCATTTTATATTTTTTATAATTAATTAATTATTTATATTCTATTATTAATATATAATTATTAAGCTGCAATAATTAAATTATTTTTTAATATGATAATTACTAAAATTACAAATTTTATGTTCCTAAAAAAAATTACAAATCTTCTCAACCAATCAAATAAGAAAAAAGTAGAAGATGTGAATAAATAAAATGATGAACTTGTAAAAGATTGTTACTATATACAACAAATCTTATCTCAATAAACAAATCTTATCAACTCAACATAAAAAAACAATAAATAATAATAAATAAATAAATTAAACAAAATCAACGGCGCAGTGAACAACCCAACCCCTACATTTTCTCCAACTTCTTCCCCATCTTCTCCTACAATCTCTCATCTTCTCCTACAATCTCTCTAATTTTTGAAATTTTGATATAACTACCAAAATAAGAAAATCAATCAATATATGGACGCTTCCCCCACGATTCCGCCACAGCAACAACTCCAATGGCAGGGCAGGGGCGTGCGCGCCGAACCCGCCACCGCGCCCGTTTAGCGTGATTAGGCGGCTCCTCCTCCACCGCCCCCTCTCTGTTGGATTCACTAATCCACCTTCCAGGCGCGTCGAAGCACACCGTTGGAGTTGGCCTAAGCCTTCACATCCAGCTAGATGCATTCAAATGTAATGATTACTGCAACACCCAAGAAAACAACCAACCACCCATGGATATTCATTTATTTACCTCTTAGATGCTTCCAACCACGCAATTTGTACTATTACTAGAAATGTCTGAGTTAACTGAAGATCCAACACCATCAAAGATCTCAATAGAGGATTGTTGAATCAAAGACCATACAATTGGGAATAAGAGCAAACAGCTACCATGGGACATGATAAATAAAGCTCAATTTCACAACAAGGGTAAACCAGAACCCCTCCTTTCCACCTATCTGCTTCTTGAAACAGCCAAATCCACCATGGATTCCGACAATTTTATCCGACGATTAAAACCCATACCCCTCTCTGGTTTCCAATTCGAACCGAAACCCCAACTACTCCAATCATACACACGTAGATTTGGTATCGTATACGTGAACAGACCAGAGTGATACATGAACAGATCAACACAATATTTTACAGAATAAGCACCAGTTATTACCTTGCAACTTCCGGTAATGAAAGTGATCTAGAAAGCTGGATCAACCTCGAGATCATAACATCAGGCAACGTAACACCCCCAATCAGAATCCCCGAAGAAACTCCCGGTCTGAAAAATTTGATGAAAATTACCAGAGCTTGAATTCGATGGAAACCGAGACGAAATCGAGGGTTTGTGATGCTTACCGGGTCTTAAATTGGGCGAGGGGAATTGAAGATTCGGCGGAGATCTCGACGAACAGGGTGATGAGAGGGAGAGGGCTAATAGGGTGATGATGGAGAGGGCTTCGAAGATGAGAGAGAGAGGTGTAGCGTAGAGGATGGCGGAGATGGCTAATAGGGTGATGATGGAGAGGGAGTGATGAAGCAAAGTGGACAGCGATTGACGGAGAGAAGCCATGGTCGTCGTCGTCGTGGTCGTCGAATTTGAGTTGCCGGAGAGAGAAGTGACGAACAAGGTGGACAGCGATTGACGGAGAGATAAACGCAGAGGGTTTGAGAATTGAGAAAGTCTATGAGTGTGAGAGTCCGTATGAGTCTTCTCACAAACGTGTGTTAGTGGCGAATTAATTTTTATTCCCTCCTTACAATTTGGGAGTGCAGGAACCACCAATTTTTTACCCTCTAATTTATTTTTTCACTTTTTTTGCAGGAGTTGACAATTGGGTATGTCACCATGTAATTAATTGTCAAACTTAAATAAATAGTCACGATCATTGACTAAATTTTTGGGTAAAATTAAATAAAAACCAAAAGGTCGACAAAAAAAATCATATGCATCGACAAACAAAAATATTGTTGATTAATCGCGTAACTAGCTACATAAAACCATCTGTCAACAAAAAAACTATCAACAAATGTCATATTTGTTGTAGTGGGAGAGCAAGTCGGTGTGGCATATTTATAGGTAGCTCTACAATAGTTCTAATTGAGGAGACGAGTGGTGAGAGAGAATATGGTGAGATATCTTTGAGCGAAAGTGAGAGGTTAGGGTTTCATGGTTGTAGGTCATGAGGAAGAGAGTACCGTGTTGACGTTGTCCACGGATTGAGCTGTCTCTCCCCTACGATGTATTCCCTCGTTGATATAGTGAAATTCTCCTTTCCCGTGGACATAGTCGGATTTGCCGAACCACGTTAAATTTTTATGTTATCGTTTTTCATTCTCCTAAATTGCGTGTGTTGAGTGTGTGATCGTGTCGCGTTGTTTTTGCTTCCGTTGCGGCGGAGATTCAGGTCGACGAATAATTCTCCAACAAGAGGTGTGGAGGAGTCCAGCAAATTCTGCCCCAAACTAAAATCAGCCCCCGTGACAGAATAACTTTTATCAATTCATGCATATATGCCAAGTGTCAATGTACGTACATGCGAGATCATTGTTTTCAGTTTCTATCGATTCTTCTAAAGCAATAAAAATGAATCACCTTTCATAGTTAAAAATGAACTACTCATAGTACTCATGAGACCACTACTCCAAATTACTCTTTACCTCTCAGGTACTCAACATTTGCCAAAAGAAATCATTCAAGTTCAATGGTACCGTTCATAAACCCTTGAAAATGGTATACAAATCCTATTTTTCCTCGATTCTCATGGCCATGGCTCCTCAACAGTATTGACTAAAAATACATCTTTAGCCACTACTTTACTTTACAAAGTAGTGGTCAAAGCAAATTGAGCAAATGTTTGAAAATTCTTATTCTCCAAAAGACTTTCTATTTTGAAATCAAATAGTCAGTAAATTAATCCACAAACTTGTAGTGGTCGAACAAAAAAGAATGTATTTCCTTGAATATTTCACGAAACACCTTTCTAGTACCAAGTGAGAGTTAAAATAAGATTATGCTCACAAGAATGAAATTCATGTTCATTTAAATAAACTAGGCGATACCCCGCGCTTTACGCCGGAATTTGTATTATATTCAAATTTTAAAATTTAAATATTCTAACAACCTATGTATAGATTCTTTAACCAAGGGATGGTAGACATAGTAAAATTTACTTAAAATCAAATGGATATTTAATGTGTCTTAATGTTTTTTAGTTTCGAATGAAAGACTTTCCATATCAGATTTTAATCTTAGTTAAATTAACATTTATGATCAAGGACGAATGTGGAGGAAAATAACATAATATACGGAATTGAAAGCTGAAATTGTTTTTCTTGTTTTCTTACTATCAAATATTGTTTAATAGAAATTATACATTTTCCCGTTTCTACAAATTCATATAACTTTAATCAAAATTACATCAAATAGTAATTACTAAAGAATACATAAAATAGTTCATAGATTAAAAGAAAAATCAATAAAGTAAATAATGAAAGTACAAATACGATATGTTACAATATATAAGTTGAAGATCTTGCAAATGGAGAAGGGGAAACCTCAATTGATAAGGGGACATAGTGGAGGAAAAACTGCATCAGTTATGGGAAAAAATACAAATAAGTTTTCATCTTTTTGTTACCGCTGTTATTATTCAAAGATATGATAGCCTTTCTTGTCTTCTTAGATTAATTTTAATAAAAAATCTATCAAATCAAAATTACCAAACAATATAGAAAATAGTATATACATTAAAAAATATTTATAAAAATAAATAATGGAGGTATTAATATGAATTTTGATAGATATAAAAAGAAGAGCTTGAAAATTATAAGGGGGAGTGAAAACATGAATTGATTTCCTCAAAAAAAAAACATGAATTGAAGGAATGAAAAGATTGATTAATAAAGGGAAAATGTGCAGAAAAACCAACATATTTTATGTATTAAATGTTGGTGTTATATTTCTAGTTTTTATCTTCTTCAATTATTTTTTAAAATATATGATATGTTTTCTTGATTTTTTTAGTACATATTAATTTTAAAAAAAATCACAAAACGATAAATACTATAGAATACAAAAATTATTGCATAATTTTTTTTTTGGAAAAGTAAAAAATGAATGAACAAATTTGAAGTCTAACGAATTTAAACCGAAGAACTTCGAAATAGAGAAGGGTGACAAAAAGATGCTTTGGAATAAAGAAAAAGACGATTGATCAGTTATGAATGTGAAGGAAAAAAATAACACTGTTTATGGAATAGCAAGAAGACTTAGTTATTCTTATTATATTTCACTTATTTTTTGGGAGATATGATGGATGTTCCTAATTTTATAATTTCAAAATAAAGCCGTGGCATTAAAAGCATAAAAACAGTCTAATATTTGCATAATATTTTACCAGTAGGTATTATTTGCATTAATTAAATATAAATTTTTAATAACTTAAGAGTTGCAACACGGCCAATTTTTTAGTCATATTTTTTAAAATCTATGATAGTTCTTACATGGACAATATATGGATTGGTCAATTTTTACATTGCCAATTTTTTTGTCAATTTTTCTTTTAAATACATGGTAGTTTTTCTTATTTTTTTCCAGCTTCATTTAAATTTAAATCAAAATTTTACCAAATAATAATTAATATAGAACATTTTCATAATATTGAATTAATGTGAGTTGAAAATTTAAATTGAACTAATCTGTAGAATGACAAATTTAAATTGAAGAACTTGCAAATAGAGGAGGGGTAGCGGAAATTGCTTTGAAATAAGGAAAAAATCGTTTATAAGCGACGAATATCAAGGAAAAACAACACAGTTTATGTGTGTAGAAAGTTGACATAGTTTTTCTTTATTGTTGGTTGAAATCCAAATAAGCACAACACATGTTAGTGCATAGCGAATATAAGCTTGACACCAATATGACAGGCAATTACATGGCCAATTTTGGTCATGTCTTTTTTTAAATATATGATAGTACTTACATGGCAAAATCGATGAATTGATCAATTTTTACATGTCCAATTCTTGTTTTATTTTCGTCAATTATTTTTTTAAAATACATTATATTTTTTCTTTGTTTTCCAATTTCATATCAACTTTAATCAAAATTGCACCAAATAATAATTACTACAGAATGCAAAAAAACATTACATATTATTGCCAATGTGAAAATTGGACGAAATAATCTGAAGTATAATGAATTAAAATTGAAGATCTTGTAAATGGAGAAAGGTGTGGAAGGAAATATTTTTGAAATAATAAAAATTGATTTATCAGCGATGAATGTCAAGGAAAAACAATAAAATTTATGAAATAGAAAAATAAATAAGTTTTTTGTATTGATTGTGAATTGTTTTTGAGACATAAATATGATTACTTAGAAGTTATGATTTGTATTAATAATATAAATATGTAATTACTTAGGAATTACAACATGACATGGCAATTACATGTGTAATTTTTATTGGTTGAAATTCAAATAAGCACAACACATGTCAATATCATAGCAAATTATAAAGTTGTGCCATTAATAAGTAATTAAACAGTCCAACATTTGCATAACATTGTATTGGAAGGTATTATTTGCATGAATTAAATATAAATTTGTATTTACATTGGAGTTGCAACATGACTGGGTAATTACACGGCAAATTTTTCAGTCATGTTTTATTTTATATTTATGACAGTGTTTACATGGACAATATATGAATTGGTACAATTTTACATGGCAATTTGTTTTTTTTCGTCAATTGTTTTTCGAAATACATTGTAGTTTTTCTTTTTTTTCCAGCTACATTAAATTTTAAACAAAATTTTACCAAATAATAATTAATATAGAACATTTTCATAACATTGATTTAATATAAGCGGAAAATTTAAATTAAACTAATCTAAAGGATGACAAATATAAATTGAAGAACTTGCAAATAGAGAAAGTATAGCGGAAAATACTTTGAAATAAGGAAAATATCGTTTATAAGCGACGAATGCCAAGGAAAACAACACAATTTATGGGTGTAGAAAGTTGAATTAGTTTTTTTTTTTTTTTTGTTGGTTGAGATTCAAACAAGCACAACGCATGTTAGTGCATAGGAAATATAAGCTTGACACTAATATGACGAGGCAATTACATGGCCAATTTTTAGGTCATGTGTCTTTTTTTAAATATATGATAGTACTTACATGGCCAAATATTGAATTGATCAACTTTTACATGGCCAATTCTTGTTTTATTTTTCGTCAATTTTTTTTTAAATACATGATAAGTTTTTCATGTTTTTCCAAATTTCATATCATCTTTAATCAAAATTGCACCGAATAATAATTACCATAGAATGCAAAAAATATTACATAGATTATTGTCAATGTGAAAATTGGACGAAATAATTTGAAGTATGATAAATTGAAATTGAAGAGCTTGTAAATAAAGAAGGGGCAGCAGAAAATGTTTTGAAATAAGGAATACTTGATTTATCAGCGATGAATGTCGCGGAAAAATAACAAAATTTATGAAAATAAAGAAATGAATAAGTTATTTTTATGGATTGTGAATTACTTTTTGAGACATAAATATGATTACTTAGGAGTTATGATTTGTATTAATAATACATAAATATGTAATTACTTAGGAGTTAAAACATGACATGGCAATTACATGGACAATTTTTTATTGGTTGAAGTCCAATTAAGCACAACACATGTCAATACCATAGCAAATATAATTTGATACATGTCGCTTTGTTGTGCAACCTGAACACTTTTCTGTTTTTATATATAATATAGATAAACAACATATGATCGTAATTGGGAATCACATACATAGTCCTGTCAATGGGTCGGGTCTGGGTAGACCCGAAATGGACCCGACCCGGACCCGTTTCACCCTGACCCGAACCGTGAACCGACCCGTTTATATTGGACCCGAATATGAAAACCCAGACCCGGACCCAGACCCGCCGGGTCAGAACTTTTTACCCCTTTCAGACCCATTAACCTGTTCTATTCAGTTAACAATAACACACCTGCTAATCTGCTCCTACAATTCTACAGAAATCATTTAAGTCTCACCAATATATCTGCCATTACAATCATTAAAGTCGCACCGATAAATACAAAATCTTAAATATATTTAGGTTTTACAATCCGTTACATTAACAATAAATACTTTTCCTAAAAAAAAACAATAAATACTTAAAACATCGTTCATAGTCATCGACTCGCATTGACACGCTGCTTCGCATGCTCCTCGTTCATAGTCATCGACTCGCATTGACACACTGCTTCTGCATGCTCCAAAAGACCTGAATCCAGCATTGACAATGTCATGAGTCTCATGACCCACAATACCAGATTAACTTGTGAAGATGAACAATAAACCAGATCAGCATTGACAAAAAGAATGAAGAGATAAATAAAGCAGTGACCACACGACTTCAAACAGGTTTAAAGAATTTTAAGCGACTACAAAATGGCAGAACAAGATTGTCTAATAGTTTGACTCTCCCATCACAAAACACAACCTCCTATGTCATGAACCATAAAGTCGAATCCAGAGCATCAGAATCATCACTTAAAGGATCAATTTCAATTCCTTTTTTAAGAGAGAAAGAAGCAATAACAATGGGTGTCCCCAGCTCATTGAAACAATGATTTCAATGAGTACTGAACTGACAAGCCCCTTATAGAAGGAGCAAGGTGCCTGTATACACAGCTAACTACTACTACATATGAGTATCCCAGGACAGAGATAGGTCAGAAACTCAAAACTAGGCTTTTGATTTATGAAAAGCAAGAACTTTAATCTATAGGATCTGATAGGACCATGTACCCAAGTTACTAGCCATTTGTAATCCAGCAACTTATTAGAGACCCACCGGCGCATTCAGAACAGTCGCGGATTTCTTCAGCAAAATAGGCATTAACTACATCCCCAGAATATATAAAATCCAGAATCAAGCACCGAAATGTCAGTTCAAGAATCAATTTTTACCTCTAATCAAGAAAACCCAGAAATATCAAATCAGAGTATCAAAATTATACAACTCAACTACATCAAGCACCAAAGAGTTCAGTTCAAGAAAAAAACCCAGAAACATCAAACCAAACACAAGAACACATACTGTAGATCCTTGCTGGTGTATGACACAAACTTTTCTATATCCTCTGCAAAAAACTTGGCATCTCACCCATTAGCAATTTGAAGGAGATAACAACTAAACAGGTGTACACTCCAATGGACAAATCGACTTTTTAACCTCACTGTAATCTTGTACACAAGTTGACTTTAATGATATTCCACTTACCATGTTTAATCGTCACACTTCCTCTTGGCAAAACACTAGGCTACTACGGTGCTATGCAATGAACTTCAGATCATTTTGGGGGTTATACACATCCTATCCCAACTTCCCAAGACCGAGACAATACGCGTTTCAAGTGATATAGGCAGAGTGAGGGCATGAAAGAAGAACCTAAAATGGTGTTTGCCTCATTTCAACTTGTATTGGTGCGATTCTAAGGTTCCCTTAATGAACTGATATGACCCCTTGTTTGTCCCTCTTTTCTGGGTGGTAGTCCCCTATGGTTTTTGATAAACCAAATTGGATAACCGAGCTTCATTCTTACTATATCAATGCAAAAACTGAGGACCTTCTTTGAAGTTGAAATTAGTTGATTACTACCAAATCACCCTGGGTTTAAGGAAATTTCCAGTAAAAACACAAATCAGTGAAACAATAAATCTATGCATCAGAAAGAATGAATCCCATTTTTTTTTTTTTACAGGAAGTGGAATGTCTCTCAGAATTTACCAACGCTGATATGAATCAGAAAAACTAAAAAAATGAAAAAGTTATGTTCAGGTGAATAAATCACATCACATCTGGACATACCAATCAATGGGCAATCACAGTATGTGTTCTTGTGTTCAGGTGAATAAATTACATTACATATTAAGCTAAAGAAAGTTTATCCTTTGGATCCCAAATCAAAACCACACATAGAAAATGCAGAGAGAGAGAGAGAGAGAGAGAGAGAGAGAGAGAGTACAGGAGGAAGTCACCTGCTCAGATACTGAACATGAGTTCCTCCTCCTTAGCTTTCTCAGCCTGTCACCAGCCACAGAAAAAGTCAGAATTCCAACCATAGGGTGTGTGTAGACACAAAATATTCCCAAAAAGAATAAAGATAAAGAAGATACAAATGAAAGCACCACGACTGTTCTTACCTAGTTCCTAGTTTGTCCCCACCCAATCCTGAAGAGTCACAAGGGCTTGAACAATATCTGCAACAAAGAAGCCCGCGACTCATCGACAACACTTCCTTTCAAATGTTTATTTAAGCTACTCGTCCCACAATTACTCCCTCCGGCGAACTCCTTAAGACAATGTTTGCACTTAGCTACTAGTTTTTCGTCGGGCCCTTTAAATCTTTCAAAGTGTTTCCATACCACTGAAGTTAACTTCCTTTTTCGTGTCTTTTCTGCAAGGGGTCCTATTACAATTTTACTGGGTACATGCACCGGAGTTAACTTCCTTTTCTTATTCGCAAGAGAAACGTTCTCACTGTGTTCATCCAAATCCACTGTTTCATTGTCACTACTAGCCAATGAAAAACTTGGATCCACCGACATCGCAACAAAATCAGACTCAACCTAATACAACAACACATAACAGTTAAGACACGTAAACATAGACATATACTGACTGTCTTTAAACCAAGTAAACACCATCAAGTACATGATAGAGGTCTGTCAAAATAGACAAAGGATCAAGTAGTATTCTGCCCCTGTTACCTATGACCTGGTTAGTAATGTTGAGTGCAGTTTAGTATTTAAGTGCGAGTAAGAACTCACAAACCAAATCAACAAACCCACAAAGAAAACACAAATGGGTGTATGCACATTTCATGAAACAGATCAGTTATAGTTAATACATTCACACGGGAGGCAAACACCAAAATTGTATAAAACACTTCCTTTGTTCCATTATTCATGAAGTATATACCAGCTACCATTTGATTATAAAGGCCAACAAGATAAGCTTCCCTTCTATAATGGAGCTCATCACCTTCGTTCACACCTGGAATAGTCCTGGTTCGTGTATCAATTTCATCAAAACTTAGGCTGCCTTTCAGAATAATCCATGCTCTATTTGTAAGGCAGACTTAATTTTGTTGAAATTGTTGCACGCATTGGACCTATTCAAGGTGTGTATGTAGGTGATGAGGTCCATTAAAGAAATGAAGCTTATCTTGTTGGCCTTCATAAGCAATTAGTAGCTGGTACAGATTTCATGAATAATCAAAGAAAGTATGTGTCTCAGTTGAAGCTCTTGGGGGTGGGGATTACAACAACTATATGAATAGGTCTTACTTCATCACATACTCTGGGCAACGTTGGAATATGCGATGACGGAGAAAGATTCTGAAAACCAAAACGTTAATAAGAAAGGCAACATTGCTCTGAAAAATAGCATTGAAGTTGGGAATCGAGTGCGGGTTAAGTAAAAATAGCATTGAAGTTGGGAATTGTTAGTAGTTATCAAGATGATTACTACTAACAATTCCAAAACCGAGTTCAGTAAATTGAAAAGTAGTGATTCAAGTATCAATAATCAAACATATCGCTCCAATAGAGCCTCAAAAGGCTGAGTTATCCTCTGTTTAGCAGTTTTCAGATTAAGTGAGCGAATTGGAATACAAAAAGAAAACACGTAAGGATTCCCCAATTCTGAAACTACCCACATACCCAGATGTAGAATAGCTAATAATCTTCAATGCGATCAATTCCCATTCCGGCTTTCTAACGATGAAAAACCAAGATAAGAAACCAAATTGTCATCAATCATTGATGCAGATTGTTTCATCAATCATCTGTTTCTCAAGAACACAATCACAAATCAACAATGAATAAGCTAAAATGCTAAACATTAAACACAACAGTTGAAGGAGACACACTTATTTCTGGTCATGCTTTGATACATATAACACACCAAAACCATTGAAAATCAGAGGTCAAAACCCAGAACCCAAAAATCAAAGTGGAAATTTTCTCCAAACCCATTACAGTTTACCAAATCAGAGATCAAACCCAGAACCCAATTGGTCAAATAGGAGAGTATCAGTTTTTCACAACCATCGAAACCCAAAAACATAAGAGCAAACAATCGACTTACCAAAGCAGAGATTAACAAATCCGGTGACTCTTAGAACCAAATCTGCGAATACTTCGAATCAACGCGTTGTTGGTCTTCCAATCCTGGACCGATTCATCAATTCACAGGTTCAAAGAACGTCGATTCATCGAATTCACACACATAAAGAGCGTCTATTCATCAACGCGTTGTTGGTCACACATCTTCAAAGAACCAGAAACGCGTAGTTGTTCTTCGATCGAAGTGATAGAGGAGTTTTGATGAAGATCGGCTGTTCTTCGATCGAAATGATAGAGGGGTTTTGATGAAGATCGATTGTTCTTCGATCGAATGAGAGAGCGCCGTTGGATTGTGGAGAGAGAACCGAATGGTGAAAGACTGAAAGTGTTGAGGCCTCGAGGGTTTTCTTAATGGTTCTGGGTCGATCCGTTGGTTAATCGGGTCTGACCCAGAACCGAACCACATAAAAACGGTTTTCATGGGTTTGGTTCTCACGGTTCAAATGAGGGGTATGGGTTATACGGGTCGGGTTACATACCTTGGCATTAAAACTTGCCCAAGAATTTCTTTAAGCACACTGAAAAATTGAATAAAATAGACTCATTTGTGCCAAAAAGACTCATAGAACAAAGATACATGAATCATCTCTAAATTAAATACCTCAGTCGAATTAACAAAGGCCAAAATATGGCTACTAACAGCCTCAATTAATCCCAAAACATATGTATGTATATCGATTGTTCTAAAGAATTGAAATCAGGGGTAGAGCTTACGGAACGATTTACCTGTTTTGAAAATTATTTCTTTGAATGTTAATTTTGAGGTAGAGATTGTCATCATGCTTCTATCTATATATAAAGCAATGACGGGGTTTCACTGTACATATTCGTGTTGTTGGCTGGATGTGAGCCCTTGGATTTGAGAGCAATCCACGGCTGAAGATGATGAGTGTTGAGTGGATGGCGGCAGCACAACTCTCTCTCTGTACTCACTCTCTCGCATCGAGGAACGGCGACCAGACTCTCCATCAGTCCATCACCACCATCCTTCTCTGTTCATCCTCTCTCTCTCTCTATCTCAATCTCCACAACCCTCATCCCACCTCAGAAACCCACCAGAACAATCCACCAACAAATCGAACAAGAAATCAAAACCCCCAAATTGGGAAATGGGTTAGATCCGCGTCGAGCCCAGGCTTAGTTAGTCGGTATATTGCCCTATTTCGTCGCTTCCAGGTCGTGTTTGGTTGTTCGTAACAGAAGACAAAGGACCCAGCGCATGATGGTGGGATTAAGGTTATGTGGGTGGGAGGGTCAGTTTGTGGGTTAGGGGTTTTGATGGTTTCTGCGAATTGGGGTTTTGCTTGGAGGAAGCATTAGGGCAGAGTGATTGCGAAACTGGTTGATTGTGATGGTGATTTGTGTGCTTTTGGAGTGGAGTTGTTGTGTTGCAGGTTGGCTTTTCCACAATTGGTAGTTTATTTTGCTTGATGTATGTAGAAGATAAATACAATGAGACTAGCTGATATCCATATGGAAAACATTGAGGTCCTATACTTACTTCGATTACTATCTCCAGTTGACAATCAAATTTTTTTCTTACAGTAACTAAGGTGCTTGGATTTGAGAATTATTATCTCAATTCTATATGTAAATGGTTTATGATTGTGTCTGCAATTTCTGTAGTTTGTTTATTGTCTAAAAGCTTTGGACTCTCACTCAGTAGTACTATCTCAATTCTACTTTTATCACTATTTACCGGGTCACTTTGACCGGGTGATGCGGGTACGTTGCAGTTTTTTATTATATTTTCATGGTGTTGTAGAGTAAAAGTTGTTCTATAACACTGTGAAAAAATTATCAAAATATCGCATTGTTTTGCTATCCTAATCACAAAGTAACCCAGATAAGAGTCAAATAAATCAAACCGGTTTGATAGAGATGCAGCATATTTTCACTCTCTTTACTTCTCCTGCGCCGTTTTCCATTATTCTTCGTAAGATTAGAATTACTTGCCAGGAAGAAGATGATACAAATGCCTCACCGCTCACTGCCCACATTGAACCCTCATGGCTTTCATGCACATCTATAAACTATATTATCCCATAGTTGTGATTATGGATGTGGAATACTTCGTTCTATTCTAATTTATCGTTATACATTTTTTTGCGCTCGGTTTGAGGCAAATTGTAACAGTCCTAACGAGATGAATTTTAGCAGACCCTCCACCCTGATAAGTTGAAATAGTCACCCCAATAAGTTGAAATAGTCCCAACAGGACGGGTGTTTCCCTATTGTTGACAAATTGAGATCCATATGGTATTTTCCATCCACTCAATCGAACAAATAGATGATTCTTTTGAAGGCCTAAAACACTGAAGTCAGTGCAAATAATCAATGAATCATATGCATAGACTTGCCTACCAAGAGAACCACTGTCTCGAATCAATTGAAAATTTCTATTGAACCAAATAACTAACCAATGACTATGGGACATACTACCTTTGTTTCGCCTGTTTCAGCATACTTCACTTTTTGTCACTATTCACTGTGTTACTTTCATCCGGTGATTTGATTAGCAAAACGATACAAGAATTTGGTAATCTTTGCATGGTGTTATAGAGGAAAGTTTATTCTAAAATACCATGAAAAATTTGTTAAAAAATTACATCGTTTTGGTACCGAAATCACCAAGTCAAAGTGACTCAGTTACGGGTTAAAAAGTCAAACGCAGACAAAACAGACGAAACGGAGGTAGTATGTATATAACAGCAGGATTGTAATGTTCAGACTCATCTCCTTCGAAAATGTGGCAAAACAAGTGATAAGAAAACAAAAAATTAAACTTCAATAAAGGCCATATTCAAGGAACAGTAAGTTTTATTTTATTTTATTTTTTATTTTTATTTATTATTTTTATTTTTTTTTTATTTTTTTTTTTGAAAAATATGGGAACAGTAAGATTGATGAAACATGGTAGAGACAATCAGACAATATAAGATCACCCAAAAAGAAAAGTAAAAAATTCCCATAAAAACATGATTCATTGGTGTCAATCGCAACAGCCCCATATTGAAGACTACCAAACTTTATTGCTGATGAGAGTTTGATTCTCTGGTGGAGATTGAAGCCCCAAAGAATTGTGTGATCTTTCACTGCCACTACTATCGATTGGTGATCTATACAGTCTCATAGCCACGGTTAGATGGTGAAGAAGTGCGATCTACACAATCCCATAGCCACGAGACTACTATCGATTCCGACGAGACTCCTTTGGTGAAACCGTTTGAGAACTATAGGGTTTCGTTACTGCAGACCAGTGACATATGCGTTAATGGGGAGATGTGTAAAGTTAATTGAAGGATATGATTCGTTTTTGAGAAAATGACTCTTTTTTATTAGTGCATTTTTAGCGGGTTTTTAGTGATTAAGTTAACACACGGGGGTATTATAGGTAGTGTAAAAGTATTAGTGTCAAAAAATACATCTGTAAAACACTTCTGTAAACTTTTAAACAGTAAAGATAAAGATATCAAGAAAGATTTCCCTGTCAGGCCAATCACAACAACCCGTGCGAATCAAGTTATGGTGTCAGACTTAATCAACAGTGAGGATGGTACTTGAAATATACAGAAGATTCAAGATATTTTTTTGTCAATTGATATAGAAGACGTTATTAGTATTCCGCCAGCAAGAAATGCAGGCCCAGATAAGCTAATGTGGAACGATACAGACAATGGGGAGTACAGTGTTAGATCAGCATATCAGATAGCAGTTCCAAAGCTAATGCACAACCCCAAAATGCCAATCAAAGTCTGGTAGCACAGAACAAATAATGGCTAGTAAATTTTTCGAACTCAAAGATCCCAAGAAGACACCTTTACCCAATTTGGAGAGGGTATAACAGAGCACTACCAACAAAAACCAGTTTGAAGAAGAGAGGGGTGGAGATCGATACGAGATGTGATCTGTGTGGAAGAGAAGATGAGGATGAGACTCACCTGTTCCTTCGGTGCTCAATTGCAAAAAAAGTGTGGAAATTAGCGATCCCAGATCTGGATTTGCAGATCAGGGGATCGTCATTTCAGAACTGGATATAGAGAGTCTTCAACAAAAATTGGCCAAGTAAGAGACTCAACCTCATCAGCATGTCTCTCATTGATGTGGACTAGCAGAAATCAGAGGATCTTCAAGAACAAGAGAGCTACAGCAGATGAAATTTATAATTTGGCAGCTCCAAAGCTAGAAAGTTTCGAAGTAACTAGATCAAAGAGACCCACCCCTTCCATTCCACCGTCTCAGACATGGAGGCCGCCGGAACAAGGAGTTGTCAAGCTCAATGTCGACGGCGCGTGGGACCAAAATCTTGCAAAAGAAGGGGTCGGTGGTGTCATTGGGGACGGCTACAGGAGACAATGAATGGTGCAGAATTAGAGTCATGACATTAGTCTATAGCATTTAAGATAACATTCATGTAGTATAACTACCTTTTGGAAAATTGTAGATTTGCAAGATGAGATAAAAACCATCGGTTGTAAATGGAACTATAATAGAAAGAGAAGAGTAGACTGAAAGGTGAAAACCTAAAAAGCTAGGTTGATTATGCTGGTAGCTAAATATAGGTCTATTCAGATTCTCGTTCGTATTTGCTGCTCATTTCAGTAATGAAAAATGGAAGATATATGTCAGGAGGGATTTCTACATTGGAATTCTTGATGGATGCATCTACATGAAGCGACCAAAAGAGTTAGTTGTGCGAGATAAGGTGAAATACAAACTTAAGATGTCAATTGACATGGGGATTAAGCTAGTATTCAGATCTTGCAGCATTCGTTTTGACCAGGCAATCAAATGTCATAGTCTGATCCGTGTCTTAACGAATCTCGCGTGTATAAGAGATGCAACAAAAATGGGTAATATTTCTTGTGCTTCATGTTGAGGATGGCTCATTGGAAATAATTTTGGATATACATCTTCAGTGAATGTGTGATTATCTAGTAACCGTCATATGTCGGATTTAGGAGAAACCATTCAGATTTTTGGTATTGAGCTCTCGCGAGATCAGGATAATAGAATGATGGTTGTTTCTAAAGTCACATATATCACTAAATTTCTTTCATGTTTCAAGTATGCAAAGACTCCAAGAGAACGTTATTTCTTATAACGTGTGGAGTTTCTCTATCTAAGAATCAGTGTTTAGAACACGTGATTAGATGGAGAGGGAAAAGGCAGTTCCTCATGCTTTAGCAGGTGAAGCCTCATGTATACTATGTATAGTATTTGACAGGATAACTATTTTGCTTTTAGCATGGATAATAGTTTTAAGTCACTTACAAAGATTGAACACTAGTGGACTATGATAAAAGCATACTCGGGTATTTGAGAAGATTTAGAGTAGATATGCTAGTTATCACATAAAGTCTACATATAGATTCAAACTTCCGATTATGAAGGGCTTATAAGTTGTTAATTTATGGCGTTGAGAATAAGTGGGAGATTGTTGGGAATTGTATTCAGAAAGCCATATTTATGCTTGAATCAATAATTCTTAATAGATAACTATTGCATCTTAATATACAAACACGTGAGTATGCAAATGCTATTTATTATTTGCCATATACATATGCATTATAAAGTCCAATGTTCCATACCTAAGACAATCGAACATGCAGACGAGTACGGGCATGCGCGAGATTGATTGTCAGTTATTTATGGAATATAAGTAAGGGTTCACAGTCTAGATGATTTTGGACAAATCATCAGAACGACTATAATGTAACTTTATAGGGACACATCTCGGTCAAGGAAGCGGTATAGTTTCAACCTGTTACACTAGCATACTTTGTGTATGTTGAACATTCGCCATATGAAATATAATTATCTCGGACTGGCCGAAGTGAGATAATATAATATTTCATTGTTATTGGTAATATTAGAAACTCTTAATATATGATTTTTATGTGGACACAAATCTTGATTAATCGTTATTTTGATATATTGAGTGAGATTCAATGCGAGTCAACAATCCTGGTATATTGTATAATGATATGATTTGGTGAAAGCTAAACGAATCATGGAATCCACGTCTCGTATGAGAATGATGTACCCTCCTGGGAGCTCACTAGGTTTTGTTATGTCAAGTCTGGCCAGCTGGTTATTTGTAACCAGACATAACGAATAAGGGTTGAGCGATTTAGATCAGGGAATACATAAGATGTTGATGAGATCGAAATTGTCAGTAAGAGTAGATCAGCATTAACGGGTATCTGTAATATTAACGTGGGGAGTTATCTGACCTTAATAACAGGAGCTCATACATAATGATGATAATAAATGTTGGAGTGCAATTATAATTTTATGGTGGAGTAAACTATAACTAGTAATTAGTTTTGAATTTAATTCGGGAAATTACGAGTTCAAATATATTATTAGGAGCCGATTCATTTATTTTCTCCAGAGGTCCCCGACGTAGTCCACCATAAGCGTGATCATGTGATTCACAAGTGTTTTTGAGTATCAAGTGTGTGGAATGTAAATTGAGATTATGTTTGATATTTTGTAGTCGATGGGTATTACTATAAACATTATGATTAGGACTTAATTGCAAGCTACACTAAAGTTTGTAGGGAGGGACTTGCTATGTAAAGTTTTCAAACAAGGGACTTGTGTGCGATTATGGGTATTTCTAATATTAGGGTTAGTAATATGTCTCTATAAATAGTCCATTATAGTTCTTAAGTGAAAAAAATGGCTCATGAGCTTTTCATGTTCGACTCACAATCGAACTTGAATCAGAGCTTGGATCATACGTCGGAAGGCTTCCGGGCATACCAGATTCGGTTTTTGCGAGTTTATCTCAGATCGCTTTTGGTAAAACACGAAAGTTGTAGATTCTGGAAAAACAATGAGATAGGAAGAAACGACGCGTCGATCGGAGTTGTAGAACTCCAGATATCGCCGGTCAAAGTTTATGGGCCGCAATTGATTTTCAGCAGGATCTGAATTTGGTTTTCGGAGCATAACTGGAGCTACAGATGTTGGATGAAGACAAGTCATATATGAAAATCGTGTATCCCGACGAGGCAGACGCAATGACACAGGTCCCGGTGTCAAATTCAGAACAGAGTTTCATCAGTGGCTGGTCCAAGTCTCGGGATTCGCGTTGTCCCAGTCCGGATGGACTGTGGTAAGTTTTATTCCGCAAGCTAACTTACCAAAATAGTTTTTTGAATGCATATAATTAATTCTCTACATAAATCACGTGATCCGGGATAAATCTATTTAAATTTTTACTTCAGGGGAGCCATTCCGGAGAACTAAGAACGTGGCCGAAGAAACACAGTCAAGAACTAGGCTTCTGAAACGACTTCCAAACCCGATATGGAACATTACTTCTTTCAGAAACTTCCATTCCATCCTGTCGTAGGCCTTGCTCATATCCACTTTCAGAGTTAGGAAACCCTTCTTAACCCTTTTCTTCGTTTTCAGAGAATGAATCACTTCAAAAGCAGTCAAAATGTTATTAGGAATCAAGCGTCCCGGAACAAAGGCGCTTTGGTTTTCAGATATTAGCTCAGGAATAACACTTTTTAGACGATTGGCTATGCATTTAGAAACAAGTTCATAAATAACTGTGCATAAATTGATAGGACGGTACTCACCGGGCTTTCTCGGCTGTTTTACCTTGGGAATTAACGTGTGGTTAAAAGCTTTTATTGTTTGACCATCATTCAATACTTTTAGGATCCCTAAAGTGTTTTCTTTCCCAACTATATTCCAGTGTTTTTAAAAAAGCCGGCGTCATACCCATCAGAACATGGAGCTTTATCCGTAGCCATTTGAAACAGTGCTGTTTTAACTTCATCTTCTGAAAATACCTTATCTAGGCAGTCTTTGTCGGATCCTGAAATCATCTATGCTGAGGGGATGAGCAGTGGCGCAATCTCCTTCATGCTCGAATTAGAGGATCGAAATAGGTCAGAGAAATAATTCTCCAGTACTTGGCCAACCCCATTATCATATGTCACCCAATTGCCATTCACATCTTCAATGCCCTGTAAGTGATTTCTAGCACGAAGAATAGTAGATTTTAAATTAAAGAAAGGGGTATTCTTGTCACCTTGCTTTAGCCAATCGATTCTGGATCGTTGTCTCCACATAATTTCCTCTCGCTTTTGTATCTCGTTGTACTCTGCAGTAACCGTACTTTTCTCTGTTATCACCTTCCCGAGTCGGATCCAAAGTGTATAAAAATCTCCCCCTTTCTAATAAATGGTTTCTTCTCTTCTTGACTGACCCGAAAGTTTCTCTATTCCATCTCGTGCAAGTATGAGCTAGATTGGCTAGCTTGTCCTGCGCTGTCCCCTAATGGGAAGACTAGCTTTCCGATATTAAAGGCTGGAACCCTCCATGTGATTCCCACATCAACTCGTAATGAAATCTTCTTCTTCTCCTCCAAACTGGGTGATACTGTTTCCACTCAAATAGGATTGGAATGTGATCAGAGTTTGGCCACCACAAATGTGTGACCCTTGCCCCTTGGCACAAATCATCCACTGAATGTTTGAAACTGCACGATCCAGTCTTTCGCGAATATTCCCTTCATCACTCTAATTATTAATCTGGGTGAAAATATTCCCCTGAAACCCTGATCTAGGAGACGAACATCACTAAGAACTTCCTTGAGTTGCTCAAGTTGGCTGAAACTAACCCCTGCGCCTCCATCCTTCTCGGCAAAGGGGGAAACTGTATTAAATTCACCTATCACACACCACGTGATCTCTGACTGAGGTGTCAATTTGTGTAGCAATTCTTATGAATTGGAACGTTCTGATCTGTCTGGTCTCCATAAAAGCCGGTAAATTTCTAAATTTTTAAATCATCATTTCTCTTACAATCGCATCAATAAAATAAAAAATAATGATTGAGCACCTGAACTTGCATACTATCTTTCCACAATAAAGCTAAGCTTCCGCTTCTACCTCTGGAATCAACTGCAGATCCATAATAGAAGCCTAGCCTCACAATCTTCTGTTCCATCTTGATTCTAGACAACTTGGTCCCAATAAAAAGACCATATATGGGGATTTTTGCTTCACTAAATCGCGAAGCGATAGAACGTACAGGAGTCCCCAATCCCCGTACGTTCGAGCTCAAGAGACTCATTGGTGCGGGTGGGGCTTCCTCGCAGCCGCCAACAAATCAGGTTTGAGTGCTCTTGAAACACTCTTGTCCGCCATTCTTCCATATGCGTTGTTCCCCTTCTCCAACCGATAATGTTTCAATGGTGATCCTTCTTTAACAACTGATGTCTCCATTGGATGGTGGGGGGACTGAAATTCATCGTATACCCTTTCCTTTTAGCCGAGTCATTTTACAAGAAATTAACTGTTGCTTTGGTGTCCGTCTCATTAAATTGGTTTATTATTGCGAGGATACCACCTCCTCGCAGGATGGGTTTGTTCCTCGAAGTGTCGTTGGGATTGGGGACAATATTGTGTTCTGTGATTGTGCCTTATTCAGTGCCCTCGACTTCGCCAACCACCATTGCTGTGGTGGAGTTCATCTCTTCTGGGATAGTAGTTGACTGAGACTCTTCTTTTCCGTTGATCTCTTTCTGCGGTTTTGTAACTATTTCCTTTGGTGAGGCAACAATATCCATAGACGACGAACAAACCCCAGTGTTCATGGCTGAATCTTTCATGACAGTATTATCTAGCTTCTATGATCTCTCTTTGTTGTCTAGTTCTTCGCTTGTGGCTTCGTCATGGAAACCCTTCTAAGACTCTGTGGGTTAGAGAGTAGGACGTTTACGTATCCCGGCTCCATCTCAGCTTGCATATATTTCGGGTAAACGCCACAATCGTCACTAAGGTGCGTGATGCACCCACACCATCTGCATACACTCGACATACGTTCGTATTTGAAATCAATCAAAATATCCTCGTCTTTGACCACAAAATTAACCCCTCTCAAAATCGGCTCATCAAGTGGAAGACGGCCTGAGCTCATATGAAATTGATCCCCTCTTCACTTTCAATCCTCCCATCCATGAACACTGATTCAGCCACTAAATCTATAATAATCTTCCCAGTTTCTTTCTTCATCAGATGAATAGGTATATTGCTTAGTTGAATCCAAATATCAAAGTCTTTGAAATCAACGAATTTAGTTTGTTCCCTCAATTTCCACGGTTTCAACAATATAATGCAGCCATTGAAGGCCCACGCACCTCCGGCTGCGACGCGTTCCATGCGTGCTTGATCATGGAAGACGAAGAGGAACGTGTATAATCAACTTCTATCATATTGATATCTTTCAGAACACCGGTCTCATCGCTGAACCCACAACCTTCTCCCCTTCAACGAAAAAACCAATGAGGACGTGACTGAAACTTTCTTCGGCTTTCTTGCAGAACTCGACGTCGAGGACGATCCTTTTCCTCTCTTTTTGGCTGTATTATGTACTTGCCATGGCTTCCAACGGTTTTCTCAGAGAGATACCTACTTGCAGACGACCAATAGCTTTGGATTCCGGTGACTATTCAGACGGCCGGAACCCTAACTCTACCTTTCACCTTGGAAACAACTTCTCCGAATATTTCGGAGCACTCAGAAACTCAGAAACTTTTTCATTTTCAGAGCAGGTTTTGTGTCAATGACTCTTATTAGTACTTCGTCCGTCTCCTAATGACTGTCCACTTTTTTATTTTGGGTTGTAACAAGTTAAGTGTCGACTTTCCATTTTAATGTTCGAAATTGTGTGATTTGACAAGATTGTCCCCCAAAATTCAATTAAAGTTGGATTGGAAATGAAGAATTATGGGACATTTATGTCAATACCATCACAAAATTTAAATTTGAATACGGTTAATGCATGTCTCCTTAATAAGTTGAGGTTTCAAAGAATGACATTTATTTTGGGACGGAGGGAGTATTAATATTAATTGTTGTTATTATTAGCTGGAGTAACCAACTTAATAAAAACGACACACTCCAAAACTAATAAGCGGAAACATTCGAAGCATATATTAGTAGCACTCTTGAGGAATATGTGACACAGTGTCAAATCAGTTCCATCATAGTGAAATACTTGGCGATGCGAGTTATTGTTTTTCTTTTTTCTTTATTTATTTATTTTTTTTTTTGAGAAAATGGTATCTGCATTCAAATTTGAGAAACCAGTGGCCAAATTGTCTTCCTTTGTGTGGAGGGCCAGAAGATGTGTTGCGAAGTTTGACGAACGGTGCCGGAAAGCAACCTGGAGCTCAGCGAAGGAGTTTCCGGAGGATGAAATCTGCTCTATGACGAATCCCACTTCTGAAATATCGTCATCAATGCTTCCTCGTTGTGCCCGTAAAATCTGATCAATAACCACTTTGGCATCGCCTTCAAGAATCATAGCATTGTAGTGGAGTTCTATCCGCAACCGCACTGCTTCGAGAGCAGTGAAAGACTCAATATGTTTAGCAGAGAGACCCACCTGAATTGGAATACCAATACCCCTCACGACTGAGCCTCTTGAATCTCTGATAATCACTCCAATGCCGACCCTCATTGTTTCACCACACCGAGCACTATCGCAGTTTACTTTCAGCCAACCTGAGGGAGTTTTACCCACTGTTTTTGAGTCGACGCTGCAATGGACGGCACACCTTTCTTGGACAGACGCAAACTGCCCAGTTCAGTGAGGGAATCACTGGTTTCCTTGCAAATATGGTCATAGGAGAAGGATTTATTGTGAAACAGAAAGCTATTTATCGCCCTCCAAGGCAACCATACAGTGACTGCAAAAGGAACGAGATAATTTGGGCTTAGATTCTCCAGCCAATGGGTAGCCCACCTCATGAAGTTGTCAGGTTGAATTGAAAGAAAAGCTCCATGCTCGATCGCTTTCCACACTTCTTGCGTCACTAGGAAAGACAAAAAACATGAGAGGTGGATTCACCTCGGTGGCCGCAAGCATGGCAGAAGGCAGACACCTCAATAGACCTTCTACGAAGATTATCAATATTTGGAATGCCATTATGGATACTACGCCAAAGGTGGTGCTGAATTTTTGGGGGCACTTTCATTTTCCAATTCTTACCCATCGCAATAGATGACAAATTAGATGTCCTCTCTAATTTTTCTTCAGCCTTGAGTCTTTGAGCTTGTTGATATCCAGTCTGTTCCGTATAGTGTCCCGATTCCGAGAAGTGCCAAATGAGCCTATATTCAACCTCATTAATCGGCAGCGGTATACGCCTTACCTCCTCTGCATCAATAAAAGCCAATTGATCGTGCAAAGCTTGAACATTCCACGATTTATCCTCATTGATGAAGTCTTTGACCCTTAAATCTTGGTTGGCAGGTTGAACGTAGAGCTTTAATGACGGTTCCCGTAGGATCCACTTTTTCGACACACAATTTTGCTACCATCACCCACTCTCCATCGTAAGCCCGAGCCCAATAGTTTCCTACCAAGAAGGATATTTCTCCAAGCATATGCGGGTGCATACCCTAGCTCATCCTGCACAAACTCTTTATCTTTAAAATACTTAGCCTTTAGTACCCTACTGAGTAGAGAGTTCGGGTACCTTAGGATTCTCCAACTCTGTTTCGCCAACATTGCATCATTGAAAAGCTTCAGGTCTTTAAAGGATAACCCTCCTTGATCATTTTGTTGTTGAACTTGCTCCCACTCGATCCAATTAATACTCCTCATATCTTTGGTCCAACAAAACTGTCTGATAAGTTGCTCCATACGATCACAAACACTATCAGGAAGTTTGAAGCAGGACATAGCGTAAATAGGGAGAGCTTGTGCAATGGCTCGGATAAGAACGTCCTTACTTCCCATAGAAAGGGATCTCTCCTTCCACCCCATTAATTTCGAGATTAATCTCTCAATTAAATGAGCAAAAGTAATAGCCTTCTTTCTCCCTGTAGTAGTAGGGAGTCCCAATTACTTATCATACTGATCAACCTCGTTGACACTGCAAAGCTGCATAATTTCCTCTTTGACCGCCATTGGGCCGGGTATTAGTAGAGAAGACTATCGCAGACTTGGAGGTTTAATTGTTGATCCGAGGCTTTACCGTAGAGGTCGATGATGTCCATAAGAGTAGTAATGCTCTCCCTGTTGGCCTGTGTAAAAGAGAGACTATCGTCAGCAAAAAATAAATGGGAGACCACTGGTCCTTTCCTAGAAGCCGTTACACCACCCAACTCTCCATCACTGACAGCGGCTGTAACAGTTCTAGACAATAACTCACTGCAGAGAAGAAAGAGATAGGGTGAAAGCGGACAACCCTGTCTCAAAACCCTCTGTGGGATCACCTGGCCCGTGACCGTCCCATTCCTGACGAAGCTGTAAGAAACAGTGGACACGGAATTCATGACTGAAGAGATGAACCGTGCACCAAAACCCATATGGAACATCGTTTCTCTGAGGAATTTCCACTCCACCCTGTTATAAGCTTTACTCATATCGACTTTGAGAGCTATACACCCCTCCTTTCCTTTCTTTCTCGTCTTCAAGGAGTGAATCATCTCAAAAGTAGTGAGAATGCGAGCCGATTCTACCCGGCACAAAAGCACTCTGATTCTCCGCAATAAGACCCCGATGTACTGTTTTAAGGCAATTTGCAATAGCCTTTGAAACAATCTTGTAAATCACATTAAAGAGACTAATCGGTCGATAATCACTTGCCTTACGTGGCTGCTTTGACTTTGGTATGAGAGTTATTTTGGGCCTGAGGGAGTAATAATATTAATTGTTGTTATTAATTAAAGTTGCATTGAAAATGAAGAATTATTAGATATTTATATCAATACCATCACAAAATTTAAATTTGAGTACAGTTAATGCATGTCTCTTTAATAAGTTGAGGTTTCAAAAAAGACAGTTATTTCAGGACATAGGGAGTATTATTATTAATTGTTGTTATTATGAGTTGGAGTAACCAACTTAATAAAAACGACACACTCCAAAACTAATAAGCGGAAACATCCGGAGCATACATCAGTAGTACTCTTTAGGAATATGTAACACAGGGTCAATCAGTTCCATCATGGTGACGTACGGTGGCGATGCGAGTTGGGACACACACAAGGCACATTGGATAATTAACTAATACCACTCTGTCTCTCCTCTTTAGCCCCATTTTTGTTTTTGTCACTATTCACTGGGTCACTTTGATCCGGTGATTTGGCTATCAAAATGATACAATTTTTTGATATTTTTTTCATGGTATTGTAGAGTAAAAGGTGCTCTATTACACGGTGAAAAAATTATTAAAAAATCACATCGTTTTGCCGACCAAATCACCCGGTCAAAGTGACTCAGATACGAGTCAAAAAAGTCAAATGGGGCTAAAGAGAAGAGACGGAGTGGTAAGAGTTCATGGACTCCTGTACCATACAGAGTTGCGTTTCGAAACAACAATTTTAAGATTTGCATAACTAGTTGCTATTATTATTATTTGACAAATTGATAAAACGGCATACCATAAAAAGAAATCTATACCTATATTTATATATATATAAAAGTAAGGGAATTGACTTCTCATTCAGCCATGTGTCATTTGAGAAGCCTTCTAATTATGACATGTGGCATTTTGCTTCTCCAAGTGTCGAATACATGGCATGTGTAAACCAATCAAAATTTTCCAACATGGACTTCCATGCATTGAGAAATGAAATATTTAACTCAAGCTTTTGCATTTCTCAATGCTTTGAGAAATGAAACATCAGACAAATTATTTTATTCTCATGATTCAATGAATGGTTCAATGTACTTAAAATAAACTAAGAATTTAGCTTTCCTATTCAACAATTATTTTGATGAGTCAATGTACTTAAAATAAACTCAGAATCTACCTTTCCTATTCTGCAATGAATATAGGGGCTTATCAAATAAATAATTAAAATTAAAATGAATGAAACTTATTTTCACATGTGGATTGTGGCTTTGTGCATAAATAGTAGGGTCAGATATCTCTTCCTATTACGTTCCCTTCACATTCATCTCTCTATATCTCACGTTCTCCATCTCTCATTTGTCTCTCTGTATTTACCTATCTCTCTCTCAACACAAAGTTAATCTCTATGGTTTATTGAGTTGGATTATGGGCAAGTTAATTCCCTGCCATTTTCTTTCCTCAGTGTTCACTTTGTTTGCTGGGTCGAAAATATCATTCACACTATTTTTGTTTTTGTTTTTAGGACGTACTGTTGGGTTCTCCTCAGTTAACCGAAGTTTATTCTCGAAATTGACTATGTGGTAAGTCAATATACATATTGCTCTCTAGGTCTTGATTCTTTAATTATTGAACACATTCACTAATATATGAGAAAGAGAGCCAAATGTAATTCTTTATCAGCGTTTCTTCATCTGATTTAAAATTTAGTCTATTCCTATCGACTAGATAATCGTGTCTCTCTTTTTTCCGACATTAAATAGAAACATTGCGGAAGTATATATCTACACTTCTATATGCTTTAAGTTATTCTTCAAGGACAAGTCATATGAACCGATGGGTCTATGTATCTCCATCTATGCCTTTCTTGATGGTCTATGTATCTGACTTTTTCTATAATTTTACAAAATATTAAAGCTATTAATGGTGCAAAACTACATTAGTTGGCCTTATTAGATTTCATGTTTATTTTCTTTAAATTTAAATTTAAGTAATGATGAATCTAAAAAAAATGGGTAAAAAACTACATTGTTTCATATTTATTTTTATCACAAATTTTGCATAGAAAAATGAAAAGTTCAGTCAAAAGTTTTAATTTGAATGTAGAGAAAAGTCCACCTATATTCGCAAGAATTTAAAAGAAAAAATCAAAGACAATGTAGAAAAAACTCATATCTTTCAACCTCAATGCTTAAAAAAGACAAAAATCAAAGACAATATTTGTATTCACAAAGGATCATTATAATTATATTGTATCAAACATGTAACAAAAAATAGATACATTTTTTTCGATCTTGGTCATTCACATTTGTTTTTCCTTTCCATCCTTACCTTCCTTAACATTTTATGTATTTTACTTTTCTAATTAATTTTGATTTTTTGTTACATTTGGCCATCTATGCATTTCTTAATGGTCTATGTATCTGATTTTCTTGATTATTTTTCGAATTGCGGAGTATGCATCTACACTTCTATACTCTTCAAGACAAGTCATATGAACTATGAAGTCATATGTTATTTTTTTTTTTAGCGAATCTAACTCAGGCGAGAAGCTTCAAAAGTTTCTAAATACTTCAATGAGGAAAAAATTGGTTTAATGGAAAGCTTGAGGAGAGTGCTCTTTTCCTCTAAGTAATATGCTTTAGTAGAGTAAAATCTCTTGCGGAAGAATACTTTTCTTTAAAGGAATGTCTACGATCTATATGTTGCCAACATTCTCTGTTACACGAAAAAAGAAAATACATAGAAAAAATGAAGTTAAAGAAAGAGAGACTAAACCTAAGAGTGATTAGGCTGTATTACCATGAACAGTGAGCATCATACTGATGATCATTACTTCACTAATTGAATTGAATTTAAGCTAGATTTGTTCTTCTAATAGAGTATTTGTTAGTTTAATATAAGAAAAACATGTAGTATTCCAATTCCATTCAGTATGTTTTCCCCAACCTGTTGTAAACCATTTCTTGATTTATAGATATAATGTTTATATCCGTTGGAGAATAGGGTAGCATAAGGCCTCACTTAATTTAAATTTTTCCATATACTTTAGGAACTTAACTATTCAACAGCTCTTATAAAAAAAAAAAAAAAAAAAAAACTATTCGATAGCTCCGAAAAATAGAGGCAGACGTTAAGAACGTAATTACGTCAAGATTAATCATAGTGTAAGATGTTATTGAAAAGTCGTCCAGGAGACGTGAAAGAGAGGCAAATAGTTTCCAGAGTCCAATACATGACAAACAACAATTTGTAATAATTTACATTATTATTATGAACAAGTCATCTTCGCAAATCACAAAACGAACAAAATTTATCTTCAAAGCTCTAGATTCACTATTTCCCTTGCACCTCGCGCCATTCAAATGAACAATATAGTGAAATGAAAAAAATAAAAATAAAATAAAAATAGAAGAGAACCTCTGAATGATCAATTTCAAGTTTGTGGTACAAACTTTTGTCTCATAACATGTAACTTCTATTGTTATCCCAATCAAATCTCTTGGATACATGAGATTTGTAATTTTTGTATGTATCAAATTGCTCTCTAAAAGTAATATTATCGATCTTTCGAATTTGATCATGTGATCAATATAATTGCTACGAGTTTCATGTTACTCTAACCCAACAGGGGTGATATATATATATATATATATACACACACACACACACGACTAGTTAACATTTATAGATTTAACTACCTCCGTTCGCCCTCTATCTTCCAAGATAGAGTGACACATGTTTTAAGGAGAACAAGCGAAAAGTCTGTTTTACCCCTCAATACTTTGCAATTTCCTCTCTCACACACTTTCTCTCTCCCCCAAACCACACATGACCAAGAATAACAACAATCAAATACAACAACCAGTATTCACTAATTGAACATATTTACAGTTTCCTTAAAAATACATATTTATAGAGAAAAATTGAACAAAGTTCAACAACAAAAATCATCACTTTACAGATCTGGAGAAGAAGAAGAAGAAGAAGAAGAAGAAGAAGAAGAAGAAGAAGAAGAAGAAGAAGAAGAACCAGACAACTTGCCATCACCAACGCCAGTCACCGCCACCGCATGGCGAGAGGCTCTTGTGTATATTCATTGCCGAAGAACGAAGGTCCCCCACCGCCACAACCACCACAAACCCCTGGACAAAAAATGCCGATATGGGGTAAAAAACGAAGAGTTAGACGAAGAACGAAGTATGAACAAGGGGAGAACTGATCCAACTACAAGAAATATGGGATTAGCCAGCGGATTTAATGGAATAAAACAGTTTTACTAGCGTTTTATTGAAACTGCTGGTCAATTAGCCGACCCCCAGTGGCAGACGCAGGATTTTGATTAAGCGGGGCCAAGTTACATTAAAAATGTACTCCCTCCGTTTCGCCAGATTCTTCAAAACTTCCTTTTTGGGCGTTTCGCCAGATTCTTCAAAATTTCCAAATATGGAAACTTTGGTACTGGTAAAATACAATAATACCCTTGCTAAAAAAACTCAAACCCACATTTTAATTGGGCTTAACTAATCAGATTTATTACTAAAGCTGATTAATTAAGCCCAATCATAACCCATCAGCCCACCACCCACATCAAACCCTAATAACTCTTCTCAATTCTTCCCCCATTTCATTTCATCTCTTCCTCTCTCATCATCTCCCTCCGCCTCTCTCTCTCAGCCCATCTCTTCCTCTCTCATCTCCGTCCGCCTCTCTCTCTCAGCCTCACAGAACCTCACAGATACCACACATTAGAGAGAAAGAAAGGGAGAGAGACGGTGGTGGAGGCGGTGGTGGTTCTGGACGACGGTGGCTCTGGACGACGGAGGTTCTGGACGACGACCAGCGAAGAGACGCGGAGAGGACGACGGTGTCGTTGCTGGTGGAAGACGATGACCCAGGTAGTACTCTTTCTCTCTGTCTCTCTCTCTCTCTCTCTTCTTCTCTTCTCTTTTCCTTTAGATCTACTCTTTTTGCTTCAAGATCTGCTTGTTCCGCAGATCTCTATCCGTCACCCCGCCTCTCTTCTCGTGTGAAAGAACAAAAGAAAGAGGAAGAAGAAGAGAGAAATACCAGATCTAAAAGGGGAAGCAGCCTATGGTGAGGCTTAGGCGTCGCCTTCAAGGAAGACGGTGGTGGCGAGGCGGCGACAGTGATTTGATATGTGTTCATCTCCACATATCTTGTTCTTCTTCTTCTTCTTCTTATCTTGTTCTTCTCCACATTTTTCTTCAGATTTGTGAACATGTAACAAAAATTCAGAAAAGTAGTAGTTTTTTTTTCTCAGATCCATTCAGATCTGATTTGATGATATTATTCAATTTTATGGTTTGTGTTCATCTGGATGATGATATTGTTCATCTGGATGATGATGATGATGATGATACTGTTCTTGTTGTTGTTGTTGTTGTTGTTGTTGATGATATTGTTAATGTTGTTGCTGCAATTAGAGTGAGAGACAGAGGTAGAGAGAGTGGAATTATAAAAAGAAGAAAGGGTAAAATAGTCATTTCAGTGCGTTCATTAATCTCCGTGCCCATAAAGTTTTTGAAGTATATAGTGAAACGGAGGGAGTACGATGTAAGAGAATTCAAGTCCAAAATTTGAGATTTAAAATATTACAAAGGTTAAATTTGATATTTTGTAGGGGCCAGAATATAGTATTTATTTATATAAAAATACGCCAAATTATATGAGGTAAAACTGAAATTTCTGGACCTTGGAGGGGCCGTGGCCCCCGCCCGCCACCCCAGATCTGCCACTGCCGACCAACCGCTGCTGACCAATCACTCGCATAGGCTAGCATTAATTGCTATTGCCAACGGTTCATGGGCTGTCAAATATTTTTCAAGCTTCGAGATTCGAACCCAAAACCTCACAAATGGCCAAATATGATTTTACCACAACGCCAACGTTGAAAATGTTAGATGTTTAGACTTTGTAACATACTTATCATCCATTTATAAACCCATATGATTATTAACAATTTCTTTGAAGTAAGGTGTAGTTATATAATTTTTTTAATTACTAATATGGACACAATATTGTTAGGGATCGCAATTGGGTCCGATTCGATTCGATTCGATGTCCGACATGATCCGAATTTAATGGAGCAGATCCAATATAATTTATTTACAAGTGAATCGGATATATATCACAAGTTTTGTGATCCGTGAAACCCAATCCGATCCGATTAGGTTATCATACTTAATGAATTCAATAATATACATGTCCTAAGTTTGATATATCTATATTTTTCGTGTGAATAAATTGATGGAATTATTGATACGAAGTGTATGTTAATGCAATTTTGATACTAGGTGATAGTAATCTTATGAATCAAAAGATATAGTTTGTCGTGATCCGATGGATAATCCGATTCGAATCTGGCAAAATCCGGCCCGAAACCTTATAGATGTGATCTTGATCTAGGCTGATCTGATTCAAGCCCAATCTGTTGCCATCCCTAAATATTGCTAACTTGTAATAACTATAAACCCTTATTATTCACCATCATAAAAAAATATGGCTTAATTACTTAAAGCATACCCCCAATATACTGAAACTAACACATTGCATCCCCCACTTCTACAATAGGCTTATTACATCTCCCATTTTCAATAAACTATACGCTTTGCAACTGATAAAAAAAATTGACAATTAGGTCCATTTATTTGAGGGTAAAACGGTCTATTCGATAAAAATACGAACAACACCATAACTAGCACCATCACACCTGCTGCCAACACCAAAGCCGCTCGAACCACAAAGATTCCGGCCAACAATATTCATGTTCTTCTCTCATAATTTCTCCAATCCATCAATACATCAACATTCGGATTGAATTTGAAACCATCAAATGAATCTCAAATCACTGAGGGGTATGAGTGGTCATGGGTCACATAATGATAAAGAATCAACCTTTGAGAATAAAGATAAAAACTTCAACATCAACAAGTCAAAAGCAATCCAGAATTTGGTTTTTTTTTTTTTTTTTTTTTTTTTTGTAACGAAGTTCTTTCAAGACGAACAGTAAAACCCATATTAATGCTATGTCGACCCAAACGCCGTCGAATATGGCCATTTGAACCCAAATCCTAATCGAAGAGAGGGAGAGACAGAGCAATCGAGGGAAAGGGGGGGGGGCACAGAGAAAATCTGGGGAGAGACAAAAGATTGATACCCATAGTTGATGTGGCTTGTTAAGGTGATTGAGATGTACTGATAAAAGGACTTCTGGTAGTGGTGTTTTGTTAGGAGAGACAAGCAGGACATTGAAGGGCTGTCCCTGGACTATGTTCTTCTCCATCTTCGTCAGTATCTTCGTCTCTTTTCTCCATCTTTTTTATTTTTTCTTTTTCTTTATTAGCTATATGTGTGTATTTCCGAATTTACCTTTAACATATGGATAGTGTTGTTATGAATATTTTTACTTGTTTCAAAGTGTATAGTTTATTGAAAATGAGGATGTAATAAGCCTATTGTAGAAGTGGGGGATGCAATGTGTTAGTTTCACTATATTGGGGGTATGCTTTAAGTAATTAAGCCAAAAAATATTGAACCCCAAAATTACTTATCTATCTTGCTATTGAACTCTATCGAATTACCAATGGACCAAATATGAGCTGACAGTTGTTGTGACTAAATTCTCAGTTAAATTATGTATTATTACTGATGAACTCGATGGAACGAATAAATGATAAATTGGGCTATCAATTGTGATTCACATCTAATCGGACCCTTTACTATTATGAACTCAGTCGAGCTAAGAATTGACCAGATTGGATTGTCCCTTTTGACTCGAATTGACTACCAATATTTGATATTGTACTAAATCGGACTTCTAATTTACTCAACATGACCATTAATTGTGACTCACCGCTCACATGCACTATTGTTCTCTATTAATAGACTCAATTGAACTCCTAATTGACCAAATATGACTTCTAACCGTGACTCACAATTCAAAAGGACTATCAATTTCTCCTACTAAACTCAAGCGAATTACAATTTGACCAAAGCGGCTATCAATTGTGACTCAACGTTCAAATTATTTGTCGCGCTCTACTATTGAACTCAATAAAATTCTAAATTACAAGTTTGGGCTATCAATTGCGAGTCAATGCTTAAATATGCTATTTTAGTCCGCCAGTTGTTATTCACCACTCAAATGGATCAATCTTACTGATAACTCAACTGAACTTTTAATTGAACAATTTGGACTGTATATCATATTTCTTTCTTGGTATGGATCGCATGTGAGTATCTATATTTGTCTTAGTTATTATTTTTTCCAGGGGAACTTGTACTTAGTTATTGGAGAAGGGTTAAGGTGAATGGTTTAAAAAATAAGCTGACCTTTTTTTATTTCAAAATAAATAGACTTCAAATCAAATAAATAGTATTTACTAAACAAAAAGTCAATGATTAAAATGCCTAATATTAAAATTATTATTTTTTTGGAGAACAATAATACTAAAATTATTTGACGGACCTAATACATAGTCCAAAAACTGGAAAAAAATACATACTCCAATTACAGGAAAGTCAAAGAGTTATACCTACTTCTAAAAAAAAGTAATACTACAAGTTGTCACACCCGAAAACCTGAGTGATTTGTTTTTGAAAATAAAATTAAAGTAACTAATCAGAACAAGAGTTGAACTGAATAAATCAAACTTTTATTTCACAAACTGAAATATAAATAGTCAGAGCTACAAACTCAAAAGGTATACACAAGCTAGTACAGTAAACTTCTAAGAAAACTCAAGGAAAAGTACTGTCACCACCAGCTATACCTGGAAAATATAAGGGGTGAGGCAAAAAAAACTTTCTCGATGTTACCAACAGAAGGGAAGGCAATCTAACCAAAAGGATAATGATTCAGGAAAGAGAAAGAAGACATTTTCTTACCCGAGCCAATCTTTCAGAGCCCCTCGTTCACAAGATCATGGTTTTCAGGAGAAAGGGAATGTTGAATGCTGGTGGTGTGGTCAGTCAGGCCACTATCGCTCTGATTGTCCTTAGGCGAATGCTACAGGTTATGGTAAAGAATCTCAACCATAGCGTAAAAGGGGCGGCAGGCGTCAGAGTCGGGATTGATTTCGCTCAGAGACTACCTAAGGTTTGGTTTCAAATTTCTGGATGGATTTTCATGTATATTCTGAAACCCTAACCTTTTGGTGTTGTCTATGTATGACTTTGATTTCAAACGTTCGAATTTGAAGCTTCGGTACTCTAGGAACTGCTCGATTTAAAATCTTTGACTTTCGAAGGTTCTTCACTCATGAAGCTCTAAAATTTCACTATTGCCTATGTATCTTGTGACTCGCATCAGTGTAGCAACTATTTTGCAATGTTGGTTTTTGTTCCCTTAAATTGAACTCTCTATCTGCCTCATTCCTATTCCAGGAAATTGATTGTTCATTTGACAAACTCTAAAATTGATTAGAGAGATAAACTAACATGCCCTTCTTTGAGATGTCTGGACTATGAACCTTTTAATCTGACATCTGGAAGAAGAGCACATTATATTTGAAGTTAAGGTGGCGACATTCTTACAACTTAAGTTTCTTTCTCTTGTCAACATAAGCTACAACTCATTCACGATTTTCATGTTCACCTGAAGCTAGTTTGGGTGCCTGAAGCGGTAATGCAACATCTTAACTTCCCATTTTACAATAAACTTACCGTAGGAACTTGTATGTCTTGTAGGGAGATAAGCACCGCGAGAGAGGAGCATCATAGTATGATATGGGACACCCACTTACCCAAAATGTCAACCTTATGAGTTTAGGGCCCGAATCATACTATTTTAACCATGAACCTCATGTCCACCATCCCGATGTGGGACAAACTGCTCACACATGATACCCAACAATATCCCCCTTCATGTGTGAGCCCTTTAACATGCTCCCCCTCGCCCGGAAGCATTTGCCGAATTTCTTTGAATCGCCTTTGTGAGAGCGCACCGGACCACCATATGCCAGACCACCTGCTGGAGCAACACAGGAATTTGACCATCTGCAGGAACACCTGGTCCACCATTCATGGAAGACCCATCCATGAGAACACCGCACATCTCACCCTTCATTCACCACGGCAGCGCGCACGAACCATCGGCTCTAATACCACTTGTAGGGAGTTATGCACCGCGAGAGAGGAGCATCATAGTATGATCTGGGACGCCCACTTACCCAAAAGGTCAACCTTATGAGTTTAGAGCCCAAATCATACTATTTTAACCATGAACCTCATGTCTACCATCCCGATGTGGGACAAACTGCTCACACATGATACCCAACATGTCTCTTACAAATCAACAGTTCGCATCGATGATATTGAGGTTTCAATTTAGTTTTGTTGTTCTTCAGAAAATAAAGCTAGAGCTTTATTACTCATCAGAAGAAGAAGAAGAAGAGAGGAAGAAGAAGAATGAGAACAAAGACATCCATGTTTAGCTTTTAATGAGAGAAGCGGGAGAAGAAATCCTTTATAAGCCCCATACAGAGAAGGTAACAAATTTTATGTGATATGTTTGCAATTTATTTCTGCCTGCACTGAACGTTGTGTCCTTCGGAGTGCGCCTGTATTGAACTTGTTTGATAGTCCTTTAGTTGTTAGCATATTTGTATGTGCATGTCATGATAAAGGTACCAAGGATTCTTATGACTTCTGATGAATAATGATCTTTAGGAGTCTCTAACACAGAGGTGGAAGAGATGAAGCCAAAGAGTGACCTTGACATGATGGATTGGCTGATACATGATGTTGACAAACACTTGGCAGCTGGAAATTGTATACCTGCCCCATTAGTGCAGGACAAGTTGAAAATGGTAAAGGTCCATACAGGTGTAACATCCCCCATAGCAAAGGGAAGTATGGAGGGAAATGATACATCTCCAGCTTTTGCTTCAATTACCCAGGCAGCCAGGTACTTTCATGAAAAATAATTGTCTTTTTTTTTTCATTATGGCCAAGCCATGTACTTGGTTAATGCTAAAGAACATAAGCCCTTAGGGGTAATTATGTCATCAAAGCCTTTATATATTCTCTTACATGGCTTCTCCAACTGATGAGCAATCTGGAATCTGATGAGCAATCTGGCAACGAGGCTTCTCCAGCTTGTGCTCCAGATACCCAGTCCAAGAAAGGTAGCATCTTCGTTCATATTGGAGCTTCACTTTGAAGACATGAGGAATGACAATCGGTGGCATGCATTCATATTGAAGTCAAGGTAAAGCAATTTCTTTCCAAATTGGTTTTGGTGTTATATTTTTCTGGATGTGGTTAAATTTCACCCATTTTTTTTTCAGTTGATGTTCTAAAGAATCAAAGATTACTTAATCTCCTATTTTATCTCAAAATTTCAGACTTTAATTTTGTTCGCCACATTTGTATGTCTTTGGGCTGTTGTCATTTTTTTTTGAGCATTGTCCTAATTTTACTAAAAGCTGCTCAAGATCGGCTCGATTTCACTTTTTGTAACTGAATGACAATTATTTGTATTTTTATCCTATTGTCAGGTCGTCGTCGACAGCCGCCAGCACTACAACGAGTGCAGAAGAATTTTATGTACTTCCTTAAAAGTTATGCCCGAACAGGTGAATCAAGTTTGATAGATGGAGGAATTGAATTACTAATTTGTTGGATCAATTTGATAGTGCAGCAACTTGTATAAGTGAGAGATACCAATCTTGTTAAGAAAACAGTTCAATATTCATTGTTGTATTGATGGAAATTGTTTGATGAAATTTGGTGCCTTTTTTTATTTATTTTTATTTCTTGACAATTTATTTATTTTTTATGATATAAGAAATCTTCCTAATATCTTATCAAATTAATCAAATTGTATTTAATAAAAGCCTTATAAGACCGCTGGTAAAGAAAATTTTACCAGCAGTTAATTAAGCAAAGTGAATGTATGTTTTACCGCTGGTAAAGTATGTTTCAGAAAAAAAAAAAGCTAAGTGAAAGCAGGAAAGCTGGGAAGTCCAGTACTTTGGCCGCGGTTCAAGAGTATATACCAGCAGTTTATGAAACTGCTGGCAAAATAGTAACAGCTACAGCAGTCATGAAACCGCCGGCATAGACTTAATTTCCAGCGGATTGTAAACTGCTGGTAAATCTTTTATAAGCGGTTTTTGGTTAATTTACCTTCATCGTTATTACTCTTCGGTACTGCAAAGTGCTACTCCAAGCCTGGCACAGCGACGAACCGGTACGACGACGTGATTGAATCTTCAACAACTATAACAGTAGAAATCTCTTCCATAACATTTGGAGTTGCATAAAAACTGCTGGGGCAAAACATATTGTATAATCTGGAATTCTCACCCAAAGATGTCGTATCACAACCGCCAGATAGATTGAAGACTTTGCATTCTTCTCTATCAGTTTCTCCTGCAAAACAAGTTCATGAATTCATCCATTAATTACGGGGGCTTTATTAATCAAAATTTTAGGATTGTGTCTAGAATCAAAAGTCAGCAAAGGTAATGGGTGTGGTGAGGCGGTGATGGGCTGGTGTGTCTTGGCTTGGAAGCCAAGTAGTTTCCAAAGAAAGACACCGCCTCTACACCATTACACCATTACTTAAGGGTCTCATGTTTTGGTGAGAGCAATACACACACGGGTTAATTGATAAAACTTAAGAGCTTATTCGTAGTTCGTCAGGTGTGGTGTTACGGGTTGTCGCCGTGGCCGTCACGGCCACGACGTGCATTGTAATCGGGTTCTCTTATTAATAAAATATCTGGTTCTGGTCGTGGAGGTAGCTAGCGGGTTCGTTACGAATTCGTTAGTGAACCGCGTTAAATATCTGTCTCGTTCTTATTTCGTCTCATCGTTCTTGCTCGAATACCCTCAAGTTATAACAAACGGGTAACAAAGCTCTAAAACAGGAGTTCTGTTATAACAAACTGGTATCAAAGCCAGGTCAAGGAGAACACCAGTTTTAACAAACTGGTATCAGAGCCAGGTTAGGAGGAACACCAGTTTCAACAAACTGGTATCAGAGCCAGGGTTCCAAGATCTGGGTGGAGCCAAGAGCTAGGGTTTCACGATTCAGGTGGAGCAAGCTATCGGGAGTAGGTTTTCGAGATTTCGCCAAGAACGATGTCTGGTTTGGCGATCAAGATCGATCTGTTCGTGAGAGAGAAGCAGGTACACCCACCATCTGAAGCCCCGTGGAGGGGGCTATCCAGGATCCTTCCGAAGCAATCTGGCGTGCATCTGATTAGGCGTGCAAGGGATCTGGCAAATCCAGCACGCATTCGGTACTGGTGTGAATCTGGAAAGTCACGCGCATCTGGCGTTATGGAGATTAACGTTAAGACGTAATCAGGCTCCTACGTAGAGCATCTGGCGTGTGAATTGAATCTGACAACGACATGGAGCATCTGACGCGTGAGATTTCAGGCACGCGCATCTTGTGATGACCCATATTTTTTAGTCCAAAATTTCATAGCTTAATGTGATTATTTTAGTTTCAACAAATAATATGAGTAATGTGAAATTAATTTGTTAGTAAAAATATTTGTTCACATATGTTAACATAACAATATGTTGGAACCTTCCTAGAGATTTCATAAAGTTGTGGTTGTATGTATTTTTAGGATATGCTAGTAAAACATGACATTGGGGTTTATCTGAAAATATAAGATTTACTAGGTCCATGTGTAGAATATAGAAAAAAATATCAAAATATCTAGCATTTAAAAATTATTGTAGAAAATAATAATAATAATAATAATAATAATAATAATAATAATAATAATAATAATAAATATAGATGTAATAAAATATATTGTCTAGTCTCAAAGTGTTGTCATGTGTCAATATATATATATATATATATATATATATATATATATATATGTATTATTTTTTCAAATTGTGTGGTCTAATCTTGTTGGTGATGTGACTACACAAGAAAATGTTGTCTTGTGTCAAAAAAATAAAATAATGTGTATTAAGTGTTGTCGCATCTTGTTAGTGATGTGACCACACAATAAAATGTTGTCTTGTTTCAATAAAATAAAATAATATGTATTATGTGTTGTCCCATCTTGTTGGTGATGTGGCTACACAAGGAAGTGTTGTCTTGTCATAAAAATGTGTAACTAATCTTGTCTAATTCTATGAAGGCTAAAACAACAACTATTTATTTTAAATAATTGGCTCAATACTTAATATTTATGATGTGACTACACAAGGAAGTGTTGTCTTGTCATAAAAATGTGTAGCTAATCTTCTCTAATTCTATGGAGGCTAAAGAACAACTATTTATTTTAACTTATTGGCTTAATATTTAATATTTATGATGTGACTACACAATGTAGTATTGTTTGGACATGTGATGTAGGATGTTCATCCTTGCACACAAGGTAAAATAAAAAAAAATGTAACAAAGGGAGTTTTTTTTATATTAAATTCACTATTGCAATGCAAAAATCTCCAAGGAACTCTCCCTATAAATAGCACCCTTGCACATTCTAACCAACAAGAGAGAAAGAAGGAGGAAGTTTTAAAGAGAAAGAGGGAGGTAGGCTACGGGTGAGAAAAAAAAAAAAAAAAAAAAAGAGAGAGAGAGAGAGAGAGAGAGAGAGAGAGAGCGAGAGAAATAGAGGGAATAGTGTAGGGTTGGAGAAGAGAAAAATGGGGAGAACTTGTTAGAAATTTTGGAGATCCACAACTATTGGAGGAAAAATCCTTCAAGGCCTTGTTTGGTGGCACTTCCTTGAAGATTCATTTGGAGCTATTCTTGGAGTTGTTTGGAAGACACATTTGTGAAAATGAGCACTCTTCACGTGTATGAACGCCGGAGCGCTGTGAGTAAAAATTATTATTTTCAGCAAGTTATATTTATACTTAAGTTATGATTTTCTAGAAATATTTCATTTTCTATTACGTAAATTTTAGAATTTGTGAATCATGTTCTAACAATGGAATTTTTGGCTCTACGAATTTGAAATAATCTTATAAATATGATTTTTGTGCTCCCCTTTAAAGAAAAAAAAAAATACTCTAAGTATATTATGTGGTTTTGTTAATCGGGAAGATGTGCGCCATACATATTATTTAGACACTTTGGGATGACGTTATGCCTGGGGACACTTGAGTATTTTCTGGCCCGGCCATGGGGATATAATAGATGGTTTTTTGATTTTCTGGCCCGGTCGCAGGGAAATAATATGCGATAAGCCACAAAGATGGCGTATTCTGGACATGTCAAAATTCTGTGTGATACGATGGTTACCATGGCATTAACTGAATCTGAAATTCTGTTATCCGTTACGAGATAATTAAATGATATGTTCAGTATTAAAATTTCTGGCACCGTTATTCTGGAAATATTCTGAATATGAGTTCAGTTTTGGCGTCATCTGAAAAGTATATTTTTTCAGTTATCATCATATTTTGGTAACAAGTTATTTTGAATCTAAAGGGGAGAAAAACCCTCACTGAGCTTTGTGGCTCATTCTTTTTAAATTAAATGTTTTCAGGCGACACAACACGTGAGGAGGAATAGGGTTTTCGAAGCGGTACCATTGATGAAATTAGTGTCTACTTATGTTGTAGTTTATGTTGAGCCACTATGATTCTATTGTAGTTTATGAGATGTAATATTTCGGTGGAAACGTTGTAAGACTTATGGTTCATGTGTTATTTGAAGTTTTATTTTTGGAGATATTGATGCTTTTAGATTGAGGTGAACAATCTTATTGGCGTTTAGTTTTGTCTCTGATCCGCTCAGTGTGTCTGAACCGATAAATTTCTTATTTTCTCTTTTGGTACTCACTTTTCAAAGAAGCCGTCTTTTTATTAATAAACAAAATTTTGTTAATAACTCTTTTACAATAAAATTTCATAAGAGTACATTTTTGCTATTCTAAATTACATGTCGACCCCGAGAATTCTAACTCGCTTCCGCACTTGAATTTCTTAATTTAAGTTTTCATCAAGATTCCTACACGGTTCAAATCACATGAGTTTTGTTCGAGGCCTTGGTGGCCGGTCCCGACCCTCGGTCTCGACTTAATTAATCGGGGTCCGGGAAAGGGGGTCGTGACACATCTAGTCCTGGTTCTGGCGCGCATTATGCACGAGTTTGTTCTGGCGTGCATCTGGTTTTGGAGCGTGTACCATGTCACGCATTGAGCTCGCATCTGGCGCGACCTGTTTCTGGCGCGCATATGGCGCATCTGAGGCATACGGGGCGCATCTGGCATGACAATTTGTAGCACTTGTCATTGGTGCATCTGGTCTGAATGACATCTGGGCACTTGTTATGGTGCATCTGTCTGGTGCAATTGGGCGCATCGGGAATACATTCGGTCCTGCTTTCTCAGTGAATGTATTCGAGTTTGGTTCTGGGTGGAGCACTTGTTTCTGTGTCCGGAAGTTCAACCACATCGGGCGCATTCGTTGCAGGAACGCATGGTAGTTGAAGCAACGATTTGGCGATTTGGGTTTCGCGTATAGCCGCGGAACATCTGTTTGGGGAGGCGTGCTCGTTTTCGGTTCTGAGAGACGCCTCCGGTTCAGGTTTGAGGAGAGAAGCATCAGGTTTCGGTTTCAGGTTGCTGAGATGATTCAAGACAAGGTGGAGATTTGTTAGGATTATGTCTAGAATCAAAATTCAGCAAAGGTAATGGGTGTGGTGAGGCGGGGATGGGCTGGTGTGTCTTGGCTTGGAAGCCAAGTTTTACAATCTTATGATTGCATACGTCATTACGTTAGTTGACAAGAATATCAAATTTTGTGAGGGCATAATAGTCTAACTCCACACTAAACACTATGAATTTCACCATATCTCCACACTGTTACCCCGTCCATCTCTACTACTACAACCACTATCTTCACCATAATTCTCGCCCATGGCCGGCCACCACCACAGACCCGGATTCCGGACACCAGAAACAACCTACTGTAAAATCAACCTCTATGATAACCGAACGACTACATATCTACGAAACCTGTGATTATAGTGCTCTAAAGTTTTTTAGTGCTCCGAAGATCTCAAAGATAGTTTTTCAGAGGCGCCTCCTAGGGTTAGGGTTTCCCTGCCGTCAACGACCAATCCGCCACTGGTTCTTGATCTCTTTATCTGCTGATTTCGACGTTCTCCTGTCCCTTCCAAGCACAATGGCGAGCAGAGAGTATACCAAGAAGGAGAAGAAGAGGGTAGTACTTGATGATAGCTTTTGCGATGAAGCTGAACAGAGCTTCAAGAACGTTTTGATTGGTTTCTTTGTTTCTGAAGAAAAGGTAGTGGGATCAACAATGAGGCCTGTTTTTCGGAAGATTTGGAACAAAGGTAATGAAGTTAATATGATCGAAGTTGATTTCAACACCGTTCTCTTCGTATTCCCAGATTCAGCAAGCATGGAACGGGTTGCTTCCGGCGGTCCATGGGCTTTCAACGGTAGCATTCTGCTACTGAAACCATGGACGTTGGGAGAGCCAACTAAAGATGTTAATTTCAGCAACTTTGAGGTTTGGATCCAACTAAGCAACATTCCTATTCATCTAATGAAGAAGGAAACTGGCCAGCTGATCGTAGACTCGGTAGCAGAATGTATCCATGTGGATGCTCGCATTGAAAGTGAGGATGGCGTCAACTTCATACGAGCTCGAGCTCGACTCCCTCTTGAAGAATCGATTCCACGAGAAGTTAACCTAGTCGTCAAGAAGGAGGAGATTTGGATCGATTTTAAGTATGAACGAGTACCGGCAGTTTGTTGTTGTGTGTGGATGCATAACCCACCTAAGCGACGATTGCGAAGTATATCCAAAAGATATGCAGAGCGAAATGGAGCCAGGATATGGTGATTATCTTCTTTGTCATCCACAAAGTCTCCGTAGGGCTGCGACAAGGAAGAACACAGCGGGTAACAAAGTAAATGACAGTGATGTGAAATCCTCTCCGGCAAACACCAAGGGTCTGGGTAATGAAGTTTCTGGTCAGCGGGGTGGTGCAAGTGCTGAAGTCCAGAAACCTAATCACTTGGGTGAAACTACAGTAGACACCAATCTCTATGTGCCAACAGTGGTGAATGAGAAAGAGGATGATGCTTCGGTTAATTCCACTAGACCAAACTCGGGGACAGGGCAAAACGCTAGACTCACAAGCAGTGTGGCTTCAAAACAAGATGCTCATAAGTCAGGGGGCGGCATTCTTGAAAAAATCGAACGGTACAATGCTACGGCAACGAAAGCTCCTGTAAATCTCCAGAAAAACGACATGGGAAAACGGAAAGGACATTTGATGAACTTCAGTCCACCACCACATCCGACAAAGACGGCGGTAGTAGAAGAAGAGACCCCCACTGATCAGTATATGGAGAGCATTGATGGGGAACTTGATTCGATGAAAGAAAAGAACGTCTCTCGGTCACTAAATTCAGATTTGGCGGCGGCTGCGATGCAGCCCTGCCCGTCTCAATGAGTCTTTTGAGCTGGAACGTACGGGGGTTGGGGAACCTCTGTACGTTCCTATCGCTTCGCGATTTAGTGAAGCAAAAATCCCCAGATTTGGTCTTCTTAATGGAGACTAAATTATCCAAGTCTGAGATGGAGCAGAAAATAGCGAAGCTAGGATTCTACAATGGAACTGCAATTGATTCCAGAGGTAGAAGCGGAGGCTTAGCTTTGTTATGGAAAGACAATATGCAAGTTCAGGTTATTAACCAATCCTTTTACTTTATTGATGCAATTTTAAAGAGAAGTGATGAACACCATAGTTGGAAACTCACATGTTTCTACGGAGATCCTAACAGAACAGACCGGTGCAGTTCTTGGGAGTTGCTACGAAGGCTTTCACCCCAACCGGAAATCCCGTGGTGTGTTATTGGCGATCTTAATGCAATCGCCTCTATTACCGAGAAGGATGGAGGTACAAGGGTTAGTTTCAGCCAATTAGAGCAATTCAAGGAAGTTCTTAATGATGTGGGTCTTCTTGATTTGGGGTTTCATGGAAACTCGTTTACATGGAGCAATAATCAAAGTGATGGAGGTAACATAAGGGAAAGGCTAGACCGAGCAGTTACTAACATTCAGTGGATGGATCTGTTCCAAGGTGCTAGGGTCACTCATCTATGGTGGCCGAACTCCGATCACATTCCCATTCTTCTTGAGTGGAAACAACAAGTTGCGGTTTGGCGTCGCAGAAGAAGATTCTATGAGAAAATGTGGGAAACTCACTCGGATTTTCAGATCATGGTGACCGATTGTTGGTCTTCCCAACAGGGGTCGGTATTGAACAAGCTCGACAGTTTGACAAAACGATGCAGGAGATGGAACAGGGATACTTTCGGGTCAGTTATGAGAAGAAGTAATCAGTTACGTGATAGAGGACGATTTTTGGACAGCTTGGATCAAAATCAGGAAGTACTTGCTCAGAAAAGGGAGATAACTAAAGAGTACAATGAGATTCAAAAAAGAGAGGAGATGATGTGGCGACAACGTTCAAGGATTGACTGGCTTAAACAAGGTGACAGAAATACTCGTTTTTTTCACTTAAAAGCTACTATTCGTCGTGCTAGAAATAATTTTCAGGGAATAGAGGACTCAAATGGTAACTGGGTGACCGAGGACAATGAGATTTGTCACGTGTTCGAGAACTATTTTTCAGGCCTCTTCCAATCATCTAAGCCGGGTATGGAAGAGATAGCTCCCCTCTTGATTCCCACGGCTGAGATGATTTCGTCCAGGGATAGTGACAGGTTGGATCAGTTTTTCACGGAAGCAGAAGTCAAAACATCTTTGTTCCAGATGGCTCCGGACAAAGCTCCGGGGTTTGATGGCTATAACGCGGGTTTTTTCCAAAAACACTGGGGGGTAGTCTGAAAGGACCTCACTTTGGAGATCTTGACAGTTTTGAATGAAGGCCACACAGTTAGAGAGTTTAATCATACGCTGACTGCCTTGATTCCCAAAGTCAAGTAGCCAAGAAGCCCTGGTGAGTACCGCCCCATTAGTTTATGCACGGTTATTTATAAAATCGTTGCTAAATGTATAGCCAATCGGCTAAAAAGTGTTCTTCCCACTCTCATCTCAGAAAATCAAAGTGCTTTTGTCCCTGGTCGATTGATTTCTGATAACATTTTAACTGCTTTCGAAGTGATTCATTCCCTTAAGACCAGGAAAAAAGGCAAGAAAGGATACCTTACTCTGAAGGTGGATATGAGCAAAGCGTACGACAGAATTGAATGGAAGTTCCTTCAAGAGGTAATGTTCCATATGGTTTTTGGAAGTCGATTCAGAGCCAATGTCATGGATTGTGTGTCCTCAGCTACGTTCTCAGTCATTCGAAACGGCTCCCCAATGGGTCACATAACCCCATAGAGAGGACTCCGCCAAGGCTGTCCTTTATCCCCATACCTGTTCTTATTATGCAGTGAGATGTTGTCTCGATCTGTCACGGCTGCAGTTGATTAAGGGAGATTAGCAGGGGTCACAGCATCCAGGGGAGGACCAGTGGTCTCCCACCTGTTTTTTGCTGACGATTCTATGTTTTTTACTCAGGCTGATACTGAAAATATTCAGGTGCTGCTGGAGTTACTATAGGCCTATGAGAGAGCTTCTGGTCAGAAGATTAATCTGAGCAAATCAGCCGTTTTTTTTCACCAAATGTGGCGGAAGAAATTCGAAATAGTATTCTTCAATCTGCGGGAATTCCAGAAGTGACACAACACGATCAGTACTTGGGTTTACCAACTACGATGGGAAGAAACAAAAGTGTCACCTTCAACAAGCTTATTGAGAGGTTGTGTAACAAACTGAAGGGATGGAAGGAGAGGAATCTTTCAGCAGCAGGGAAGGAGATCATGATAAAGGCGGTTTCTCAAGCACTTCCTACATACGCTATGTCTTGCTTCAAACTTCCTGATGGGATTTGTGACAAGATGGAGTTGTTGATCAGGAAATTCTGGTGGAGCAAAGCCTCTAGTGAGAAAGGAATAAACTGGGTCGCATGGGAGAAGATGCAACAGCCGAGAGACAAGGGAGGATTGCACTTTAAAGATTTGAAAAAATACAATTTGGCAATGCTAGCCAAACAAGGGTGGCGCTTAATTCATGATAGTACTTCGTTGTGCAGTCGAGTTCTCAAGTTGAAGTACTTCCCGAATGATTCTTTTCTGGAAGCTAAAACCGGATATGCTCCCTCTTATGCGTGGCAAAGCATCTTGGCTGGTCGAACAATCCTAGAAAGTGGTCTGAGGTGGAAAATCGACGATGGCAAAAGTGTTGAGTTGAAAGACAAGTGGATTCCAATAGGGATTCGGGTAAGATCATTAAGTGTTACCCCCTGAGCAATCTTTCAAGGTGGCCGAGTTAATTGATTCCCAAAGTCGTAATTGGGATATCAACAAGGTGAAACAAGTGTTGTGGGAGGTGGACTCTGAGGCGGTTACAAGAATCAGACTTCCGAGAATCCCAAAGGCAGACAAGCTAATCTGGAAATTCAGCGATAATGGGCTTTATTCAGTTCGAACGGGATATGAGGTAGCCTCGAATCAGTAATGCTCTTCCAACGTGTAATGCTCTCAGGAGGCGTGGAATCAAGGTTGAAAGCAAGTGTAAACTCTGCAATCACTCCGAGGAAACCATTACGCACGTCTTGCTTCGTTGTCCACAAGCAAATAAAATCTGGTATGCTCTGTTTGACAAGAACTCGCTTAATCTTAATACAGTTCACTTTGCGGATTGGATGGAGTTTCAAATCAGTATGCGTACAGATGAAGAGCTACAAATCATCTTCACTACTATTTACTCTCTGTGGTTGGGACGGAACAATAGAGTTTTCTCAGGTGTATATAATGCCACTGCTGCCGAGGACATCACGACCAGAGTACGGGAATTCGCAGAAGTCAACAAGCTAAAGACACTTTAACCCCCAAGTTTCTGAAACGACATTATAACCCCCTGAAAACTTTCTGAAAAAGAAACTTTAACCCCCAAGTCAAGAACATTCAAACTAACAAGTCAAATTTTGGATTTAAGGCTTTAAAACGTGATTTCGATTATAGAGAACAACTTAGGGGAAGATTTTAGCCATACCCAGTCCAAAAATCGTGAGAAACGGTGAAGAAATGGGACGAGTCGAAGTGTCGAAAGTGTCGCCGGTGATGGTGGCCGACGGGGTGGTTCTCCGGTGGTTCTTGGCTCTGTTTTGGACCTCCACAGTCCTGGTCGGACCTCCAGGAGTCCAGGGGGATGGGTGGAAGAGGCTGGGTGCCTCTGTTTTGAGCGCGCTCGAAGCTCTCTTCGGGTCGCCGGAAAAAATGGAGGTGGCGGCGGCGTGTTGCTTCTGCTGCTGCTGTGGCTGCCTCTTTTTTGATGTGTTCGTCTTCTTCTTCTTCTTCTTCTCTTGAGGTCGAAATAGGGGAGGGAGATCGAGTGAGAGAGAAACAGCAAGGTGGATGGTGGTTTCCCGTGGACTTCGCCGGTGGGTTTCCCGACGAAGTGGTCGGCGGCCTCCACGGCCGTTTCTGTTGCTTTTTGTGGCGGACAGAGAGGGGCAGGGGGAGATCGAGAGGTGGAGGATGGAGTGCAGAGGTGGAAGTCAATGGTGGAGGTGATTTGGGTGTTGGTGGTGGTCGCCGGAAAAAGGCAGCGGCCTTGTGCGGCTGCAGCTGCTGCTGTGTCTTCTTGTCCGCAGAACAGAGAGGAAGAGGGGGAAAGGCAGGGGAGAGAGAGGGGTGAATATGGGGGTGATGGCGTTTTTGGTGATGGTGGTGTTGCCGGTAGTGGGCTGGTGGCGTTCGTCGGAGATGGCAGCGGCTCAACGCCGCTGCTGCTGCTGTGCTTGCTGGCCTTCAGAGGGAAAGAGAGACAGAGGGGAGAGGAAGAGTGGCGAGGGAGGTGAGGGCTGTGACGGAGTTGGTGGTGGCAGAGGGTGGAGAGAGAGGAGGTGGTGTCGGGTGAGGAGGAAGAAGGGGAAGAGAAGAACAGTTAAATAGAAGGGAAGAAAGAATAAAAAAAAATGAAGTAGGAGATGGGGTGTGTTGTGTTGTCAGATGGTTGGAGAATGGGAGAGGAGAAAGAGAAATGATGTTGGTGAATGGGATGCCAAACAAATGAGAGAGAATAAAAAAAAATGTTGGGGATGGGGAGAGAAGTCAGATGGGGTTAAAAAAACATTTTTTTTTTCTTTTACTATTATTATAATTATTATTATTATTATTATTATTATTATTATTATTATTATTATTATTATTATTATTATTATAGTGTAAAGTATAGTATACGTATAGGTAGAGTATAAATACGACATAACAATACGTATAGTATAAAGATAAAATACAAGTATTAAATACTACATGTTTCGTAAAAGACAAAATATACCCCCAATAACATCTATATATTATTATCTAAAATTACATCTACCTCCCCAAACTATAACATTTTGAAAATAACTTATTAAACTTTACGAAAAATACGTCAAAAATATTCAGAAAGTACGGGGTGTTACCTCCTTCCCCCCTTAAAGAAAGCTTCGTCCTCGAAGCTAAGGTCGCTAAGTCTCGGAAACGTTCTAAAGTCAATCGTGTCTCGACAGATAAAGCTAAGCAAGCATCACAAATAATCACATCAAATAGCAATTCAGCTAATAGGACTCACAACAGCACACCTAGCATAAGCTAACCCGCAAACCCAGCTTGTTCAATTTTACTACCGGTTTTAGTTTCGCCTATATTCATTTTAATTTTTGAAAACTCTTTTTAGTTGAAACCGAAGGGTCGTACTAACTTAGAACAGTCGGCTCTGATACCAGCTGCGACACCCCACTGAGCCGCAAGGCCGGCAGGGCCCCACGTTCGGAAGAGATGTCTCCGCCCGAGGTGATGAGCCTCATTGGGAACGGATAAGGATCGTCGGTTCACAGCTAGTACAACCATCGATAACATTTCAAAACTTCAAATTATAACTTTTACAGTTTCCATAAATACAAACAGTGATAATCTTTTGAAAATCAAGGAATACACTTTTAGGTGAGATAATATACTATGTGATCTTCCAACTAGCAAGCTTTCTTGTCCAAAGTGTCGTGAACGTTCCCCCACCTCGATAGCCAACCTGCGGTTTTAAAATAGCAAAAGCCGACGCAGTTTTTACAGAAAATAGTCAGCAAACGGCTGAGTAAGCTAACACCCATAGCATGTAAACAGATGATGAGACATATGACAGGAATAACCAATTCGCTGATAAATAAATATCAAAAACTCAAGGGAAAAGCGTTCACAGCTGATTCGGTGTGTCCAACTCAACGATCTCAAATTTCGTGTTCCAACCCGAAGACGTGGTCCATCTCGGGAACTCACTACTCACAATATTATTTAATCTCAAGATATCTCATAGCCATAAGAATCGAGTCCAGAAATCCATTTTAGTAACTAGTTGATACGGGGCGTGACCATATCCAATCCACAACCTCTTTCTCATATGTGCAAAAGCACTACCACAACCATAACTCAATCACAGGAGGTCGCATCATAGCGCCTCATAACCATAACTCAATCAAAAGGAGGTCAGAGCCTCATAATCTCATAATCTCATAACAGTAACCAACACAATATGTCAGAAATGTATCGTATCAGGGATATGGCACAAACCCACGCACAACGGCTTTCCACTTTACATAATCACAAATTTATCTTTCAAGGTGTAGAATCGAGTAAGGAGCTCCGAACAAAAGCCGGTGTGGCAAAAAAATAAAGTTATCGATGTATGATTGAGAGATATTCAGATTCGACCAATAAGTGAGCGGTGTGCTACTCTTGGTAACCGAGGCAACAATTTGAAATTTCATAGTTCCAACCCAATGACGTGGTCCGTCTTGGGGATTCACTCTTACAAGTATTTCGCAATATCATTTAGATGTTTCACTTTCGGATTGTTATTTAGATTTGGACACCAATTTCAAACGAGACTACAAAGAGGAGCATTTCAAAACAAATAAACAACTCAAATAAATCAAGTACGGCAGTAATTTCACAAATAACTCACGCGATACGCGAAATGAAGGAAAGGCACGCAAGGCTAGGCATATTAACTTACACTAAGATGACCAAGAATGAGACGGGATAAATTTCCAACCAATTACCATTTATAATTCCACCATTTTTTAATCAATAATTCTGCCCCGCTTAGGGGGGATATACTCCCATAATACTGCCCCATTACGGGGGATAATTCCATAATTCTGCCCCACTTAGGGGGGTATACTCTCATAAAACTGCCCCACTTAAGGGGGATATAACCATAGTTCTGCCCCACTTTGGGGGGTATACTCCCATAAAACTGCCCCATTTAGGGGGAATATACTCAAGTATAATTTCTTTCATATATGGTGGTCGTGTTATGATCGGTACTCCATTTTGAACATATGATTTAGCTGTTCTTCTGGCGGCGTCGTTCGGACTCTTATTCTAGACTATCGTTATTCATGTGTACTTCAATATAGAATATTCCGAAGCGAGTAAATAATTCACATGAAGCACGTATTGTGGTATTTCAAAAATAACGCACGCGATAACACGAAAGAAATGAAAGGCTCGCAAGACTAGGCATATTAACTTACCAAAAATCCAAGCACGTCCTATAATTCGTTCTCGTCTACCGAATCGTCACCTACAAATCGGAGCTTCCAACTTAATACAATCTCAACAAATATACAGCCTATATTTATTTCTAGCTCCTTTTATTTTTCTCAAGACAATATTAATTTTAACTTATTTATGAACCCAAAATTATATTTTCTTTAATAATATTTTCCCCCAAAATATAGTTATTAATTTATAAATAATAATCTAATCAAATTAAATAAAAACTAATTTTATAAATAAATCTGAAATTAAAAACTGCAAAAAGTGTCTGAAATGTCAACTGCCTCCCCCTAAGTTTCTGAAACGACATTATAACCCCCTGAAAACTTTCTGAAAAAGACACTTTAACCCCCAAGTCAAGAACATTCAAACTAACAAGTCAAATTTTGGATTTAAGGCTTTAAAACGTGATTTCGATCATAGAGAACAACTTAGGGGAAGATTTTAGCCATACCCAATCCAAAAATCGTGAGAAACGGTGAAGAAATGGGACGGGTCGAAGTGTCGAAAGTGTCGCCGGTGATGGTGGCCGACGGGGTGGTTCTCCGGTGGTTCTTGGCTCTGTTTTGGACCTCCACAGTCCTGGTCGGACCTCCAGGAGGCCAGGGGGATGGGTGGAAGAGGCTGGGTGCCTCTGTTTTGAGCGGGCTCGAAGCTCTCTTCGGGTCGCCGGAAAAAATGGAGGTGGCGGCGGCGTGTTGCTTCTGCCGCTGCTGTGGCTGCCTCTTTTCTGATGTGTTCGTCTTCTTCTTCTTCTTCTTCTTCTTCTTCTTCTTCTTCTTCTTCTTCTTCTTCTTCTTCTTCTTCTTCTTCTTCTTCTCTTGAGGTCGAAATAGGGGAGGGAGATCGAGTGAGAGAGAAACAGCAAGGTGAATGGTGGTTTCCCGTGGACTTCGCCGGTGGGTTTCCCGACGAAGTGGTCGGCGGCCTCCACGGCCGTTTCTGTTGCTTTTTGTGGCGGACGGAGAGGGGCAGGGGGAGATCGAGAGGTGGAGGATGGAGTGCAGAGGTGGAAGTCAATGGTGGAGGTGATTTGGGTGTTGGTGGTGATAGCCGGAAAAAGGCAGCGGCCTTGTGCGGCTGCTGCTGCTGCTGCTGTGTCTTCTTGTCCGCAGAACAGAGAGGAAGAGGGGGAAATGCAGGGGAGAGAGAGGGGTGAAGATGGGGGTGATGGCGTTTTTGGTGATGGTGGTGTTGCCGGTAGTGGGCTGGTGGCGTTCGTCGGAGATGGCAGCGGCTCAACGCCGCTGCTGCTGCTGTGCTTGCTGGCCTTCAGGAGGAAAGAGAGACAGAGGGGAGAGGAAGAGTGGCGAGGGAGGTGAGGGCTGTGATGGAGTTGGTGGTGGCAGAGGGTGGAGAGAGAGGAGGTGGTGTCGGGTGAGGAGGAAGAAGGGGAAGAGAAGAACAGTTAAATAGAAGGGAAGAAAGAATAAAAAAAAATGAAGTAGGAGATGGGGTGTGTTGTGTTGTCAGATGGTTGGAGAATGGGAGAGGAGAGAGAAATGGTGTTGGTGAATGGGATGCCAAACAAATGAGAGAGAATAAAAAAAATTTGTTGGGGATGGGGAGAGAAGTCAGATGGGGTTAAAAAAAACATTTTTTTTTCTTTTACTATTATTATTATTATTATTATTATTATTATTATTATTATTATTATTATTATTATTATTATTATTATTATTATTATTATTATTATTATTATTATTATTATTATTATTATTATTATTATTATTATAGTGTAAAGTATAGTATATGTATAGGTAGAGTATAAATACGACATAACAATACGTATAGTATAAAGATAAAATACAAGTATTAAATACTACATGTTTCGTAGAAGACAAAATATACCCCCAATAACATCTATATATTATTATCTAAAATTACATCTACCTCCCCAAACTATAACATTTTGAAAATAACTTATTAAACTTTACGAAAAATACGTCAAAAATATTCAGAAAATAGGGGGTGTTACACCAGGACATTACTGAAGTTGAAGATGTTATAGACGAAATCTTTGATGCCTTAAGTACTGTTAGCAATTTTAGCAATTTTCAATTTGCCTTCATCAAGCGAAATGGCAACAAGGCGGCTCATCATTTAGCAGATTTTAGAAAGAAAAATCCAGATGATGTTTTTTGGTCTGATTCCCCACCAAATTGGCTTAGAACTATTATGATAGGCGATGTAATTTCCAGTTCTCCTCCTCCTTGAGGGTTCTATATAATCTTTGATTCTCAAAAAAAAAAAAAAAAAAAAAAAAAAAAAAAAAAAAGAAACTACATATCTACCAACAAACCCAACACAACCCCATAAAATTGCAAACCCCTCAAATTACATTTGAATTAACTTCATAAAAACAATAAATCACCATCGATTATTTAGAATCCGACCAATTTAACCTCGCTGCGGCAATGCTTAATTACAACCAAGAAATCACGAAATGGAATTGCCGAAACTGGAAATCGATGTTCTTGTTTGTTTATCTATCATCTATTTCAGTGATTTTTATACGTGTAAGGACATAAAACACTCTTAACTTTTGAGATCAACAAGTTCATAAAACAATTACTAATTCCTTAAAAGCTGCAAATTCGTAAAACCCAACAATTACTAATTCCTTAAAAACTGCAAATTCATAAATCCCCGCATACTCAAATGTAAGAGGAAACATTCATACTACACAGCGGCGGAGCCATGCGAGGGCAAGGGGTGGTAGTTACCCCCGCCCCTTAGTTTTGAAAATTACCACTACCACCACTAATTTTCTAGATTTTTAATGAATATCCATTACGAAATATACTATCTTGCCCCCTGAAATTAATAACTATCAGTTCTACCATTCTCTATTAATTCTTGCTTCGGCTGACTTGATTTTCTAGAACAGTAAGAACATCGGCAATCGGATCCGACGCACTCCGCAAGGTTTTGTCCGGAATTTAAGCACATTTCGACACAAGCTCTATAGCCACCTCTCGGCGACGCACACAGACCGCGAAAGCTCCATTTTCCGACGCATTCTGCATCAGTTTTTCCTGCAAAAGAATTTATAAGGAATTAGCTAGCTAGCCCTTAAAATTAGGCCATTTAGAATTACTACAAAATTAAAAAATCAGAAAAAATAGTTGCAAGTATACAGAGAAATGCATTCAAAATAAAATGAGAGCGAGCTCCTCACCGATAGAGCCCACCATGATGAAAAACATCAGACACAAAGCAAGGAACAATGGTTTGGGAGATCCGCTGCCGCTAGTAGTTGATCTGCAGCTGTTCATCTTCGCCATGTTTCTAAATCTGTTTGTGGTTTAACTAAGGATGGGTAAATGGTTGATACGGTTGTGCGGAAACATGATTCACCCTTTAACGGTACTTATAGGGTCGGTTTCATTTTTTTATTAGTATATCTGCTTATGACAACGAGAGCAATAAAAGGTTATCTTTTTCATAGCCAAGATATCTATTTGTGCTTGTTTGGGAACACCTGTTTTGAAAATTCAACAAAAGTTTACTTCATTTTGTTTTCTTAACAACCGGTGTCCGGAGGGTACCTCTGGTGTCTTGGTGCCTATTATTATTATTATTTTCATTAGTAATAATAACCTTGGGTCAGTGCACTGTCAATTCTCGTGCCCTGCAAATCCTTTCCGGACAAAAAAGTTAGTAGAAAATAACTTAGATTTGCATCTGCTTCCAAACAAGCCCCTTATGAAACAAAAAAAATAAGATTCACTTATATATGGATTACTAATATTTTACAACTTCATCTTGATAGGGTCACATGCATACTTGAAGGCCGCCACATACTGTGGATCGTTGTCTGGATAAACATAAAATAAAATCCGTAAGAATCCTAACCTCACTAAATGCGTAGTTTCGCCTCCTTGGTGGAGAATAGAGACGGAGACACTTGGAAATGGACCGTCTTCTTGAGCAGTGCGCCGAGGTTATGTTTGCTTTCTATGCTTGCCACCTGTCCCACGTCGGCAACGGAAAACCAGCTAGCTCATGGTTTTGCAAAACGGTTCCTGAATTTAGGTTTGTCTGTCCCCGTTTCTCATATATTTCTCAGTGTAGCTCATCACTTTGATCTACTTGACCTAGTAATGATGCAAGAGTTCGATAATTTTACATGAACACCACGTAAAGGTTACCGAATTTCGGTACATAAATCATTGGGTCAAATCCATAAAATCAATTGAGAAGATTCAGAAGAAACAGTCTTAGACTGAGATAAATATTCCCGAGTCCCCTCCAAGAAAATGAAATTATTTCTTCAGTCTCATTCCATAATTTACTTATCAAAATTTGTAATTATCTATTCTATAAAACAGTATGGTTTAACTAACTTATGAATTTTCAGCATTTAGATTAAATAAATCAGTCACAGTCCTTAGATCTCACATACCACCCACTTAACTACTCATTACTTAACTACCCACTACTTGAAAATTGACCATCTCTCTCGAATTAATTAACGTAATTATCAAAAGTGTGTAAGAACATGACTTGATGAATATCATATAGAATTATCAGAGACACCATTTTCATCTTCTCTTCCAATAAAATCAATTATGAAACGTGTATTTTGGGTAGTGCCCTCGGGCACGGACAATCCCCTAATTATTAAGATTAGTCAACATTAAGATATTTTCGCAGTTGACCATAGTTAGTTTGTCATTTTAGTTTAACTTACTTTAATATATAGATGTAGCAACTAACAAGTCTCTCCTTTCCTTACTTCTCTCAAAACACAACAAACAAGAAAATTAACAATTTTTTTTCCTCAAAAAAAAAAGAAAATTAACAATTTTCATTTTAGTTCGACTACAGTAAATTATAAAATGGCTACCCCATATTTCAAAAAAAATAAAAATAAAATGGCTACCCTAAAAGATATTATAAAATAGCAACTCATTTACTAGTAAATGAAAGAGAACATTTTTAATCGAAATATATGGCTGTCTAGCACAGTCAAGCTTTTGCCTCCGGTCAATGATCCACAATATGTGGAAGATTTCGAGTATCAAGAATGCATGTGATCCTATTGCGAAAGAGACGTTAATTTTCTTCTTTCTCAGTTACTTCGTCCAATGTTTATAGTTTCTTTAAGGGAAAAACTTCATGCATTGATGGGGAGTTGGATGTTGGCATGCTTACCAAGAATCTTGACCTTTTCAGGTAAGAGGAGGGGTTAATTGAAAGGAACATGTAGGGATGGCAACGGGTCGGATCCGGATCGGGTCATGCCCTTCCCGATCCAGATCCGACAAGGAAAAATGAGATTCAGATCCGATCTAGACCTGTTCGGATTGTCACAGGATTCGGATCAGATCGGATCGGGTTTGGTTCAGGAGATCCAAATCTGATCCGTAAATTCATATAGTACGTGGTTGGATCGGATACGGATCAAATCCAATTCGGATTTGCAATAAAATGCAAAAAATAACATAAAAAATTAACACTATTTCATACGCTATGAAACCTAAAACACAAAAGAAATAGCTTTGTAGGTTGGAGTGACTATTGTATTCCTCATAAAAATGTAAGTAGGGAGGTAATATAAGTACATTTGTAAAGCACACATATGCGTCGTATCGGATCGGGTCGGAATCCGGTGGATCTGCCCTCAGATCCAAATCCAGATCCAAATCCGATCGGATCTAGCTTTCCGGATCCAAATCCGATCCATTCGGCTCGGATTGCTCGGATCTCAGATCGGATCGGACCATATTGCCATCCCTAGAAACACAATTCATGCTTTACTTATTATTGGGCTCGTTTGGATACTCCAGTTTGGTTAACTTCTAACCAAACCCAACTTGTTTGTAGTTGTAGAAATCACCGGTGGATGGCTTATTTACGGCGGTGACCGGGATAAAGCAGCCGGTGCCCGGCACAAACATGCGGTGTCCGGGTAGATGGAGAAGAGTGTGACAGAGTGAGAGAGAGAGAGAGGTAATGATGGCGTGAGAGTAAAGGATGATGAGCGGTGGACGGCAAAAATGGCCGGTGCCCGGCTTAGAGAAGGAGAGAGAGGGAGTGGGTGAGAGAGTTGTGCGGTTTAGAGAAGGAGAGAGAGAGGAAGTGGGTGTGAGGGAGAGAGAGAGAGAGAGAGCGTGTGAGGGAGAGAGTGAGAAATTAGATGGGAGTAACATAAGTCACGTGAAGCAAAAAAATAAAACAGCCGGTGGATGGAAAATAATACCGGTGCCCGGGTAGAGATTGGGGAGAGAGAAATAGTGGGCGGTGTCCGGGTGAATAGTAGGCGGTGCCCTGCTCATTTTCAAACATAACCTTCCTATCCAAACACTACACTAATTTTGTTAACCCAACCACCCCAACCTAGTTATCCAAACAGCCCCATTGACAATAGAAGAAGCTTGGTTAAAATAGAAGAAGCAGGGCCATCCAACAGTTTCTCATCCTCATTATTCCAGAGAGGTGAAGGTCTGCAAGCATCCATACACTTAGAAAAGTCGGGGTAACTGGCCCTATTGAGAAGGTTTGAGAGGTTGGTTTGGGAAGTCGATTTGGGATTGAGGGTGGTGGAGGCTTTGCAAACACAATTTACAATGTAGGGGGTTTGAAGGTGGTAGAGAGGGGGTGGGGGTGAATCACAGAGAGCTAGAACCAGTTGGGAGGGAGGGTAGTGGGAGCTTCCAAGATCAGAAGCAAGGGCTTGGTAATCTTCTTGACAATGTTGAGAGTGTGATGCTTCATGCTTGTCCAAATGCATACATGCAAAATGAAAACACGGCAAGGGGAGGAGGGAGACGGGGAAGGGAAGGGAGAAAAAACCACTCTCTAGATTCTCATTTATTCGTATTGGACTTTTATGTTGAATCTCTCTTTACATTCGCTATGTTCATGACTACAACTGATTCACTGCAAAGCTTTGACACTATGAAAACATTTAACAACTTCTTGTCTTTTCTACTACTAATATTACCTAGTCAAATTGGTTGCCGAAAAGTCTGATTATAAAATGAGACAAATGAAGTAATTAAATACTAGAGAGTAACATGTCTTTTTGGGACTTTTTTTTAGAATTACATCTTATATCCGGATTCAACTTCGGGACATCATGCAATGTCTTCAAACGCTCTACCACTGATCTAGCACATATTTGCAACATGTCTTTTTGGAACCACTACCACAAGAAAGTGTGCAAAAGAAGTCAGTGAAAAGTAACTTTTAAATAGTACGAGCACGTTTGATACTAGCTGAAAATCTCAATAATCAGCTGAAAATAATCTGAATAAAAAATTCAACTTAACTGATAATCACAATCTGTTTGATATGAGCTGAAATTATAGACCACTAACTTGTTTCCTTTGACAAAATTTAAAGAGCTCTAAAGTCAAGTAATTGAATACACATATTTATAACTAAACTGTGATTATGCTAATGTAAGAGCATCTCCAACCCATTGCTTTTTTCCCCTCCCCTCACCTCCCCCTCCCCCTCCCCCCACGGGCCCACCATTTTCCCCCTCCCCCTCCCCTTCCGCCAAACTACTAATCGTCTCCAACCCATTTCTTCCCCTCCCCCCACCCAATAATTTAATTTTTAATATATATTTAATGATTTAAAAGTGAATTATTAATACCAAAAAAGTAAATGAAAAATTGTTCACCAATATGTGTATATATACACACACACACACACACACACACAGAGACATACACAAAAAAAAAGATGTTAATAACAATAACAATTATAATAATATAACAATAATTAAAATAATATTAACAAACAAAACTTTTATTCGAAAAAATAACGATTACAAGTACGAAAAAAAGTCGTAATTACAAGAAATAAAATTAAACACTAATACAAAAATACAACGAGTAGAGCGATAAAACAAACAAATTGAAATAAACGAACCTAACAACGATTACGAGTTCTTTCGTTAGTTGAAAGGATTAAATTTCAAAAAAATAAGATAACGATGACTTTTCGTGAATATACTTTCCAACAATCGTGAATACATTATTAATTTTTAAAAAAACATATATTAATTATAATAATAAAATACATAATATAATCACAAAATATTAGTATGTGTATTTAAAATTATCAAATATTCAATCAATTAATCATTCCATGTAGGGGGAGGGGGAGGGGATGACCATGGGGAAATCCCCCCTAACCATCCCTCACCCAAGGCAAAATGTATCCCCGTAGCACCCCCTCCCCCTCCCCCCATGGGGTTGGACATGAACCGTACTTTTATACAATTTTCTCCTTCCCCCTCCCCCTCCCCCCATTGGGTTAGAGATGCCCTAAATAAAATATTAATTTTTTTTTTAGAGATTTTAAGCTGCATAATTTCCAATTATGGAGATTCTACAGTTGCACAGAGATTATTTTAATCTGTAGATTATCAGATTAAAATCTGCATGCATAACAAACAAGATTGTTGAAAAGAGCCTGATTTTAATCTATTTATCAACGATACCAAACATGCACTACGTCATTTCTAACCACCAATTCCACCCAAATCCAGTAGTGGCCAGTATTGAAATACTATTACTTAAAGAAACAGTAACAGAGCAAGCTGCAATAATCTAATAATAGTACAAAATAAAGTTTGTATGTACTCGACACTTACTTGTAGTCGTGATACTATAAAGAGCGTCATATCAACAACAATAGATTTCTCTTACGCGCTTAGACCTAATGGTGCAACTATTAGGTTACTTTTGTTTTTATTCACACATTCAACCATGGACAAGGTAGTCACATGATCCATTGGTTGGGAAACTATTGCACTAAGCTAATTGAATTACTACCATCTTCTTCCTCACTTGCAGTTGATTGAATTACTATTGCAAATAGCTGGTTGACCATGACCGATATTAATTAATCAATTACGCATTCCAACATCAGATCAAATCTGAGTTACCATTATTAGTCTTTAAACCATCGAAGTTGTTATAAATAACCTTAGTGCAATTAATGAACGTACCACACCCTCGGCCACCAGATCAGATCAGATCTCTTTTTTAAGGAAATTCTGAATTCGATTAAACGGGGCTCAAATGAACCAAAATTAGGGGTGCAACTCGGGCGGGTTGAACCCGACCAACCCTAGCCCAGCTCGAAGTAAAATAGGGCCCGAACACATAGTTTTAGTAATTTGGACGGGCTTGGACAAAAATTCTCCGCCCGAATTGCAATTAAGGTCGGACTTGAGCACAAATATTAAACGATGGGCTAACCCGAATCGCCCGATTTACATGAACACTACCTATAAATATTACATTTTGAGAAGAACTATGTAGCATATCTAACATGAATATGTTTGTTTTCTTTTGATTATTAGCGCATTTAATCATAAATTTATTTTTTGAACAAGTTAATTTACCTTTTTACCAACAATTTATTATTCTCTCGTGTTTTAAAAAAATTATTAAGTTTAATGTATTAGCTCGAATTCAGCCCGAACCCGAATTGATTTGTACGAATTTGGGCTTGGGCGGGCTGAAAATGCTCTTAACTCGGGTTGGGCTGGACTTGGGCAGCCTCGATGAATTCTGGCTCGGGCTCGGTCAGGGGTGCCAACCCGACCAGCCCGCCCGAATTGCAGTCCTAACCAAAATAAATGTACAATTCAGATCAGATCTGAATTGTACTTCTCCCTCCATTCCAAAATAAGTGAACAATTGCCCGAAACTCCATATTTTTAAAGAAACATGCATTAATTATTAATTGTACACTTAGTTGAGTTTCGTAATGACATTGACACAATTATGTTTCATTTCTCTATCTCTAACTTAAGTATTGGTGATTATTTTCCGCTGGACATTTTTAATCAATGTATCCATTTTCAAACGTAAAAAATAATAATAAGTATTTTAAAAAATTCAAAAAGTAGATCGTTATTATGGGACGGAGAAAGAATATTATAATTAATTATAATAATAGTCTTTATTGATTAATTCATCCACTCCATCGAACAGTTGTGGGTGTATAAGTAGCTAGGCTCTCGTTTGTTTGTTTGGGCTATCATTATGTAGGTAGATGCTCAACCATTGAGCAAAGCGATGATGATGAGGAGAAGCATGAGAAAAGAAGCAACAGGCATCATCTTTAGGGATGAGCCCAGATTAACAAGCGAAACTGCTGGTACTAGGATTTGCATCTTCCCATCAGTACTCTCAAAGTTGATCAGCAAATATGGGCAGCTCATCCCCAAATAAAACGTTGAGTGTCGCTTCTTTTCTCATGTTTCTCATCATCATCATCGCTGGCTCAATGACTGCGTATGAACCCAGAATTTATGCACAGCTGGAAAAGCAGATGCAGTATACAAGGAAGAAGAATAAATTGTGGTGATGCTTTCAATCTTAACATTCTGTTTTCCATTTCTTATTCCATAATTGTACTACTGTAACCAGCTAGCTAACTGATGGAGTTAGTTTGGAAATGCAGTGGTGGTGTAAGAAACTATTGTGTAAATCCGGTGTACTCTGTCCATCCTTTTCCTTTACTGATTTCGAATCAATCTAGTAAAGAAATATTGTAATATTAGATTGTTAGATCTCTTCCTGAATGTGGGTTACATATATAACAGGTTTAAATGCAAGTTTCCTAACTGACACTACAAGGAATTGGTGTTTTAGAGACAAACATTTTTTGTAGCTAAATATCTTATTTTCCTCCTCAAAAGTATCTTGAGACAAAAAAATAATTGTTGCGTAGTTTGTGGCTAAAAGTCCATTCAGGAAAGTTTTTTGGAACAAAATTTTGATATTAAGTCAAAAGGCATCTCTTTTGGCAACAAATCGTGTACTTTGTCGCGAATATATAACAAATTTCCTTCCTAAAAAATACTTTTTGCGGCGAAATTTCTGTCCTTCAAAGATATTTCGCATACTTATTTTTCTCCCAAAAAAAAAATTCCTCCATAAAGAGTAAATATTAGGAAAAAAAAGTTGTCCCTAACAGAGCTTCTTACAACTTACTTTCCTCTCTAAAACATATTTCCTCCCTAAGAGGTACCTTTTGCGACAAAAAAATGTCCCTGAAAAAACTTTTTACAACTTACTTTCATCCCTAAAACATATTTCCTCCCTAAAAAGTACTTTTGCGACAAAAAATTGTCCCAAAGCCAACTACAACACCACAAATAAGCAATAAATATGCATTACAATTAGATTCAAAATTCACATAAAGATACATACTTAAAATTTTCATAAAAGTCTCAATCTAATTATACAAATTCAAGTGATGGTTCACCAGGGGCATTACATTCAATCATATAACTAAAAAATAATTGCTAGTCTCCTGTATAAGTTTGGCCCAAAGGCAAGGCCATTGCTCCGGGTAATCTGCATGTACAATAGTCTTCAGAAACTCACTCAACCGTACTCTGTCAAAACAGAAAAGGGAAATCAATGACACATGGATTCTGCAAAGATGTATACAAAGTTGAATATTTAGCTAAAGCAATGTAAAAAAGATAGTAAAAAATAGTACCTCAACAGAGTAGGCACTTCAGTAAATCTGATGATGGGTTAATAACAGACATCAAACAAACAACAAAAACGGCTCCCTGCAACCATAAGTCCAACAATATCCCACAAATTTTTATTTTTTTTTAAAAAAACATGCATTGAAAAAACCACAAAAATAAGTTCAATTATGGGTCACTGACCCAGAACAACAATCAAGTAATAAATCCATTTCCAGAAGACAACCACCATCAATATTCCACAAATTACAAAACCTACATTGAATAAACTCAGAAACCACTGGAATCCGATTACAGGACACTGATCCAGAACAGCAATCAACAAATAGAATCAATTTCCAGCAACCAAAACCCGCCGAGACAGCAAGAGTTGAGACTGAACTCAAAAGAGATTGTCAGGATTACCTAATTGAGGCTCTCCTCGCCGGCTTTGCGTTCATCAGGTTCATGGATTTTTGAATTGTCTGAAGTTCATGTTGTTACTCGAGGTGAAGTTCATGTTGTTACTCGAGGTGGCCACCTCAGGGGAACAGTGATCTCGTCCAATGTTGTGCTCAACCTATAATATGAAAAATGTTTTATAGCTGGGAATGGTGACTCCAGCATTATCTGTACCATGACCAGAAAAATGAGATGTAAGTCAGAAATTATCTTTTGAACACTGAACTGCAAGTTATTTCTAGTGTTTTTATATAAATGAAGGAAGATTCAAATTCATGTGTCATACTAGAAGTCAACATGTCTGCAGTTGTAAGGATGATATTTATTTGCTTTACACTATTTCATGTTATAACACATCAGAACTACACATTGCAGTAGTAACCGAAGAGAATGCTTCACCAAAACATTTTCAAAATACAACAAATGCAGTGTTTCAGAACTAAACAACTAAGGATTCATGTCCTTCCCATGTATATGAAGGTTGAGCAGCTTACAATCATTAAGCAGGCAGAAGAAAAAAATATTCATTCAAGAAGGTGAAATTCATTAGAGACACAATGTTCATTCAATGAGTGATGTACAACTTCAGGCATACTTCATCAGATTCTGAAGGCCAACTGGTAAGACTCATGAAGTTTGACTAATTCAGAGTCATCAAGGTTACATGACATAGTTCGAAGATCTCAATTGTCAATAATCACCAATGAAGAACTGACGAACTATGTGCTTATTATTAAAGAGACTCTAATTTTGTTCACAAACCCTAAACTCTAAATCAAATGCAGGCAATCCTAGATACACAATCAAGAAATTCATCCAGAAACCGAAAACATTAGGTTCTTTGAGAAACCCCAAATCAAATTTATGGAGATCACGATTACAGTTAACAATAAGTTCTTTCGACAAACCTAAAACAATCAATCGGAGATCTGAACAATATCAGTCACAAAACAGCGTCTTCACGAACTTACCTGAAGGTTAGAGGGGTCGTCTCACACAGGTCCGGCAATACGTGGTCTGATTAGACGAACGCAAGAAACCACTCGTATTTCATCTGTTATGTTTTGGTGTAAAAATAGACAACCAAAGAGTACTAAACAATCAGGGATAGGTTAAATCTGGGCTAACTCTTGTGATTAAGCTTCACCTATGTCATTCCACCTATATACATATACATGCAACAGGTTCCCTTATCAGACATAGCGTAACATTTCCACAAAACCATGTTGCACGTTTTAGCATCCTTCCAAGGAATGAATCTATCAATTATGTGTGTTTTGTACTGATCAAGCACCTATAGCTAGATTACTCAAATTGCAAGAAAGCACAGTACCCAGATGAACAGGAGTTCAAATGATAAAGCAATGGTTTATATAGAGAAACAGATACAGCGGGCAATGTCTTTATTAATGTGAATTCAGTAAAGAGAGAGATCGACTAGCTTACTATGAAGACATTGGCATTCCTGCCCTGCCCAATTGCTCCAATAACAAATACAGCTTCGCATTTGTGTCCATACTCTTGGAATCCACACTTTGAAGTCTAGAAACTAGTTCCTCCTTCATTTTTCTCTGTTCTTCAACCTCTATCCTGGCTTCTTGGACATCTCTCTCAAGTTGTGCACGACTTCTTTTACCAGAAAATGACGTGCTAGGCTTAGTACCATGCCCCAATCCTCGCAAGTAACCTGACTTGAAACCCACACTAATAGATAATTCCTCATCTGTTACAGGAGTTCCATCTCGTTTAGCTTCATCTTCTCTACCTTTCAGATTCCTACAGAGGTCAATTAGATAACTTAAATGTATTAGCTCTTCGCACAAATTATGAAAGAAGTGAGGAACTATGACTCCGCGAAGAAAAAATAAAAAGAAAACACTGGAGGAATCTAGATAACCAATTTAAGACGATTTCAACAAATCAAAACTGAAGTGATTAGAACTCGATTGACTCATCTCGCAGCGCATCTGAAAAACAGAAATGATCATAGAACATGCTATCGACAATGAAATATAGAAATTGAGCCGGTTTTCTGTCAAAAAGTTGATCTAGCTTATTGATTTTCCAAAAAAAATAGAGAGAGAAATCTCCAGATTCATAAACTAATAATTCTGGGGAAAAAGTCATACTCTATCGATTTTCTAACGGAAGCTTACATCTGAAGTTCAAACCAAATCGAATAAGAGCTCAACTAAACCAGAAACATAAAAACAATCAAACTCATCCAAATTAGAGCTCTGATCATGATTCACATACTCATATGAAGAAAAACAGTTCAGCACAAATCGGAACTGAATTACGAACTCTCAATTGTCTCCGACAAGATTATAAAATCAGATAAGACACACATAAACTCAGTAACCACCGCTCTCTTCACCAAGAGATTCAAACTGAATTAACGATTAACCGATGGCGTACCTGCAAAATCAGACCTCCGTAGCTTTTCCAGATCCGTCGCGGAGAAACCGAAGCCTCAGAGATTAAGCTGTCATAGAGAGAGTACAAAGACGAGCCTTGAAATTGAAAACTCCGAGCGATTCAGAGCCGAATCGACTTACGGCTCAAAGGCGATCTTCAACTAGGAGAGAAGACGAAATTAAAGGAGTGAATCAGGTTTGTGGATTTCCGTCGGGCGAGTGAGAGAGATGCAATGGATTTGGGACTTAGGGCTGAGACGATATTGAGCTTCAAACTAAACTAAATTATTTTCTTATCAACCAAGTTTTTAACGCATTGCAAATTAGTCTTTTACATAATTCTTTGGGGGACGAAAGGTTGTTTTCCTCCCTAAAACTTACTTTTTGCAACAAAATAAATCAATTTTCTGTGATTTTTTTTTTATGTTTCCTCATAAATCTTTAACAATATTGCAATTTGGTCTTTTGTGAAATGTTTAGAGACAAAAGAATAGTTTTCTCCTTAATAGTAACTTTTTGCAACAATCTTTGTGCCTAAAATTTTGTCTCTAATACACTAATTCCTTGTAGTGTGATGATCAACCACTAAGACTACACTCACGAGCCTACAAGTAATATAGCCGGTAAGACTAGTGAGGTTTTTACCAAAACAAAGTGAACAAATTGCAACTTAACGCATTGTTAAGCATGAATTCGAGGTAAAAGTATAAAAAAAATGATTTTTTTTTAAATATTTCTAATTCACAGTCTCTTATTTTGACAAGCGTTCGGCGATTCACATGAAACTCAATAAGCCTGCAATTGCTTGGATCAAATTCACTATGTAATGTGACAAGTACAACGTCTGGACCGCAAAAATCGTATATGTTCATCCTGCTCTCTTAAATGACAAATGCCCTTTCAACTAACCTTTCGACTTGGTTGAAAGTGTAATCCACCATTTTACAATATTTAAGTCTATTACGAAGAATTTTGTTTCAGTTGTTCAGTGGATCACCATTAACCTAGAACATACTCATTCAACTCCGCTCCGATAAAACACAAGGTTTACATCACATAGAATTTTATGACTCCGTCATAATCTTTAAACACAAGGAATCTTCTATTCATGATTTTTGAAGTGCACAATAACCTATATCATGCTCGTGCAACTCGTCTTCAGAAAAACACAAAGCATCTACTTTTTGCAGTACTTTAGCTGTACAAGGTGTCCCATTCTCTCGGAGCAACAAGGTATCCCAGAGTGTTCCCTACTCTGGGACATTATTGGGAGTTCCGTAGTTGCGTCATCTCTTAAGGGAGCTCAACTACTCGTTCATTGCACTCATTCCAAAAGTTCAATCTCCTTCTTCTCCTAAGGATTTTAGGCCTATCAGCCTTTGTTCCTCCCTTTATAAAGTTATTGCTAAGGTCATGGAAAACCGTCTCAAGATGATCTTGCCTGACATCTTCTCGGAGCAGCAAAGTGCCTTTGTCCCTCGATGACAGATCTCTGACAACACTTTACTTGCAAATGAAGTTTTTCAAAAATCAGATCTCAAAACTCAGGAAATGTCCATCTTGGTGCTTTAAATCTTTATACGAGCAAATATTTTAATAGGGTTAACTTGCCTTTCCTTTAATAAGTGCTCTTATCTTTAGGCTTTTTTGACCATTGGGTAGGCCTGCTTCTCCAATGTGTCACAACATCTTCCTTCTCTGTCATTGTCAATGGTCAATCAGGGAAAAATTTCTTTCCCAAGGTGGGGTTGAGATAAGGGGATCCTCTTTCCACATACCTCTTCATCCTGTACTTAGAGGCTCTTTTTGCATCCCTCTCAAATCTGAGCAAGATCGGTTCTTGTCCAGTTATCTCTCTGTGCAGGGGGGGGTGATAACCTTTCCCATATCTTATTTGCGGATGATTGTCTCATCTTTTTCCAGCCTACGCTAACCACTTGCACTAATGTGAGCTCCTCTATGGATCAATTTTGTAAGGTCTCGGACCAAGATATCAATAAGGGGAAATTATCACTGTTTTTTAGCCCGAATGTTTCTACGGGCTTAGCCTCAATTTTTGAAGATAATCTCGTCATCATGGTCAATAATGACAACTGCACTTATCTTGGCCTTCCCTTTCTCCATGGTGGTAAAGACATTTTTAGATTTATTCGGGATTCCGTCTCGGAAACTTGAAGGGTGGCAAGTGAAGCTTCTGAAAAGTGCGGTACGACTTACTCTTTCCAAATTATTTCGTTCTGCCCTTCCCACTTATGTTATCTCCTCTTTCAAACTTCCCTCTACCCTCAATGAAGAAGTTAAAAAAAAAAAAAAAACAAACAGTAACTTTTGGTGGGATCCAAGCAAGAAATCCCCTCTTAATACAATCTCAAATGATATCTTATGCCAAACAAAATCTCTGTGAGGGTTAGGGTTAAGGAACTTTAATTGGTTTAATCAATCCTTGCTTGTTTCTAAATAATGGATAATTTACAATAACGCCAACTTGCATGTATCCAAGATTTTGCCTCAGAAATGCTGTAGGAGTAAGTCCTTCATGGAGGTGATGCCCAAAGTAATGCCTCTTGGACTGTAAAAGTATCATCTTTGGAAGGGATCTCTCAAGAAATGCACAATCTGGACCATCAGTTGTGATGATGACATTAAGATCTGGACTCACAAATGAATTACAAGTTTGACAACCACGCTTTCTGACATCACCTCTACAGCAACCTGTAACCATAATGCCAGAGTCTGTGAGTGGATCACTACGAAAAATGCTTATCAGGAGTGGAAAGCGGAGCTAATTCAACACGTGGTCCCAGAGTTCTTAGTGAATCACATCTTTGCCATTCAGCTCCTGTACAAGAAAAAGCGCGATGCTCTCATTTGGCCCTTTACCACAAAATCTGACTACAATTTCATCAACAAGCATGGATGAACTGCACTGTAATACCCCGTCTAATTCCGAAGGGTAGAATAGTAATTTGGGAGGTAAATAAAAATTTAGTTGCAAATAAACAAGTTGGGTAAAATTTTCGTGTTTTTTTTATTCATATAAAACTTTAGAAAACGTTAGATAAGTGTTGGTGAATAATATGTGAGCGTTAGATTTATTTTAGTAGTTAACGCGGGTGCGACCACCGCAAGTGTTCATACGTGAGCTACACCTAATTAATCCATCTTCTTGTGTGCCAACCACACCTTAGTGTTTCCAAGAATTATTATTTTTTTAATTTGAATTTTTGTATCACAGCTTTTCTCATTCTTTCCCTTGCTTTGCCTTCACGGCAAAGTTCATCACCGCCGCCCCAACTTCACCGCCGCATATCCCCCTATATAAACCCAACTGCCTCGCTCCCTCCTGGACACACAACAGCCAGCCACCACCCCAGCAGCCACCACAGCCACCACTACCTCCCTTACCGCCACTATCATCACCATCTTCTCCACCAACATTTTCACCGCCACCACCACCATGGCCATTTTCTCTGGCCACCTCCCAGCTCCCTGCCTCTCCTCTGTCTCTCTCTGTCACTCCCTGTTCACCGGAAAGTCCTGGAGCATCGGCCAAATCTCCAGCTACAGCTGCCACCGTCGAGAGGCACCAACACCGCCACCATCATTTCCCCCATAACCAACATCTCTTCGTAAGCCCTCTGCTACATCTCTCTCTCTCTCTCTTCCTTTCTATCTGTTATTTGAATTCAGAAGCAGCAGAATCCGGCAGCAGCAACCAAAGGGCCACCACCGCCGGTTTCCCGTCGGGAAAAGTCACCGCCAAGGGGAACAAAATACCCGACCCTCTCTTCCTCATTATTTCTCCCCTTTCCCTCGTGGTTTCGAACCCAGAAGAATAGAAACTAGCAGCTAAACAACCACCACAGCCGTCGTAGCAGCAGACACCATTTCAGCCGCCGCCACCATGAAATCCGGCGAGAAGCTCGGACCGGCCAAATCAGCGCCACCCACCTGTTTCTCTCTGTCTCCACAGTCTCCAGAAGGTCCGATCAAGACTCAGGAGGCTTCAACCGAAGCCGGGAGCCACCGGGAAGCTCCGTTCGAACTCCATCTCCGGCCATAATTTTGCCGGCCTCGACCCGCTTCGATTCTTGGACGTTTCTCGCGGCTCTTGTGACGGGTACACTCTAATTCCTCCTCTAAGTTGTTTTTAGCAGTTAAAAACATGTTTGCATCGCTTGATTTTGCGTTTCGGTTGGTGAGGATGGGTAATGAACCGTGGGTGTAGGCAGGGGGTTAAAATTGTTGTTTTCAGAAACTCAAGGGGGGGGGGCTGACTGTGTTTTTGGAAACCTTTAGGGGGCTGCCATTGTTTTTATAATGAATATATATATATATATATTATCAAGTTGTTTATAATTTTTCTTATAGCCTTTTACAAAATAGCATTTCAAGTAAAATTTAAGTAGAAGTATTTTGGAGATAGAAATTATGACGGGTTGTAATAAATCATTTTCTTGGAAAAGTAAGCTAAATGGAAATATTTGGGACATATAAATGTTATTAATTCACATTTGGTTAGATAGTTAGTTTGAAATAGTTTCCTACCAATCTTTTATTAAGAATTAAATATCATTTCTCCGGCTAAATAGATATAGCAAGTGCTATTTTCTTACTCATTTTAACATTACACTTATTTTGATATATATTTACAAGTGTCGTTTGAATTATCTAATATCACAACTATTTCAAGAAAATACTTCTTTATAAGGTTGTATTAATAAGTATATGACTAAAAAACAAGTTTTATTGGATTTTATTGGGGTATCGCGAGAGTTTGACCTAGTTATGCGACGTAGTCGAGCGTCTGAGCAGTATAAGTGCTTTCTTTATTTAAGAATAATATTTTTGTAATTAAATTTGGTAATCGTTGGCAACATGTTCATAAATGAGGACGACGAACGTCCGTAGGAGCTTTTACGTGTTAATTGCTGAATATTTCGGTGAGTATACATGCCAAGCCTTGCGTGCCGAGCTTCCTTCGTGTCAAACGTGGATTTTGTGTTATGTCTCAAAATTGTATTGTTTATTTGATACTCGTCGGATTTGTTACTTATTCTTTTCAAAATCTCACACGATAATTATTAATCCGTAATAACTTAAAGTGGAAAGAGTTGTACGGGGAACGTCATTTGGATTATTATTGATTTGGTTTGGTCGTTGTTGGCTTCGTCCACTCGACCCTAATATTATTTAGCCCGGTTGCAATTTTCCTCGGGTTCGCTCCTTGTACTCACTCCTTCTGGGCGCAAGAACCCTGTTAGGGGGGTGTCGACACTTAAGGTCTTGGTAGCTTGTGATGGGATATATTGATGATGCGATTGGATTTTCCCCGTTCAACTCAAGAATTAAAATGAATATTTCTAGATTGACAGTTTATGAGAAATTGGGTGTTTATGATTGAATGAGAATATCAGAGTTGGATTATTGAAATTGAAATGGAATTTACAGATGAGAATTGAATATGGATTGAAGGCTGGTTCATGGAAATTTCTGAAAATTTTGTCTGGATTTTAATACTCAAATGTCTTTACTTCTGCTGTGCAAATGTTATTATTTACTTCTTTACTTAAGTTATCATTTATTCTGTGTTTGACATGCTTGGGTGTTGCTCACTCAGTATTTATTGCTGACTTTCAAACTGCGGTTCCTGTTTCCTTCCCACCACAGGTCTAAAAGCTGGAGACTATGGTTTGGCTGGACGCGAGACTCACTTAGAGTGACTTCACATGTAGTGCTTATAAATTGTTAGATAATCACAATGTAATAGTAATCGGATTCTTGTATGAGACTCAAATCTTAATTTACTTGTTTAATGTTAATAATAAGAGTTCTCGATTGTATTGCTTTTGAGTTTCGCCGTCACTTTTCAGCAGCTCCCTCCCGGTCTTGTCCGAGCCGGGTGAGGGGGGTTGTTGCAGGCACGATACCCACGACAACCCCGTGCAAGGGACCGATGAGTTTAGGAACCTTGTGAAGATAACGCATGAGCACGGCAACAAAGGTGCATGGAGGTTTGGCACAATGACTTGATTAGCAAAATGATGCAAGAATTCATAATATTTTCATGATTTCCTCTACAACACCTTGAAAAAAATGTATTGTTTTGTTACCCAAATCACCTATTCAAATGTATCGTAGAAAGTCAAAACTGAAAGCTTCTAGCAAAACAGAGGATGTAGTAAATGAGTTCATCACATTGCTTAGCAGCCAAATTTGAAATACCGCAGTCATGACTTGGTGCATGAAAAGGGAGACACACATTATTTGTTGTTTTTATGTCCCAAACATTATAGTATGAGTGGATTTTTCACAGAATTTAAGGAGGTGTTTTTTATTTCATAAATTTAAAAATTATTCTTTATTATGTTACAGGGGATAGCCTGTTCCCCCAGGTCACTACCCTAAAACACGTTATTTTTTAGGTACATGCTTGCAACATGTTAATTCTATATTACCAATGATTGCAATTATTAGAAATTTTTCTTAAATATTTTTTTCCAATTCTATTTTTAAAAAAGTTTTCCCAAATAGTTTCAATCCAATGGTTGAGATGAAAAGAATTCTATGGTCTAGAAGACATTTCAAGAGAAATAATGCTAATTTGTAATGTAGATTTAAAAATCACTATATACTTTAAGTATTTTACTAATGTTTAATTTTAGGGTAAAAAACTCTGACTACCCCTGACTTTTGGATTAAATCCTCTTTGCTACCATGTCTTTCGAAAAAAGACACTATGCACCCCTCTGAATAACAGACTCTAACGGTGGCCATGAAAATACGATTTCATGGCCACCATTAAGTACTTGAGAAGAAGTAAGGATGCGTTCTTGATATATTAGGATTAGGAAAGCTTCCAAACCGACAAGGATGACTACAGATCGCAGTTGGGATATGTGTTTTGCCTAAATGGAGGAGATGTGAGCTGGAGAGTTCCAAGCAAGAGACAGTTGCTGATTCTACAACTGAATCTGAGTACATTGCTACTGCATGCGCATCAAAGGAGGTTGTTTGGATAAATAAGTTTATCACTGAGCTTGGTGTGGTTCCTAGCATTGTGGTTCCCATTGCGTTGTAACTGTGACAACACTGGGGCGATCGCACAAGCCCAGCAACCCAGGTCACACCAGAAGTCCATGCATGTACTTGGGAGATTCCATCTCATTAGGGAGATCATTGATCGGGGAGATGTGAAGATATGCAAGATTCCAACATATGAGAATCTTTCAGATCCACTCACGAAGTCGCTCGTTCAGCGAAAGCATGAAGGAGATACTAGAGCTATAGGCATACGAGATGCACCAGATTGGTTCTAGTGCAAGTGGGAGACTGTTGGAATAGGTGCCCTAGAGGCAATCTAGATTTAGTATGAACATTGTTTGGCTAGAATGTTCATTTATTATTTATGGAGATAACTAATATAATGAAGTCCTTATATTACAATGTGTGTTGTGCGGAGAGAGAGAGAGAGAGCTGGCGGTGGTGACGAGTGGAAGATGATGAGTTAGGTAGGGTTCTTCGATATCTAGGTGAATTTGATATGGAGGCCGAAAGGGGGAGTAATGGCGGGGAGTTGTTAGTTGGCCAGCATATAGGGTGAATTAATTTTGTGGTATGATTTGATTTTGCCTCCAACACTTGGGGAGATTTCATTTCCCTCCCAAAAATTTAGCAAAATTTCAGTTCCCGCCCAAAAGTTTGGTCAAATTAGTGTTTAGATCCATTCCCGACAAAACTGCAAGTCGTTGATAATTTTTTTATTTGGATGACTAGTCGTTTTCCCACGACAGAAACACAGCTGGTCTTTAAAAATCTAAAAGACGACAAGCCAAACGACTAACTGATAAAAAATAATGTTTGTACTGCTTTTAAAAACCATAATCCTGGTAGTCGGAATGAAACTGGTCGCTGAAAGCAGGATCTGTTGTAGTGTTTCCAGGATCGCGAAACTATGGATTGAATATAGGAGTGTGACTACTATGTATCGTGTCCGATCCGGATATGGAGACAAATGGATAATAAAATGCGGTAACATTGGCACAAGGTGTCTCGGATCACTGACTATTTCTCTTAGTTGGGTGACATAGATGTGTTGCTAGATACCGCTCTATGTTAGTAATAGTTACTACCAACTAAGTAGAAACCTATGGGACTTATCAAAAAAAAAAAGTAGAAACCTATGGGGTCACACACTGTATGGATTAAACTCGATATGGGCATTAATTAGTGGGACTAATTAATCGGGAGGATCTAAACGCAACCACAAGCAAATTTAGTAGAACTGATTTGCAAGGTGGACTAATCCGTGTATGGACAAGATTAGTATTGGGCCAATTATGTAGTTAATAAGGAGTTATTAACTATATAAAGGAACCTAGCTCGTTATTTTCTCAACAAGAGTCATTATTGAGAGAACATAACAAAGCAAGGAGAGAGACAAAGCAGAGGGCCGAAACCCTCTACCCGTCCGCCCCTACACGTCCTCGGCAACCTAGGCGCGCGGGTCTTGCTCTGTTTTGCGTGATCTCTTGCGTCCTTCTTCCGTTGCTAGCACTACACGAGGAGAAGGATTACAGTTAGTAATCCAAGGTGTGGATACTCGTAAAGACGAAGTCACAATTCTCCGTAGTGATCACTCAAACTAAGGTACACGGTTATCTACCTTCATCATGTTATGATTTCTTGCTGTGATCCTTGGAGGGATTTGAGCAGGATAAATTTTTTTGTTATTCCGCTGCGTAACCTGCATCAAAACCCTACATCTCATCCCCATGTCTCTCCGTTTCCTAGTCGTTGCCGCTTTCAAAGGCCATCGCTGCTCTCCCCCCTCCCCCTCCCCCGTTAGTTCCGCCGGTTTGCGGAAAAGCACGGCTTCCATTTGAACGACGTAGAACATGTCCTCTTCCCCATGGAATAGGATATTGGGAAGGGTTGCTCGTCTGTCGCCGTCGTCCCCGCCGCTGTCGGCTGATCTGCTGCTGCCCGCCTGTTGTTGCCGCCAGTCCATTTTCTAGCGTTTCTTTGGACTTGGGTCAGGCCTTTGGGCCTTGGAGGATCCCCTGTTGGGATTGAATCATGTTATGGGCTGTTATGATTGGGATGTTTGTTAGTCATGTAGACATAGGAGGCTCTTGATGTCTGTCGGGTCAATCCTGTTGTTTTTGGGTTTGTTTATGTTGATGCCTTTGAGCTAAACCCATACGATTTCTAGTTGTGCTCTGAGGCTTAGATTTGTTTATGCAGGTTTATTTTTGTTTTTTTTTCTAGGGATATGCCCCGTTGTCTTTGTACTCGTATTTTTTTATTTTTTTTTTGAGAATTTTTTTTGTCGTCAACCAAGTTTGAACCCGGGACCTCATGTAGGGGCTTCCAACGCTCTACCACTTCAGCTACCACCCCAGCCGCGTACTCGTATTTTTAATGAATGCATTTCTTTCGTTGGTGGTGAAAATAAAAAGAACTCATTGGTAAAGTTAAAAGAGAATTTCACAAAAGAAAAGAAATTAAAAGAGGTACCAATCTCGACAAGAACCCAATAATTAAACCATACAAACTAGAGGACGACCGACAATTGCTGTTTGCAATTTGATATCTTTCACACGACAATACAACAAACCTTATACAACAAACATTATTAACTGTTGTTATTATCATTAACCCCTCGCAAATGCAAATTCATAAAACTGCACACTCAAAGGTAAGCGGAAACCTTCTTAGTCCGCACTGAGACACTTCCAGAACAGAATGAACATACGCAATCGGATTCAATGCACTCCCCACGGTTTTCTCCGCCCTGTGAACAGAGATCGGCACATTGTTTTTCGCCAACTCCGGGCAACCTACAAAGACTGTGGAACACTCTAACCTTGTAGCATTCTGCATCAGCTTTTCCTGCAAACAAATTTATAAGTAGCCCTTAAAGTTCTAGAATATTTAGAAAGTTGAAAATTAGAGAAGATAGAAAGAATTAGACGCATGCTAGTGAATGAGCGAGCGAGCTCCTCACCAACAGAGCCGGCCACAACGAGGAAAAACATCAGATATGACACAAGGAACAACAGTTTGGGTTTGGGAGGTGTGTCGCCCCCGCTAGTAGCTGGTCTGCTGTTCTTCTTCGCCACCATGTTTCTTAACTGTTTATGGTTTAACTAACGATGGGTAGTGCTTGATAAGGTTGTGCAGAAACTAGAGTATTTATAGGGCCAGTGTTTGCTTGAGAAAGTACTCTACCAGTCTGTCTACCACAGTTTTAAAAACCGGACCGGACCGGCCGGTTCGACCGGTCGGACCGGTGAACCGGGCTCGGCCCGGTTCGGTTCAGACGTCGGACCGGGCATGCATCAAACCGGTCAAAACCGGTCAAGAACTGGCCGGTTTACGGCCCAACCGGTGAACCGGCGGGTCGAAAACCGGCCGGTTTTCATTAATTCCGCAAAATCAATGTGCCGAGTGAGAATCAAACCAACTTCCACTGAGGCACAGAGCTTATCCGCTGGGACAAGTGATCACTTGTTACTGTGATTCACATTTTTATATATAAACCAAATCTCAGATCACTTCTATTTTATGAACTACTACCATTTATACATTTTAGTTTTATTGAACCAAATGTTATTAAACATACATATAATTTCATTTTGTATCGAAACTTCGAAACATGGTATTTTTAAAGCTCAAGTCCATATAAAATTATATATAAACATAATTTGTTCTTTCAATAATTTTAATTTTTAAATAATTCATGAATGTAAATATATTTTTATATCAAATTGTAAATTAATATCATTAAACTTGCATGTTTTCTAAACGAGAATGTTAATGTTGGGTACTTTAATCAACTGGTTGATCATATTTACGTTTACAAGTTATATTTTAATTACATTTAATAGATATTATATAAAAATAAATACTTATATATTATTTAATAAACGTGCGATTGAACCGGTCCGACCACCGGTCCGACCGGTCCGACCATGAACCGGTGCCTCACCGGTTCGATGGCCGGTCCGGTTTTTAAAACTTTACTGTCTACAACTAGAGAAAAAAGTTTTGCAAGTTTTTTTCTCCCAAGATATCTATTTAAGTAAAGAAAAAACAAGATTCACTTAGATATGGATTAATATTTTATAGCTTCATCTTGATAGGGTCACATGCATATAATATATACCTGAATTCATCAACCTATGGTGGATCGTTGACTGGATAGAAGAATTAACTAGATTCCATTAAAGAGAAGTAAATCAAAATGCCTTATGATTGAGATTTGGCTAAATTATTTAATTCATACCCCAATTTTTCAAAACTATCACACTATAACTCCAGTTTTAGAACATCTTGATTGCATCCCCATTTGCAAAACGGGGACGCATCACCAAATCCAAGCCGGCGTAAGTATTTTCATTAAGTGCCCATCTTATGAGATACAAAACCATTACATTGCGTGATAGAATGCCCTCCAAGTTTCAAAGTTCGTTGATTTTTTGACCGAATTCTTTTACCATTGACGAATATTGTGCAAACGGAGATACAATCAACTAGTTTTTACAAGTAGGGTTGCAATGTAATTATTATGTCTTAATATATATATATATATATATATATATATATATATATATATATATATTTTTTTTTTTTTTTTGTGAGAGAGAGAGTTAAGCCTTGATATTTTGTGAATGGTAATACGCGAGTTGTAGAAAATTGAAAATAGCAGCTAAATTAATATTTTCGCCCAATTTCATATAGACCTCCAAATTTTGTGAAAGTGACATCCCATATCCCTCATTCCTAAAACTCTCAATTTACCATCTCAAGCAGCAAGTTCATTACAATATTTTTTAGTCTTACATGTATGTCGTTGTAGATACTGCTTTCTGACATGACAGATCCTGGCCACGTGGCAACCATCCAGCACACCATATTGTGCTCCACACACACAGGATCACCAGCCGAGCTGATCCATGTGGGGGCTGCGAGACAGAGCCCTCGCATACCACTGCACGGGACTTGTAGGGACTTAGTGGTTTGGAGGCTAGAGTAAGCCCTGTCGCGTGCGAGCCAAGCCCGCGCGCGACCTTTAGTAACTGTTTTGAGAGATCTATGGCACGAGCTCCCTAGACCCGGTCAATCCGGTCAAACCCGGTCAACCTCGTAACGGTTCCGGTACTCGCGCACCACGTGCTCTAACGGTTCCTATATACTCGGACGAACGTGCCGTTATGGTTAAGCTAATTAAGCCGCCATTAATGGGCGCATTAACCACACTACAACGGTCATGTTCTCCAGTATATATTGATCGTTAACCTTTCCATACAAAGGAGAACACACTGCCATACGCGGAAGCTCTGCCAAACCTCTGTCTCTCTCTCAGACATTGCTACTGACTTACTCTCTCCCTACACACACCCCTACTCTTCCTGTGCGATCCCTGATCCACTACGCACGGTGTACACGGAGGTCTCCCTGCCGGAATCTCTTGTGCACATTTTGGTGAACCCGACGTGAAACTTACCAGCAAAAGCAACCATGTCTCAGGAGGACGATGTCAGCAACCGATCGCCTTCCACCGAAACTCCCTCGGGAGACGAGGCCCGCCGTACTCCGACGACTCCCGGCGAGGCACCAACTTTAGAGTCTTTGGACGCCACTGTCCAAAGTCAGGCAAAAGCTCTCAAGTCTCAGTCTGCGCAGTTAGAACGGATCTTGGCCGTTCTGGGCACCCTTGCGCCAAATCCTCCACCAGCCACCGCTATCCCTCAGGGAGGAGGAACCCCTACCGCTCCACCGTCAGCCACGCAGCTGCCTTCGGTCCAAGGGTCAACGGCACTAATGCTACCCCCTGCTGCTCACGCCTCTCAGCCCCCGGCTTTGGCGTCCAACCCAGCTCTGCAGTACACTCTGCCTCCACCAGCGACAATCTGGGGAAACGCGGGTAGTCAATACGCTCCCAATCCTCCGGCGGCATATGTGTCGCCACCGCCTACGGCAACCCCTCCGCCAGCTACCGAGGGGAGCATTCCAGAATGCATGACGTCCTTGCAGAAGCGCGTGGACTCCATCCTGGCTCATCAGTCGTTCGCGGATACCATCATCCCGAAGCTAGACAACGATCCACCCATTCCGCGAGAGATCTATCTCATGCCTAACCCGGCGGGGTACAAGGCTCCCAAATGGGATAAGTTCGAGGACGTCAATGGAAACGCTCATGAGCATGTCATGCGTTTCATTGATGTCATGGGTCCATACGGAGCCGATCCCAAGCTGCTGATGCGAGAATTCCCAAAATCTCTTGGGAATGTAGCATACAAATGGTACCGAACATTGGAGGCCGGATCTGTGAAGACTTGGGACGACATGGTCCAGAAGTTCTATACCAAGTTCTTCCAGATGGAAGAAAAGGTGACGATGATCCATCTCTCGCGGATGTATCAGAAACGCGAGGAAGATGGAATCACTTTCATCAAGAAATTCAGAGCGAAATCCTTGGAGTGCAAGGATCCAATGCTCGAAAGTCGGCTCGTAGAGATATGCCTGCAGTGCATGCGAGATGAATACAAAGGCATGCTAATCAATTTGCAAACACCTACGTTCTCAAAGCTCATCGAATGCACGATGAACATCGAGCCCATTGTCGAGAGACAGAGAAAGAAGAGCGCTCCAGAACGACCTGCGAGCGGCACCACCTACAAGATCGGCAGATTTGGCTACAAGCGGGGACGCGAAGCTGAGGTCAATACAGTTTCGCCCCAGAAGCAAGCAAAAGTTGCAAACTTCGACGCACCGCCTCTGCCATGCTCGGTGGAGGAAGCGAGCGATCTCTGCAGACAGTGGCGCAAGGACGGCGTCCTGCCACCGCTCGAGAAAGCACCCTCCAAGGAGATGACGAGGGACCCTAAGTGGTGCGAATACCACGGCAAGGTCATGCACCCCACGGCCGAGTGCAAGAAGCTCAGATTCGCGTTCGATCAGAAGATGAAGAACGGCGAACTCATCGTCAGCGACCACCGGAAGGATGTGCGCAACAACCCGCTGCCTGCCCATACAGATTCGGGCTCAAAGGGCAAAGAGGTCGCCATGATCTCGATAGTGGACTTGGAAGAAGTCGCAGAGGATGGTCTACCCATCATTGCTGAAGTCCATGAAGATGAAGACTACAGCATGGACACGGAGGATGAGCGTGCCGACCGCATAAAAGGGTCGCACGGCTTCAACAAATTCTTCAACGAGATGAACTTCTCTGAAAAGTGCCGAACGGATATGACAAAAGCAATCTTAAGGATAGCGGAGGACTACGAGGAGGACCTCGTGGTCTCCAACGGGAAAGTCATCAGGGCGTCCCGTTCCACAGAAAAGATTATGACCTTTTCTGCCAGTGACAAGACGACAGATGCGAGCCACCAGAGGCCCCTGTACGTGACCGCCATCATCAACGGCGTCGAATTCAAGCGAGCATTCGTCGATGGAGGAGCAGCGGTCAATGTTGTTCCACTCCACACACTGAAGCTAGCAGGGATCCCCGAGCACAAGGTAGTCAAGCGTCCATCTCCACTGGTGGGATTCGGAAGTGATTCTAGAATGACGATCGGATGGATCCGCCTAGGCGTTCAGATTGGTAAAATCAAGTGCTCGGTGAAGTTCTATGTCATAGACGCGAACACCACATTGTAGGGTTTTGATTCATGGATCGCGCAAACGGAAGCATAATCAAACAAACAACCATGCAAAACCCTCCAAGGATCACAAGTCTAGATGCATAACGATAGTGAAGGTAAGAAATCATAAACACACCTTTGGGTTCTCCTTGATGACTTCAAACGCGAATAGTGTCACGTTCTCTATAGTTGATCCACGCCTAGAGTTGTTCCTAGATCTCCAATCTCCTTGGTGCTAGCCCGGAATGAAAGGAGTGTGAAGGAATCACGCAAAACGAGGCACAAAAAGGGGGTTCGGCCCCTTTGTGGCGTCGGGGACGAGGGGGCGGCGGCGTCCCTCTTGTTGCTTGCTCTCTCTCTCCTTTGTTCTCTCCCACTCTTGTTATGTTCTCTCTAGAGCATAAGTTGTTATGGGAAGGAAGGAGGAGGGTCCTTTATATAGTCCAACAACTCCTTGTTAACTACCTAAAGGACTTATTCTAGTCCTACTAGAATTCAATTTAGTCCCTTCCTTGCAAATTAGTCCCTACTAAGTTTGCAAGGGTTTGCAAAGTGATCCTTCTAATTAATTAATCCAATTAATTAATTCCAAATCTAGTAAAACTCTATATGGCGTGTGACCCCATAGGTTCTATCTAGTTGGTAGCAACTCTTTGCTAATATGGAGCGGTTTCTAGCAAAACATCCATTCTAGCCAACTAATAGAATAGTCATCTAGACAACCTTGTACAAGTAATTGTCTCATCCCTTTGCCTCCATATCCGGATTGGATACGAGACATACAAGTCACACTCGTATATCCAATCCCTAGTTTCTCGATCCATGGAATAGCCTTATTCGTGCAAATAACATCAATATCCCATATATTGATTTATTTGAGTCTGGCCAGACATTCTATAAGCACTATCCTCGAGTGGCCTTGGATATTTGCTCCCGTTATGTGGGAGGGGCAAATCCTCTCTACGTCCACTACGATCTCTAAGCTTGCTTCTCATTGTATCCAGTACACGCCTTTATAACTACCCAGTTACGGTGTAGCGTTTAACGCTACCAAGATCACAATGATCCACAACTAGAATATCTAGTGACTTCAAGTCTAAGGATGACAATACCATTGTACCCGAGAAGCACTTGTGACTCAACATAACGTGTATGTAGCCTTCTCGGTGATGGGTCAATCCAGTGCAACATTCCGTAATGCACACCTATGTGTTGGATCGTGATATCTCCATACCAATCCAACCCCATACTAGTCTATAGATGATTGTCCCATTTAATCATTATACTTGACTAGGGATATTTAAGATAAACAACACAATTGTAAATCTAAGGACTTCATTATATTAAATATCCAATAAATAATAAATGAATTTCTAGCCAATTACAAATTCATACTAAACTAGATTGCCTCTAGGGCATCTATTCCAACAGTCTCCCACTTGCACTAGAGCCAATCTGGCGCATCTCGTATGCCCATACTCCTAGTGTGCCCTTCATGCTTCCACTGCGTGAGAGGCTTCGTAAGCGGATCTGACAGATTATCATCTGTAGGAATCTTGCATATCCGAACGTCTCCTCTATCGATAATATCTCGAATCAGATGAAACTTCCTGAGCACATGCTTGGACTTCTGGTGCGATCTGGGTTCCTTTGATTGCGCGATCGCCCCAGTGTTGTCACAGAACAACTCCACTGGATCCGCAATGCTAGGGACCACACCAAGTTCAGAAACAAACTTTCTGATCCAAACAGCCTCCTTTGCTGCGCCAATTGCAGCAATGTACTCAGCCTCTGTTGTAGAATCAGCTACCGTCTCTTGCTTGGAACTCTTCCAGCTCACCGCTGCTCCATTCAGGCAAAACACATATCCCGACTGTGATCTAAAGTCATCTCTGTCGGTTTGGAAGCTTGCATCAGTGTAACCCCTTACACGCAACTCTTCCTCACCGCCAAACATCAAGAAAGCATCCTTAGTTCTTCTTAAGTACTTTAGGATGTTCTTGACTGCAATCCAGTGACTCTCACCCGGATTGGATTGGTATCTGCTTGTCATACTCAAGGCATATGACACATCTGGTCTAGTACATAACATGGCGTACATGATGGATCCTATGGCCGAGGCATAGGGAATCCTACTCATGCGTTCCTTCTTAATCTCATTGGAAGGACAACCACTCTTCGAAAGAGTGATTCCATGTGACATGGGCAAGAATCCCTTCTTGGAATCTTGCATGTTGAACCGTTTCAACACCTTGTCAATATATATACTTTGACTTAGGCCTAGCAACCTCTTAGATCTATCTCTATAGATCTTTATACCGAGTATATAGGCTGCTTCCCCTAAGTCCTTCATTGAGAAACACTTTCCTAGCCAATCTTTCACAGATTGCAGCATGGGAATGTCGTTTCCAATGAGTAGTATGTCATCCACATACAAGACCAGAAAAGCTACAGAGCTCCCACTAATCTTCTTGTAGACACAAGACTCATCTTCGTTTCTGATGAAGCCAAACTCTTTGACCACTTCATCAAAACGTCGATTCCAACTCCTAGAAGCTTGCTTCAATCCATAAATGGATCGCTGCAGCTTACAGACTTTGTTGGCTTGCTTTGGATCCTCAAAACCCTCTGGCTGTATCATATACACGTCCTCGAGGAGATTCCCATAAAGGAATGCTGTTTTGACATCCATCTGCCAAATCTCATAGTCGTAGTATGCTGCAATTGCAAGTAGGATTCGGATGGATTTGGTCATTGCGACTGGTGAAAAGGTTTCATCATAGTCAATACCATGAATCTGTCTGAATCCTTTAGCCACCAATCGGCCCTTATAGGTAATCACATTACCATCCATGTCGATCTTCTTCTTGAAGACCCATTTGCACCCTATGGGCCGCGCCCCATCAGGTGGTTCCACCAAAGTCCATACTTTGTTGGTATACATGGATTCCATCTCGGATCTCATGGCTTCAAGCCACTTCTGCGAGTCTGGGCCATTCATGGCCTCCTCATAGGTAGTAGGCTCATCATCTATGAGCATCGTGTCACCGGAATCAGTTACGAGAAGTCCGTACCTCTCGGGTTCCTGGCGCACTCTACTAGATCTACGAAGCTCTTGTGTTACCTGAACAGGTGTCTCCACAACTGCTTGTGATTCCTGTTCATGTTCCATAATCGGTTCTGTGATTTGTGGTTCTTGAACTTCTTCAAGTTCTACATTCCTCCCACTTGCTTCTTTAGAGACAAACTCTCTTTCTAGAAACACGCCGGTCCGAGCAACAAACACTTTGTTTTCGGTTGGATTGTAGAAGTAGTATCCCTTCGTTTCCTTAGGGTACCCCACAAATTTACACTTATCCGATTTAGGCCCTAGCTTGTCTGATTGTAAACGTTTTACATAGACATCGCAGCCCCAAATCCTCATGAACGACAGTGTGGGACGCCTCCCACTCCACATCTCATATGGTGTCTTCATGACTGATTTAGATGGAACACGGTTAATGGTGAAAGCTGCACTTAATAGAGCGTAGCCCCAAAATGATAATGGAAGATCGGTTTGACACATCATAGACCGAACCATATCTAATAGGGTTCGATTCCTCCTCTCGGACACGCCATTCCATTGTGGCGTTCCGGGTGGAGTGAGTTGGGACACGATCCCACACTCTCTAAGATAGTCGTCAAACTCTTGGCTTAAGTATTCTCCTCCACGATCCGATCGTAGAGCCTTGATACTTTTGCCAAGTTGCTTCTCTACTTCATTCTTGAATTCCTTGAACACTTCAAAGGATTCGGATTTTGCCCTCATAAGGTACACAAATCCATATCTACTGTAATCATCAGTAAACGTAATGAAGTAGACATAACCACCCCTGGCAGGCGTGGCAAATGGCCCACACACATCGGTATGTATGAGCGCCAATTGCTCACTAGTCCTCTCACCTTTCTTATTGAAAGGGGACTTTGTCATTTTTCCCAATAAACAAGCCTCACATGTCTCATATGATTCAAAATCAAATGAGTCTAGCAATCCATCCTTATGGAGTCTAGATACACGTTTCTCATTTATGTGGCCTAAACGACAATGCCATAAATAAGCAGGATTTAAATCATTTATTTTAATCCGCTTGGTATTAATGTTGTAGACAGGATTACTTAGATCAAGGACATAAAGTCCATTAAATAATTGCGCACTAAAATAGTGAATATTATTCAAATAAAAGGAACAACAATTGTTCTTTATTGAAATAATAAAACCTTCCTTGTCCAAACAAGAAATAGAAATAATGTTTCTGCTCATAGCAGGCACAAAATAGCAATTATTTAATTCTAAAACTAATCCTGAAGGCAGAGATAGCTCGCACACGCCTATGGCCAACGCAGCAACCTTTGCTCCATTCCCAACGCGCAGATCTACCTCCCCTTTAGCCAATCTTTTACTTCTCTTTAGATCCTGCATATTTCGACAAATATGAGATCCACATCCAGTATCTAATACCCATGATGTAGAGACAGTTAAATTGACATCTACAACAAAAATACCTGGTGGTGGTGGAATCACTATTCCAAGCCTCTTGTCCTCCAGATATTTTGGGCAGTTCCTCCTCCAGTGTCCAGGTTGACTACAGTAGTGACATTCACCCTTAGTCACGACCTTGGCAATGGCACCAACAGGCTTAAGGGCTTGTTCCTTGGACTTAGCAACTGACTTGCCTTTGCCCTTGGAGGAAGAGGCAAACTTTTTACCCTTTCCTTTATGCACCATCATAATGGCTTTGCCCTTACCCTTATTGATGCTCTGTTCAGCCGTCCTCAACATGTTGAGCAAATCTGGCAGTGGCTTAACGATCTCGTTCATGTTATAGTTCATAATGAACTGTCCATAACTCTCGGGCAACGATTGCAACACGAGATCGGTTGCCAACTCTTGGCCGACCGGGAACCCAAGCCGGGCGAGATTCTCCAAGTACCCGATCATTCGGAGTACGTGGGGTCCCACCGGGTTCCCTTCTGCCAGATGACATTTGAACAGTGCCTTTGAGACCTCATACCTCTCTACCCTCGCCTGCTCTTGGAAGAGCTGCTTTAGATGTTCGATCATATCGACAGCATTCATGTTCTCATGTTGCTTCTGAAGCTCAGAGGTCATGGTGCAAAGCATTAGGCAGGCCGCATCATTAGCGTCATCAACACGCTTTTGATACGCCTTTAAGGCAGCAGGTGTCTGATTCTCTGGACCTTCTGGAACATGCTCCTCTATTGCGTACAGCTTCTTCTCTTGCTTGAGAACAATTCTCAAGTTTCTGTACCAATCGAGAAAGTTGGTTCCAGAGAGCTTGTCCTTCTCAAGGACAGATCGTAGGGAATGTTGTGAACTCGATGAGTTGTTTGCCATTTGGAATTCTACAAAAAGGAAAATACGCAAGTTTTAGTATTTGTGAATTTTTTGACTATATTTAATAATGGCTAGTTTATTAAATATAGCTCCCACTATTTTACTACGGATTAATAACCCTCAAGATATTAATGCGGAAAATATCATTTATATTTTCTAGTGGGCCAAGATCCATCTTTTTCATCTCCTTATGAGCTTGCTTTGGCAAGTCACCCATAATTCGATTACTTCTTAGGTAGGAACGATTCCAATTGCATCCCATATGCAACTCTTGGTTCAATCGGGCAAATAACTACTTATTTATCCATCCATATGGATAATCCCAATTGATTGCCTCTAGGTTTCTTAATCAAATTAATAGCCTAGTTGTGTTCAACCTCTTATCTAAACAATTGCACATTGTTACGTGCCATCGCATTCCATCATTATGAACCAAGTCGCCATGCTTTGGCACGCACGAACTTGATAAATAATGATGATAATGAGTGTTTAAATAACGAGAAGGCAAGAACACAATATTTTAAAATTTGAGGGATTTTTCAATTTTTAATTATTTTGTTGATCAATATCAACTAATCTATCTATTTGAGTTTGGGCACAACTCCAAATAATAGATCCGGGTTGTCTAATTATCTTATTATCCTAATTGCATGCATCATCCATACACCAACCACACAAATAATAAGACAATAAATAAACAACCACAAAACAGAAATTAAACGTGATGTGGATATGGCCTTTTCTAGACTAAGATAATTCCAAGCCAATGGAATTATCTATGAACCCTAAACAAACACATCTCCATGCGTCTTGACCTTTTGGTCCATCCTTCATAGTCATGTGGTGTGCTCCATGCTCCATGCTCCATCTTTTGTGGCTCCTTTGGCTTTGGGCTTCCTTTCTTCAATCTTGGCTAACAATCTACTTTATCTAGCACTAGCTAATATCTATACTAAATAAAATAAATCTCACAAGTTGAGAAAAAAAATGGCACGCAGGCCATAAAACCCTAATTAATTATTACAATTAATTGATCAGCTCGCAGGCCGTAAAACCAAACCACAAAATTAAACATCCACATCAAACCACATCCTAAGGCCATATCCAATCACCATGCGATTTGCACATAAACAGTTAAAATCCAATTTTAACGCGCTTGGTCAATTTTAATTGATTTTAGGATTTCTAGGGTTAAAACGGTCCATGGGCCCAACAATCCAATTGCCCGGGCCCAAATAAGTGAACCATAAAGCCCTAGGGCCGGCCCGGCCCAAAACCCGCAAGCTAGGCCCGCGGGTTAGGGCCGCCCGGCCCCTTAGGGCGCCAAGCTTGGGCGGCAAGCAAGGGGGCGGTCCCCTAGGGGGCCGAACCTCCTTGTGGAGGTTGTTTCCAAAACAACCTCCTTGCTTGGAGCCCAAGTTTGGTTGTTTCCTTGTTGTGGGAGAACTCCTTCTTCCCCAAGGATGCCCAAACCCTAGATCTAAGATCCTAAAATTTCTCAAACTCACCAATTCATGCATCCAATGCAATAATTGGGTCTTGTTATGATTAATTCTTTGACAAATTGCATCCAATGCTTGATTTGTCTTGTTTTACGCGATAAACAACAAATTAAGGTGTAAAACAACAAGAATGTAACACATAAACTACGTTTATGCTCTATGACCTGTGGCTCTGATACCACTGTAGGGTTTTGATTCATGGATCGCGCAAACGGAAGCATAATCAAACAAACAACCATGCAAAACCCTCCAAGGATCACAAGTCTAGATGCATAACGATAGTGAAGGTAAGAAATCATAAACACACCTTTGGGTTCTCCTTGATGACTTCAAACGCGAATAGTGTCACGTTCTCTATAGTTGATCCACGCCTAGAGTTGTTCCTAGATCTCCAATCTCCTTGGTGCTAGCCCGGAATGAAAGGAGGGTGAAGGAATCACGCAAAACGAGGCACAAAAAGGGGGTTCGGCCCCTTTGTGGCGTCGGGGACGAGGGGGCGGCGGCAAGGGGGCGGCGTCCCTCTTGTTGCTTGCTCTCTCTCTCCTTTGTTCTCTCCCACTCTTGTTATGTTCTCTCTAGAGCATAAGTTGTTATGGGAAGGAAGGAGGAGGGTCCTTTATATAGTCCAACAACTCCTTGTTAACTACCTAAAGGACTTATTCTAGTCCTACTAGAATTCAATTTAGTCCCTTCCTTGCAAATTAGTCCCTACTAAGTTTGCAAGGGTTTGCAAAGTGATCCTTCTAATTAATTAATCCAATTAATTAATTCCAAATCTAGTAAAACTCTATATGGCGTGTGACCCCATAGGTTCTATCTAGTTGGTAGCAACTCTTTGCTAATATGGAGCGGTTTCTAGCAAAACATCCATTCTAGCCAACTAATAGAATAGTCATCTAGACAACCTTGTACAAGTAATTGTCTCATCCCTTTGCCTCCATATCCGGATTGGACACGAGACATACAAGTCACACTCGTATATCCAATCCCTAGTTTCTCGATCCATGGAATAGCCTTATTCGTGCAAATAACATCAATATCCCATATATTGATTTATTTGAGTCTGGCCAGACATTCTATAAGCACTATCCTCGAGTGGCCTTGGATATTTGCTCCCGTTATGTGGGAGGGGCAAATCCTCTCTACGTCCACTACGATCTCTAAGCTTGCTTCTCATTGTATCCAGTACACGCCTTTATAACTACCCAGTTACGGTGTAGCGTTTAACGCTACCAAGATCACAATGATCCACAACTAGAATATCTAGTGACTTCAAGTCTAAGGATGACAATACCATTGTACCCGAGAAGCACTTGTGACTCAACATAACGTGTATGTAGCCTTCTCGGTGATGGGTCAATCCAGTGCAACATTCCGTAATGCACACCTATGTGTTGGATCGTGATATCTCCATACCAATCCAACCCCATACTAGTCTATAGATGATTGTCCCATTTAATCATTATACTTGACTAGGGATATTTAAGATAAACAACACAATTGTAAATCTAAGGACTTCATTATATTAAATATCCAATAAATAATAAATGAATTTCTAGCCAATTACAAATTCATACTAAACTAGATTGCCTCTAGGGCATCTATTCCAACACACATATCACATGATCATAGGTCGAGCCTGGATTCATCGCTTCGACGCAATCCCTTCGACGGCTCACCAGGTGATGAAAGCTATCTGGAACGACAGGATTGTCGAGATACCGGCCTCAACTAACCCGTTCAACTTGGACGAAGCACATCTCAGCGAGGCGGTGTGGTTCACCGAGATGGCGGACGAGCAAACACCCGGACCATTCAACCCTACTCCTTTGCCTCTCTGGGAGGACATCAAGGACCAGTCACCTGCGGGCGTGATGGTGACAAGGGAAGATGCCAAGGAAAAGCCGCCTACACGCGAAGAGGCGCCGCGTATCGCATATCATCGGAAGAATGTGTACACCCTGAAGAGGATTGCAAAGCATGACCCCGAGGGTAAGGAGATAGAGAGCTTCTACGCCAACGGGAAGAAATGCTATCGCATATGAAGGTGCGCGGGGACGTCCTCACACGGGCATGGGGATGTCCCCGGGCAAATCAATCAAATCGAGCAAGTTGCGCTGACAGAAGAGCCAACACAGGGCACTCCAGACGAGAAACTCAAAGAAGCGCCCGAATGCATGGAAGACAGGCCAAGACCACAAAAGCAAGAGCTAAAGGAAGTGTTCCTCAGCCCGAACGAGGAAAAGAAAAGGCCAGTCTTCCTGAGTGCGGACCTCACAAGCGAAGAGGAACAAGGACTGCTGCAGCTCCTAACTGAATACAAGGACGTGTTCGCATGGGAATATGATGAGATGCCGGGTCTGGACACGAGCATCACCATGCACCGTTTAGACATCATCCCAGGGTCTAAACCGGTCAAGCAAAGCACCAGAAGCTTCAGGCCAGAGCTCAACGTGAAGATCAAGCAGGAGATTGTCAAACTCCTAGACGCCAAGTTCATAGAGCCAAATCACCATCCCACATGGTTGGCCAACATCGTGCCGGTGGTGAAGAAGAACGGACAGCTCCGCATCTGCGTGGACTTCCGAGATCTCAATCGCTTCTGCCCTAAGGACGATTTCCCACTGCCTAACATCGATTTGCTCATCGATTCAACGGCAGGCCATCGCATGTTCAGTTTCATGGACGGTTTCAGCGGGTACAATCAAATCAAGATGGATCCCGAAGATGCACGGAAAACTGCATTCATCACTCTCGTGGGGGTATTCAACTACACGGTAATGCCATTCGGTCTTAAGAACGCAGGCGCAACCTATCAGCGGGCCATGATGGCTCTATTCCACGACATGATGCACAAAGAAGTGGAATTCTATGTGGATGACCTGGTAGTCAAATCCAAGCATGAAGCAGATCACCTTGCAGATCTGCGAAAGGTATTCAACAGATGCAGGAGCTTTCAACTGAAAATGAACCCCATGAAATGCGCATTCGGCGTGACCTCGGGGAAGTTTTTGGGATGCGTGGTCCATCGCCAAGGGATCGAGCCTGACCCTGCGAAAGTGTCAGCCATCACCAGCATGACGCCACCTCACAACCAAAGTACCTTGAAAACATTCTTGGGAAAATTGTCATATCTGCGGAGATTCATCCCAGCAATCGCCGAAATCACATGCTGTTTCAGCACTCTTCTCAAGAAGGACGCCGCGTACAACTGGGCTCCTGACCACGAAGCCGCATTCGAAAAGCTAAAGGAGCTACTCACATCCCCAAAGATAATGATCGCGCCTCAACTGGGATCACCGCTTCTGCTATATCTTACATCAACAAGGAAATCTATAGGAGCACTCTTGGCTCAGGTGTATGAAGGCCAAGAGAGGCCCATCTATTACATCTCTCGCATTGTGCAGCCTGCTGAATCAAGGTACACAGACATCGAACGTCATTGCCTTTCTTTATTCTTTGTGATAGAGAAGTTGAGACACTATTTTGCATCGCACAAAGTAGTGGTGGTCACCAAAAGCGACCCCATAAGATACTTGCTAACTCACACTACTCCGGGCGGGAGATTGGCGAAATGGTACATGACCATCTCTCAATACGATATCACATGCGTAAAACCAAGAGCAATCAATTCGCAGGCGGTAGCAGATCTGTTGGCACAGTTTCCCGACAACAGCCACGAACCCGTGATCGAGGAAGAACTCGAAGGCCCTGAAATCTACGCGATCGACGTGCCCTATTGGACCCTCCACTTCGACGGTTCGTCAACCAGAAAAGGCGGAGGCATTGGGATAGTCTTGACAAAGCCAGACAGGGAAGTCATACAGATGTCCGCAAAACTCAACTTCGCAGTCACGAACAACGAGGCGGAATACGAGGCTCTTATCGCGGGGCTCCGTGCGGCGAAAGCTTTGGAAGTGAGCAACTTAACGGTCATGGGAGATTCCAAACTGATTGTTAAGCAAGCCTCGGGCGAATATGGTTTAAAGGAGATCAACCTCCTGTCATACCGCACCCTAGTGCAAAAGCTGATGCAGCAATTCTGCGACGTGAAATACGAGCACAAGCCCCGAGCGGACAACAGGCATGCAGACGCCTTAGCAACTCTGGGATCTAAGGTCAGCATAGACAAATGCCCCGCAAGGATTTCCATCGAAGTGCGAACATCGTCGGCATTAACAGAAGATGCGTGCGACGACGAACACATAAATGACGCAGACTGGCGAAAAGCAATCCTGCAAGCTATTGCGAAAGGCACCAGCAGCGAAAGCTGGGCACTCACGAAAGGATACTGCATCCACGACAACACCCTTTACTACAAGGGTCCTGGAGGAATACTCATGCGATGTGTCTCCGAGCAAGAGGGACAACAGCTGTTAGAAAAGATTCACCAACACGCTTGCGGAGAAAGCGAGGTGTCAATCTACAGGAAAGCTCAGAGATATGGCATTCATTGGCCAGGCATGTCAACAGCTGCAGCCCTAATACAAGGGAAGTGCGAAAGTTGCGCACTAATCAAAGATTCTCTACTCGTCGCTCTAACCGATGACGACACAGACTGGAGGAAGCCATTGTTTGAATTCCTCACCCAGGGCACTGTACCCGAATCGAGAAAAGAAGCCGACAAATTGAAGAGAAAAGCGTCTCGATATGTGGTTCAGGAAAACCTACTTTGGCGAAAAGGTCACGAGGGCAACTTGCTGCGATGCCTAGACGGCAGGGAAGCACAAGAAGTCATGGACCTTTCTCATCAGGTGGAACACCAGGGAGGTGCGAAATTATGCAGACAGCTCCTCTCAATCGGATACTTCTGGCCCACGATGGAAGTCGATTGCCGCACCAAGGTGCGACGCTGCCAAGAATGCCAATTCAAAGGGAACCTAGTGCACGCTCCCGCCGTGGATCTACATGCATTAGGGACGCCATGGCCATTTCACACATGGGCTTTGGACTTCATCGGCCCCATCCGACCAACGTCACATGGGAACCATTTCATTCTCACCGCAACCGAACTGTTCACCAAATGGGTGGAAGCAATACCACTGAAGACGGCAAACGCGCTGGCTGTGGTCAACTTCATCCAGGAAAACATCGTATGCAGGTTCGGAATCCCAAATACCATTCTTTCAGATAACGGTACTCCTTTTGTTAATCGCCAGGTAGCTACGAAACTCGCGGAGTACAATATCAGGCAGATATGCTCTACCCCCTATTATCCAAAGGGAAACGGACAAGCCGAAGCGACTAACAAAACGCTGTTGAGAATTCTGAGCAAGATGGTCGCAGATGACCACAAGAAGTGGGCCGACTCCTTTAACATAGCTCTGTGGGCCTACAGAACTTCTCCAAGGACACCCACAGGGGCCTCGCCATTTCTACTATGTTATGGGGCCGAAGCTGTAGTACCTGCGGAGGTCAGAGTCAATTCGGCAAGGCTGGCCTTCCATGCACTCTATGAAAATCAACGCGATCATGACTTAGTCTTGCTGGAAGAAAAGCGAGAACAAGCCAAAAGGACTAACAAGCGGTACCAAGAAAGAATCGCTCGCGCCTACAACAAGACAGTCCAGCGACGGGATTTCGCAGTTGGCGACCTGGTCTTGCGCGCATCTGACCACTGCATGCGAGAAGCAACTCACCCAAAGTTCGCAGCTAATTGGGAAGGACCCTTCGAACTCACAGAAGTCTTCGATAGTGGCTACTGCAGCATACGAAGGTTGCACGGCACAACCTCAACTCCAAGCTCAGTCAACATGCGCTGGATCAAGAAGTACTATCCCTGACTTCTCTTATTTCATACGTTTTATGATAACGTTGCTTAATGTCTCATGTGGCTATGATCGACGCAATCTCCTCTCCCATATGAGAGGATTGTAATCCTATCTCTCCCATATGAGAGCGTTATAATAAAAGAATTCTCCCAAATGAGAAGTTCATATTTCTAGCCGTTTATATTGCTCTATTTAATTTGTTATTACTGTAAACAATGATTTATTCGCTGCAATAGCAATTTATACAACTGCGATCCTAAGTGATCATCAAAGCCTATCTCTTACGATAGCAGCAAATATAAACGCGATCCTAAGTGATCATCAAAGCCTATCTCTTACGATAGCAGCAAATACAAACGCGATCTTAATTGATCATCTAAAGCCTATCTCTTACGATAGCAGCCAATACAAACACGATCTTAAGTGATCATCAAAGCCTATCTCTTACGATAGCAGCAAATACAAACGCGATCCTAAGTGATCATCAAAGCCTATCTCTTACGATAGCAGCAAATACAAACGCGATCTTAATTGATCATCTAAAGCCTATCTCTTACGATAGCAGCCAATACAAACACGATCTTAAGTGATCATCTAAAGCCTATCTCTTACGATAGCAGCCAATACAAACGCGATCTTAAGTGATCATCTAAAGCCTATCTCTTACGATAGCAGCCAAATACAAACGCGATCTTAAGTGATCATCTAAAGCCTATCTCTTACGATAGCAGCCAAATACAAACGTGATCTTAATTGATCATCTAAAGTCTATCTCTTACGATAGCAGCCAAATGCAAATGCGATCTTAATCGATCATCTAAAGCCTATCTCTTACGATAGCAGCCAAACGCAAATGCGATCTTAAGTGATCATCAAAGCCTATCTCTCACGATAGCAGTCAACACGAATACGATCTTAATTGATCATCTAAAGCCTATCTCTTACGATGGCAGCCAATGCAAATGCGATCTTAAGTGATCATCCAAAGCCTATCTCTTACGATAGCAGCGAAATACAAAAACGATCTCAATCGATCATCTAAAGCCTATCTCTCACGATAACGGTTTATACAAATGCGATCTTATATGATCTTCTCAAGCCTATCTGTTACGATAGCAATTTATACGCAAAGTGATTTTAGTGGATCACCCAAGCCCGTCTGTTACGGTGGCAACGTAAGTGCAGAATCATCTTATTGGATCTTCTAAAGGTCTATCTGCTGCGATAGCAATTTATGCGAGAAACGATCTCAAGCAATTCTCTAATAAAGCCTATCTTCTATGATAGCAATTCGCACCGCTCAACGATCTTAATAGATCTGTTAAAAACTATCTGTTACGATAGCAAAGTTGTGAACATGATCTCATATGATTTACAACGACCAACTACAAGCCCATCCGTCAAGATGGCACAGCTGCGAAATTACGATCTCGAATGATCTAGCGAAACATCTGCGAATTGACATCGCATATGTGAAATCATTACATGGCATTATGCAAGGCAAAACAAGCCTAAACGCATGCGAAATTGTATTTTGTTGCAAAGAGAGCAGATAATAAAAAAGCTATATATCATTATGAGTCAAATGACTTACAATTTATCTATCTAGATAACAGCTTACAAGCGAAAAGCTCGAATCTAACTACGCAGCCAACATGGCTTACAATACATTCGAAAAACGGCTGATAAGCCAGCAGAGACACGGTACGGAAACCCGGACTGCAAAGAATGAACCCCCCTGGCTTCAAACGCCGGCTACATAATGCCCAGATCTGCGGGTGAACATCTGTAGCAAGGGGGACCTTGCTCTAAAAAGAGCCACATGAAGCCGTACGCTCGACATCCTGCTATCCGACAAGACCGTTGTCAGATATGCTCCCCATTACATTTGCCCAAGGAACCACCGGTTCCAGCGATCAAACTGCAAGCAGAAGCTGCAAAGGGCAAGGGCTCCTTGTAGACGGGGATGAACACAGCGGTTCGCAACCCTGAGTTCAAGAACGAAGAGGCGAGAAACCCTCCTCCAGGGATGCTGGAGGAGAATCCCGCCGTTCATTACGAGACGGTAGCACGGTCACTTCGGCGCTGCACCTTGCCACGAGGCGGCCGGAAACATGACCTGCACACATAATACACGAAGAAATTTCTTCGAACACACATGAGATATTATCTGCATCCTCTTTATGATGGTTATAAAGAGCAACAAGCCTCATAAAGTGGATCTTGGAAACTATTTCTATAGCACAAAGCGCAAACTCAGGATTCAAAACTTGAAGTTGCCATGAATCAACGAAAAACAAGCGTTGAAGCCAGCAGTCGTAAGGACTCACGGCAAAGCACATGTTTGGGATGAAGAACCCAAATGACAAAGACAGGGTTTATATAGACCCTGTGGAGACTCTTCGGTTGCCTAAGATGAGTCAGCAAAATTCAAAAAGAGGGTAAGTTCAATCACTTACGCCTTGAAAAGCGGTAACAATCAATTACCCTACTAAAGGCTACGACGATTCAGTTGCGTATCCTAATAAATGACGGATAGTCATGATTCGGATGGACTTCCCAACGGAAGCGTGCTTATCTGCCGAGAAATTAGCGCGAAAATCAAGCAGAGAATCAATTGCTGATGTCATAATTGGATATGCACAGAAATGTCCAATCAAATCCCGAAAAGGGCAAAACGGGCAAACTCATTGTTTGTTGTTAAAAAAGAGGGGGGAGAAACCCTAGCAACATTACATTAATGTTTCAAAACATTACATTAATGTCTAAGCCATTTTCCTGTTTTCTTTTCAAAATTCGAAAAGTCAAAACAAATTCTTGATTAAGGAGTCTTGGGGCTCGAACTGCTCGCTCAGCTTCTCCACTTGTTTCACTTCTTGCTTCAGTAGCTCGCACTTGGCATTCATTTCGTGATACAGCTTCAAAGCTTCATCAACCTTTTGCTTTTGCTGCTCCACCTTCTGCATCTCAGCTGCGAGATTCTGGTGACCGAGTTTCAAAGTTACAGCTGCGCGAATCAGTGTAACTCTGTCCTTGAGGAATTTGAAACCAAGTCTGCCTTGGACTTTGAACAAGAGATTTTGGCACATGCCACACAGCAATTCAGCACTCTGGGCCGAAATGGTCGCAGGAGTAGCCGCAGACAGCTGCTCCAGTATCCAGATGGCTTCAGTAAGGAATAGCCTCCTGTCAAAAGGTCCGATCTCCAGAGATCTCACAAACGATCGGGGGTATCTGAGACGCATTCGAACCACCCAGTCTACATCGGTTTGCTTCAAACCTGAGACATCAAAAATGAGTTATAATGTAAAAACACGCAAGCAAATAGTGCGACGTGCGAACGGTAAATCTTTACTTACCAGTGCCTTCCAGAATTTCATGAAGAGAAGGGATGCGGGCCACCGGGTTGTTCGAAGACTGCCCTCGCTCCATGGCTCTCCTATCAGCTGCGAGCTCCAACCTCTCATAGTCAGGAGGAAGAGTGTAGGCCGCACCAGCTGCGACTGCATTCCCAACCTGCGAGCCCCAAATGCTCCACGCAGGAATAGGTGCTTCTGGCTCAGTCATCGCCGGAGGCGAAGGGACAGCCGAAGTCGCTGGGCGGAGGACACTCCCAGATGCGAAAACATTAGCATCACTTGTCCTTTCTTCCTCACCACCGGTACGGACACCTTCGTCCATCGGCACAGCATCAGCTTCGACATCATCGGAAAGTTCGATGACATCTTCGGGAGGCTCGCTTATGTGCCCAGCAGCTGCGACGAGCTTCTCGGTATGGGAGCTCGGAATGGGAACATGGGATGCAGAAGGCTGACTTCTCTGCTCCAGCTCAGGTTCCTCAGCATGACCTGCGATACCAAATGCGATAATGTGAGGTAACCTGTGTTATGAGTTATTTCGCTATCTTTACTAAAGCTAAGAATAAGCACCTCCACGCGAAGGTGGGATTGAGGTATCCTCATCGTACACTAGGGACGTGGAACCGTGCCCTATTAGTGTGTCCTCACTAAGCAAATCTTTAAGAGAAGCGTGACCTGGGATGCGAGTAAACCAGTCATGATTTTGCCTCAAGTGGCTACAGCCTAGTATGTGCATATCACTCAAAATAATTACCTGAGGGTTCTCCGCATTTGCTTACCAACCAACGGCGAATGTCAGGCTTTGACACACCGTGCTTTAACGCACCCACAATTACATCTCTATAAGTAACTGCGAGATTGAAGATCTCACCTTTATTGCCACCTGCGATCTCTTCGAAGTCCGCTTGGACTTGCTCTAGCTCTGCTGCATCCTCTCCGGGAACCTCATCTTCCTCCTCCACATGAGGAGCCACTTCTTCGGGAAGCTCGTCTTCCTCGCCAACTGGACGCACTAAGTCGTCAACATGCTGCTCTTCGAGGCTCCGCTGTTTCACACGCTCGAGCTCCTCTTCCTCTCGCTGCCTTCTTCTTTCAGCAGCCTCCGCGGCTGTCTTCCGGGACTCAGCAAGAACATCCTCGCTTATAGGATCATCTGAAATGCCAGAATGGGCATCTCTCTTTTGCCTCTTGGCCACAAGGCCACCAACGGCTTCATCATCATCATCTGCGAATACATAATTGGTTCAAAGAAAAGAACTGCAAAGAAGTCATGATAAAGGGCAAGGAGATGCGACGGAAGTACCTCCTGACTCTTCCTCGCACATCACAACTGTTCTTTCTTCTTCTTCATCACTTACCTGGGGCTCCTGCCTCTCTTCCTCTTCCTCTTGGTTGAATGGAACGAAAGTCTCAACTGCGAGATCTTTTCGCACTTTGCTGGGCATACGACCCTTTCCTTTGTCCTTGATGGAAAGGGACCTCACTGGGGGAGAAGCTGGAGCACTCCTAGGGGAAGAAATCGTAATTCCCTTTTGCCTAGGTCTTTTCACTCTCGGCGCCGCAGTCGCTGGAGGGGACGGGTCATCTCTAGGAGGAGACGGAGCCGGAGGGTTGTCTATCAGCGAGTCAGCAAAAGTATTCATGACTGCGCGAACCCTTGTTTCAACCTCGGCATCCATCCTCCATGCTAGCCGGAACGACTCCCCTTTCCTTCTGGTGGCAACAATGGTGTTCACCAGCGATTTGGAGCGATCACCAGCTGCGAACCTCCGCACATGACACTGAAACAGTACAGAACGAAAAGCATCAGCGCAAGGAAATCAAAAAGCTTAAAGCACACAAAGAAATTGCTTACCTCAGCAAACGCCTTGCTATATTTGATGACATGCGTGTCGCCCTTCTTGATTGCGTCGACTTGCTCCTTCAGAATGAAATCGGGGCACAAATGGTTCTCGCGGTCCCACAGCGAGTAGCAACCATACTCAGACTCGCTCAAACTGCAATTGGGGCGAAACGGAAAAGAGTTTCTTTTGATCAAGGGGGCCCTTCCTGGCTGCGCCGCCGCCTCCGTCTCAATCCTCGTTTGCTGGGCAACCCAGTATGCGAGCCAGTTCTGGGAACAACCACCCTTGCGAGTTCCCGCAGGCTGCTCAAAGGGAAGATTGCTCATGAAGACTGTCTTGCACTCCTTTGTCAGCAAACGCTTGTAGCACCCTCTGATAATAGACTGGGGCCAGATCGATGGGGCCACCGCATCAAAACCAAACTGAGGAGAGACCCGAGTGGGGTCAACATCCACTGTAAGCCTTTCATACCTTGGCGCGAGCTCACGAATATGCTCTGCAAGGGCAGGAAGGGAACCTCGCAGACACCAACAAAAGAACTCACGATAGCGCTCGTGGAAATGCGGCCCCTTTTCAAAGAGAAGTTCTTCTGACAAGACCATACCTTTGGAAGGGTATAGCTTTGGAAACCACCGCACATTCTCGACACGTGTGGCATAGGGCCTGGCAGTAAACTCCTTTCGTTTGTCGCATATCAAACTCCAAGTACACTTGGTGTTGCTTGCTCCAAACCATCTCGCAGCCCTTCCGCTGTTGCGCGCTTCTGTCTCGCCTGGGGGACACCACTTATCAAGTGGGAGGGGAGTTGGAGCATAAGACGGCCAGCGCTCGAAAACCCACATTGTAAAAAAGCTGATATTTACAAAGGTCAGAACATCGAGGCGGCCACGCGATTCCCTCATCGCCAGAACCAGCTGATCCAGCCTATAATATAGCGTGCCCAAGACCAAGGGTCCGAGTGCGACTCTCTGGCCAAGAGCGAGCCTCACGGCAAGTGGCAGCACATGGTAGAAGACCCCGTCATGGGGGTGACCATCAATCAGATACCTCGACAGCCAAGCACAGAGAAAGGCACAAAGGGTCAAATGATAACCCTTGCCCTCTACGTAATTCTCGGCCTCCGGGTTCTCGCTCAAAAGCTTCTTAGTAATGCTGCTGTTCGCATAGTCTCGGAAGAAGTACTGCAACCACTTGTTCCAGGTATTCTTCGCAGACGTATCAACCAGCTGCCAGTTCGGAAGAGGCTTTGTAGTGGTCCACCGAGTGGAGATTTTCTTTACCTCTGCTAGGCACTCCTCCATCTGCGCGTACAAGGCCATTTCCGCAGATGTCCTCAAGTGACTCAAGGGGTCCACCTCGCCCATGGGGGAAAGCTCATACAGCATTTGAACGTCCTCGAGCGTGGGGGCAGCCTCGAACTCAGCAAAATGAAACGTGTGAGTCGCAGTCGAGTAACGGGACAGAAGGTCTAGAAGCATGGACTGATCCAACTTCACGGCAGCACCCTTCATAGCACGGATAGCAAAGTATACGCCGGCTTCATTGAGAGTCTCGGCGTGATGATCCAACACGTGGTCAATCCACTCATCCATATAGTCCAATTTCTGGACGAACGCCTGAGTAGAAATCGCAGTGTATGGGAAGTGCCCATTCTCGATCCCCAATCGAACCACATCCTCGGAGCCAACCAACTCGAGCAAGGCTGAGTTAACTGGGCGAGTCAGTGTCAACAATCGCTCAACTGGAACAGGATCAGGCATCCTCTTCGCCTTCACCCTCGCATGATAAAAATCTTTCCCACCCAGAAAGGGGGCTTTTCGCCACAGAGCCTGCGGAAGCTCGGGCATCTCTTCATCTTCCTTGACGGGTCTGGTTACTCTTGTCTTGGCCATTCCTGCGAAAGGGCAAGAAAAAGGGGGGAGAAATACCATACTTCAGTTTGAATTTTGGAATTCGAGATCTATGCAAAGGAAAGCAAAACAGTTCCAGTACCGATTTCAGAAATCGGGGAGTCGCAAGATCCAACATTGTTGAAAGATTAAAACAAGGCAGGTTCAAAGGTCAAAGCCTCTTCACAAATTTCATGGATTTACAGATTCAACGCAGTTCAAGGCAAACACTGGTATTTTAAATCAAAAGTAAACGAGGCCAACCTTGTTTCCTTGAAGCTTGCTTGGATATGCACAATTGAAGAATACGATTTGCAGTTCTGAACTGGTGATTGATTATCTGGATCTGCTCTCGAAGATCTCCGGGTACCATTCACTTTAAGAGAAAGAAGTGATGCTTTGCAATAATGGGGATACAAGGTATTTATCCAAAAGAATGAAGGGTTGCGTCCCTTCAATAGTCGAATCGCAACCGTCACCGTCGTATCGCGCAATCACAGGACGGGCTGACGTCACGCCTAAAACCCTAAAGGTCAGACGGCACGACTCTAGGGGTTTTAGGTCATAATGACACGCACGGGGGCTGAACTTACCCGTATTTGAATTGGTGCGTGGCGGCGACGCGCATGTTGGTTTCCGCGCATGGAAGCCTATACAGCTATGAGCCTTCACGCGCAGAAAGGGGGCTAATGTAGATACTGCTTTCTGACATGACAGATCTTGGCCACGTGGCAACCATCCAGCACACCATATTGTGCTCCACACACACAGGATCACCAGCCGAGCTGATCCATGTGGGGGCTGCGAGACAGAGCCCTCGCATACCACTGCACGGGACTTGTAGGGACTTAGTGGTTTGGAGGCTAGAGTAAGCCCTGTCGCGTGCGAGCCAAGCCCGCGCGCGACCTTTAGTAACTGTTTTGAGAGATCTATGGCACGAGCTCCCTAGACCCGGTCAATCCGGTCAAACCCGGTCAACCTCGTAACGGTTCCGGTACTCGCGCACCACGTGCTCTAACGGTTCCTATATACTCGGACGAACGTGCCGTTATGGTTAAGCTAATTAAGCCGCCATTAATGGGCGCATTAACCACACTACAACGGTCATGTTCTCCAGTATATATAGATCGTTAACCTTTCCATACAAAGGAGAACACACTGCCATACACGGAAGCTCTGCCAAACCTCTGTCTCTCTCTCAGACATTGCTACTGACTTACTCTCTCCCTACACACACCCCTACTCTTCCTGTGCGATCCCTGATCCACTACGCACGGTGTACACGGAGGTCTCCCTGCCGGAATCTCTTGTGCACAGTCGTCTACTGGGTCTAAACCTAGGATACTAACTTTTATCCAAAGTAAGCCCAAAACATTACCATAATGTACAAGAAAATTACCGATTTGTTGCGTTTTGATTCCTTGTCTTCCCGCTCTGTCTTGTTCCTACGTTGCTCGCTCGATTTGCTAGACGGTTGAGTTATCCTAACAGTTCTCCACCTTAACTCAAATCGTTCTAGAAACCTTAATCATCGTCGAGTTTTGGTTGGTTTGATTCAAGGCACTCCTTAAAAATTTCCACCTTGCCTTGAATCATCTCAACCACCCGAATCGGAACCCGAAGCTTCTCTCCTCAACAGGAAACTGATAAGTCTCTCAGAACCAGAAAAGGAGCACGCCTCCAAGAACCAGATGTTCCGCAGTTGTATGAGAAATCAAATCAAAATTGCCAAATCCTTGCAATAACTACCATCATGTCCCTGCAACGAATGCGCCAAATGTGGATGCACTTTCAAGAACCAAAATAAGTGCTCCACCTAGAACAAAACTCAAATACATTCACATACATGACATACTATGCTATAGAATGAAGCATCTAACTAAAAAATAAATAAAAAAATAATCATATCTATAGCCATAGATGACATCACGATCCTTTCATAAATCTTGAACATTGAATCGCCAACACACATGTCGCACTTAACAATATATTTTTCCTCGACTCAAATTGAGTTTGAACACTTTCTAAATCATCTCATATTATGATACAATATTTTTAAGTTTCAAAATCTGAAATAAATTGTAAAGCGTGCGATTTTTTTCGAAATCTAATCACATGGCCCATATAATTGGGACGACACTAATTTCATAAACTTTTTCAGAATCTGGCACAGTCTATTCCGCGTCTAACAGAAAGAATACGACCATTGGATTCTTCTCGTCGAGATACATGTTTTTTTATATATGACTCGCCTTTATCCGAGGTCTATAGCTCCTGTTATATTCCGAACATCGAAGTCAGAATGTTTCAAAAATATGTTGCGAACCAGCAACTTTGACAAACAATATCTAGAATTTTACAACTCTGATTGATGCAACGGTTTTATCCACAACTTAATTTTTTTGTTTTCTCCAACTTTCATGTTTTACGAAAATTGATCTGAGATAGTTATCAATGCTTAAACAATGAAAAAACAATTTTGCTCCAACTTATACATGCTGAAAAAAATTCACTCTCAAATTACAAACATTAGTAAAATAATTTTCCTGCAATGAGTACTATAAAAACTCTTTGCATTATGTCGTGTTAATGAGTACTATAGAAACTCTTTAACGCCACAATATGTGAGTACAATGAAACTCTTAGACTACAAGACGGGAATAAAGCCGTAAGACTGCTGGAGAACTAGTCGCGAAATAGCAACGACAATAAAAAAGTGAATTAGAAGTAGGAACATAAACAGAAAACAAATAATGAAAACCATACTTCTTGTATCCTTGAATAAGGCGTTGCCCATGTATATTTGATGTGTTGAAGGTCGTATATAAAGTTTGAGGGACGATCTCGTGTAGTCATACGTTGTCATTAAGGCTTTGTTCGTCCACCCATTAGGTGCTCACGGTATCCTGAAGAAGAGCCTCACAGGATAATCTTCCCTCTACCTACACGAGTCGGTCAAGCACTTGCCTCTCGTGTCCGTCGAACATAATTGTGATATGATATCTCTCTGGAATGTGTTAAAATAGAATCATATTAGTAATTGAAGTCTCAAGTTTGATTGCTTGAGGAACTTGTGGCGATATGATGGCAGTAGAAAATTAGAATAGTAGGTGGAATGTTGGAATAAATCAAATGGGTGAGAAGCCCTTCAAAGGAGTGCAAATGGGGAGATATATCTATTCATTTCTGAATAACCACTACCTTTCATGGTGTAACTACATATAACTAAATTTGGTTAGTAACTACCGATAACCAACTTTGGTTAGTAACTAATATATTTATAAGTAATTCCACAATAGCCCTACTAGTTATATAATTACTAGCTAATATCACACCAAAGGTTAAGTTGTGTCCATCAAAGGACCTATTCGTACACCCATATTTAACAACAACAAAAAAAATCTGTCACCAATTAGTTATTTTGGACAACTACGAATTGTAGAAGTAACATCTCGAAATGAGAATCAAACTCCACGTGATTAAAATGTCTAAAATTCAAAGTTTTCCAACGGAAGTTAGATGGTTACTAGTTTACAATCTCTTATTTTGATAAGTACTGGAAAATTCACGTGAACTCAATAAGCCGGCAAATTACTTGGATCAAATGAGATAGGTAATGTGACAAGTAGAACCTCTGGAGCGTTTGGGCAATTCGCATGAACTCAATAAGCTGGCAGATTACTTGGATCAAAGGAAATATGTGATGTGACAAGTAGAACTTCTTGACCGCAACAATCATATATGTTCATCTTGATCTCTCGAGTGACAAGTACTCTCCTACTTATAGACAAAATTGTAATATACCGCTTTGCAGTAATTTGAGGCATTGTGAGAATTCTTTTCTGAAATAGACAAGCTAGCCGATCACAGTTCATTAACCTAGAACATACTCATTCAAATCTTCTCCAAGGGAAACACGGGTTTAAGATCATGTAGCAGTTCTGTCACACGCTTTAAACACAAGTAATCTTCTCATAATTATTTATGCAGTGCACAATTGATGGAAATGATTGGGTTTATTAACTAGAAAACTGTAAATAAAAGTTAACAGAATACGAACCGAAAATGAAAACTTACAGAAATATCAGAACTTACAGATTGTTAATCTGCAGAACAAAGAAACAATGTACAAGATAGTCTCGTTCTGCATGAGCTATCTCCGTGAAGTAATATTTTCCCCAACGGTGATGGTGCTTAGTTTTTTAATGTATGTACATGGGCAAACTAGTCCCCAGAATGAAAGTCTTATCGTACGCTGCAATACCGATAAACCGAACAAATTCTTAAGAGAATGTGACTATGAGAGAGAAGATTGATAGCAAGAATTCAGATGATAACAAACGAAAGAGTATTACCACTACTAGAAATATAAACATAGATGGCAATAATTCGTGTGGTTGCTATCTTTGTTACTTAATGTGGCAGGAAAGTACTATTTCCATTAAAAATTATTAGTAACGACAAGAATAGTTTCTTTCCGTAAATATCATACCAAAACGGCAATAATTTAATTTATAGTGGCATGAAATATCTCCCTCCGTAAAAAAGATATCAAATATGGCAAGAAATTAACAATAACGGCAGAGTTTATTCTCTCCATAAAAAAATATTTATCATGCCCACCAAACTTTAAGTGCTGACAGTAGACCACTAGGCCACTGCCTCTTTTATCGATTGAGTTCTCTGCTTTCTTTCTCTCTCTAGAGAGAGAGCTAGAGAGAAATAGTACTCCAACCGGAGTGTTCAACGTCTTGCCCCACTGCAAGTTTCATTGTCGTTTTCTTTCCCTCTCTCTTCTATTCGGCTGTAACTTCTCCAGATCTACATCCTTTGGCCGTTTGTTAGGGATTCCGTTGGGCTCGTCGTCGCCGTCCCTCGCGGCGGCGAGCCCTCCCGATTTTTTATTTTAGCTTTGGTTTTTAGGAGTTGTTTTGCAGATCTGAGCGGCTAGGTCAAGGATGGCATCTCTGCACTCTCGGGTAGCTTTGGCGCGGTTTTGGGGGCGATGGTGAGGCCGGGGCTCAAGGGTTTGGTGAATCTTCTCCAGCGGCGACCATAACTCCCCTGTTTTTTCTTTGCCTGATTATCTTGGGGTCAGAGTGTGACTGTCCGGGCTCAGATTTATTCTTGTGTTTTGGTGTCTCGAGTCCTGTCTTCTAATTTTTTGGCTGCTGCGGATGCTCATTTGTTCGCCATCTCCTTGTTCTGAAGAAGAGGATTTTATTCATGCAATGGAGGATGGTGCTGGTTCAGTTCTTTTTTGATGGTGGTCGATTTTAATGGTGTATTGGTGGCGATTCTGTGCTTTTCCGGTGACTGTTTTGTCCACGATCGGAACATCTTACTTTTTCGGTGGTCTATCGATCTTCATTGGGAACACCCAAAGTCAGTATGTGGTGAAGTGTGGTGAAGCGATGAATCTATTTATTAATCTATTGAGAATGACCACTTTTGTTTGTTTTCAATGTTTTTTTTTCTCATTTCCAAAGAGCTTTGTTTCTCGGATGTGGTGGGTTATACCACTCTGTTTGGTTGTCTATTTGGCTGTGATAGCCTCATTTTTAATGAAAGCTACAATTTCCGGAAAAAAAAAAATATTTATCAAAACCGGAAGAATTCTTCTACTTCCATTTTAGATAGTCTTAATGGGCAGGAACTTCTTGCCGTAAATAACTTTGGACACCTGGCTGAAGAATAACCACTGAAATTTGGTAAAATCAAATCCTACAAAATTTGATCCAATTTAGTCCTTTCCGCAGCCGCGCGGCCTAGTGCGCCAAATTTGGTGAAAAAATTCTAATTGCCCGCCCCAAATCAACTTAACTTAGTTCTGAGAGGTCAACAACGTCTACGAAGAGAAGAGAAGAGATTTCAGGTTCGAAGAAAAGAGATAGATCTCGTAAGGCCACAGAGCGGGTTTGATCCGGTGTCGTGAGGCCACAACTTCCAGAACTTGCTCAAGTTTCTCGAGGTTCGGTTCTAGGTACAGGTATGGTTTCGTGAACCTAAAACTTTTTTTTTTCATTTGAGTTACTGGATTCATTGATCGTTGTGACATTAGTTGAGGAGGTAATGTCAAGGGACGCGATTGAGAAAACCCCCTTTTACTTGCCAAAACCCAGCTCGAAATTGGTGAAGAAGCTTTGTGACGGCTCTGTAATGGCGATTCAATGTGTCTGCAAGAGTGGGTTGTGTTGGTGGGAGAAGTTGGGGAATAAATGATTGATTTAGTGAATTTATGTATCTGCAAGGGTGTGTTGTGAATTTAGTCAAGAATCCAATCCCCAATTGTTTTTGCTGCTGTAGAATTAGATTTTGACTCTTACATTTTACTGGTCATGTAATGAGGTTCTCTAGAACGCATTAGGTAGTAAAGGGTAGAATAAAATGTTTGTGTTCCTGAGATTTTGGCTTGATTAACAAGCTTATCTCTTGTTCTTACTTGCTTTCAGGTATCCGTATGATGAAGCATCCACTAAATAGCTATATCTACTGTTAGGGAGTTCGCTGACGACTTCAAAGAGGTATAATTTTGTTTCTCGATTTAAAATTGAATCATGCATTCCTTACTGTCTCTTAGTTTTGACAAAATTATAGGATGACCTCTAAACTCCAGGGATAGAATCTAACTATTAACGTGTTGTTTCACCCTTATATTAAAGAGTTACATTGGCTTTTTCTAATTCTTCAACCTAGGTCTGGACTGGGTTATTATAGGTAGCTATACCTTTTTAATATCTTTTCAGTTCTACAGCATTGACATTGGGTGTTTAACATACTACATCGATTGAACTGAACTTCCCCATTGTTGGTATTTTTAGTTTGTATTTTTAGTTTTTGTTTTTTCTCCAACTGTAATGGGTTTTTCTATTTCTTGGTTTGATTTTCTGGTTTTAGTGGATGAGGAACCTCTAATCTTTTGCTGGTTAGGATCATTCATTTGGGTACTGTGGGAAGTTAGAAATCAGAAGATGGATGCTTTTGTATCCAAAGCTGCATTTTGTTGAAGTTTAATAAGATTAGTATGATTCATTCAGAAGCTGCAGTTTGTATCTCAGTATTAATGGGGTTTGAAAAATTATCTTGTCGTTATGGGTTGAGGAATAATGTTTGGTTGCATTCTCTGTATATGAAATAACACCGTGGTTACATTGTTCACTAAGCATTGGCTCCTAGAAAGCTTCATATATTTGAGTCAGATAACTTGCTAGTTCCAACTTCCAAATCTCGGTGTAGTTTATTTCTTGACTCTCTTAAAGCTTGCAGACCTACTAAACACAAGTTACTCCATGAACTATTACATGAATCCGACATTGAAGCTCTTATTCCATTGCAATGACAGAAAAGCTTGCTTGTTTATTGGTACTGTGCAGATTATGCAGAATGCTCTTTCTTCTCCAGCCAAACGCCTGTAAAATATTATTATGCATCCTGACCATGCAAGATGCCCAACTTCGAGAAACTGCAACATCAATGCAATGGGAGCCATCCTTTTTGGACCTATAAATGACTTGGTCTCAGGTACTCATGCTACTAGACCAATATCATTCCTAAATTTCCATAATGTTTGCTTAATGGTTAGGGCTGCTTGAAATAATTGCTCTGACTTGATTGTCCTCTTAGCAAATTACTTTGGATCAATGTGTTATGCCTCTTACTTTGATAATTTTTCTCTTGTTATACTTGTAAGAAATATCATTGGCTTGAAAACCTAGATTAGGATGGAGGAGATATCAACTACAGAGTATAAGAAAAGTGGATCTGTAGTTATATAATGGGTCAGGAAAAATAGCAGAAGTGCAGAGCCTTTTCATACTTAATTACTTGAAAATCTCAGTTTAAGCTTCCACAGTAAGAGAGTAAGTAAATTATGTTTAATTTTCGGTCTTTTATTATCCTGTCAGAGATGAAATAAATGGCTCCGTTAAGCTTTTTGTGCCAAACTCTCGCAACATTAACTGAAGTAATTTCTAAAAAAACATTATCTGCAGTAAGCATTAGTTTCTAGCTTTGTTAATAGTAAACCCATAAGTTGAATCCATGTTAAAAGTGACATAACTCTGTTTTTTCTTGTCCTTCCGTAACTAAGTCTAGATAAGGGAAAGTTTCGTCCTCTGGTATACATAGCAAAGGATGATTAAGTAGATAATGCGCCCTACTGAATGCGGAATCATATTTCCAGCTCATTTTTCATCATATTTATTTTTTTCGATTCATGTCTCACAAATCTGCATAATCTGATTTTGTGTGTAGGCTCAAGCGAAGGATGGGGTCACGTTTTTTGTTGTTGGGAAAAGATATGGCATCACAAGCAAAGAGTGCAAAGTTGAAGCAACTAGCGATTGTATTTTATGTTGGGGTTAAGTCATTTGTGCTACAACTTCACACAATTGTACAAAGAATTAAGTGTTCGCTTCTAAGATGTTATTTTGTCATATTTTTGTAATAACATACCGGCAATGTGAATCGAAGTTAGATGAGTATGTTCTCTTCCCGGATAATTTGCCTTAATGGTCGAATTTGATTTTATTTGCTGCCAAATAGGAACCCAGGTTGAACAGGTTGATAAGAATGATATTGAGGGTTGATTGAATACAAGTTTTTAAGCAGAGGTAGTTTCCTCTTGCCATTTTAGATTCGGTTAAAGCGGCAATAGCTATTGCTGTTTTTGCCGTTTATAAAGAGTGCAAATATGGCAGTAGTTCTTGCCGTGTATCCTTTTCAAAAACGGCAATAGAGTCATTCTCGCCAAAAACACTTTACATGGCCGTACTTCTACTGCCATTAAGCAAAAACTGCAGCGCTCAAAGCGGCTGGCAAAATTCTTGCCGTTTAAAGCTTAAATGGCAATCATGTGACTTTTATTGGCAATAGAATACTGTGGTTTTTGACAAAATTTCTAGTAGTGTACTGCTTTTATAGAGGCAGTGATATTGAAGTTACAAAACCGTTCGTGTTTGTTCAAATTGGAACTGTAAGGGTTGTAACTGTTTGAGAAGTTACAATTGTTGGGTCAGATCATATCTATCTCGGTTTGGTCTTGCAGATTGGTAAAATTATTTTTACTAACTTGATGGACTTATAGTTCGTCTTTGGCCCAAAAAAAATAAATCCCAACCAACCACTACTGCACCGCACCACGTAACGTCCCGGCTCGAGCCGGCCCCACGGTGGTTCGGACCATAGCTAGGTCCTCAATTCTTAACAAAATTGCATCACTCAAAGGGCGTGCCCTTAATAACAAAACACTGAGTAAATAAACTACTAAGCATGTGAAGTGGTCTATTTTAACGCCTAATTTCTCATTCACCCGTTAACAGTGGACCAACTTTTTTATTTGAGTTTGATCGTAACCGTGTAACGAAACGATGTCACAAACCATTTTTACAACAATCTCAACATGAATGAAAAATCCGTGTTATTTTTTAAAGTGTCAATCAATTGTGCCTTTATTCTATCATTGGTAGTTAATTGCCTAACGAAATGTGGTCAAAGACTTTGAACCTGACACAATTGTGCTCGTCTCAATCAGCTAGCTCTTACTACGACCAATTGGAGAATTTAGGAACTAAAATACCACGAATAGTGTGAGCTACCCATAGTAAAAAGAAGAAAGTTAAACACCAGGGAGATACCCATAGTGTTCGAGCTAGGAACCCAAAGTAGGGAGTGGATAAAAGGTTTAGACCTGACACAAATATGGGAAACTCGGAAAAAAATCAGAACCCCATGGGTATCAAAGCATCCAAAATAGGAAACACGAGTGTCGCTATTGTCAGGGGCCGACGCAAGATTTTTTCTCGGGGGTCACACTTAACACTTTTATATACGGTAGGGTTGTTTTTGTAATTTTTAAGAGGGTCCTACAGTATAGATCTTCAAAAATTTAGGGCAAATACTAGTAGAAACTAAAATTTGAGGGTGGCCCTGGGCCCCTTGACTATTACTGCAAGAGATGCAACAGAACCACCCTGGACAAGATTGTTATGGGAAACCTGTAATTTGCAAATCTTGTGGGAAATGAGGTCATTGAGGTTTCGACTGTAAAGCGGGAGCAACTACGGCCAATTAACTAGAACCAGAACTAAAATACAACGAATATTCAAGGACTTATTTGTAGTTTTCATCTAATTACTCTTATGCTTCAGCATCTTCCTTGAGTCCTCTCTCTCATTCTTCTACCACTCACCGCATGGTTACTAGTTAGATCCAAAGCTGGAATTCCTAAACCAATTCCAGAGTATGCAACGTTGCAATTGTTTCTGTGTCTGAATATTTTAAGAAGCTGCGATACATCCTCATTGGCTCTCTGCAATGAACGAAGAGTATCAGGCCTTGCTTCAACAACACACTTGTCTAGTTCCTCTTCCACCTGGCTGGAAAGCAATTGGTTACAAGTGAGTGTTTAGGATTAAGAAAAAATGCAATACAATGCAAGGTTTGTAGCAAAGGGATTTTATCAAAAATAAGCCGAGACTACTGAGAAACGTTCATTTATGTGTTTAAGCATCAGATCATTAGGATTGTCTCATCTTTGGCCATTCAATATGGTTGGGATGTCAAGCAACTAGCTAGTTTCCAATGCTTTTTTGCATGGTGCACTTCAGGAAGAGGCACACATATGCGATAACCACTTGGTATTGTGTTTTCGCAAGGTCTAGTATGAAAGCTCCAAAAGTCCCTCTGTTGAGGAGGTGCCTTGAATGTGTTGAATTAGTCAAAGGCGGTGAAATAATGAGGTAGCAATTGTCATGAATTGTTTCCATATATCAAAGATGGAAACTTATGGGCAGCAAGTTTGTTTCCAATTTGGTTTTGGAAACCTTTGGCCTGTGGGTTTCCTCTAGGGTAATATATAAAGAAGCTAGTAGTCTCTCTACTAGGTATGCAAAAACATTGTAATTGTTCCTCTTAAGTGAAGAAAGAGTGCTTTTCGCCGTGGAGGTAGTTAGCAAATAGTTTGCTAGCGAACCACGTAAAATATTCGTGTTCTTCTTTTATTCGTTCTTCGTTCGTGAGGTGGTTTGTCATAACAAACTGGTATCAGAGCCAAGGTTGACGGTGTTTCAAGATCAAGATCAAGGCGGAGCAAAGCTAGGGTTTCACAACTTGGTGAAATCAAAGCTAGGGTTTTGCGATCTAAGTGGAGCACGCGACTAGAGTTCAAGATCCACCAAGAACGATGTCCAGATCGATGTTGAAGATCGACAGGTTCACAGGAGGGAACAACTTCAGTCTGTGGAAGATAAAGATGGAGGCTTTGCTCAAATCGCAAGGCTTGTGGGCACCTTTGACCGCGGACAAGGGAGGCATGAATTTTGCATCAGCGGAGTTCAAGGCGATGGAGGAGAAGGCACACGCAACGATTATGCTGTGCTTATCGGATGACGTGATCATCGAGATCGCAGATCAGAAGGAAGCAGCGAAGCTCTGGCTCAAGTTGGAGAGTCTCTACATGACGAAGAGTCTCACTAGCAAGTTGATGCTAAAGCAAAAGCTCTTCACCCTGCGGATGCTCGAAGGTACGGCTCTCAAGGACCATCTTGATCAATTGAACACAATTCTGTTAGATTTGCATAATATTGGCGAGAAGGTGGAGGATGAGGATGCTGCACTTTTGTTATTGATCTCGTTACCTCCATCATATGAGAACTTCGTGCAGTCGTTCATTGTGAACAAGGACGACTTATCCCTAGAGGAGGTGAGATCGGCGCTCCATGCTAGGGAACTGCGCCATAAGGGTGCAGGCATAGGTACAGAGGACCATGCTTCCGGACTGATGGCAACGGGAGGAAGCAAGAAGGGTAAGAAGAACAAGAAGAAGCAGTTCTCAGGTTCTAAGTTACCCAAGGATGTTTGTTCCTTTTGCAAGGAAAAGGGGCACTGGAAGAGAGATTGCCTGAAACGAGGTCAACAGGGGCAGAATGGATCCGCAGCCGTAGCAGAACAAGGTAACTCGTCCGAGGATGATTACGTTCTAATGGCGGATGTTGTCACACACTCTCATGATGCGTGGGTCCTTGATTCCGGAGCTTCCTATCATATTTCCTCTAATAGGGAGCTATTCTCGACGTACAACCAAATGGATGGAGGGTCTGTCTACATGGCAAACGGAGCAGTCTGTAAGGTGACTGGGAGTGGCTCAGTTAGATTGAAGACGAATGAAGGGAAGTTATGTACTTTAGAGCAAGTCATGCATGTACCACATATTTAGAAGAATCTGATCTCCTTGAGTCTACTCGACAGCAAAGGATACAGTTTCAAAGGTGAAGGTGGAGATCTAAAAGTCTGCAAGGGTTCTAAGGTGATACTCAAGGGAGTCAAGAGCGGGACTTTGTACATGTTTCAGGGTTCGACGATCACGGGTTCTGCTGGAGTTGTCTCAGCCGAGATTAAGGAAGCTGGTCTAACTAACCTGTGGCATATGAGGCTCGGTCATATGAGTGGACGTGGAATGCAGGAACTTCACAAGAAAGGCAATCTCACCGGGCATGCGCCCAAGAGCCTAGGGTTTTGTGAGCACTGCGTGTATGGGAAGCTACACCGTAGCAAGTTCCCTATGGCGGTTCATAGAACGAAAGGTACTCTTGATTTTATCCATTCGGATTGCAAGGGTCCATCTCGAGTCGAGGCGATTGGCGGGTACAGGTATTTTCTAAGTATCATAGACGATTACTCCAGGATGACTTGGATATTCGTGATGAAGCACAAGAGTGAAGCCTTCGCAAGATTCAAGGAGTGGAAGACGCTAGTAGAGAATCAGGTGGGAAAGAAGGTGAAGAGGCTGCGCACGGACAACGTCTTAGAGTTTTGTTCATCAGAGTTTGATGGATTCTGCAAGGATCAGGGAATAGCACGCCATCGCACTGTACGGCACACACCGCAGCAGAACGGTGTAGCCGAGAGAATGAATCAGACACTTTTGGCGAAAGCAAGGTGCATGCTTTCGAATGCAAGTCTTTGTAGAGGTTTCTGGGGAGAGGCAGTTTCCATGGCATGCTATCTCATAAATCGGAGTCTGCACACAGGTGTAGGATGCAAGATTCCTATGGAAGTCTGGTCCGGTAATGCAGTGGATTACTCGGATTTGAGAGTTTTTGGTTGTGTTGCCTATTATCACATTGATGATGGAAAACTAGAACCAAGAGCTAAGAAGGGAGTATTCATGGGTTTCAGAACAGGTGTGAAGGGATACAAGATATGGGCAGACAACAAGATTATACTTAGCAGAAGTGTAGTCTTTGATGAGACTCATATGTTGAAGAACTCTGTGGAGGTGGAGCTTGGAAGTGAAAATAAGAAGGTGGAGGGAGAGTCGGATTCTACTGATCCTAAGGATTCCGAAATCCCTACACCGCCGCCAGAAGCAGAAGAGGAAGAAGCAGAAGAGTCTGATAGTGAGGATGCGTCTACACCAAAGGAACCGGATCATCAAAGTATTGCTGAAGGAAGACCAAGGAGAGTCATAAAGCCTCCGGCGAGATACAGAGATGATGGTATGGTGGGCTATGCATTACAGGTAGCGGAAGAGGTACAGGACGAGCCATCCTCCTACAAGGCCGCTATATCTAGTTCTGAGTCAGCACACTAGATTGCCGCGATGGGAGAAGAGATGGAGTCTCTTACCAAGAACTCGACTTGGGAGCTTGTTAAATTGCCAGCGGGAAGGAAGATAGTCAGCTGCAAGTGGGATTTTAGAAGAAAGGAAGGAACTACATCTGGAGAGGGCGTCAAGTATAAGGCAAGGCTAGTTGCAAGAGGGTTCAGTCAGAAAGAGGGAGTTGACTACAACGAGATCTTCTCACCGGTGGTCAGACATACTTCTATCCGGGTGTTACTAGCTTTAGTGGCACAGCACGACCTAGAACTTGAGCAATTGGATGTCAAGACAGCTTTCCTGCACAGAGAGTTGGAGGAGGAAATATACATGAGCCAACCGGAGGGGTTCCAAGTTCCCGGAAGAGAGAACCACGTGTGCAAGCTGAAGAGATCTCTCTACGGACTTAAGAAATCGCCGAGGCAATGGTACAAGAGGTTTGACAGCTTCATGTTGAAGATTGGTTACCACAAGTGCGAGTATGATTGTTGCGTGTATCACAAAGAATTGCATAGTGGATCACGTATTTACCTAGTTCTATATGTGGATGATATTTTTATTGCAACTCTAAATATCAAGGACATTAGAGAACTGAAGAGGTCCCTTAGTGCGGAATTCGAGATGAAGGATCTGGGAGCTGCTCGGAAGATATTGGGAGTTGAGATCTCGTTCCCTCTCCTGATCAATTTTCAAATTATGAATAGACCAAAAGTCGAACTAAACAGATCGAAAAGAGAAGAGAGCAGGAGAAAGGAAGTTTCAGAACTCACTGGAGGCGACATTCCCCGTCCTTCCATTCTTGTTTTGTTCTTATTTTCCTTTGTAAAATATAGGTTTCAATTTGGGCTTAGTTCTTGGTTGTGCATAGGGTTTCCAGGTTGTTGGTTGACTTTCTCTTGGCTTTGTGTTCATATACGTCAATGCTTAGAAGAAATTGCACACAATTTTCATCGTTTTAGTCTCTGAAGTGATCAATTTGATGGTTCAAGTGTTTGGTTACATGTTCTTCTCCTTCTTCATGCGTTATCCCTCTTTTTCCCCTTTCTTTCATTTTACAATTATAATATTATTACATTTTACAATAATGTAGTTTTTTGTATAAATTGTAATATTTCAAAAATTGAGGGTATAATAGACATTTCAGACACAACTTTTGATGGACTTCGTTTATATTAACGGAACCGCAAATAAATTAAACCACGGGAGTTTTCTGCAACATTTGAAACTTCAAGGAGGGTTTTCGCATCAACCCCTAACCACATTGTTTTATTAATTTTATATCGTTTTGCTATCCAAATTACCGGGTTAAAGTGACCAAATTACGAGGTAAAAAGTCTAATGGAGTTTTTTTTTTTTCAAACGGAGTTGAAAGAGAAGAAATTGAGCTTGTACAATTTAAATCGAAACTGTGGGGGTTAAATTCACACAAAATCCAAACCATGGGCACCACTTATGCAATTTAGCCTAACAATGAACTGGCATCTTTCTCTTCTTTCCTTCAAAAGATAAAAACTCCCCAAAAAGAAAAAGTTAAAACAGAGGAGCATTTGGAGTTTGACATCATCAGTCGAGCACAGCCTCTTCTTCTGGTTCGTTCTCCCCCTCAGTACTCTCTCTGTCTCCATCTCTCCGTTTCCCGCCGCCTATATAACCACTGCAAAACGATGCTCTCTCAATCTCATCTCCTCCAGAACCCCCCCACATTCGCTTCTCTCTCCTCTAAACCCTCCATCTCTCCCCTGACCCACCGATTCCCAACCCTCCCCTCACCTCCCCCCTCAGCCCTAACCCGCCCAATCACTTCCCGGACCAGATCCTCTCCGCCAATCATGACCAATTCTAAACTCTCCGACCAAATCGAGACACTGAGTCCAGACTCCGCCTGCTCCGACCTCGACCGCTTCGCCGAGGTCGCGAACAGGCTAGCCGACGCCGCCGGGGAGGTTATCCGGAAGTACTTCCGGAAGAGCTTCGATATCGTCGATAAGGAAGATTTGAGTGAGTATGAATAAATTAATTGGGAGGAACTAATTGGGGTTAAAGTAGGCCGGATCATCTGTATCCTTTGTGCGTATTTACTATGATTGGTCCGTGTTATGTTTTTTTATTCAATTTAGTTGTTTCAGAATTCTCTATCAAATTGAATAAAAAAATATTAACCAATCATACTAAGGATGCAGAGAAGGATACACATAAAAGATACAGAGGATCCGGACTCGGGATTGCTTGATTGAAGTTATTGTTACATATTTATGCGATTGGATCTGGTTTAGGTCCTGTCACGATTGCTGATAGGGCGGCGGAGGAGGCGATGATTTCGATTTTGCAAGACGCTTTGCCTAATCATGCAGTGTAAGTAAATTGTTGCAATGGAGTGGTCATCTCTTAGTTTGTTTATCCTTCGGTGGCGTTTGAAATATTTTTTGAGTAGTGAGTGATGGAACAAGCTAGATACTTCACTTTGGCTATTGCATTTTCGTTAATTATAAGCTTGCTTGATTTACAGTTCTCAAATGAAATAGGAAAAGTTAAAATTTTGAAATTTTGTAGGATTCGGGCAGCCTGCATCCATGTTTTATACTATACCGCCTTTTTCCTATATGGGAAAGTATATAGTGCAATAAGTTACCGGTCCTTGTGTACTGATGTCCGAACTTCTTGCAAAATAATGTAACACACCAGTCCTTTCTAGAAATGGGGTTTGAGAATGTGGAATATGAGTTAATTTAATCAGATTTCTTATTCTGAACTAGTGCACATCCCATGCCTGAGGGCACGATGACAAAAAAGTATGATAATGCCATAAGTTTGAATGGTTGTGATCATCTTATTATGAAGTATTTGGTTCTTAGGATATAGTGTGGATAAGCTATTTCATATGTCATATTTTGGGGGATAGCTTTTTCCCCATAGTAGCTTATTATGTAGATTATTGATGGAGCGTCAGCCCATACAATTGATCTTATGCAACTTGACGATTTATGGTAGTATGGTGACACTTGCAGTTTTGGAGAAGAGAATGGTTGGAGATGTAAAGAGAAAGTTGCAGATTATGTTTGGGTTTTGGACCCAATAGATGGAACAAAAAGCTTTATTACCGGTATTTCATCTTTATATTTCACAAGAGTGAAGTTGGAATCACTGAATTATTCCTTATGATTCTGTATTTGCACCACGTCGCAGGCAAACCTTTGTTCGGTACTCTTATTGCTTTGTTACACCGAGGGAAACCGGTATGATACTTATATCCCCTACCTATCCCGTAAATGTTAATGGTTTGATTTGTTTGTATATGATATATTTTCCTGCTTCATAGCTTTTTTGTAAACAAACTCCATGCTTGCACCTCTTAACATGTCATTGACGCCTATATCCCTGTCTTCTGAGAACATCTTACATTGAATAGTTAAAAGTGAAGTTGGTGACTTAAACCTTCTGTTTGAAAGTTCCAGATCAAAATCTTGGGAAGATTCTTGCCTTTGTCTCTTAATATATGTGAACGTCTTAAACAAAATCTAGTACCAAATTTTATCAATGGTGTCTGAAATCTGAATGGGCTTTGGAATTTTAGTAAGTAATATATGCTGCTATTGACTTTTCTTTCAAGTGCTACTCCATATCAGCTTTCAAAAAATGCCCCTTCAAAGCTCATAACTTGCAAAGTCCACACATGGTTGGTTAGTCAAAACAGAGGAAAAGCGAATATTTCGATTTAGATTGCTTAGTTACCATCTAAACCTATGCTACAAGCTTCATGTAAATCCGCACCATGCAGAGTTTACTTAACATGCACCAGCCTCGCCAAAATGTACTACAATGCATTTTCACCCTAAAGCAGTTAAAAATTATTGTAGATCCATCTTCTGCTGGTTGTGGACTGGCTACTTCTGACACTACCAGTTTTATGAAAAGGTTTTGGATCCATCTTTCCTTGTATGACATTGGTTCTTTCTTGGGGAAGTCTGTATTTATCTTGTGACATATATGTATTTCTACCAAACAAAATGGAGCAACTGACTGAAAAATTGCCATGTTGAAGTTCGGTAATAAGCTGTTATTTACTTGTGCCCTCCAGATTCTTGGTATAATTGATCAGCCTATCCTCAAAGAAAGATGGGTTGGAGTAATTGGAAGGAAAACTACCCTAAATGGGACAGAAGTCTCGACCCGCAATTGTGAGAAGCTTTCACAAGCTTATATGTATGTTTCTTCCTGTCCTATGATCCATTTCTTGTGCACTTTTAGACCAAACTTCAATTCGAGTAGTTTCTGGAGCTGAAAATCCGACTTATACCTAGTCTCTATATTCAAGAGTTTCTTTACTGATATAGGTATACAACTAGCCCACATCTTTTCAGTGGAGATGCCGAAGTTGCGTTCGCTCGAGTCAGGAGTAAGGTCTGCTCAAATTTTAACTCTGTAACCTTGTAAATGGCATTACTATCTCTTGCATTTTCTCTCGCGATGATCTTTATATTCAAGAGTTTCTTATGATTCTATTGTCACCAGAAGACAGGGCTCCACTTTTACCACAATCTAACCTTCAATCTTGGCAGTAACCTAGATTTTGGTGTGTAGAATGATATGCACCTTTGGTGGTGCATGAATAACCTAGATTTACTTACAAGAAAATGACTTTGTTAGGAAAAATATAAGTATCTTTTTGGCAATAAAAAGCTCAAAATGAGGAAATGCTTAATTTCTTTATGTCTTAGCCCTATTTGATGGTGTATTTCAATTCACCTTGTTTTTTGACATTATTGTGACATGTAAAAGCCACTTCAAATTTTGTCAATGCATGCCCCTGTTAATCAGTTTGTTCAGCTTTGGTCGGTACAATCATGGAACTTGTATTTATCACTTATTTCAGTTATTTGTATTTATTTAAGAAACCCTCTGGTGGTCGTGCTCTTGCACATTGATAAGACAGGCTGATTGATATAGCAGACCCCAGATAATTACCATTGGGCATGGTTGTTTATGCACCTGAAGGATTATACCCAGCAGAAACATGCTTTTTCATACGATTTGAAATCTCATAGTTGTTAATCAGTTTGTTCAGATTTGGACCGTATCTTTTTTATCATTGAATGCCGAATTGCCAACTTCTTGTTGGCAATGGCCACCAAGAAGAAAATTCCACAAATTCCACAAAAGCGAAATTCATTTGATTCACGGTTTTCAAAACAAAATGAACTGTTAGCTCAACACATTCAGTTATGACATATTTTGTTGATACTCGAGACTACATTCATATCATTGTCTCATGTAAACTATATTTGACTATTGAATACAAGGTTCTATTAGATTGTGTCGTTATACAGCGCGATGCAGTCATCACATCTTAACTGGGCTCTAACAGTAACATTTCCTTAAGGAAGCACTGAAATGGAAAAAGGTTCATTTATAATTCAGAACTATCTGATGCTATCTTTTCTTTTTTGTGCATCTTTTGGCCCACAGGTTAAAGTACCATTATATGGCTGTGACTGTTATGCATATGCTCTTCTAGCCTCAGGGTTCGTGGATCTTGTAATTGAATCTGGTCTTAAGGTAAATTTCTCTGCCTTCTTTTTCTCTTCAACTTCATGTCATGTTGAGGTTAAATGTACTCCCTCCGTTCCAATGTTAGTCTTGTTTGACTTTTCACACACATTAAGGCGTTGAATAAAATTTCAAAAAATATTGCAACTCCCAAATTGCCCTCAATACATAACTGATAATAGTATATGTTGTTCTTAAGAAAAGGACATTACTAGTAGTTAAAGAAGGGCAATAATGAAAAAGTGGTGGTAGAAGGTGATTCTATTACAAAAGAAGACATAATTTTGGGACAATCTAAGTGGCACCAGGAATACTTATTCGAAATGGGTACTTTACCAGGAAAATATGCCGTGCTCTAAGCGTCTTACTGTTCATGAAAATACCAAATGAGCTACTACAAGTCAAGAACGGACACCCCGAGTGTTTCAGTTAGCAAGAAAAGCTTCCGTGACTGAGTTTGTGGACCAGATGTTCATACTCTATTACAATGTACTCTAGGCACTTCCTTTAGTCCCTGGAGGAACTTTAAGTTGTCGTTTCAGATTCTTGTATACTAACTGTAGTTTCCTTTTCAGCCGTACGATTTTCTTTCACTGATACCCGTGATAGAAGGTGCCGGAGGAGCCATAACAGACTGGAAAGGACATGATCTCCATTGGGAAGCTTCTTCAGATTCACGTGCCCCGAGTATGATCTTATAGCAGTAATTTATTCCATACTTATATTTATTTCAACTGAGCAGAAATTTTGTGAGGCCTGCATCATTGTGTGGTTGTGATTCCTCTGTGGAGCACCACGTCTTATGGTACATGACCATGAGAAAACCTCTCCCATATGTTTATTATGGTTCACTCGCAGCTAATACTGACTTTGGGTGAAATTTTATTTCCAGGTTTCAATGTTTTGGCAGCTGGAGATAAGCAGCTTCACCAACTAGCCCTAGATTCACTACAGTGGGAAAATTAGTTGGATTACCTCATGTTATTGTGGACTTGAGATCAGCAACCTAATCAGGTAGGATAGGTAAATTAACAGGAAAAAGCTAATTTATCCTATGATTTATGCAAAATAGGTCTTGCGAAAATGCAAAGAGCTGGAGTAAACATCATTTAAGGAATGACTAACCTTTGCATTGTCAGCTTGTTCTGTATTTACTTTTACTTATTGGCCAAACCATAATTCCGTGTTCCTTGATAAATTATCAATTTACATAAGTTAACTTCATGAACGGCATATTCAACTGAGGATCTGTCGTAATACATGGTGGTGAATTTGTGATATAATCACATCGCTGTGGGTCTTTGTACCGTTGCAGATTTCTTTCTTTGCTTTCTTGGGATGGATTTGCATTTTATTGCATTCACACGTCTTGCGACCTGAGGAGCAACCAGTTGAACTTGTATTAGAAACAACTGCTAAGGTTTCAAGCGTTTAGAGTACTACAACTTCTTCACTGGTCAACTTAGCTAGGGACCTAAAGTTGTCTTCCAAAACAGTGGTAGCAAGAATGAATCGACAGTCACGCCAAGTCGCCAACAAGTTGTACATTTTTCTATATTATGGTTACTGCAACTTAAAATTGGTCTTGCAAGTGATTGAAAAGATGTAAAACTTCTACTAACTAAGCAACATTTCCTTGCTGGAGTATCACTGCATTAACTTCAGTCATATTGATATACTAAGGGGTTGATAACATCAAAATCAATCGGAATGTTGCATTGAACTTTCTCTAAAGTAGAAGTCGACAAACTGGGTCCATATTTTGATACTACTATTGTGATGAACTCTAGAGTCCATATTTTGATACTACTATTGTGATGAACTCAGAGAACTCCATGACTACTTTCACTGTAATGAAATGCTGATTCAACACCAAAAACTGGGTCCAAACTCCACAGTAAATAACCATGAGTCTTTCAACAACCTGTTCACGATTAATTTATTGCTATTACTGCTAGCTAATTCATACTGGTACCACAATTATGAAAGCGAACCCAGATTTTAGGGTTGCAGAGAGATGAGAAGATGTACAGAGTGAAGAGAAAACGGTGAAGATGAAAATTAGCCGAAAAGCTCCATTGACTATGAAAGGTAATCCAACATACTGATTTACAACCGTTGGATGATAAGATCAAAGACCAAAAGACAAAACTACCCTTCTGGGTTAACAGAGATTGCAAACAAGACATTGATAATGAGAAACATTACCCAGAATTGATGTGAAATAATAATAACCACATATTGATTATAAGTCTTGCAGAGACACCTTCTAGAGAAATTGACTTCAGTCCTTCATCTTCAGATAATGACAGAAAAGCACCCAAGTCTTCAAAACTGTAATTTTTTCCAATAGCCTTCCTCAAACTTGTGGTGGAGCTTGGAGAACCATGAGTTTGTGCTTCAATCCCAGAAAAAGTGAAGACAGAAGAGGTTTGGTATAAATGTCAGCAACTTGATCTATGTTGCACACAGAAGACACAATAAGTTCATTTTTCATCACTTTTCCTCTAATGTAATGATAATCAACCTCAATGTGTTTCGTTTTAGAATGCAAAATAGGGTTGTCGGAGAGAGCTATAGCAGACCTGTTATCACAGAAAAGAGTTGGTGCAGTAGGCAAAAACAATTTTAAATCTCTAAATAGCATTTTGAACCAAGGCAATTCAACACCAGTAGAAGCTAAAGCTCTATTTCAGCTTCAATGGAGCTTCTAGCCACTGTTGGTTGTTTCTTAGCTCCTCAGTGAACTGGGTTGTTGCCAATAAAAATAGTGAAACCAGTAGTACTTCTTCTATTTTGTTGGGTTACGAGCCCAATCAGAGTCAGAAAAGACATGTAAAGAGATAGGACCTTGTTGATAAAAAAAGACCATGAGATTTTGTTCCTTGAAGTTACCTAAAATTCTTTTTTCTGCAATTAAGTGTGCAATAGTGGGATTGTTCATAAACTGACAGAGATGATTAACACTAAATGCAATGTCAGGTCTGCTAAATGTGACATATTGGAGAGCTCCTAAGAGTTGTCTGTCAGGTAAAAAAGAACCATCATTTGCATGAAATTTATTTCCAACAACAATGCGAGTAGAACAAGGTTTGCATGAGGTCATGTTGAATCTTCTTAAGAGATCATCAATGTACTTTGTCTAATGCAAAAACAAACCTGAAGCAGTTCTATTTATTTGGAGAACTAAGAAGTAAGTCAAAGGTCCCAAATTTGTTATAGAAAATGAAGCAATGTGATTGACATCATTACCAGTAAGAATGATATCATCCAAATATAATAACATGAGAGTAATTCCAGTCTGAGGTGTTTAATGAAGAGAGAGGAATCTGCACTAGGAGCTTGTTTGAGGCCATATATGATTACTTTACAAACATGTGTGGGAAATTGAGGGTTAACAAAACCTATTGGTTGTTTCATGTAAACACATTCTTTTAAATTGCCATGTAGAAAAGCATTTTTGACATCAAGTTGTTGAAGAGACCAATTAAAAGTGGCAGCAAGAGATAAGATAGTTCTAACAGTAGAATAATTAATTACAGGACTAAATGTTTCGTCAAAGCCAATACCAGGAGTTTGCTGAAAACCTTTAGCAACTAATCTGGCTTTGTATCTAGAAATTGTGCCATTAAGGCTATATTTGGTTCTAAAACCCCATTTATTTCTCACAATATTTGCAAATTTTGGTGCAAGATGAGACCACGTATTTTGATTTTTGAGGCTTTGATACTCTTCATCCATGGAATTAAGCAACTAAGAGTGTTTCTTAGCTTCAATAAAGCAAGTAGGATCAGATAAGAGAGAAATGTTAGGGTTACCTGAAGAAGAGAACCCCACTTTCTTTTTACTGATACCTGATTTGCTTCTTGTCTGCATAGGGTGTCCAGGTGGTGGAGACTGCAGATGTATCACTTCAGGGGCCAAGCCATTGTTGAGCCACGCCAGTGCCAGGTGGCTGCACCTGAGAGTGTACAGGTGGTCCCTCTTGATCAGCACCTGAATTCTGTGCAGAAGTGGTCCCGTCATTTGCAGAACTGGTACCTGGGACAAAGATAAATGAAGTGTTAAAATTGGATGTGGAGGTAGGAGGGGAAGCAGGTGTATGCACAGTGTGTTGATGTGGAAACATGGTTTCATCAAATATGACATCTCTACTAATGTAGAGTCTTTGAGACTGTTTGTGAAAGCAAATATAACCTTTAGAACCTTTAGCATAACCCAAGAATAAACACTGTTGAGGTCTAGGTTCTAGTTTAGATGTATTATATGGTCTCAAGTTAGGATAACAAGAACAACCAAACACTTTTAAGAAGTTATAATCAGGTTTAACACCAAGGAGCAGCTCATAAGGAGACATATATTCAGTGTTCTTACTAGGCATTCTATTAATTAAAAACACAGCAGCATCACCAAAAATAGATAGGCAAGGAAGCTTGAGTCATAAGAGTTAAAGCAGTGTCAATGATATGTCTATGTTTTCTTTCAGCAGTGCCATTTTGTTGAGGTGTATGAGGACAAGATTTTTATGAGTAATGCCATGATTAGATAAGAGTTTGTGAAATAAAACAGATATGTATTCACCACCTCCACCAGTTCTCAGAATTTTGATCTTGTGACTAGGAAGATTTTCAACTTGCATAATGAAAGAAGGAAGAACAGAAACCACTTCAGACTTGTTGTGTAAAGGAAAAATCCATGTATACTTAGAAAATTCATCCAAAAATAACACATAATATATGTAGCCATTGTAGGATTTAGTAGCTGAAGGTCCCCATACATCACTATGAAGAAGAAGAAGAAGAAGAAGAAGAAGAAGAAGAAGAAGAAGAAGAAGAAGAAGACACATATTTAAAACTTCATCAGAGGGGTGTCCAAGTCTTGCATGCCACAGAGGACTCTTCGTTGTTTTGCCAAGAAAACCCTTTGGTTGAGAAGGAGAAGCATAAGCAAAATTGAAAGAGGAAGATGAGTGAATGGGACAGTTCTTTCTCAGTCATCTGTAAAGAACTGTCCCAGTTATCTTGTCATGTATGAAAAAAGAATCAGCATCGAAAACAAAGAAGCAGTGATGCTGTTTGCATAATTGATAAACTGAGAGATTTGCAGCTAAAGAACATGTAAAGTATTGTTTAAAAATAAATAAATGAGAGGGTGTGTGAAAATAAGTAGTACCAGAGTTGGCTATGGACAAAGCATTGCCATTACCAACATACACTTGATCTGAACCATGATATTGCTCAACCAAAGACAGATTTCCCAAATCAGCAGACATATGGTTGGTTGCACCAGAGTCAGAGAGCCAATAACCAGGTGTGGTAGATGTTTGAGAGGTAGAAGCATTCATGGCAATAAGATGGGAAGAGGGAGGTTTACCCTGATAGGAGTAGTTCATCCTATGCCAACATTCCAAAGCAATATGATAACTGTTTCCACAAATTTGACAAGTAACAACATCATTGCCAGAGTAAGATCTAGGGTTGGGGTTTTGATAACCATTGAACTGTCCTATAGAACTTTGATAGTTAGGGTTAGGGTTTTGACTACTTTCTCTAGAACCCCCCCCCCCCCCCCCTAGAACCACATCTGTAATGACCACGACCACCATAGTGATTGCCACGTGGACTACCTCTGTAACCAGAATTAGGGTTTGAACCACCACGACCACGAGAGGTGTAGCCACCATGATTGGCAGTATAGGCTTGATTGGTATTGTTAAAGTCCATAGAGCCAGAAGAGGAATCAGAAGAGACAGGCCCTTGAGATTCAAACATTTGTTCTTCGGCTTTGAGAAGAACATGCAATTCCTCGAGAGAGATAGGCTCAGAACGGGTACGAATTGAAGAGCGAAAAGGATTAAACTAATAGACAGACCATTTAAGGCATACAATAACATGTCTTCATCATCAATAAGAACCATCGAGACAACCAATTTTCCACGAATTAATTTGAGCGTTTGCATATAGACATCAACATAGTCATTCTTCTTCTTTATATTTTGCAGTTCATGCTTAAGTTACATGATATTGGAGGGGGTAAGAGACGCAGACCTTGCCTCGAGGGCTAGCCAAGCAGAGCGAGAGTTGTTCTTACCAATAACCAGAGTCAGGGCCTCCTGAGTGAGAGTAGCGTTGATGAGGGTGAGTATTGCTTGATCTTGAATCGTCCAGGCAGTAAACCCTGGATTAGGGATCGAATCTGAATTGTCGGGGCTGGCGATGGACTCCGGCGGTGGCGGATGTGAACCGTCGAGGAATTTGTAAAGATCTTGAGTGCGAAGAACAAAGGTGACAAGATGTTTCCATAGAAAAAAATTGGTTTTGTCGAGCTTTAACGGGACAAGATTTGTTGATAATTGCAAGAATATAGAGGCGGTTCAATGAAGCGGAAGCCATGGTTGCGAGACTCATGGCTTTAATACCATGAAAACAAACTCAGATTTTAGGGTTGCAGAGAGATGAGAAGATGAACCGAGTGAAGAGAAAACGGTGAAGATGAAAATGAGCCAAAAAGCTAGGTTTCTCCATTGAATATCACAATATATACAAGGTAATTCACCAGACTGATTTACAGCCGTTGGATGATAAGATCAAAGACCTAAAAGACAAAACTACCCTTATGGGTTAAAAGAGATTGCAAACAAGACTTTGACAATGAGAAACATTACCCAAAATTTATGTGAAATAACAATAAGACCACGAATTGATTATAAGTCTTGCAGAGACACCTTCTAGAGAAATTGAGTCCAGTCCATCTTCAGATGATGACAAAAAACACTTTAAGTCTTCAAACTGTAATTTCTTCTAATAAGTTAATTGTCCTTGAGTTTTATAGTCATGCATCCAAGAACAGTTCTTAACTATTAATGTATTCTCAATCATATAATCATGCATGACGATTCTTAGCTACTCTATTTATGGAGAAACTTTTTGGTGCTCCAATAGAACACAACGTGGTGCTATACGTCCAATTAAAATGCACCACTTACACAAGCTATCACTGGACCCTCCACTTAAGTGGTTGACAAATACTCATTGATTGTAAAACACACCACGTGGTGCTCTTGTGAAGTACACAAAATTCTCCTATGTAAGTATGCAGTGCTTAATCTGCTCAACTAATCTAGAATCTCACACATTAATTGAACATAGATCCTGTCTGAACGCATGATATAACGCGAACATGTGGACGCATTAAAGTACATGTTTAGTACATAGTCCTCTTGAAGCAACTAAAAAATTCTCCTTAAGACTCTTTATTAAAGATGTGATACAAAGACATTTGGGGAGGGAAGTCTCCGCTTTCTTGAGACTCTTTGGCGTTGGAAAGCTTCTATATGAAGCGTTAAGGAAATATACCCTAAGTGGGGGAAGAAGTCTTCGCTCGCAACTGTGAAAAGCTTTCACAAGGCTATCGGAATGCTCTTCCTGTCATATGATCAATGTCTTGTGTTCTTTAAAAACCAAACTTCAATTGCACTAGTTTCTCGATGTAGAAACTCATGATTCTATAAAAATCATGATGAATCTGATAAAAAAATGAGAAGATAGGTAGAGAGAATATGAGAGGAAGAAAATGAACAGAAAAAAATAGTAAATGTGGTTAACTAACATGACGGGATTACAAGCATAATAAATGTGGTTAACCATAAGTAGCAGTCAGCTACTTTGCAGTAATTAGTTAATTACCCCTCAAGATCAGGGTTTCATAAAGGGCAGTGATTCTTACAAAACTGTTTTTGATGCTTATAAAGCACCATGTAGCTATGGACAATTTTACCCTCATTTAAAACATTTTAACTTCTCTGTAAAACCCATAACCACACATCCCAAGTCCACTACTCTCTTGCTCAACTAGCATTTACAATCTTCACCATCATCAAAGTTAACATACAATCAAATCTCCTTAGACAGGCACTCTCACCGAACTCAAACACCACCTTCTCCTGCACTCATCCTAGCCAGAAAACCATCACCCGCCCATCTCCACATTCAGCATTCAGTAACAGATTTATAGCAACACAAACTTGGACTACGACAAGGAAAAACCAATGCCGAACCAATGAGTCAAATCCGTCACCCACAATAAGCCACATCCGCAATCTTCTCCAACAACTTGAACAATCTGTTGACCGCCCCAAATAAAACTTCGAAAACTCAAACTCTAGGCCAGATTCATAGAGTACAAACACCGAAATAGGCAACTCCAAATCTCCAACCAAATCGACTTGATTCTCTGTATGCGTCACGCAATTCTATTTTATTTGTTCCACATTCAATCAATGATTTTGAGTAATCAGTGAGTATTTATTTATGGGCAAAAAGAAAGAAAAAGTATCAGTCTGATACCATTGGGATTTGATTAAGTGAGAATCAAGTTGATTTCAGCATAAAGAAACAAACTTTGCGCCGCTCATAACGATTCGATTTAATTTGAATTAGACGCGAGAGATACAAATGATCTCAAATTTGGCCGACTTTGAGCGATGTCAACACTGGAAATCAGCTGGTTTAGAAAACATTGGAAAACAGAGGAAGGTGAGGAGAGACAGAGAGAGAGGCCGTGGGAGGAGTTCATGGCTGCTGATTATTTCGCCATAGTTCAGGTTGTGATGGTGTTGATGTATGTCCGTTCTTCAGGTATAGATGAGAAAGAGAGTAAAGGGAGAGGTTGAAGTTGTTAATATGATGGTAAAGTGATGGTGGGACTAAATTGGTCACTTCCAGTATAAAATGGGTTAGTGGCTTTGTAAGAAGCAAAATTTGTTTTGTAAGAATCAATGCCCTTTCAAAAAAAAGGTAAAAGCAATGCGGAGTGGCCGTGTTTAACGGAAGCGGCAGAGAGCGCGACCGTTTTTTCCGTTACGCGTCGTGTGAATTTTAGTCACAAAAAAATGGTCGCTTCGCATCGGTAAAAAAAACGGCCGTTTCGCGTTGGGAAGGAAAAACAGCCATTTCATGTCAGGGAAAGCGGGGAAAAACGGGAAAACGGAGAAAACTTCCGTGAATGTTTTCTAAAATTCTTACATAAGATCCCCGTTCTTCGTTACTGTCCCTCCGATATGATATTAATAAAGTTGGAGATGACATAAAGAAAGATATGTATAAAGTTTATTGTTATCTTTCTCAGCATTATGGTGTGCTACTGTAGGTTAGTAGTGAGTGTGCATAATTATAATGTACTGTACAAGTGTGTAGTTCCCCCTATAAAAGGGAACCTTCCCTTTCAGTTTAGGGCATCTCTCTTCCTACTCAAATTCTCTCTAGTATTGTAATTCTCTCCTGTAAAGCTTTGAGTGTTGAAAAAAAAATGTGTCCTTGTATTTGCTGGTATCAGAGCATGAAGAACAAATTCTGAAGGACAAATTCTCAATACAACTTGTAAGTATTATATGCTTTGTCTTACTTTTTCCTACATTATAAGTTGTTCTTATCTTATGTTGTTTTGATTTGTGTCAAAGCCCATATATCCGTTTAAATTGACTGTTTGTCGTATTAACAAGTCAATTACGGAAGGTCTTAGGAACCAGAAACGTATCAATACCAATTAAATTGAACCCCTAAGATGGAAGGAAAAGAAGATAACACTTATAATGGAGATACTAAGGACGTAATAAATGACCAATATGATCATTTATTCCACGTACCTAGAAGAAACGCAAATTTAAACATGATTTGCGCTAGTTTAAATAATATTACAAACTATTTAAATAAATGGTTTAGAAAAATTGATAAAAATCAGCAGATAAATAAAAATTATCTAGAAGCAAAAACTGACGAAATGAATGCCAAAATAAATGGTTTAGGCAACATAGTCGATATTGATTTGAAGAGTGAAACCAAGATATAGCTAGAAAAACTAGCCATAGTCATAGAAGAAAAAAACTTCGAAGGAACAAAATTCGAAGAATCATCTGATGCTTGGTCAGGTATAAGTGATAAAAGGTCACCTAGATTATTCTATGGCAATGAAGAAGTGTGTATGATTCATACCAAATCCTACAATAAAGTAGAGTATGATTATATCGTTGAAATTCTTGGTTATTGGAGACACCTAAATCCCAATTTAGGAGTAGATGAAAGAAATCATCTATTAAAAAAAATTCAAGAATTACATTCTCAAAACGAGGTTTTGTTAAACCATTATAGTTACAAAGTCTTAATGGTAAGTGAGGATGATTCACCTAGCTCAGAAGAAGAAGAAACTTCTAAATTCAAGGATGAAAAATCTGAAGAAATAAAAGATGGAAAAATAAAAATGGAAGAACCATTAGACCCAAAAATGTTTGGTACTTGGGGTATGAATGATGACTACCCTTTTGAAACAATCCATACCACCAACGTTAGAAATGAAGACCCTTCTCCTTCTAGAAGAACTTTCCCTAGGAGAGATGATCTTGAAAAATACAGTGTTGCTCATAATGGTACTTATTTTGATTTAACAAACATTACTTTTAGAGATCAAGCCAGCGTAATTGATGAGTGGGCACAATCTATGTCCATATTCTTAACAGTACATAAAGATAAATGGTCTAAAGAAAGACTACTAGAATATCTTTGTGGAACCATACAAGGAGATGCACTACAATGGCTTAAGCAGTGGGAAAAAAGTGAGAAAGGGAGGATAGAAAAGGACGAACTCCTCCAACTAGAAAAGCTAGAAGATATTATATCAAAATTCTCTAAAATTATACAAGAGAATTTGTGTGGTCATGTAGAAGGCACTAGTTTGCAAGAAGATGCAAATTACGTTCTATCTAAATTAGAGCTTTGTGACATATGCCTTTTTGAAGAATATGTTAAAACCTTTAAGAAATACTACTACATGGTAGAAGTAAAGAGTGGAGAAACGGACAAATGGTTAGATCCAAGAGTGGAGAAAAAATAGACAAACCAGACAATTTATGATTTAAAATAAGCTTTGTCCTAAAATTAATTGTTGATAGGTGTTTAGAGACTAAAGCTAAAAAACAAGTTAAAGCTCAAATATCTACATAACAATATATATGGCCTACAATGTTGTGATAAGATTCTTAAAGAAAGTTGGAAGATTGGTTGTAAAACAATAGGCCAAAAGACTAGTTTTAAAAGAAGAAAATGTAAGTGGAAGCCATGGAAAAGGACAAAAAAGTTTTCAAAACAAAAGAAGTATGTCCGTAGAAAACCAAAGTTTGATAATAAAAAGAAAAAAAATCTTGTAGGTGTTATTTTTTGTCATGAACAAGGACATTATGCACCTGAATGCCCCAAAAGAGGAAAAAGTGCCAAGAAGATGGTAAAAATTTAGAAGAAAAAAGTATAAAAATCCTCTTTGGTGAAGAGATATCAGATGAAGAAGAATTTCTCTATGAGATATCTAGTGAGGAGAAAGTTCGGATGATGAACAAGACCATATTTTCATGTTCCAAGCCGATCATGAAGAGACTCCTTCTGAAGAATTAAAAGATATTCGTTTAGGAGATGTGGTAGGAGAAGAGTTTAGCATGACAAGTGAAGAGCTAGCAAAATTTAAAAAAAAAATCAAGATATTGCTATACCACAAATTTATAAAATTTCTAAGTTTAGTTTCTTCTCTGCTAGAATCTTTGAAAAATATTGTGGTAATACTAAAGCTCATGTCTCAAGTGAAGGAAAAATTGATATTGCACTTTTTGATAAACGAAAGGTTGCTCGATTGAAAAAGAGATACCCTTACATACAATATGTTCACATTGGTTTAATCCAAATCACCATAACTGCTCTTTTTAGGCAATGAATAGATACTCCAATATTATCTGTTCTTTTTGATAAAATGTTCAAAATACCAGGAAATGCTATAATTGGAGGAATCCAATCCAATATGGCAAACTGAGTCATTTGGTTTAATATCAGACCAAATTACTTTATTTCCATTAATGATCCAAATATTGAAGATACAGTTAGGATGAGGATCAACACTAAGGGAGTCGACATGAAAGCAAATTCGCATGATCTGGCACTAGTGGAAAACCATCCATGAATTAACAAGATTCCCGGAAACAAAAGTCGAATCACCAGAAAATAAATGGATTGAAATCTTCGAGCCAAAACCCTCATATACAATAATTCAGCCCAGACTTCTGAGTTGGAGAGATCTCGTGATACCAAACCAGTGGTTAATATCAGACTTAGTTGAAGAGCCAACTCAACCTGTAGAAACAATGAAAATACAGGCTTCAGAAAAAAAAACCTTTATTTCTATTACGATAAAATCAAAAGAATGAGCTCTTTAAAATGTAACTCGTTTCATGGAGAACCTAGCAGAAAATCTGTAGATATCCCAACGAGTCTAAAAGCACAATTTATGGATAATTGTGATAGTGAGTCTGAAAAAATAGGAGTAAAGAATGTTCAAATTCCTATTCTCTTTGAAGATTTTTTTTGAAAAAAATAAAATGAAGAAATAAAATCTTCACAAATTTATCATTTTGAAGTAAAAAATGAAGAAGTTATTTTCTCTCCTACCCAAGGTAAAAAGAGATACATTTATGTTCAAGGACATTTTAACTTCTTTGGCTAAAAACCATATAGACTTTGTGTTTTACTTGACACATGTGCTACAATAAGCACTTGAAAATGGAATGCTATTCCTAAAGAAAAATTGGTATTATTGAAAAGACCTATTGCTGTAACAAGTATAGAAGGTAGAGACACTACATTACAGTTTAAAGCAAAATATGTCTTTATTTGGTTAGGGGAGAATAAATTCATTATACCAAATGTTTTATGCTTTCCAAACATGCATGGAGATTTCTTGTTGGGTAATAAATTTATGTATAAATATTATCCCATGTATATTTATGAAAATGAAGTAGCATTAACCATAAAAAATGAGTTAATAAAAATACCTTTGCTACAACAACATCGGTATATTTGTGACAATATTTTTTCTCCTGTACCTAGAGGAGAACCAGTCAAAGTTTTAGAAGAAACTCATTGGATGTACAAAACTCTTAGAGAAAATTTTAGTGAAAATCCACTTGAAGTATGGACTAGAAGTCCTAGATTCTGTGAGTTAAAATTGAGTGACCCAAATATAATAATCAGGGTCCGTCCAATGATTTACACAAGGCAAGACATAGATAAATTTGATAAACACAAAAGACTATCTTTACTTGGACACCGGAAGATGTATCCTTATTAAACAAAATAAAGGATTCTCTGAAAAAATTACTGGAAATTTATTTTCCTAAATCATGAGATAAATTAATTTTAGAAACATATGCCTCAGATAATAATTGGGGACGTGTCCTAAAGCTGTTTCAGCAATACACTGGACAGAAAAAGAAATCTCAATGGAAGTGAATGGAATAAGGGCAAGAAAGAATCCCATGCCAAAGAAAATTCAAAAAGAAGAATTAATATGTGGTTAAAATTCAGGTACTTATAAGCCAAACCAGCTAAAGTACAACATTTTTGAAAAAGAATTATAAGCCACAAAATTGGGAATAGAAAAATTCAGAATTTTTCTAGCACCATAAAATTTTATTGTCAGAACAGACAATAAAGCAGTAAGAGACTTTCTTATAAATAAAAAAGCCATTGAACAAGGCAGAAGGTTAGAATGGTTTAATAAAATCTCCGAATATACTTTTGAGGTAGAACACCTTATAAGTAGTGATAAAATTATTACCGACTACTTAAGTAGGTATTAATATATTGTTGCAGGAGAAATACCCACTAAGGTGGCGTACTCATGGATCGAGGGAAAAGGCCTAAGATTGGGTGACTATTGCTAAAAAGGCAGCACAAAGCAACAAATATTATGTTGTTTTTGCAGGAAGGAAGACGGAAATCTTCAACTCATGGCCTGAATGTCATGCTCAGATAAACCAATTTTCTGAAGCTTCTTTCAAAAGCTATGAGAACTTGACACAAGCTAAACAAGTTTTTTTAAGATCCCCACCAATGAATCTTTTGAACCAACAAAGAAATTTCTCTCAGTCCGAAAATTATTCACAATCTTCTTACACAAAGGAGACAGAAGTCAAAGATTTTTACAATCCAGGACTTGAACCAACTCTGTATACAGAGATTAATGGTTTATGGAGAAGTCATCTGTTATAAAAGAAAACCTTTTCGCCAACACCTAACAACCCTGTCAACTATGTTAGCAAGAAATTATGAAAAAGCAAAAGAGTTAATCCAACTCACTATAAATATTCTAAAAGAATATGTTTGGTGCTCAGTAACAAACTTTGATAAAATTGAGCAGTTCTTGCAGCTTTCTGATCTATTGGTAAACACCCAATATGATCCGATGTTTAACAAAATTAGGAGAATATGTCTTTTTGAAAAATCAAAAAAGATTATTCCATCTGAAATCTTTTAGGAACACATCTTATCAAGAGTTGAGTTCCACCAAAAGGGTATTAAAGACTTTTTCCAAAATTTTCACTACAAAATCAACATTGCTGATGGTTTCCCAAAACAATATTTTGTGCAAGTGATAATTTTTCTGTGGAAGCCTTATAATGGGGTTTAGTTAACATTATATTTTTTGATGTAAGGGATATTGATAAAATAAATCAATTTCCTCGTCTCATCAAAGACATGATTTTCTATTTTTGCTTGCAACATCCACCAATACAACAATGAATGTTCATCATTTCATGAACAATCTTGTGGTGTGAAAGAGAAAAAGTCTTCCAACCATATCAAATATGGGAGCTAAGATGGCCTGAAGTCTCAGATTATGAAGAACTAGAAATTGATGATACTGAGAGCATAGCAAGAGCTATTGTCCCTAACCAATACTGGATGGACAACTACTTCACAACCACCAACAAATCAAATTTTAATAGGGGAAGCATTGACACAACAGATATCCGCATGGCTACAGATGAACGAAGATTTTTCTACTCCAAGATAAAAGACAAAAAATACAACAAGGTGGAACCACCACTAATGTTATGTTATGGAGAGAAAAATAATGTTGAAACTCGTGCAGAGTATGACAAAACATTTGCTGCAAACTTGAGGCTAATTAACAAATTAGCAAACATAAATGAACTTGATGTCCCAATTGATTTAAGCATGTATGCTGAAGATGCAGAAGATATTGTTCTTCTACAGGACAGTCAAGATGTAGAAAGTGATATGACACTTGATGACATTGGATACCAAAACATGATAAATGCAATGGAAAAATGATCTACAAAAGATCACAAGAATCTCTTAAGGATATTCGACTGCAAACTACATCAGACACTCACCACCTGAAGCGATAGGGAAGAATATTAGCAGCCTTCTTCACGTGCTACACGTCAACAGCTTCCATTTTTTAAAACCTTGCCCAAGATCCCTGAAATCTAAACAAGTACTATGTTTGACACAATCCTAGAGTTTCTAACTACTACAAATATGACCCCAAATACTCACATTGACACAATCCGGAATTTCCAACTTCTACAAATACAACCCCAAATACTAGAGAACTGCATTAGAAAAAATGCTCAAGCTGTATTGAATATCTTGAAATATTTGAGATGCCTGTGGCTTGGTAAACACATCTCCCAACTGATAATGGGTAGAGACATGATGAAGAGAATTGAATTGTGCTTACTCTATAACCAAGTGAAAATAAAATTTCTATATGCTTTGTCCTAGCATGAAAACAGGATTCTTACCCATAGACAAAGCATAAAGATTATCACACAATAAAGCTGGCTTTTGAGAGTTGTAAATTTGAAATTTTTCAACCCCGCGTTCTTGAGAAGAACTGTGGCATACTTGGATTGATGAAGATTGAATGCAGTGGTAGTTCTTGTAACCTCAATACCCTGAAAATAAAAGACTGAATACAAATCCTTGATAGAAAATACTGTCTGCATATGAGTGGTGAGAGAAGCAATATGGGTACTACTTGTAGCGGTACCATTGATGGGAATGTCACCTATATACACCAACACCACAATATATGTAGATGAAGTGAGCTGCACTAAAAGTGAGGTATCTGTACTAGAGGCCTTGAAACCTTGACCAAGAAGGTAATTTAGAAAATATGGTAAAAGAAGCCTTAGGTGCTTTTATTAAGCCATAGAGGGTGTTATGACAAACCACCTCACGAACGAAGAACGAATAAAAGAAGAACACGAATATTTTACATGGTTCGCTAGCAAAATATTTGCTAACTACCTCCACGGCGAAAATCACTCTTTATTCACTTAAGAGGAACAATTACAATGTTTTTGCATACCTAGTAGAGAGACTACTAGCTTCTTTATATAGTACCCTAGAGGAAACCCACAGGCCAAAGGTTTCCAAAACCAAATTGGAAACAAACTTGCTGCCCATAAGTTTCCATCTTTGATATGGAAAAAATTCCTAACAATTGCTACCTCATTATTCCACCGCCTTTGACTAATTCAACACATTCAAGGCACCTCCTCAACAAATCTCCACCTTGACTTGAATTCTCTTGTCAACAGCAGCTGCTCCTCTTCTCATAAACAAAGCTACGTCTTCTCCGCTCCCAATTGTCTCTCGTCACAGAGACTCACTGGACCCCCACCGGGTCCGACATGGCCCCTAAGGACCTCAATGGCTCAAGATGTTGAGCAATTCCAGACAATGCTGGAACTTGCTCTCTGGAACCGGCTTGGTGAACATATCCGCGGGGTTGTCAGCAGTACCCACCTTCATCACCTTGATCCTGCTCTCTTTTCTCAGAAAATGATACATGATGTCGATATGCTTGGTCCTTTCATGATGAACCTGGTCCTAAGTCAAGCAAATCGCACTCAAGCTATCACAGTAGACTATCGCCTGATCTTGAAGTAGCCCTAGATCATTGACCATTCCCTTAAGCCAAATTGCCTCATTTGCTGCTTCCGTTAGAGCCATATACTCTGCCTCCGTGGTGGACAAAGTCACCGTCGGCTGTAGCGTCGCCTTCCAACTCACAACAGATGCTCCCAGAGAAAATACGTAGCTTGTCATTGATCTTCTACTGTCAATATCCCCTGCATAGTCCGCATCCGAGAAACCAGCTACCAAGATGTTTTCACGTTACCCATAGCATAGGCCAACGTCTGACGTACCCTTAATGTACCTGAATATCCGCTTCACCGCCTGCCAATGGTCCCTACCCGGATGAGCCATGAAACGACTAACCACACTAGCAGCGAATGCTATGTCTGGTCGAGTACTGACCATAGCATACATGAGACTTCCAACTGCGCTAGCATATGGAATCTTGGACATGTACTCCTTCTCCTCCTCAGTCTGAGTGGTGTACATTCCTAGCTTGCCGTTAGTTGCCATAGGAGTATCTATAGCTTTAGCTGATAACATCTAACATCCCGAATCTTGCCAAGATCTTCTTGATGTACCCCTGTTGTGATAAGAAAATCTTCTTCTTCTTCCTATCTCGAGGGAGAGAGAGAAGAAGAAAAAGAAGAAAAAGGGGCAGAGGAAGGACGACGGTGACGACATCTTCTTCTTCTCCTTCTTCATGTTCCTCCATGCTAATTTTGTTCTTTGGTAGGATTTGTTCTGGTTTGGGATAGTTTCTGGTTTTTGTTTTGGAGTTTATTACGAGGATTTTGGGTTGAATATTGGTGAAGATAAAGATGAACAAATTATCTGTCCATCTGTAGAGGAGAGGAAAAGAGTGTTAGAGAGAGAAAGAGAGTAAGGTAAGATAGTATATATATGAGGGTATTGTAGTCATTTCACCTACACTTCATAGAAAATAAACCCCTCCATCACCAAAATGAAACAACGGAGGGTTTTGGCAACATTTCCGGGGGGGGGGGGGGGGGGGGGGGGGCGGGGGGCGGAGGAGGGGTTCCGCACAAAGCCCTAATCACAAGGGGGTAAAATGCAATTAACCCTAAAAGAAAAGAAAAAAGATGTAACTTCATTGTTAGGCTAAGTTGTATAAGTGGTACCCATAATTTAGATTTTGTGTGAATTTAACCCCACAGTTTCAATATAAATTGTGCTAGTAAACCAAGTAATTCTTGTGTTTTGCCTTTTCGTTCTTTTGTCTCGTGAGGTGGTTATAAATCGACATCCAATATAAGCTTTTATCCAAAGTAAGCATGTTAGTGCGATAGTCTCCAACATAACCTGCGATCAACATATTCACAAGTGCCCTTGCCAAAATTCTGAATGTGCTCGGAGGTGAATTTTGAATTGTGCTTCGGTGCCCCTGCAATTTAGTTTCATAACATAGTGCCTTTTGTCTATTCAGTTCTAGGCTCCGCCCCTGCTCTTAACTGCATTGCCTTTCCATACTTGAGTTGATCCCCTTCGTCACCAATCTTTGCCGGCGTGGCACCAATTAACTTCTATAAACTCGAGATAAAATTGTTTAAATAAAGATAACTGGCCCGACTAATCTATTATATATAGTCATAAAACTAACCTATAAGCTTTATTAGCCTTCCACTCTCATAATTGTGATGGAGAATGACTTTTCCAAAGCATAGGAAAATAAACAACTTGTCCAGTAGAATGAGAAAGTTCGAACTTTTGCTTAGTAAACCCAATACCTTTAAAAGTGCCTTAGTGGGGCTTTAAGGATTTATGCGCATGAAACTAAGCCCCTAGTATGCTTTAGTTCTGCAAGAGTTGTGTCCTTCCTATATTTAAAGTATTTGAGACATGACTAGCCGATGGTCCTACAGTATGTGTAGTTAGTGGCCGTGGCCGTGGCCATTTGTAAAATGCTCCATAAAGAATTATCAGGCTGAACCAGCCAATCACTTTACCAATCTCGAAACATCTTTAGGCCCTGTTTGGTTCTTGGAAAATGAAACGGAAACGGAAAAGAAAGGAAAAGAAAAGAAAAGGAAAGGAAAGGAAAACTGTTTTCCTTTCTGTGTTTGGTGATTCTTGCAAAAGGAAAGGAAAATACAACAACTTTCATTTTCCTGTTTGGTTACTATACTTGAGAAAAGAAAACAAAAATGAAAATCCAATGTGTTGGAACAAACCATTGAAACTACCATCCAAATCAATTGAATCCGCGGTCCATGGGCTAACAAAACCCAAATTTCGCGTTCAATACAACAGCTTTTAACACAAATTAATATATTACGTTGAAATTCTCAACGTCTAAGTTCACCAATAAACCGCGTTCAATACAACGAGGTTTGAGCTCAAAAATCACACATAAACGTTACTGTCGCCTACAATGACAAACAAGAAATAATAAGTTCGGAGCATACAGTAGTGATGGTGATTTACGACACACTGGAGTAGGAAAACATTCAACCATAAACAAGCTGGAAAACAACCAAAATGAACAACGATTCAACATAAATAAGTGCAGTAGCTACGAGCAGCAAGCAACATCAGCTACCACCATCAAGCAGCAACAACAGGAGCAACAGCATATTGCAACAACATCAATTACTAGCAGCAGCATCAGCAACATCAATTACCAGCAGCAGCATCTACACAAACAATGATGACAAATTTATTAGCTTTTATTCTTCTCCATAATTTTTTTGGAGGCAGTAGCAAGAAGCAGTAGCAACAAGGTAAACATTCAACAGAAAACTACACCTATGTAGATGTCATAATATGCAGAACATGGAAATAAGTGGAAAAAAACTATATACAAATACACCTGTCTTCTTCTGTGTCCTCCATTGTAGTAGTACTAAGTAGAACCAAGAGGGGTGTTAATTTCTAGACTGACAGAACAAAACCAAATTTGACATGCCAAATCAAATGCCTGGCAACTAGAATGTTGGAACTTGTGCATCTGTTCAATGGGCATTAAGTGCTTGGTAGAACCGCCTGTAATCTACAATGTTCGAGCTCTAAAGAACAATTAAATGACAATTGGCCTAGAAAGACACTCAAAAAGTCGACCCAGTACAGGAACTGTCCAATCTTGCAACGGGCAAGTCATGAGAAAAAATTTAAATCATGACCTGCCCACACCAAATTGAAGAACGAATAAGCAGAGCCAGAATCATACATATAAAAAACTAAGTACTGAAATAGCCACTAGATAAATCTCATTTGTCACATGTATATCACATGAAAAGATGATTAAATTTACTTGGAACAGAAGCCTTGAGCCTAATTTGAAACTCGTCTTTAAATAGAAGACAGACAAGTTGCTAAATACTAGGGGGATTCAGTTTGAAGTGAATACAGAGAAACATGGGATCAGCCTACTCAGTATCTAAAGGCACCGGGCTCATTAGAGGCACATCCAACGCTCTTTACCAGTGTCACTTAGAGGTTCAATTGAGCACCCATTAACAAGTGGGATTTAAAAAAAAATCTTCACCATCTAGATCAAACAACCAGGTCATCAAAAGCAATGTTGTCAGCCAGGACTAGTGAACATGGGACATAGGTATGTTCTCACCTAAAGAGATTATTAACCCACCTAACAAGTGTTGAAGCATAAGACAATTTGTTATTTCCTGAATAAAAACAATTCAATTAAACGTGAACGTGGTTTTCTAGTCACTTTAAGCCATCATAATTCAAATCACTGGCTTAGGGTAACTGATAATTGTTTGAGTCAATCTTAGAGCAACAGCAAGTCATAATAGCATATAGATCAATTGAGAGAACAGGCACAAGTAGAAATAAACAACTTTTTTTGCTAGAAGACCCTTTCGAACATCAAAAGTTTTGTGAGTTTCACTTAACACCCATATACTTATCACTAATTTTATAAATATTCTAAATCTGGGACCTTTCAAAATAAAAACATTTCAAATTAGATCATTACGGTAACAGTTTGGCCTCTACACAATAGAATTTATGACCATTGGTGGAGGTAGTCTTGTTGTGAATGTTTTAACCAATATGAGTATGGGAACAGAAGAATTACCATGTAAAGTGAAACAGGACCGGGTACTACCATAATATAGATAAAGAGTGTTTTCACCTTGCAACACATGGATGCATGGGGACTAGATGTACGATTTACGTGTTTGACATGCCACCTCAGGTTTCCAAATATCATAATCTTATCTCCATTTGTGGACATCCCACCTGAGGTGTCCAAATACCCTCATTTCCGTTTGTGCATATACTGTGAGACAATATAATATGACAGGTTTTTTCATAGTAATTTTGAAGTTCTCAAAGCTAAATGAAATACATCCAAACAAGAAGTGGCTGTGGGAACTTCACCAGGAACCTAGTGCCCACAAATTCACACCCACAATTCAAACGCATCAGAATATTAAAATAATATATATATATATATATATATGTTGGAAACTAAACTTAGTTTAGCCCAATAGTCCAAGGCCTTTATTGTTGTTATTAGTTAGTAGTCATAATGTTGTAGCCCAATTGTATTAGCAAGCCCAAAATTTGTAATTTGTCTAGGTTCATTGTACCTTAGTAGGAGAACTCTAGAGATGAATTTGTGTAGAATGTTGTAGAGAATTTCCTAGATATTTTGGTGGAAGAAGTTTGTGGAAGGAATTATGCTAGGAATATTCCTTCCACATCCACCTATAAATAGCTTGTACCTTCTCCATTATGTATCAAGCAAATCAATTGAAGTTCTTCCACATATTGTCCTACTTTCTCACTCAACAAGTTCCATCACTTCCCTCTTCCACCAAACTAACCCACATACTTAGCCTACTAACCTCTTCATTGAACCAACAATATATATATATATATATATATATATATATATATATATATATATATATATATATATATATATATATACCTCAACCCTTCATATTTCCCCCTCAATCTAAAGACTCTAGACCACCAAAACGCTTGAATGGAAAGATTCAAAAAACCCATTAGAGCAATTTCGTCTGCAAGAAAACAGAATGACAAAAGAGCAAAACCCAAAAAAAACCCAGAAGAGAGTGACACAAAAGAGCAAAACCCAGAAAAAACCCAGAAGAGGAATTGGGTCTGGATCAGCTTAATGGAGAAGAAGAAGAATCAAAATCAGCAAAAAATAAGAAAAGCTCCCAAATTAGTAACAGTGTCTGAAACCCACATTGGCGAAATCAGAGCCCTCGAATCAGTGAAATCTCAGCCATTGACGAAAAATGCAAAATCCCAATTATGGGTTTCTCTCTACACGTCGACACTCGATACTCTCAAGCAGAGAGACAATATAATAAAATTCTTGAATGTTCTGATTGATTTTGAAGATGAAGAAAAATGATGAAAAATAAAACAGAAAATCACAGTGAGAAATTACCTAGGCTTGATCCTCATACAAGGACTCAAATCTCACGCGCAACCAAAGATCGCGTCGCTCAGCTGGACAAGCAAGAAAAGCACGAGCTTCGTCAACAGCACGTCCAAGAACTTGATATATTTTCATCTTGGAGATGTCACTTAAACGCGTAGCTTTTTCAACCTCATCATACAACATCCAGTCATCGTAATTCCTTGCATTTCCATGCTCAAGTGCTGCAGCAACTGCATCTAACCCTGCCCTGATTGAACCAAACTCACTTACAACATCGGTCAGTCTCGCCTTCTTCTTTTTTGGTTCCTTAGGAAGCTTAGTTGTGAAAGAAGGAATAGCTCCTATTGAAGATGATGTATCGTTGGTTAATGGGTCTCCAAAGTCATCTACGTCCTCAGAAATACCAATATCATCTTCATTCATACTAGCACGAGCACGACTATTCTCCTTATCCCATTGTTGTCGCCTCAACTTTGGATCTGCGGCTCGACTACCCGTGGCACGATCTTGTCCAAACAGCTCACTTAACTTCTCATAATGCTTTACTGGGTTATAACGGTAAATGCGTGCATTTGGTTTTGCCTTGAGGTAAGCATCCCAAAAAGCTGTGTTTGCTTCTATTTTTTGGGTGGAGCTATTGTACCCGAATCCACTCCCACTTCCCAATATACCATGAGCTATATGAAAATTGTTCTTTATCGTCTTCAAGCGATTAGGAATATGGGTGGATTTGCATTGAACTTGAAATCTGGTGCTCACGGCTTTAGCCACTGCTCTGTAAGCATCGCATGTGAAGTGTTTTTCTATCTTCTGTCCTTTATTCTTCTGGTCTAGTAACTGATCAATTAGAAATTCGTCCATGTCAGTGCTCCACTTTAAGTTCTTCTTTATTCCCTCTTCCATATTGTCCTCTTGCGTGTATTCTTCCATCTGTTGGTGAGGAAAATGAAATGTGTCAGATTTTTTTTGAAGCAATCATAACCAAATTCAAGCGTTCCTCAGAACAATAGAAAAGTTACAGGCTGAATGGAGCACTTTTAATAACTAGAATCAACCTTGCTTAAAACCAAATCAGGAATTTCACGTTAAGTATGATTGAATAATACCACAGCTTGTTTTGCTATGAGCTTCTGCGTTGATATAACACATATTCTATAATGCAATGCCTATAAGGTTCAAAAAATGAAAAAAGCTACCATGTACCATGCAGCATACACATATTGTAGTTCCTGACATCCCAAGTCTTGTTTCAGAAAGATGGACAAGTCATAAGTCACAACAGGTGTAAGAAGAATCAACAAGGAAAATGACAAACAGAAGGAGATTAGCATTCTTACAGAAAAGGTATGCTAAGACAAGGATATTTCATTCTTGGTCTGGCTGGGAATGGCAAGTTGATGCTAAACTACACGAGTAAAGTTTTCCTTTTACACATGTTCGGGGAACTAAACTGTCAAATTTCCGGGTATATGTGAATCAGTTTTCTGTACAAAGGAAACTTTGTAAACTATCAGATCCATTTTTTTCTTGCTTCTCTACATTCTCAGAAACTGTATGTTGATTCTACTAGGAAGCTTTATCAACCATCAGATCCATTTTCTGCAGAAAAATAGAGGCATTCTTCACACTTCATAGCCTTTCAAATGATTATGTGAAGGTGTCTAACTGATGATTTACATCCCCTGACATTGTCACTGTTTACATGATGTACGTGCCATTGATTAAGTCTGCGTGCTAACATTACTATGTAGATTAAAGTTACAGAAGAGCCTACAACCTGATACGGTTATCCCCTTTGCATGACCAGTTTCAAAGTTCAATATTTCTTAATCCACTAAAACAAAAATAAAATTTAAGCAAAACAAAGCAAGCTCAGGGAGACCACTCACTGTCACAATTCACGTAAAGCCATTAAGGAAGTATTATGCAAAGGAACAACAGCTGAAGAAGATCTAAATTCAGGAACAGTTCCCAAAAACTAACGAGTAATTTAGCACTATATGGACGATAATGAGCTTAAAGGGCAGTGATAATGAGCCAACTTGGTAACGATAATGAGCTTAAAGTCCATGCAAGAGCGGTTGGAATTCCAGCGATTCCAGGAGGGTTTGCTGCCTAGATGACACCCAAAAGACTCTTACTTAACCAGTGTAGTCAACTACCTACAAATGGGTCTCTTAAACATAAACATAGTAAGTTCCTCCGAGCTCTAAAAGGGACATATTTTTTCTTTGGCTACTTTCATATTATAGGTATTGAGAGTTGTATCTAACAACTTTTGGGTGATGTCGTCAGTAACCATAGTTCAATTCTAATTCTTTTATATATTTGCATATAACATGTTTACATTTGATGAGAAGGGATATCTAAGAACCTTATATTTTGACGCATGTATCTATCCCAGTAGGAAATATACTGAGAGCGAACGAAAGCCAAAACATGAACGAACCGTCTCAGAAGTACTTGGAGATTGTGACAGTGGACGACTTTGACTTCTGGTTTATGGGATTATTAAATTGTCGAAGAACTCTCACATATCTTCACCACTGCTATATGACATTGGATGAGAAGGGATTGGTTTAGCTAGAGTTCTTCAATCATACAAGTATTCGATCCTACAAGTGCTCTTCCTACAAGTGAAAGAATCGGTTACAGAGCGGCAAAACATTTTGAAACAGCAAACTGCTAAAGCTTATTGTCATTCAAAGTTGAGGAATTCAGTAACCAACTTATAAAATTTGGAGAAGCATTGACTAATGTTGCCTAGTTTGCTTTGCAGGAGCTTAGGAACGTATGAAGCAATGATTTGCAGTCAAGTAATAAAATATATGAAGCAGTAGTAAAAAAGAACATATAAAGCAAATAGTTGAGAGATATATCATATTCTATAATTAATCACATCACACAGATATACGCTCTATAATCAACCGATCTTACCGCAATTGTCCCATCTAATGTCGTCCCAACTTGGGATTATATGAAAGGAGAACATCCTTTCATATATCACCACTGCTCCCTTTTCGTTGGTGGTTCCTTAAATAATCTGTATACATTAGAGATGCTATTTTTTCCCTCAGCTTTTCTCCTTCCCTACAATCGGCTGCAGAGTTTAAAGAAAAATTATTACGTCCGCTTTGATTCCTAAGCTCCTCATCAACTTCTCGGAGAATATTTTCGTAAGGGTCAACACCCATGAGGTAGTTATGTAAGATACACCCAGCTAAAATAATATCTCCTTGTGTTTCAAGGTCATAATGTGCCTCAGAGCCACTTGCTAGCATAGGAAATCGCTTCTTTAAGACACCAAAACTTCTCTCAATAGCATTCCGCAGCGAAGGATGACGGAGATTAAAAAGCTCCCTCGAGTTTTGTGGTTGATGTTTACTAAATTCCTTTAAATGGTAACGGGTACTTCGATATGGAGCAATAAATCCAGCCTTCAATGCAAATCTCGCATCAACCAAGAAATACTTACCTAAAATCAAACTAGCTACTTGAATATAAATGTCGAACAACAACCAAGAGAAATAAGGTACATAATAAAAAATTATTTTTTATAACCTTTGGGAACGAACAATCTGTTAACTTCTCTTGTAACAGCGTCATCGAGAATTCTCGAATCTGATGCGGATCCTTCCCACCCGGTAAGCACATACGTGAACTTCAAATCAAAAGTGCAGGCTGCTAATACATTTTGAGTTGGATAGCTTTTCCGACCTCGATATCTTTTCACCTCATCATTCGAGACTTTGACACGAAAATGTGTCCCATCTATTGCACCAACGCAATCCTATAGAAAAGGAAGTACATATAACTAAAACAATCTAGCCCGATAAATCACACTCTGGGAAGTATAATTCACTTACTTTAAAGTAAGGCCAATATCTCCGATTGGATATTATCTCCTGGGGACAATTTGAACCGGTTGGCTGCTTTAAAAAAAACTTCATCCAACGAAATAAGGGCTCTCAATACTTCATGAAAGTGTCGGCTAACTGTCTCGGTTGATCTTTGCCAGTAGAATTTGAGATTACGAGTCCGCGCATTCTGTCCAATGATAATAAGAAATTTGGAAACTCGCTCTTCGACTCTACTACGGTTATTGTCAACCATAAGACCTCTTCCTTTAAGCAATGAAAAAAGTACAGCAAACGCATGCTTAGTCATGCGTAATTGTTCATAACAATCATCGTCCCTCAAACAAGTTAGGAGGTTCAATAAGTTATGTCGCTCATAGTCTGCCACCTCCGAAATTGATTGTTCGGCGTTATTTGCACGACGAATTGCTAAAACAAGACTCGCAGCCGCTGATGCATACATGACTACACATGAAGCAGCCCACTTTTTTAATTTTTCCCATTTCTCTTTCTTGGCTATCTACAAAAGTTAAAGCATATTTCAGTACTAGCAACCCTGAGCTTAAGATAAAACAGTTATGTTTATCTTGATTATCATGGTTCATACAAACAAGGAGATATAGAGTTACAGGCACAAGCTATAAACTGCTATGTTTCAAGACAAGTTAGTTATTTGAGTACAGAAAACAAGTTTTATTTCTCTCCAAGTATTATTTCAGCATACCAGTTTCTATGCCTATAACACATTATAACCGACTAACTTGCAGCCCATCATCACCACCTCTCTGCCAATTCCAAAACCACCTACCATTTATGATGTAACTACTAAACATATAATCAATAATTACCATTGTTATAATAGCTCATATTGATGCTATAGAATGTAACAAATTCTACCATTTCTTTCCAGTCAGCTATTGACTAAAACTTTGCTTTGACCAGAGCGACAAGAAGGAATTAGGTATTGCTATATTTTAAAACATAACTATGAAAGCTTTCCGCTTCAAAGTGGGCAAGACCAAGAAGGAAGTTCCTGCATATGATCAAAAATAGGAGCCCAACATGTGTATCTCTATGGCTGATGAACTAATCAAAATGACCACACTAGCACATTCTCATGTTATAAAACCTCTTAGCTTCATCATGAATATAACAAAACCCAGAAAAACCCAACACAAATCAGTCAATAAATTAACCAAAAATGACCACATTAGCACATTCTCAAGTTATAAAAACAATTGAACCATCATGAATCCAACAAAACCCAGAAAACCCAACACAAACCACTCAATAAACTAACCAAAAACACCACACTATCACATTTTCTCAAGCCAAATAAACAATTGAACCCTCATTTCCTCACCTGGCAAGACAGCTCCCTAGTCGGAGACAGAATCAAAGCAACCGGAAAACCCAAAAAAACACCCAGAATCCGGTCAAAACACAAATCAGTCAATTAACTAATCAAAAACACCACACTAGCAACATTCTATGAAAACAATTGAATCCTCTTATAGCTTCATCATGAATCTAACAAAACCCAGAAAACCCAACACAAACCAGTCAATAAACTAATGAAAATAACCACACTAGCACATTCTCAAGTTATAAAAACATTGAATTAACACGGATTCAAACAAGTAAATCGATGCTTCAATCACAAAAATCGAAACCCAGAAGCTAAGAAACGGAGAAGAAGATCAGAAAATCAAAACAAGTTACCTCATCTGTTCCACTCTCAGATCCAACTCTGCGAAAGGAATCAACGTCGTCCCTAGGATCATCGTCCAACGGTGGAATGCTTGAGCTGCTTCCAAACCCCCCCGATTGACTTGCGCTATCGTTCTGTGTAACCCCAATTTGAATCGTCCTCGGGTGGAGAAGAGTTCTCTGACGCTTGGAAGACATTGGCGAGAGAGAGAACAGAGGGAGAGATCGAGAGAGGAGATGGAGAACAGAGGGAGAGAGAAGCCGGAGAGATCGAGAGAGAGCGAGCAAGAGAGGCACGAGAGAGAGTACAGGAGCGAACGAGAGAAAGAAGATAGGGTTAAGAGAGACGCGACGAAATTTTCCTTTCCTTTCCTTCCAATTTTGGACGGAAAAAATATTTTCCGTTTTGTTAATGTAATTTTTCCTTTCCTTTTTTTGTCACTTTCTTTTCTGAGCACTGCTCCCCACCCAAACATGGTAGGGAAAATTTCAGAAGAAACTTTTTCTTTTCCGTTTCATTTTATGAGAACCAAACAGAGTCTTAGAGATAGGCGGAGGTGAATTTTAATGCAAGTGTCACTGCATGAAAAAAAAAAAAAGCATTAAGGGGTTGTCAAAACCGCCGACAACACCTATCCGACTATCCCGGCAGTTCCAAACTGCGGGAAGAAGTATCAAAAACTGCATGTCTCTACTAGCCCGTAGCCCTGCCCCTACCTGCGCCGGTGGGTATATGAAACTTCCATTAGCAGTAACCATTTGTTTACAGTTATTTCAAATGGAAGTTTCATTTGCAGTAAGAGCATCTCCAAGCCATTTTCTTTTTTCCCCCTCACCTCACCTCCCCCTCCCCCTCCCCTCACGGGCCCACCATTTTCCCCCTTCCCCTCCCCTTCCACCAAACTACTAATCGTCTCCAAGCCATTTCTTTCCCCCCACCCAAAAAATAATTTGTAATATATATTTAATGATTTAAAAATGAATTATTAATACCAAAAAAAGTAAATGCAAAATTGTTTCCCAAAATACACACACACACACAAAAAAAAGATGTTAATAATAATAACAATGATAATAATACTAATAATAATTAAAAAAATATTAACAAACAAAACTAGTATTCGAAAAAATAACGATTACAAGTACGAAAAAGTCGTTATTACAAGAAATAAAATTAAACGATAATACAAAAATGCAAGGAGTAGAGCGATAAAACACACAAATTGAAATAAACCAACCTAACAACGATTACATAAAATAGTTCTTTCATTAGTTGAAAGGATTGAATTGTTGTTCAGACACATTGCCCGAACTTCCATAAGCACTTCCAAATAAGCTTTTCCAAATATGTTTTTCGTAAATATACTTTCCAACAATAGTGAATACATTATTAATTTTATTAAATAATACAAAATAAAATTTATTACTCATAATAATAAAATACATAATATAATCATAAAATATTAGTATGTGTAATTAAAATTATCAAATATTCAATTAATTAATCATTTCAAGTAGGGGGAGGGAGAGGGGATGTTCATGGGGAAATCCCCCCTAACCATCGCTCACCCAAGGTAAAATTTATCCCCATAGCACCCCCTCCCCCTCCCCTCCCCCCATGGGGTTGGACATGAACGGTCTTTTTATACGATTTTTCCCCTTCCCCCTCCCCCTCCCCCCATGGGGTTGGAGATGCCCTAACCATTAGCTTGTTTTCAACAACTTAGAGTTCAAATACACATTCAACACATGCTAGATCAATTACACATACTATATTCCTGCTAAAGATTATTCGATATATAGATACTTCCTCTACCCCAAATTATCTGTCATGTTTGACTTTCGAGGTCATTTTGACCAAGTAATTTGAGTATTTCATAATTCATGTTGTACACCTAAGATTACTTTACAAAATTATGAAAAAGTTGAAGATCGAGTGTGTATAGTTTATCTACTCAAATTTGTTAGTCAAAGTGATCTCAAAAGTCAAACACGACGAATAATTTTTGACCGGTGGAGTATATAATACTACACGATGTATGTATATACAATAATGCTGTAGTAAATAGCCGGCAGTATTATTTTCTCCGATGATTATCCAAATACTTCCGGGGACACTGAGAGTAATTTGTGACAGTGAATCCCTTAAACTATCAATTCACTACTACAATCTTCAGCTATATAATGGAAAATAGAGCCGATCCACATCAAATGAAGTCACCACAATCCTCGATAAACTTCATGTGGTTTGGATTGATGCTGTTTGTTTCTGATTGACATAGAGCAAGTTGTAATGGTAAATCAATAGTTTGAGGAGTTTAATGTCACAAACTATAAGTTGTATGTAAATTTGATGTGACAGTCCAATTTTAAAATAGGACAAGCACAGTTGAGTAATCACAAACGGTAAGAGGCTCGGGAAGATTAAAAGCAAAAAGAATGCATCATCACCCTTACTCTTGCCACATTATTATTTGGAACTGTAATAACACTAGGGTACAATCCGTGCCTTGAAGGCACTATTCCAACGCACATGAATTTATAAAATAGAGAAATTTAAAAGATTTTTAGTGTTACATAATCAAAAATATCTTATAAAAGTAGTGTAACAATTGAAAGGATGAGAGAGAAGAGTGGTCCCAAAGTTTGTTGTGGGCCCTTAAACTTGTAGGGTTGAGATTAATCGCATCCAATGGTGGAAGAGACAGAATGGCATACCAAGGGTTCTTGTATAATAGATTTCAGCCCCCCTTGCAATTAGCATGACCAGTAATACTAACTAATTAAAACAGCGGCAATCGTTGTTGGAATCACACACACCATTATTGAATCGAAGTGCGTTGCAACTGAATTGGCAACCATCGTCCCCGGCCAGGACACAATAAATGCTTTCTGCGTCGGCGTTTCCAGCTGCAAGGAAATCAATTCATTAACTTATTAGCCAAGCAAGCAACGTATTTGACCCATTTGGTAAAAGGATTTAAGGACTGAATTAATCCAAAGAACTCAAAAAATCAACGAGCAATTACATTTTCATTGACTAAACAGAGAAGGGTACTAGAGTACTCACCCATTGAGCAAGCAATGATGACGAGGAGAAGCATGAGAAAATAAGCAACATAAGAGAACATATTTGGGGAGCTGCTGCTGTTCTTGGCCATGTTTGCTGATCAACTTGTGGACTAATTGGATTGATGTGCATGGCATAGTTAGGCTATTTATGGCACAAAGGAGGGCCGACAAGCTCGATTAATTAATCGATAAAGACTAATTGTAGTAATGATTCAGATCGGATCTGACGATTGGATCAGTGATTGATTAATTGCTCGTTCGATCAACTAGCTAGGTATAGTAATTTCATCCAGTGTTCGAAAGTATAATTAATAAAGAAAGTAATGTGTGAACAAAGGGTACGTTCAGTTTTCTAGGATTAGCAATATTAGCAAGGATTTGACTAAATATAGTCCAAGTATTAGTTAATATTGTGTTTGGTTGTTCTAGACTAATTTAATATCGGTACTAAACAATGAAAATATTGTGTTTAATATCCTACATTAGTCACCTTTCACATGAAGATATTAGTTAGATTGGACTATTTGTACTTTAATACTGAATTAATATTACACGAAGCCACAGACATTATTAATTATACTCCAACTAATCCAATCATATCTGAAAAATATAATCCAGTCCCGTCCAATTCGGCTAGCCCCAAAAACCATGCATACCAAAAGAGAGAAAAGATGACATATAAAACCCTAATTAGAATAAAATTAGGAGACACTGTCTGATTAACTAACATAACAACTATTACAGTATTTTTACAGTAAACCTATAGAAGTTTTACTATATATACATTCTGACCCGACACAGTTCTTTTATTATGTCAATTACACAAAGACTCTGAAGTGCTCTGTTTCTTTACATCCCCCCTCAATCTGAAGGAGATAAACATTGTGAGCTTTCTGCAGATTGTTGTTGAAAGTAGACATAGAGGATAGTGGGAGATATAACTCACACGAGCGTGTCCACTTATCTAAACCAAAAATTCGCACAACTTAATACGACTAACATGTGAGTCAACATATTGGTCTTGCTCCTTTAACAAAATATATAATTAATCATGATATGATCTAATACATTTAAGCAAGAGCTAGCGTAAGTAACTTGTAGATGCTACCGAAATAGCTGTTTAGCTAAACGTTAAACAAAAACGTAAATAATATTAAACAGTTAAATGAGAAAAGACACGACATGAAAGATTTTTATGCTGGGAAACATTCTGCTGACGAATCACGTGAATGTGAAATCCTCTCAAGGGTGAAAACTCCAGCTGCTAACACCAGCTAGTGATAGATAAATATATTACCAGAAACACATGGAAAGTTGAATAAAATGGCTGTCATGTAGATCATCATTTACACTATATCTTCACCCGCCTAGCTCCTGTAATAATCTTGTAGCACCCCAACGCAATAATCCAAACTTCTTCTTGAATTCAGTTTGCAACTAATAATCCACTAACTTTGCTCACCAGCTGTCACACACAACGTGTGGAATAAACCTGTAAGTTGCTAGGCGTATTCTTCTAATCATCCTAGTGTTAGTTTATCCATATCTTTGTTAACCCAAATCTTATTGAGTCGTCTGATTGGTTATCTATCTTGTGGGTCAAATCTGTGTTGATTTGTGTGAGATCTTTTGAAGCGAAATCCTTGTGAGGTTATTATGAACTGTTGTCTATCCAGTGCTTCAGATTTCACTCTATACCTTCTTGTATAAGGGTTTATTGTGTTCCCTCTTGCATAATGGACTTTGTTAGTAACCTCTTACATCTTTTTCTAGAGTCGTTACCTCGTACATGTAGGTCTATGATTCTTAGCCTTGTATAGTGTCTCCTACACCTAGTGGTTCTGCCATTTATCTTTTTACCAGTATCCTATATAGTTGGACAATCACGAAAAGGGTGATAGAGTTATTCACTCACGAGCACGGTAAAAAGGTCTTGAGCATTGAAGTCGAGCAAGGCTCACTGTGCTTTGGTTGCGAGTTCAATGTACCTGTGTTAGTTGCCAGCAGAATTATTGAGGTGCTTGGATTACTGGGTGCTACACAATTATTGCTGAAGATTATGAAGGTAAGGTATAATGGTGAGTATCTGATCTTTGTGGTAGCACCATATATCCGTACTGGACAATTTCTAGCAATATATTGGTTTAGCATTAGGTAGTGCTAGGAAGTGGAGGTTTTTTTTATCTCTACTGGACTTCTCTTTGAGATTCGCCATATAAAAAAATTCTCCACCAAGTAAATACTACTATATAAATCAAGCTAGCACGAGCACAAACATGGAATCACGAACAGTAAAACTTAAGATTAAAAGCATCATCACCCTTATTGTTCTTTTGAACTGAAAATTGAAGTCCCATACAGTAGCTAGTACAACTACTTCTCACTGAGTTCTAACTAGCTTGCTAGTATTAGTTATCGGTAGTAACAATAGCAGTTCCTTTCGGAATCACAGTACCCGCCAGCGTACTGTCTTATCCAGCAGTAGTAAGCGCAACCAGGGTCCCCTCCAACGGTACAAGTCGTATCTGCTGCATTGGTCTTTCCAGCTGCAAGCAAGCATATGTTTAGAAATAACCAATTAATGGCGATGACAGCATGCTGAGTGAAATTAAGAACTACTCACCGATTGAGAAAACGATGATGAGGAGGAGAAGCATGAAGAAAGAAGCAGCATAAGAGAACATCTTTGGGGGTGATCTGCTGCTGGTGCTGTTTTTGGCCATAGTTTTTCTAATGAACTTGATTAGAGACTGATGATGATCAGATGTATAAGCTTGCTTGTGCAGTGACCCAGTGAAACACTATTAGGCTATTTATTAATAGCACAAAGCAAGCAGTAACCAACTACTAAGCTTGATTAATTAGTTAATTAATTAAGACTATTGGTATAAAAATTAGATGTCCCACAAATTGTCTTCATCCTATAAATATTAAATGGAAAGTGGGTATGGGAAGCATCTCAACTCTTCAAAGTATAAAATACATCTACATAAAATACATCTACTCCGCGCGATTGCTTTTATGTGACATTTTTTTTTAACTAAGTATACAACACATTTTAAGGAAGTTATTTAAGTAGTCAAACGATGTTAGGATTTGTACATTTTTTAATAGCGTTGTAGAGGGATCGTAGCTTTACAACATCGCGAGAAGATTGATTTATTGTTGTTTTTGGTTAATCAAATATCCACATCAAAACATTTTACAAGCTTGGGTTAGAGAAAGTATAGCTCATAGAAACTGAAAGAGAGTAATAAATCAAGGAATCAGATCACCACTTGTTGCGACAAGAAGACAGCTAATAATATTACAAAATTGAAATAACATGTTGCTGATGGTATGCCCTGAATGCTTATCCATATGACTTGTACATAAAACCATAAAATAGTTCCCACTCGCGTTGCGTAATAATTCAGGTCGCTGTTCGTTTTTAAAGAATGTTAGATCAATGACATGAGATGCAAAAAATCAATATATATATATATATATATATATATATATATATACTATTTTAGAACGATTTTTTAGGATTTGCCGGAGAGGTTGTTGCATGGCAGTTTATATTAATTAATTCAATTTCATATGTTATAAATGTAAGCCGCGTTCAACATAAAAATCCGTGTAAAAGTTGTCATATAGGGTGAGTTTTTTATGACTTTTTGAATTTTTAGGTTGACTTATTAGTTGTTATGAAAAAAATTTGTGACACAGAAGTTCTTTAAAAAAGATGAACGTGTTTGGTGAAAAAATTTATGTTGTTAAAAAGTTGGTATGCAACACTCTTGTTTGTCAGAGATAATTACCACTTTACATTTTTTATATTTACTAATAAAATTATTGTAGTAGTATGTTTATACAAAAAAGTACGAGTAAATTGATCATTTTTATCTTTTAAGAAGAAAAAAGTCTTAAAAAAGCTTATGAAACCCAACTTTTTTCAAAATTGAGTTTTACACTACAAAGTCTAAAGCCAATATCCAAAAGTTGATACAGAAAAAGTCATATCAAACCTTTTAAAAAAATTCAAAACAGATTAAAAGTCTAAAGTGGATTAAAAACTGGAAATAAGTCATACGAAACCCATCCATAGAAATGAAAAGTTCGACTCAAAGTACAGGAGCAAAGATGGAATATTCGTCTCGAAATAGAAATGTGAAACGATACAGTTTATATTAATTAATTTCATTTCATCCGTTAAAAATGAAAAAAAAAACCTCCGACAAAGAAACCGGTGTAAAAGTTTTCATACAAAAATGGAAAATCCCTCTCAAAATATAGGCGCAAAGATGGAAAATTCGTCTCGAACTAAAAATATGAAACAATGCAGTGTAAACTGAGCAAAGATGAAAAATCTTTCTCGAAATGAAGATGTGAAACAATACGGTGTAAATTGTGCCTCAAAATGATAATGTAAAATAATAAAAATAATTTGACTGCATCAATTAAACTAATGCAGTAATTAAAATTGTCAAACGTGATTGATCCAAATATAAGAGGCAGTGGACAAACAAGTATTACATAAATGAAGAAAATTGATAATGGTCATGGAAAAAGAATATTGGGAATGACTGGTACTGGCCATGGAAAAAGAACTATCGGAATGAGCTAAATAATCCCATGATCGCTTGCGTATTTCACAAAATAATTCCATTGCCAAGTAGCGGGTCAATTTGGTTGGGGTTAGAGTGTTGATGATTTACCGAGCGACACAAAAATTAGTAAGCAACAGTTTACTTGGTAATGGAATTAATTCAGAAAAATGCTATAAATATGGTATTATTATTTTTTTGAGCTAATAGGGTATATATTAGAATGAACAGAAAATGAAAATTATGTAAAATTGTACATGGTATAACTTGGAAATGGAATTATTTAAGAAAGTAGTAAGCGATGCACAAGCGACACATAACAAAGTTTATTTCAGTGACATCATTTTTTTTTTAATTTAAATGGTAGTGCTTTTTTATATGACTTGCTTTTTTTTTTTGATAATAGGTAAGGATTCATTAAGGACACTCCAAAGCAGGAAAGTTTACATCATACAGTAGAGATTCAGCCTAACCCACAAGCTACGATATTAACGGACAAACTACTATTAAACATACAGATTAGCGGAGGCCATTATATACAAACAAAATTAGGCGACCGCTCCAAGGCTAAACTGCAAGACTTAATTAAACAAGAACTAAACAGAACCACGTGCGATAGCTGCCTTCGCTAACCGGTGAGCTTCCAAAACTTGTCCACGAGGAACTTTAGCGATGAAACAGTCTCTAAACTTCATAACCTCCTGCTTGATATTTTCCAAAATAGGAGTGTCCTTATACGTACTTCGACTAGTCCCCTGCAAAATGTTGTATGACTGGAGGCTATCAGTGTAAAGCAATATAGTAGACATGCAATTATGTGATGCGGCTAATAACCCATAGTAAATAGCTAGTAATTCCATCTGTAGGGGGGAATCTGCAAAGCAAGTGCGCGAGTAGCTCATAGGATTGCCCGAAGATGGCTGCAGGTAGATTCCAACTGCTCCGGATTGAGACGTTGCTTTCCAAGCTCCATCCACTGTAACACATCCCGTGATTGGCGGTAGTGATTGGGCACTGCGGGAGAAACGAAGGGAATATGGGTAGAGTATGGGAGGTTCTGTCTGCACCCGCTCCTGTGTGAAGTGTAGTCGACAATGTCTGACATCCTGAAGACATTGGCGGTAGTATTCGACAGTCTTGTCCGTTGACCAGGCCTCATGTCGGTACACGAGATCATTCCGCATTCGCCAAGTACCCCATAGATACGAAAGGGCCATGTCCAAAGTGTCATGATCATCATAAAGGAGGGATGTAAGCCATTCTTGGAGTTGATTTGGGCGGTTACTTAGTCCAATTTGTGAGGCCAGAGTGCTGGAAACAGGACACTGCAAGAAGAGGTGGCCTGGAGTTTCCGGAGAGCTGAGGCAAAGCGGACATATGTTGTTGAGTTGAGGGAGTTTTTGAGCTAGGATAGCCATACATGGTAAGGCTGTTTTGTGCAAACATTTCCAAAGAGATCTTGCATTTTTCTGGAATACGTAGTCCCCAGAGTTTTCCCCAAACTGGATTTGGTGCTGGTGGGCTATAGAAGAAGCCTGCCGGCCTGAAGGTGGGGTTTTGCGAAGATTCGATGAAACGGTAACCTGATTTAGAGGAATAGTCACCTCTAGCCGTATATGGCCAGACAATTGTGTCTGGTACGTCATTCGGTGGAAGTTGAATGGTTAATATGGTTTGGACGAGGAACTGGGGTAGGTGTTGGTTTAAGGCTTGACGATTCCAAGTTTGGCCCTCGTGGCGTTGAGTGATGAAGTCAGCCACTAACATAGAATTAAGCCTATCGGTGTTTAGGAAGGAAGATAGCGAACAGGTAAGGTAAGGGATCCACCTGTCTTTTCCCATGTTAACTGTCTGCCCATTTCCAACAGTCCACGCATAGCCTTGTTGGATTAATTGGCGCCCGGATAGAACGCTTTTCGCACACCAGGAGGAAGCATGAGGGACGCGAATCTCCTCATCCGTTAGGTGATGGATATCGAAGAAGGGTTTGTATTTCAGTTTGATGGTAGAATCTAGGAAAGAGTGGTTTGACTTGAGGAGACGCCAGTAGGTAGAGGCCAACAAAGCTTTATTAGCCCAATGCTGGTTACGGATGCCCAGCCCTCCTTGGGATTTAGAGCTAAATAATAGAGTATCTGGTATGAGGTGTAAGGGTCTAGTGCTGTTAGGGTTACGCCAGAAGCGTAAGGTTTGGTTATTAAGGGAGTCGAGGGTGGTTGAGGGAAGTCTGAAGGAGGTACCAAAGTAAATGGGGTAAGATGTTAATGTGGTTTTAACCAATGCTAGACGTCCCGCCGGGTTCAGAAGGCGACCCTGCCAAGAGCCAAGTTTGGCAGTCATTTTATCAGTTAGGACATTGGCCACCCTGGTTTTATTCTTGGCTTCAGCAAGCGGCAAACCTAAATAATGGTCTGTTTGTGTGATTGGAATGTTTCCAAAAAAGTTACTAAACTGTTGAGCAAGGATGGGGCTAATATTTGGACTGAAGAATAGATTTGACTTGGTATGGTTGAGTTGTTGGCCTGAGTGGTGGCAAAAGCTGTCTAAGGCGATGGAGAGGTTTGTACAAGTGGTGAGGGTTGGCTTGAAGAATAAGAGGCAGTCATCAGCAAAAAACATATGTGATACTGGGTAGCCAGTTCTAGAGAGTTGGATACCCGGTACTTCTTCCGTAGTCTGGAGATGCTGAAGGAAAAACGAGAAGGCCTCCAGGTATATAATGAAAAGGTATGGGGATAGGGGATCCCCTTGACAGAGACCTGTTGTTGGGGTGAAAATATCAGATGATTCGCCATTAACAAGTACTGAATAGGACACAGTACGTATACATTGCGATATCAGACGGAGCCATTTGGGTGGGAATCCCATTGTGACTAGAGCGTGATTCAGGAAATCCCAGTTAACCCGGTCGAAAGCTTTACTCATATCTAGCTTTAAGGCTGCCAAGTGTGCGCCTGAGTATTGACGTTTGATTCGAGTAAATAGCTCATTGGCTAGCAGGGTATTATCTGTGCTCCGACGTCCCGGCACAAAGGCTGATTGTTGGGGAGAGATGATGTCGGGAAGGATAATACGCAACCGGTTTGCCAAGACCTTTGAAATGACCTTGTAAGTGGTGGTACATAGACTGATAGGACAGAAATCTGAGGCGGTTTGGGGGTGGTCCACTTTGGGGATAAGGGCAAGGGATGTATGGTTCAACTGTTTTAAAATGTGTCCCGAATTGAGAAAGGAGAGAACCGCAGAGATCACTGACTGTCCCGTTATATGCCATGTTTTTTAAAAAAACACCGGAGGTATGCCGTCAGAACCTGGGGATTTGTAGGGACTGAGCTGGAAAACCGCAGCTCGCACTTCTTCCGGGGTAAATGGTTGGTTTAATACTTGCAAGTGGTTGGAGGACAGTCGAGTTCGGAGTTACTGCCATCCATGCCAGTTACGGATGGCATTCTCTGACTGTATTTGCGGTGAGTAGAAATTACGGAAATGGCTGTGCAGATAGGCCAATAGATCGTGCTGAGTCGAAACCACCGTGCCATTATCCTGCGTCAATTCCGTTATACGGTTCCGACAAATGCGCTGCTTGAACTTTGCATGAAAGAAGCGTGTGTTTCGATCTCCTTGGAGAAGCCAGCGGGATTTGGCTCGCTGGGCCCACAAGGTTTCTTCTTGTTGAAGCAACTCGTTCAGGTGGCTTCGAGCCGTTTGTTCTCGTCTCTGCCAGTCCAGTGAGAAAGATCCAAGTTGTGTCTCAGGGCGGCTTAAGAGGGTAGCGAGGTGCTCCTGGGCACGCCTGATCTGCTCTCCAAGATGGCCAAGACCTTGTTTGGCCCAGGCCCGAAGTTGAGCTTTAACAGCTTTGCAGCGCGAGACGAGTTGGAAGGATGGAGATCCTTGTACAGGATAGCCCCACCAAATTTTGCATATTTGTCAGAAGGTGAATGGCGCGCCCCACCACGCAGGCATGCCACAGTGGTGGGGCATGCCCCAAAAAGGCAATTAGTTCGGTTTGGTCAAACTTTGACGGTTCGGTTTGTACTCGCCTCGGTTTTGCTCTCCGTTTTAGGCAGCTCACACTACTGGAAATATTGGTTTTTGCGGCGGGTGAAAACCGTCACAAATACATCCAAAACCGCCACAAAAACCTTTTGTGGCGGAACTTGTGGCGGTTTTTCTTCCGCCTCATTTACCTCCGTCGTAAAAAGTTTGTGGCTGTTCCCCTCCGCCACAAAAGGTTCTTGTGGCGGTTGATGCGGCTTTTTTTGCCTGCCGCAAAAGGTAAAATTGGCGCCAAATAATTTCTTTGGTGGCACCAACATTCCGCCATTATGAATTGTTCTCCCGCCACAATAAGAGATTTACCACAATAAGAAATTTACCACAAAAACTATTATCCAGTATTTATTGATATAGCTTTCACTAACATGGATTTGATTGTTAATCTGTCACAATCGTATCTAGACATAAGTTCCACCACAAAAATTATGCACATATTATGTTTCAACAACAATGATAACCATTAAAGAATTAAACTGAATACATTGATTTTGAAGGTTGAGTTCTTGAATCCACCACACCACAAACAGTGTTGAGATGGTCTATTACATAACTTTAGAAGATAAACAAGTATTCCTCACTCTCCACTTCCCTATAAGTAACAAAAAGAAAAATAAACTTGGATTTTCCTGAACTGAAGCACTTGAGAAAGAAATTGGCTTCTTCAGTTTTAAGCCAGTCACAAGAGAAGGCTAAATATTAACCTGTCAGAATATGACACACAAAAAAAAATTAAATCCGTTAGTTTGATTCAGTTTTCGTATTATATGAACCAGATCTAGGGTGGTTAGAAATTCACTTGATGTAACCCAAAATAATAGCCAAAAGTGGATATTAAGAGATTCAGCAATATAAAAAATGAAGAGAAAAAAAAAACAAGATTCAGCAATATAGATATACTAACCTGAAGCACCAGACAACTAATTCTGATGAAACGAGTACCTGAATGAACGTAGAAAAACAATGACGCCATACTACGTGAATTAGTCAAATAACAAAGAAGCTGAAGGTAAAAATAACATAAAATGGAACAGCTACTTGTGTCTTTCCTAAGTAGCCGTAAAATTGTAAAGTATAAATGGAAACCCGATATTCTAATTGAAGATGTTCTTGGATGGTTCAGGTAATTGGGGAAGACTATCCAGCTTTAAGTCCCGATCCATTTCAGTCCTGTAAACAGAACCCAACCAGTGGCATTTCTGCCATTTCAAGGTTGCTCTCCCTTCCCTGTTTCAAATTCCAGGAAGGAAGAGAAGAAGATGGAATTACCAGTTCCAGTACTCTCTTTACTCACTTATGGAGTTTAGCAGGTGGTAAAAAAATGGAAACATCATAGTTAAAAAGAAGTAACAAAGAGATCAAAAAGAAAGTAAGTGTTTCTGAACTCATATTCTGAAGGAAAAGGCGGATTTAGGATGATCATCGTTGCACCACTTTCAAAATCGATGGTGTTTCCCTGCTGCTAAAACCCTTAGAACCTGTGGCTGGTCTCTAAGTGCTCAAATTCATATGAAAAAGAGAATAATGAATTATTTCAAATGATATCCATGGTTGTGGACTAAACCAAAAAAAAAGAATCATTCACATATAGTAAAGGAAAATTAGTTGAAGTGGACCCAAGATATACCAAATCTGCAATATCACCAAAGTAAAATGTTCAGAGCATGTAAGACCTTGTCAGGTCAAGGCAAAGATGTGCTGACGAAGAGAGAAGCAGTACGAGCATTGACCAGACATGGCATGGCTACTTGCCGACAAAAAAAATGTTCTTGAGAAGTTTTCGTAGGGAAACTACTTCATTGTTCATTCTGGAACAAACTAACTACAATTCCTTCTTAGACAATATAAATAGAAGCTAATATTTTAATTAAGGAGAAATTACAAATACAATGGTTTTCTTCACATCAATCAGAGAAGCACCATTTAAGACTTCAGAAATTATAAAGCCTCAGCCTAAAACCAATCCAGTTAGTGGGCTGTGGAATGTAAATCAAAACTTGAAATTTATCCTAAATTCTCGAAGTCTTTTTGATGTTGAAACAGAATAAATGTCTAAGTTTAATCTATTTTGATAATCATGGAATTTGAAGGGCACTAACACCAATTGCGACTTAGCAATTGACAAACTTTATTCGAAATAATACTACTAGATAATTTGACTTAATCACAAAATCAGCAAAATGTTTCACTAAAAGTGAAACTAATTGTGTGAATTGAAAGGGTGTAAACTGTGATGTTCTGAAACTAGTTTTAGGGTTACAGGCTGTCTCTTCACAATTTGACGATGAACAACACGGCACTACCATGTTGGTTCTTCAGATAAGCCAAGCAACAGAATCTGCATAAGAAGTAACTGATCTACTATTTCCATCTTCAATCAAGGTTTACATAAAAAATAAAGAGAGGTGCAGTTTCACCACTCTACCTACGTCAAATCCTGGAAGTGTGTGTGTGTGTGTGTAACTAACTGGAAGTGAATAGAATAGAATATACAATGGTGACAAAGTTTGAAACACACCTCGTCTGTCTCTTCACAATTTGACTATGAACAACACGGCACTACCATGTTGGTTCTTCAGATAAGCCAAGCAACGGAATCTGCATAAGAAGTAACTGATCTACTATTTCCATCTTCAATCAAGGTTTACATCAAAAATAAAGAGAGGTGCAGTTTCACCACTCTACCTACGTCAAATCCTGGAAGTGTGTGTGTGTGTGTGTGTGTGTGTGTGTGTGTGTAACTAACTGGAAGTGAATAGAATAGAATATACAATGGTGACAAAGTTTGAAACTCACCTCGTCTGTCTCTTCACAATTTGACTATGAACAACACGGCACTACCATGTTGGTTCTTCAGATAAGCCAAGCAACGGAATCTGCATAAGAAGTAACTGATCTAGTATTTCCATCTTCAATCAAGGTTTACATCAAAAATAAAGAGAGGCGCAGTTTCACCACACTACCTACGTCAAATCCTGAAGGCTGGGACATTTTCCTTGATATTGTTTAGCAATATGAACCACCAAATAAAGTTAGCATGAATTAATTTCTCTGGATGCTGTTAACATCATGGTGAAGCTGAGCTTTCAACTTTCAAGACTCGAGAACTAACAGCAAAAGGTGCAGCCCACTTTACCAGAGTGAGTTTACGGTCAAATTGAGCCTGAAGCCTACTCTTTACTTCCTCTAAACCCAATAGCAAAAATAGGAGCTTTCATGACTGACAACAGATTTCATGAATTTTAAGAACAGAGCAAAAAAATACCTGCATTACAACAACCAATACAGATTCTTCTTTGGCTGTCAAGAGTCGTGTAGTTTCGGCACGTCGCAAGAACAGCCGAAGAGGGTCATTTGGGTCATATGGTTCACCCTTTTTCTTTCCTAAATCTAACCTGATAGGAATACCAGCCTGTTCAACCATAAACTTTAGTTTTGACTCCCTCCTAGATTGTTTCTCTAAGAAACGTTTTGACCTCACAATTTTTTGTTCACAAGTGGGCAATCGATGAAATATGTGGACCTAGAACTGAAGAAGAGGGGATAACACAAATTATATCTTTTCAATCTAAAAAACATAGCACTACAAATAATTCAGGAATCGGAAGACGAACATATAGAGAATAAAAAGGGAACACGAAATCGAAATACACTCCAATCTCAACATCTAACCTTCATTGTTCTTCACAATTCGATCTACAAACAACATGGCGCAACAGATTTAAAATCTTGGTATTGGAAGAAAAAAATACACGAGAATTAAGAGGGGAGAAAAAATCAAACTTACCTCGTCAATCTCTAAGTAGCAGCGATAGTGGTTTGCAGTTCGACGAAAGAAGAAGGATTCACAATCTAGGGTTGCAACTTCAGATTTAGGTGAAGAAGGAGCGGCGACCCAGGAAAGACGTGAATAGAGAGATAAAAGCCCATTTTACAATTTAACTTTTATAACTGGCACATGAGTACCCACGTTTAAAAAAGAATGATATTATTTCGCTAATTTAATTGTATCTATGCAGCGATTATTTTGCCTGCCTCAAAAAAACAGCCGCAAAAACCAGGTATTCTAGTAGTGTCAGTTGGTTAAAACCGACGGTTTACATATTAGTACACGCTGTAATTAAAATTATACATTTAACCTAAAAAAAGGTAAAATAATGTTATAACTTGAGGGTATTCGAGCAAGAACGATGAAACAAAATCAAGAACGAGACAAATACTTAACGTGGTTCACTAAATGATCCCCTAATGAATCTGCTAGCTACTTCCACATCAAGAACTTGAACTTCATTGAGAGAGAGAGAGCCCGATTGTAATGTACACCGTGGTCACAACGACCACGGCGGCGAATCCGATACACCACATTAAGTCTACTCATGTTTTATACCCTTATATAGACCTAAGGGCCTGGCTTACGCCCAAAGCAACGTCAAAACGTTACCAAAACCGATTAGGAAATCATTCAAAAGCTGTCAGCCCCGAAGTAGGTCGCATGACCTGCTTAGTTTGTCGCAAGACCTACTCCTGAACCCCGAATGCTGCAGCCTTCTCCTGGTCCTCCTGATGCATGATTTTGCTAGACTTTGAATCATTCCAACAAATCTCCACCTTGATTCAAATGTTCTAGCAACCTGAATCCTTTTCGAGTCTTGGTTGCTTCGATTCAAGACAAAGCTCCACTTTGTGTCGAATCCTCTCAACCACCCAACAACGGAACCTAATGTTTCTCTCCTCAAGCATGAACCGGATGCATATCTCTGAATCAGAAACAAGCATGCCTCCACCTGAAATTTTTTTCTGCAGCTGTATGTGAAACGTGAATCGCCAAATTGTTGCTCTGAATTCCATGGTGTCCCTGCAACGAATGCGCTCGATGTGGATGCAATTGAGAAAACAGAAGCAAGTGCTCCTCCACCCGGAACAAGACTTGAATGCATTCATTGAGGCAGGACCGAATACGTTCCTGATGCGCCCACTTGCGCCAGACAATTACAACATGACAGAATGTCTAGATATCACTACAGACATGTTTTATTTAGTGATGAGTGCCCCCAACAACTGTCATGCCTGATGCGCCCCAATTGCATCAAATGCACCCAATTTCTCCCCAAAAATAGATCCCGCCATCTGCATGTCATGGCACATGCCCCAAAAAACAGAACAGATGCATGCTAGAACAGACGCGTGCATAATACGCGCCAGAACCAATCAAGAACATATGCTTCATGTCGTTGCTCCAACTCCAACGAGTTCCTACAACGCATGAGCTTGAACAAGATTCAATTCACATGCCAGATGCTCCATGCAAACCGAGAGCCGGATTGCACGTGGCCGCCAATTGAGAGAACGCTGAATGCGTGTGGACTGCCAGATTTGCGCGAGAACTCTATAGGTACCGCTTTTTTCAGATACCTTACAGGCCCAATTATATGCATGCCAGATCGGTCCAAAAAAAGCCCTGATAGCCCCCTCCATGGGGCTTCAGATGGTGGGTGTACATGTGCTTGTTTTAGAGGACAACGAACGAAACCTAGTTCTCCTCACGAACAGAACGATCTTGATCACCAAGTCCGACATCGTTCTTGACAAAATCTTGATAAAACCCTACACCGGATAGCCTGCTCTACCTAAATCGTGAAATCCTAGCTTTGAGTTCCACCAAGACATGAAACCCTGGCTCTTGGATCCACCTAGATCGTTGAACCCGACTATGACACCTAGATCGTTAGCTACCTCCACTGGGTGAAAATCGTTTTTTTTCAGAGGGAGAAACCAGAAAATACAATCATACTTTAGAATCCTTGTAGAGCCTCCTATTTATAGGCTACACCAACTTGCTCTCCAAGTAACAATACAATAAGGAATACTAGTAAATTCATAATTCTACTAGTTTCCAAAGCTAGTTGATTCCTAATATTTCCAAAATGCCTAATCTCACTTATTTGACTCAAGGCATCCTAACATCCATCCCTTGTTGAAATTTCGGTTCCGGAATTCTGATTTCATTTTAGACAGTCTGTCTTTGTTATGAGCAATATTTTAGTGCTCCAGGACCACGTGGTGCTCTACAACCAATTAAAGTGCAACACTTAAATACACCGTGAGTGATTGACATACACTCATTAGCTGTAGAGCACCACGTGGTGCTCTCTTGGAGCAGTAAAAAATTTCTCCTTTGTTATCACCCAAAACTGTAAATGTGAAGTACTAGCCGGTAGATGAAGTTTTAGGAGAAAGAAGGAGGCTATGGATCAAAGATTAATTGAGGCGTGTTAATCAAGTTTCGTCTTGTTATTTTTGGTTCTTTGAACTTTTCTTCCACTCTTGAACTCCTTCAATATGATTTTACGTGTGTTTAAGTTGATACAAGTTATATTGGTCCTGTTTGGATGAGCTTAAATTAGAGGCGGATGAAGTATAAAAATTGAATTTCGATCAAACAATCCGAAAAAAAATCAGAATTACTCTCCAAAAATACATAATTCTAGCGAAAAATTCAGAATTCCAGCTAGAGATCCCGGAATTCTGAATCTTGGTGGGGCGGGGGAGTGATTCCATATTCTTTTGGGTGAATTTGACGCCGGCTTATACAACCAAACGAGGGATGACTGCGGAATCAACAATGAGAAAGGGCAAAGAAACTAGGGCACAAATCTCTCTTGAATTCAGAATTAATCAATATCAAAGTCTCTGTAAATTTACCCCCAAGCCGGGTATAAATAGCTCTAAAATATAATTTTGCCAAAATAGCAAAATCTAAAAAAAAAATCCTAAATTAATGTCCTAAACAAAATAAAGACTCATCAAAAAGATTCACCCAAATCGGGAATAGTTTGACCTGCTAATTAGCGAAATAAGTATTACTAAAATAGAAAAACGCTGATTTGGACCCTTAAACAGTCGATTTTGGCCAAATCAAGGCGGTGCCCTTGATAAATTACGGGTTATTTTTAGAATGTTGTTTCCACACAAAATTGTGTATGACTTTGCCCAAATCCGACATCCTTCAATTCTGCCTCTGAAACTGCATTTTGACCGAAACTGCTTTTCTGAAGCAGTCGGATATTCCTGCGAAATTCTTCTCGCGTGAAGATTGCAGTTTATTTAGAGGGATTTCCATATCGTTGTGGTGATTCTTGATTTAACACCCTAGTATTTTATAGGTCCTAAATTGCAATATATGAAAACGTTGAGGTATGTTTGGAAATTCTAGATCATCAGTATTGCTGATACTGGATCAGGCGGTGAATATAAGTTCTTGAACTGTGTTGGAACTCTGAAATAAATGGGGTTAAAATTGAAATTTCAAGAAGTAGAGTACTTTGAGATAATTACACTTTAGCCCAAATTTCATTAACTGCAAAATGAACCCTAAGCACTATTACACCTATCAATACTTGCATGATCATCCATGCACAGTCTCCAATGCTAGTTGTGTACAAGGGGATCCTGTAAGGAAGATCTCATTGTACACATGTAACAGACAAGAACAAGAACAAGGACAAGAACAAGAACAAGGACAAGAATAATGCACAAAGAGATTGAGAGTAAGGGTAGGGGAAAAGTAAGCTCTTGCTAATTGTCTAAGAGAGACAATATGATGATTGGCAAAAGATCCGAGAGACTTGCCATAGAAGGCCAATGTTCCTATATATAGGGCATATGAGTGGCCGTTACGAGGGGTTAATGCGTCCGCAAATGACGGCTAGATATCCGCCTCGTAACGGCACGTTTGCCCGTATATATAGGACACGTTACACGATCATCCGTATATATAGGGACCTTTCAAACGGCCGACCGCACATATAGGACACGTGGTCATCAAATCTCTCAGACCATCGCTAAGGGTCGCGCGCGAGTACAGCTATTGCTCGCGCGCGACGTTGCTTACTCTAGCCTCCAAGCCACTTGAACCCTACAACTCCCGCGCGGTTAGTGTCGAGGGAGACCCTGTCTCACAGCCCCCATATAGATAAGTGTGAGTATAAAGATAATGATAGAGTAATAGTGGAGTACCATCAAACCTCCTGGATGGGTGCCACGTTGGTGTAGATGCTCAACATACTCAGCATCTCCAGTAGTAATAGGTATAGATTATTTATAATTTAATAAAACTCACGATTTTTTATTTTAAATATACATAATTTTTAACGTATACTCCAATAGTGTTATGTAAAATAAATTAAGTTGTAATTTTTGTAGATAAAAAGTAATTAAAAAAATTAAATGAAGAGAGAGAGAGACACATAGGATTCAGCTATCCCATTTTCGTCTCCTTAAGATAATGAGCGGCATAATTATCCGCCAAATAAATAGCATGATAGAGGGCCTATAAGAGACAAATGTTGTCCCATTTTATTTATATTCTAAAGATAACTGTTGTTCAGATGACCTATTGGAGAGAGGAGCCTATAGGACACATAGAATTTATCCACTAAATTAATCAGTATTTTATATAGCCAACCTTTTTTTGTGAAATAATCTGTAAAGCGTGTATGCTGCGTGAACATAATCGGACGGCAAGTGAATACTACTAAATAATTCTAGCGAGCACGAGCGCAATTGCGGAATTACAAACAGTAATAGTTAAGATTGAAAGCATAATCACACGTATTATTCTTTGGAACTGCACAACAATTGGAGTCCCATACAGTAGCTAGCACAACTAGTTATCACTGAATTCTAACTAGCTAGCAGGCTAGCATCAGTACTCCGCAAAATTAAAACGGTAACAGACGCAGTTGCCTGCGAAATCACAATACCCGCTACGGTTTCGCCCTGCGCAGTGAAATATGCAAGGGAGGTTCGATCCCAGGCTACAAAATTCATCCGCTGCATTGGCTTTTCCAGCTGCAAGAAAATTCATTGATAGTCGAGCAAACGTGTTATTCTAGACCCCATTTGGTAAAGAATTTGGGGGAATTTGTCAATCTAACATACTAAAACCTATTTTGAACCATATATACATGAGTAATCCACCAAAAGGAAAAAAAAAATGTGCTAGTGTACTAACCCATTGAGCAGGCAATGATGATGAGGAGAAGCATCATGAGAAAAGAAGCAACATAAGATAACATCTTTGGGGATGATCTGTTGCTGCTGCTGTTCTTGGCCATGGTTGTTGATCAACTTGATGAGAGAGACTATGGTGGTGACCAGATGTATATATGCTTGCTTGTGCAAAAGCTAATGAAATGGTATTAAGCTATTTAAAGTGAAAACTAAGCAGTAGCCAACTACTAAGCTTTGATTAATTAGTTAATTCATTAAGACTACCAATTAAGACCCGATCTAATCTTCGACTAAGGGTAATAAAAGAAAGAATTAGATGTCCGGCAAATTGTCTTCATGTGGGTTAAACGAAAAACTAGGTATGGAAAGCATCTCAGGTCAACTCTTGAATCAAAAGTGTAAAAACGTGCCAGTAGTATTTAAGGATTAATCACATCACCACTTGTTTGTTGCGCAAGATGCCAGCTAATAGTAATATTTAAAAAATTAAAACTTGCAAATGACTACTAGCTCGCGTTTGAAATCCCTGCATGAGGTCCCGAGTTTAAACCAGGTTTATGATGTAATTCTATATAAACGTCATTTAGCTCTTGATTTTAAAGACTATCAGCCGACTGGAGATGCCTAAAAATTAATGCTTATCCATGTAACTCACTGACTTGTTTTGCAGTATAGTAGTACCCGTTCAATATTACCGAAAAATTCATGTTGGTTATGAAGAATGCTAGATGACATGAAATTCAGCAAGTGTTTGTCTAAATGACTATCATAATGCATTTTTGATCCGATATTACTAATTGATGGGTCTTACAATAAGAATTATTTCTACCTTGTTATGAATTTGATAGTGAGATGGAGACGAGGAACGAAGAGAATCGCGTATTGTATAGAAGATTGTATCGATGAATATTTTATTAATGTGGACAAGGCAAGAGTATGAGAGGATCCTTACGTGTACCCACAATAGGTTAAAATAACTACAGATCAATACACAAGAATTCAGTTAAGGGTGAGAAGGATGTAAGCATTTAAGGGACGAGAGTAAGCCAAGTATGCTACTCAATAGAGACAGTAAAACAACATGTGGAGAATCTCAAAAGATATGTACCTCTATGAAGAGGATGACCCTCCTATATGTACTGATCTTAGGGCAGCGGTTATGAGTAGTTATATAACCGCATGGAGACGTTATATTACTGCCTCGCATATGCAACTGTCAACCGCATATATAGGCGGGTGTATCGCAAGTCTCTTGAATAACATACAAGGGTCGCGTGCGAGTACATGCATAGCTTGAACGCGGCGGGCCTTGCTCTAGCCTCTAAATCACTTAGACCCTTAACTCTCGAGTATGCAATTATTATATGCGAGAGGGCCATGTCTCACAGCCCCCATACAAATATGAAAGTATACAAGAATTCTTATAGAATGTATACGGAGTAGTAACATGTCATACCTTCAGCTTTCACGTGGATAAGTTTTAGTACAACCGGATTAAGGTATCTACATTAGCCCCCTTTGCGCGTGAATCTCACACATAGTAAGATTGAGCGCAAACCAGTATGCGCATGGGAAAAACAATTCAAAATCAATAAACCCTAGCCCCCATTTTCATCATAGCCCATTAATGTAAAGATTTGTGTCATAGATATTAAAAAACCTTTAATGACGTGGTCAAGCCCACATTAACATGATTCAGCACTTACCGAGATAGTGAGGCGATTTGAAAGGTCAGGGAAAAACGAGAGATATTACGAATTGATCATATCATTACTCCACAGCCATTATCTTAGGAACTCCTTCTTTCTCTAGTTCAGATTAAAACACTTTCAAGCGTTCCTGCATATCTAAAAATTCATCATCAAGATCTTCCTCTTCTATCATCAAACTGGAACAAAAGTTGCTTCTTTTCTACTCTGGTAAGTTGAAAATTAGCAAAGTTGTGTATTTGTTTACAACTTTCTGCATAATTTATTCGAGCATTTTCATGTATTCTTTAGCTTAAAGAAAATGGCATGAACAAAAGCTCTCAAAGAAGTCGAAGAAATACCAAAACCTTCAAAATATTTATGGAAAAAATCCCTTATAATGATGGGGAAGATTTTTATCATGCAACAATAAGAGTCCAGAAACTTCCAACTCCTTCTGATAGAAACAATCTTTTGTTGACACCGGTCCCTTCGAGAGATTATTGGGACTTAGTTAATATAAATAAGATTCAAAGATTAGGTCTTGAAGATGGATTATATCCTTATACTGAGATCAGCCACCAAACGTTCGTTGGGGAACTGGATCTGATGGAAGAATGGATTGAGCATATACTGACATTCCATGAGGTCATTTTAACTCCAGCATGAATTTATGATGCTATCTGTGCGACAAAAGGCTTGAACCTTAAACTTGATCAAGATATGCTCCAAAATTTATTGTTAAAATATTCCAAGAAAACTCATAGTTGTCATTTTGCCTCCTTCAAAGCTGGCCCCACATTGGTAGATGTACAGATGCTGTTGGACCTCCCTGTGGATCCTCTGTCTCATGTGCAAAGTTCACATGAAACTACCCTTTTTGACTAAATGGTTGAGTGTATAGGATGCGTAAAACTTCAACGAGATGGAATAATAGCAGGCCCGAGAAAAACTTTCAATGGTTAAAATCATCCGCGAAAAGTTTCTGGTCAAAATGGATTATGTATTTCTTTCATGATTATGGCTAGGGGTGAGCACGGACCGGTTTAGCCGGGTATTGTCGAAAATTTTGCTCCGGCCCAATAGGTTTGGAGACGTTTAACCCAAGCCCAATCAGTTGTTCTCGATACCCAAACCAAACTTAACTTATCGACTCGGCCCGATTCGGACCGGGTTGAACAGGTTTTTGAGTCTAGATAAGTTATTCAAAAAATGTATAAATTTAGTTAAAAAAAATAAAGATGCATAAGCTTCGTGTTTAGAATTGAAAATTTTAACAAAATTTGTTAGGAAAGATGAGTTATTTGAGGAAAATCAATTAAAACTATTATTCGGACATACAAATTTAGTTATCGGACAATGTTATCTAACTACAATATGTTATTTTTTTCATTTAAAAATGTAAGCGGACCGGACCGGTTCTAAACGATTTTGCTAAATCTAAAACCATGATCAATCAAAGTTAGTTCGGGTTTGCGATTTTATAATTGTACCCAAACAAAAAGCATGAGCGGGTGTTAGATTCCGACCGGTTTGATGCGCGCCAGTTTCGGACGGCCGGTGTGGGTGATTTTTGCTCACCTCTAATTATGGCAACTGCAAATTCACAGCTGGACTTAAGAAGAAAGATCCTAAGTCCGATCCTTATCTTAGTGGGATATTGCTTCACTTTATGTGGTTTCTTATGTACTTGGCTATCTCGCTACTTAATCAATAGACATCCCGATGATGGAGTCTTCTATCATATCCTCGCCAACTAAGAGACACCTTTGAAGAAGCCAAATAAGAGTCTTATGGTTGAAAATTAACTTTTTCAATTTTTCAACTATTAAATGACTATTATTTGCACATTTTTCTTTTATTTTTTCTTTTTAAAATATCTTTTTAGAATTTCTTACCTCTTTTTGTAATTTTCTATATGAAGTTAAAGGTTTTACTGTGATTTTAAATTTTTCATGAATACTTCATGTCTGTAGTATTTTTGAATAATATGGTGAACTAATTCTTCGCTTATTGACATTGCAGTATGGAATAATAAGTTGTATTTTTTCGTGTCGATTGAGATATTTACACTTATGTTTAAAATTTTCTATAAAAGACCCTCGAATTAAAGACCCCAATTGTTTAATTATTTTGGAGAGAAAGGATAAATCATATCTTGGTGAAGTGCACAAATTTCGTCAAATTCAACTGAATAATTTAGCTACATTTGCGAAATAATTAGCTCTACTGGAACGGTAGAATAACACATCTAAGAATATTTCATATTACAGGGGTTTATGAATGTGAGTGAGAGTGGTAAGTATAATATTATGTTTAATCTAAATTTTATATTTATGTAGATGAATGGGCTGATGAGAATAGAGTCACGTATGAGAGAAACAATATAACCCCGTATTGGCATTGCATAAAACAAATTGGATGGAGAGATTCTATAACTGACGATTGACTTATGTGTTTGTAAGGGATATATACATTTTAAAATAAGAATTCATGATATATAATGTATGTCTATGGAATTAACTACTTCGTCTGTACTTTTCTCAAAAAAAAATACTTTGTTCGTACTTATTAACTATACAAAACTAGAATGTCCGCGCGTTACCTAATAATCATTGTGGAAACTGAATCTTCCGATTCCTACATTCGCATGTGCATGCTTTGCGTCAAGGAGTGGTTGGTTGTTCTCTTTTGGTTCGATAAATACCAATGATTCTTACTGATAACTATAATACGTACTTGTCGATGTTATTTTGGATGCTTGCGAGTGTAGTCAGGGGCGGTGCCATGTATTTGAAACATCCAGAGCACTTTTACAAGGTTTTCAAAACACTTGGGCACTATTGCAATTTTGGCAAGGCCATAATTTCAATTCTTTGTATATTATAGGATAAAATTGTAGTTTTTAAAATTTTGAATATGGCATGTGCCTACCCGAGCCGTGGGTTGGTTACGCCCCTGAGTGTAGCAAAGTGGTTGTTAGTTATGCAATATGTATTAAACCCGTTATTTAATTAGTAAGGCAGAGATCAAAAAAATCTAGTACAAAATGAGATAAATTTGGAATCCATCGACACAAGAAATGATGAACGAGTACACCGTGCATATTACTTAATTTCAAACACTGTCCATACGTACGTAATCAGCTAGCTAGCTGTTTAATACATATTTTTATAATAAATCCAACTAGCAGGAAGCCAGGAACAAGAACTATTACAATTACAGAATCGGAAACACTTCGAAACAACTTGAAAATTGAATGCATCATCTGAATTTATTCTTCTTGCTACTATAATTATTTTTATTGTAATTGAAGTCCCTAGCAACCGTAGCACATGCAACTAGCTAGTGTATCTACTAGCAACTTTTACTACTATGAGACACACCTGCAGTGGTAATCAACACAAATCGAAGAAACGTATCCCTGAAACAAGCAAGTGGTGGGACAACCAAAGTGTCGCTGCCAATACCCACAAGCATTGGCTTTTCCAGCTGCAAGTAGATCAATTAATTAGTCAAGCGATGTATGATTATTTACGTTGTATTTCTAAGAGCTATTAAGGCCCGTTCGGAAAACAATTTGGCAAAATTAATCAAACGTACAGAGACCATGCATGTGTGGTGGCTCTTTGATTTCTAATATGATAATTACTAAGGATGCGTGCATGTGAAACTGATGTTTTGAAGCACAAAACAAATTAGTAGTAGGGGAATGATTTTTACAAAGCAGAAAATGATTCTTACAAAGCCACTAACATTATTTATGCATATAATGACCAATGAAATTGCACAAATGATGTTAGTGGCTTTGTAAGAATCATTTTCTGCTTTGTAAGAATCATTACCCTTAGTAGTATCCCAGAAAAGAGGATGAACTTTAGACCCCAATAAAAACACACACACAATTTAAGAGCCCGCTTGACACAGAAACTAATTAATTAGGCACACAATGGCGGGCTAATCGGTGAAAAAAAAACTAGCTAGATACTCACCCATTGAGCAAGCAATGATGATGAGAAGAATCATCAGAAAATAAGAAGAAGCACCAGAAGAGGACATCTTTGGGAAGGAGCTGTTCTTGGCAATGTTTGCTGGTCAACTTGATGAGAGAGACTCTGATGATCAGATGTATATATGATTGCTTGTGCAAAACCTAGTGGATTAGTATTAAGCTATTATAGTGGAAACTAAACAGTAGCAAACTAGAACTAAGCTTAATTGATTAATTAATAAGTTAATTAGTTAATTGAAACTAATAATTCAGATCCGATCTGATCTTTGACTTAAGGGTGAAAAAGAAAAAATTAGATGTCCCGCAAATCATCTCCATGTGGGTTAAAACTTAAAACTGGGTATGGAAAGCATCTCAATTCTCAAGTCAACTCTTAAAGAGTATAAAACCCTTGCTTGTAGTAATAATTTAAGGAATAACATCACCATTTGTTTGTTGTGCAAGAAGCCAGCTAACAACATTTAAAAAATAAATATTCATTTTGCTCATGATTTTAAAGAATGCTAGCTGACGGGAGATTCCGAAAAATGCTTGTCCATGTGACTTGTATATGCAACATAACAGTTCCCATTCAATATTACCAAAAAATCATGTTGGCATATAGTATGCTAGATGACATGAGATGCAAAGAAAGCTTATCTAAGTGTCAATAGACACTACAAGGAATATTGGTATTAGGGATAAAACTTTAGGGACAAATCTCATATTTGTTGGGGAAAGTGAGCATTTAAGACAAAAAAGAAAATTCCTCGCAAAAAAATTATGAAGGACTAAAATGACAGTTTTTCAAATTTTTGGGACTGGATTTCGTGGGGGAAAAGTAAGCATTATGGACAAAAGACTTATTTTCCTCGCAAAAGAAAATTGGAAGGACTAAATTGAAATTTCTGTAAATTTAAAGAGAACGGAAGTGCGTGTAAGCCCTAAGAGCATCCACAGTAGTACAATCTACAAATTAGCTAAATTTTAGTGCAAATTCAACTTATTCATTTTAGTAGGGTAGATTTGCTCCAAAAGTGTTGTACCAATACTATCTAAAACTACAACAAAAAATAAAAAATAGAAGTAGCTAGGATGTGTTGACTCGCTACATCTAGCTAGCATAAAACTAGGAGACTAAAATAGTACTTGATTTAGCTAGTCTGCTGGAGACTGAACTTATTCAAATTGACTTGCTATTTTAGTAATAACTTCCGTTTGAATAGTCTACTGTGGATGCTCCAAGTGTTTCACTTCTCTGCTCCCACCCTCCCGTCGATTCCCAAATCAGTTTCATACGCAAATCTCTCTCTCTCTCTCCCTGTGAAGCTCATCGATTCCAGATCTGGAGCTTCGATCTGGAGCTCGCCTGTGAAGGTTCGCTCGGTTTTGCTCGATTGCAGCTCTCTCTACTCTCGATGATTCACTCTCTTGTCAATTTCGTCATCTGTCTGAGTTGAGGCTCACCGTTGAGCCCTAAGTCGATTCAACTCACAATCGCTCGGTGATTCTCTCAGTCTCATCGTTTGAATGGTCCGTGATTCTCTCAGCTCTCAATAGCTGGAGGTTTCAATTTCAAGGCTCGATTGGGAGGGTTCCGAAGATTCTAAGGTACAATCAGCTCTCAGTCTTTCAGATTTTCATCGAGCTCTGATTCAAACATGTATCAGATCTGATTTAGGATGTCACTTCATATTCTTCTTCTGAGTTCTCTCTGCATGAATCATCAATTGTTTTTGAATTTTGAAGTATTATTGAACAGGAAGTGCTGATTTCGTTTTGTAGTCTCCATCTTACCAGATTAGGCTTTTTCTAATGAAGCCCTAACTAGAACAAAGCATCTGATATCCTTAATATAGCTTCTTTGAGCTTACACCTGGTTCAGTACTGAATCTGTGTTGTCAATTTTGCAATGTGCTATACCTGTTCAGTAGTATGTGCGTTGGTGAATAACTTCAAATGCTTTCTATCACTTTTTTTCAAAAAATAATTGATCAAAAAGTACCAGTGATTAGGAAAGTATATAATTTAAAGAGGTGGAAGTTCAAGAAAGAGAGGATTGTAAAATCGCTTCTTGATGACTGTTGTATACCCTGGATGCACTAGTGAGATAGTGCCTTGTGCATGTTGGGATGTTTTAAGTGGAAAATGAATTAGAGGTAGACCAGGATAATATGGGTACAAATGTTACTAATAACCACTTATTATCAATTTAAACGAGCACACTACTTTAGATGAAACAACTAGGGAAACTGATTCTTATTGTCGATCTTAAGTAGTTTGGCAAAGGCTTGTTCTCGAAATATTTGAAAATGGAGTTACCATGAATGAAATATGCTTTTATACCCATATAATTGAAAATCTTTCATTGTAACTCAACTTTATTACAAAAATGTAAACCTTAGTGCTATGAGTTTCCTGTACATGGGTCTGTGATATAGGACTTTCACCCTTTGTAATTGAATTTTACCTCAGTAATTGCCATCACCAACTTGGAGTTAGTTTATTGATGCATATAATTTGCATGTGAGAGCTTTTATTGGAAGGATATTTGGTCACTATTGGTTCTTATTCCGTACACTCCTGAATCTTTTTCCTTTTTGCTTGTTTGTCATGGTCGTGTCTTCCTGTATTTGAATGGCATTATCAGTGGCACATTCGGTACAGGAATGTAGCGAAGCAGTCAGTTCATCTCCTTCAAATAATTCACATTTGCCAAGAACTACTGCAGGTCTTTCTGAGTTTACAACGCAAGGAACACTTTATGTTACGGTTTTAGTTAGATTTTTCATTAACTAAAACCCTTTCTCTCTCTCTTTCTCTCGTTGTATAATGGTATATATATCTCTACTGCCATCTTTATCCTTCAGCATCAAGGAAGAATTTGATGACGTCTGAAATGAGCAGTACTAGTCCAGCACCTTGCAGTGATCATGGTAAGTGTTGCATTTTTGTTGTAATTCACACACTGGTATTGGGCTCTTCATTTATTTCATGCTATTCCTGTGTTTCCTTATTTTTTATCATGCCAAGAGTTGGTTATTTCTTTTACTATGTTCATTTTCTAGCAATTGTGAACTCTTCATTTATGTCATGTTCTATGTTCATTCTTGAAGGTCTATTAGTGAGGATTCTCTGAGAAGATATGAGAATCGCATCCAGGAGTTATTGTCTGCTTCTGATTCGAATCGGGTAGTAAATGGGAGTGATGATGTTTGGAAGGCTGCGACACTTGATAATGGAGTTGAAACATCGACTAACGCTATCGATGCTGCAAAGGTAAAATATCTATTACTGAATATGTGATTGCGTGATATCCATTATTGTTCAGCAATACAGCTCTTGGAATAATTTCCAGTCGTAATAAATTCATTACTTTATTTAGATGTCCGTGAATTGTACGATACCGAACTTGGAATCAATGTGAACATGTCCATGAATTGATTGATAATAGTCCCTGGCAACTGTTATAGTCTTATAGAAGCACAAAAAGAAACTTGTATTGTTTACAAGGAGGTACAGTCCATTTCTAAAAATTATTCGCTTTTGCTTTTGCATTTTTCATTTACCTTTCTAATTTTGAGGCCTCTCAGTCCTGTCAATTACCACAGAATAAATGATTTTTATATTCTGTGACAAGTAAGACTTCTCCTAAGCCCTTGAAAGCTAAACGGGCATTGAGCAACTAGTTCTGGGGGCGTAGGGTAAAGAAGGGCCTTAAGAGCTTTATGCTACCGACGTTGTAGTGTCCCAAGTGTTGGCACTGAGGAAGCTCTGAGAATCTAGTTCTGATAGTTATCAGCAATGTAGATGTAAATTTGAGTGGCACCGGCCTTCAGTGCTGGATAGTAGTGTGTCTTTTAAGCTTTTCCCAGCTTCAAAAGGCATTGTTACACCATGTGCTGTTCATTATCATGCTCTGATGTGCAACCCAAAGCGGAAATGGATATCTAGTTGGAATCCAAGTTGAGCACCCCTTGCGGATATCTTGGTGCAGTAGCTCTATGTGTGGCATGTATAAGGATTGAGGCATGGTGCTAAGCGTAGCACGTCATTTTCTGGTTAAAGAAGTCGTGCACAACTTGAGATAGATGTCCAAGAGCCAGGAGAGAGGAACAGAGAAAGCTGAATGAGGAACAGAAGTTGCATACAGGGCAGAAGGGTGTCTAAATTCTGGACTTTGGCATGATTATGATGGTCCTCTTGTTTCCCTACCGCCAGTTGGAAGTTGCATAGAGTTTTTTTTTTGTCAAGGCCATAGTGAGCAGGTCAGTCTATTTTTATTTTATTTTTTTCTTTCCCTATCTGGGATTCTGGGGTTAAAGGAACTAGGAGGCTGGGGATGTTTTTCTTTTCTGGGTACGAGATGAAGGTGGATTGTAGTAGTAGTTTACGTGGTAGCAGTGGTAGTAGGCGTGGTGGCAACATGTTGATTTGGTTTTAGTGGTTATTGTTTAGGCTGAATTGGGTGACTGTGATAGGCAGAGTGTATGAACATGTGATTGATGGTAGTTGAAGGTTGGAGGGAATTAGTATTTATGGTGGAAGGTTGTAGGTATTGTGGTCATGGCTTGAAGAGATGGTGATCAATGGAGGTGGATCAGGTTGGTTAATGGGGTTATGTTGGAGTGCTTGCAGGTGAAGACTTTGGTTGTTTACTGTGGTGTGAGTGCAGGGGTCATCAGTAGTAGGGCTCAGATTTCCCAGACACAAGATATGAAATATGTTTTTATTAACATATATTCGTCAATCTTAAAGGCTTTAACTTGCCCAAAAATAAATGCTCCGAGGTTGTCATAAATTTAGATGTTATAACTAACATGGCTGGTTGACCTTGCTTGTTGCTTCCAGGATTTTGGAGAACTTTCAAGCATACCAGACTTATGCCGGAGACTATGTAATGAGAAGTATGCCAAACTTATGCAGGAGACTTGTTGCTTGTTGATTCGAGGCTTTTAGTCGTATGAATGAATGTATTTTAGCCATTTGAATTCAAACGCATTTGTAATTAGATCTTCTTTTAGTATGTGAATTTTTATATGATTGTAATGCAAAATAATTGCTTATTTGTGGTTGGTTTTGAGAATATTATTTTAAAATGTACATTTGTAGGCAGAAATTCTAGTTGTTAAAATTCCTTTTGAAGCCACGACTTTTGTTGGGAAATGTATGTTTTAGGGAGGAAATATGTTTTAGAGAGGAAAGTTTGTTGTAAAAAAGCTTTTTCAGGGACAAACTTTTTGTCGCAAAAGATACTTTTTAGGGAGGAAAAGCTCTGTAAGGGACAAACTTATTTGTCACAAAAGAGACAGATATTTTTTTGGGAGGAAAGTAAGTTATGTGAAATTTCTTTTAAGGACAGAAATTTTGTCGCAAAAGGTAATTTTTAGGGAGGAAATTTGTTATAAATTTTGCAACAAAATATACAATTTGTTGCCAAAAGTGACGTTTTTTAAGACGATATCAAAATTTTGTCCTAAAAAACTTTCCCGGATGGACTTTTAGCCACAAACTGCGCAACGAACATTTTTTGTCCCAAAATACTTTTAAGGAGGAAAATATGATATTTAGCTACAAAAAATGTTTGTCCCTATACTAATATTCCTTGTAGTAAGAATGTGTCGTGTATGTGTGGCTTTGATCCGGTGATTTGGTTACAAAAACGATGCAAGAACTTGGTTACCTTTACAACATCGTGAAAAAATTACCAGATTCTTGCATTATTTTGCCAACCAAATCACCGGGTCAAAGTGACCCGTGAATAGTGGAGTAGGAAGATAGAGAGGGAATTGAGGTAGTAACATGTACTACCACTGAGCTCATTACATAATATGGATGATATAAGACTCATTTTTTTCTCACTCATTATAATTGGATTGTATAAATGATATGGAACATCTTTATTTGTTATTGCATGATGTGGAAGATATGACGTGGATGACAAATGACATATGGATAGTGAGTTTTAGCTCATCTCCAAGCTCTTATATATAAATATAGATATGTAATGTAGATGTTATTTAAACGAAATTATCTCTCTAGAAAAAAAATTAAATTACATGGGGGTGGGGAGTTCAAAATAAATCATTTTTATTGAAATTTAGTGAATACAGCAAGTGATAAAAAAAATTACTAAAGATCAGTTGTCCAAAATTGTGAAAATATTTTTTGGGAAAGGTAAGAATAGATAAATAGATTTTTTTTTTCTATGTAAATAGTACACTTGACGAGAAGTGCAATAGTTTTACAGTATACTTCAAGTAAAATCTAACATGTTATGAAAATACTTACTTACACTAAATATGAAAATGAGGCGTTTCTTTTAAGATACTGAATATTGAAAAGTAAAAGTGTAGAGATCCATAATTCTTATAATTATTACTATTACTATTACTACTCTAACTATTATTATTATTTATTTGTTGATTAATGTGTTCATGTAGAATTTGAAAAATTATTTGTTTTAAATGGTGGATATATGAATATTCATATGTGCTTAATGATTATTAGTGTGTTAATATGTATTGTATATAGTTAGAACATTTAATTTTTTTCAGAGGGGTATGTGTTTGTATATATTCTAAAGTCCCGTGGATTGTAGTGTCTTTTTAAAAACTCCAAAACTTGTAAAATGAAATTAAATGACTATAGAAATAATAAAATAATAGGAACGCAGGAGCATTGTAGAAACTCTCCCACCTCCATTGTTGCTTCTTCGTTCTTCTTCCGACGCATTGCCACAAGGAATTTTCGACGATCTTTTCCAACGATCGTGAGTCTTATTCTCCCTCTTTCAATATGCTCCAATCTTTGTAGGTCGTATTCCGCCATGTTTGTCAGTCAATTTTTCAGTTTATCTGTCAATTTTATAGAAATGAGTATATAGTTGGTGACATAAAACTCATTATCTTGCAATTTTATAGAAATGAGTATTGGTCTACGCGTCAAAAGCTTCGTAGTCGTACCAAAATCTCCATATCTCAGTGAAGTCGGAAAATCACGCGTTTCACGCTAGGTAGGGAAATTAACTGATTTGGACATTGTAATTTGTATACTTGTGATATGCTTACATTATGTTTTCATGTAATTGTGTGATTTCAATGTGTGAAGTGTATGTTTTTCGATTGATAAGAACTTTGGTGGCTGTGCTTTGTGAATTTGATTATATATGAATGCGTGAAAGTTTCCGAAGTGATGAGTTTGTTATATATTGGTGTAAATGGAAGTTGACGGGCTGTTTTGATTAGAGTTGATGCATTGTAGGGTGTGAGAACCCGATAGAGTCATGTGGTGTGTGTGTGTGTCTTGGGAGAGTGTACCCGTTGAGCAAGTTGGGCTTGGTGCCCATCGGTGAAAGACCGTAAACCCGCGCGGGAGGTGCCTGACTGTCCTTTGGGTTAGTAACCCGTAAAGCTGTGCCGTATGTTTGGGTTGCCTGTTCACTCGGTTTGATACCATAAACGGCCGTGTGTTTGGGTTGTCTGGTCCCTCGATTTCAGTCCGTAAACGGCCGTGTTTTTGGGTTGTCTGGTCCCTCGGTTTATGTCCGTAAACGGTCGTGTGTTTTGTACGAATCCCCTAGTTGTTCACTGTTTGGTATTTGTTCGAGCATATGTTACCATTAGTTGTTTGATTTTCACATTGTGGGCATCAATTTTAAATATGTAATGTATGTCGCTCTTATACTTGTGGTAATATCTGTTTTAGTTTATTTTCCTACTGGGCTGTGGTTGTTCACCCTACTATTTTTCAGTTGAGAATGCGACCAGTGAAGACATGGAAACTTTGAGTTGAATCTTGCATTAGAGTTTATTGTTAGACGTTTTTTTGGAGCTAGCTCATCTTGTTGTGTGAGATTACTTGCTTTGTCAATAATGTGAAATGCGTAGACGCGTATACATTCTTTGCACGTTTTGGAGGGTCATTGGCCTAGTTGTGAGATTGATATCTTTTTATGTTGATTCATGTCAAAATTCTCATATCCTTTTGATAGTAATATGATTTTGTTATCTTCCTTTTGGCGCACTTCTCATGTTAATTGAATAGCGTTGGAACACAATTTTAGTTGTTTTGCTTAAACTGGACATATTATACATTCTGGTACGATTTTGCTCTTTAGTGGAAATCCGTCCAACGGATCGAAGTGATTCAAGAAGATTTGTAAACTAGACACATATGAGTTCTTTCCTGCTAAATTTGGTAGATAGTTAACGGTTAGATTTTTCCGATAAACATTTTTTTTAAGTTGGTCATTCAGTTCTGAATTTATTTTACCCCAACAGTCATCTCACAAAAAAATTAAAATTAAATATCGGTAACTTCGAATCAAAAACTGTTTTAAATGGGTATATTAGACATGTTTGGGAACCTCTCTGCAAAATTTCATGTTATTTGGACTTATAGTTTTTGAGTAATTGAATTTTGAAAGTTTGGGTTATAGTTCTGAATTTTCTGTCGACCAGCCGCACGTTTGGGCTTGTATCTCCCGAACCCCTACACGTTTTTTAAAACTGTTTTAGATGGTGTAATTATATATATATATATATATATAGCATGTATCCGACCAAGTTTCGCAATTTTTCACCGTGTCGTTTAAGAAATATTAAATTTCTAAGCCCAAATGTTAAAATTGTTCATTTTCAGCGTATTGTTTGTGGATATAGTTACGTTCTCGGGTCATGGGGATCCGGGCTGTGACAAAAAGAGTCTTACAAACACGAATTAATACAATTGTAACTTATTGCAGTTAAGTGATCAAATTTTAGTGCAATATTTATACTGTAAATATTATTTAAATGAACTGAAATTATCTCGCTGGAAAAAAATTGCATGGGGTGGAGGAGTTCAAAATAAATCATTTTACTAAAATTTAATGAATACAGAAAAATTAAAAAAAAAATACTTCTCCAAAATGGTGAAAACACTCTTTTTGGGAAAGGTAAGAATGGAGAAATAAATATATATTTTCCTATGTAAATAGTACACTTGACGAGAAGTGCAATAATTTTACAGATGGTATACTTCAAGTAAAAACTAACATGTTATGAAAATACTTACTTATGTTAATATTAAACATTTCTTTTAAGATGGTGAACATTCAAAAAAAAAATTGTATTATTAGTTATGACAGTCGTTGTTTAACAGTTAATGCTCTTTTCCTAAAAACAGTTAGTGCTCACTCAGGAAATCCAAATTTAATTTCTTATGATACCAATAAAATAAGAAATTTACTATAGATCGATTATCCAAAATTGTGAAAATATTTTTTTTTCAAGAAATTAAGAATAGAGAAATTGATATTCTAATTTTTCTATGTAAATAGTACACATGACGAGAAGTGTAATAATTTTATAAATGGTATATTTTAAGTAAAAATTAACATTTTAAAATACTTATTCACGTTAAATATGAAGCGTTTCTTTTAATAAACTTGATATTAAAAAGTAAAAGTCGCATTCTTAATTATGCCAGCCTTTATCTAACAGTTAAATTAACGCTCACTTAGCGAAGCTAGATTTTAATTTCTTATGATATATTTTTGTTAATTTTTTTAACACATTCATTATAATGGTGTGTCTTCATATTTATTTCAAAAAAAATTTATTAAAGTTCATTTTTTTAAACACATATATGTTATTGATCGCATTATTTATAAGAAAAATAATGACTTAGGGGGTGAGCAATTGAAATATACTATTTTTTATTCGAATCGCCGTTGATGTATGAATATTTTTTTCTAAGTGAGCATACACATTTTATTTAATTGGTGCTATAAAGAATAAAGTGTCTGAAAACTTATAATAGATCACAAAACATTTTAAAAGTTAATGAATAAAAAAATGTGAATTATTAAATTACTACTAGAAAAAATATCAACAACATAAATTAATCTTATAGAAAGTTAAGAGCGGTCAAATAGTTGTTCAATCTGAATCAATCTCGAGAAAAATAATTTGATTATTAAAATAGATCACATAAGAATCACGATAGGTATATGTAAAATATGCTCTTAGTTGAATTAAATTTTACAACATATACAGTAAGACAACTTGACATGTACGAAATTTGAACTTAAATTAAAAATTTCATACCAAGTCTTACAAAGTATTAAAAAAAAAAAAAAAAAAATCTTAATTGTAGAAATAATTGTGTATTATTTAAGCAACTGCTCACGCTGCCAAACCATTTTTTATTTCTTATAATATACATACGTTCAACTTTAGTTATATATGTTGATAAGATCTTATACACGTTAATAAGATTCTATTCCAGAAGTAAGAAGACATCTAGTAAGAAGACATCTCTATACTGGTAGAAATTTTGACAAGGTCTACCATTTATCTAAATAAAACTATGTTATTTAGTTATTTAAAAATAAGACGTTATATTAAGAAAATTAGATTACATTGGAGTTGAGCAATTTAAAAACATTTTTTCTACTTACCCGACTTTACTGTCTATAGTTTCTTTTTAAAGAAACCTGTGCATTTTATTCTGTTACTACTATAAAGAAAAAAGTTGTAAATTTGTGATGAATATGGCCTCAAAAATGTTAAGCGTTAAATTAAAATAGGTTTCAAGTTAACGAATGATAAAATTGTGAATTAGTATATGTGAAATATCTACAATCTAAAAACTAAAGTATCTTAATTTAAAAAATGTAAGAGCAGATAAATTATTTTTCTTTTTTACTATTTCAATTGTACTTCCTCTATCTCCGCTCTATCTTTCTTGTTTATTTTTTTTCGTTATTCAACGGATCAATTTGATTAGTAAAACATTGCAACCATTTGATGATCTTTACATGGTGTTGTAGGGTAAACTGCTCTACACAACACTATAAAAGATCCTAAAAACTTTAAATCGTCTTGCCATCCGAATTCTTGGGTCAAAGTGAAAGGGTTACGGATGAAAATTTTCAACTAGGAAGATAAAATTGAAGTGGTTGAAGTATACGTTAGGAGATGTGGAGTAAATAAAGATAAAATATGTACAACGGTGAAATTGAATTCCACAAAATATTACTTCGAATAATTATAATGTCACAAAATATTAATATATCTTTATTATTAATATTATTATCATTATTATTTATTATTGTAAAATTAAGAGTGAAAAGTATTTATTTAATTGAACTAGACCATTTTATCAAACGATCACATATGACTCATTCAAAGCATTCAAATTCTTCTTTTCATGTTATATGTTTTTTAAAAATATTAAATTAATTACATGATTAATTATAAGTGAGAAAAAATTTATGTAAAATTTATTTTTAAAAATACATAAGACTATGCATAAGTGTTTTTACTGTTTCAATAGTATACTTCAGGAGAAATACACGATATAAAAGATGAATTATAATCAACGTTAAAACTAACTTCCACAAAAATTAGTGAGAACAATTAACATGTCACAAAATATTTACTTACCTTAAATATGGTTTCTATTAAATTTATAAGATTGATTTTCTTTAAATTGCACCAGACCTTGCTTAGCTATTAACCTATGACTGATCTATATTATAAGAGAGAGCAATTAACACGTCACAAAATATTTACTTACCTCTGCACATGATTTTTATAAATTTTTTAAAAGTGACAAATATTTTCTTTAATTGCACTATACCCTTGCCTAACCATTAACCTATGACTCACCCAAAACATGCAAATTCAACTTCTTTTATATATGTTTGTTTACATTCGAATTATCAAAAAATAAGAAGTGTTTAACATTCGGTGCTATTTTTCAAAACAAAACTATATTGTTTAGGTTCTAAGAAAATCAATTTCTGTTGCCCCATTTTATTTAAAAAATTGTTTGTATCAACAAGTTTATAATGATCATCTTGCAACTTATTTCATGCAAAGTGAAGTAATATAAAGGTGTACACTATTTTCATCTGCTAACAAGAAAATTGTATACCTATTTTTGATTTCACAGTCCCTTTAATCTACAAGAAAGGGTATGATTAATGAACCAAAATAGTACTAATGCAAGTGTAGTGTCATTTCCATGCAATGTTATATTCAAATTATATGAGGATACAAATTCACTACTAAAAGAAAATTGTTTTAAATTTTTTTCACCAGAGTTATAACTATCACTAATTAAGTTTAGGCTTAATTACTTAATGCCTACCCCCAGTATAGCAAAACTATCACATTGAATTACCCACTTTCAAAACTTACTGAAAATGTTCCCCATTTGCAATTAATCAGTCACTTTGAAACTGGTAAAAAAATTCCGTTACTAACTTAACAGAATATTCTGTTAGTTGACAACAAAATCCTTTTTTTTCGAGGGTAAAAATGTATATCCGTTAAAAATATGAACACCAACCGCCAAGACCAACTCCGCCACCAATGCCGCCTGAGCCACCACCAACGCTGCCTCTACAAACCCAGTTTCCCGCGAATATTAGCCCTAATTTTCCGACAAACATTAATCCGATTTGTACTAACATTTCTCGATCAAAACCCACCCAACACTACCTCGATCATTACACATACCATAACTCAAACCCTCTCCCAAAACTTACCAGCACCACTCTGGAACCAAATACACCCATGTTTGATTTTCACATGCCCGCCATTAACACCGACTATGATTCAATAACTCCTTCCTCTGCCTAGATCAACAACCCAAAATCAAGAACCCCCAAATTTCAATTTATTCCATATAAATTGTTGGAGAGCAGTGTTCTTCTCCAGATCTGAAAATCTATAGCCTCACGGATTGAGAAGAAGAAGAAGGGCTAGTATTGTTAAATTGAGAAGAATGAAAAGAAGCTGAAACGGGTGAAAAATCGAAACAAAATCTTGACACCAACCAGCCTCATCCTCTCCTTCTTCATCAACCCACGACTAAGCTCTATCACTTCCCGATCGGAGAAATCACTGAATCGTCAAGCAATTCAGCCGAATCTCTCCTTCCATTCAGGTTAGCTTCGTCGTCTTCTTTGCTGTTTCTCTTTCCAATTCGTTTTTTCGTCTTCTCCGATCAAGAGTGGGGTTTCTGCTTCTGTAGATGAATTACTCGATTTGAAATCCTCCGATGCTTAAATCTGGTTGATTCGTAGTTCTATTGGGTTATTTCTCTGTTCCTGAAGCTCTGGTAGAAGTAGTTAGTATGGGGATGGGGATGGTGATGGGGAGATTGAGAGAGGGACGGAGATCGATAGGAGAGAGATAGATAGGGAGAAATTTAGGGAGGGACGGACGGGGATGGGGATGGGGATGGGGATGAGGATGGGGATGGGAATGAGACAGACAAATAGACGGCAATTCAGTTTTCATCTCCTTCTCATCCTTATCTTTATTCATCTTTTAAATTTTCTTTTATTTTTTATTTTTTTTTCTTTTACATTTCATATGTTAATTTTTTCTGACAATTTTGCCCTCACTATGATGATGATGTTTGGATGGAAATTTTTTCCAGTTTCAAAGTGACTGATTTATTGCAAATGGGGAACATTATCAGCAAGTTTTGATAATGGGTAGTGCAAAGTGATAGTTTCACTATATTGGGGGTACCATTAAGTAATTAAGCCTTAAGTTTACTATTACTCACCATGATTTAAAATTGTTCACCGGGTTAACGACTACTTATATATATGTGTATGTGTATATGATATTACTTTCTTAGCTAGGTCTCAATGGTTAGGCTATGCTATCATCAATTATAAGTAGCAGCTAGGGGGAATTTAAAATTTTGCTACAAAAATGATATAATTTTTTAATTTTTTTACTTTAAGCCAATTTTTACTAGCCAATAAGTGTAAGTTATCAACCTAACACTAGCCAACGATTAGATTTTGGACTAAGTATGGAAAAGAAAAATTAGATGTCCAGCAAATGCCTTCAGAAAGAAAGAAGTGGGTACCGAAAGCCTCTCAATTCTGAAAATATAAAACCATGCCAATAATGTAAGAAATTACATCACCACCTGTTGCGTATTAATCCAGCAAACAATAGTTAAAATAAAACTTCATGTTGCTCATGACTTTAATGAATAGGGTAAAAGACAGTTTGCACCCTCCATCTATGGGGAAAAGAGATTTTTCCCCCTGATTTATGGAAAAAGACCTTTTGCACCCCTAGTAACGGATGGAGGGTAGACATTTTGCACCCTTCTATTAGAAGTGGGATAGGGTTATTTTTTTGGACCATTTTACCCTTAGTAGGGTGGAATGACTTAAATACCCTCACCTTTGAAAGACAACTTTACTCTTTACTCTAATGATTAAATAAATACTAAATAAATACATTTATGACAACACGTATGAACATGATTACATCATCCCTGGTATTGTTAAATGACCATTATACCCCTGGCACTGTTCACTTGGACAGTTTGCACCCCTGACACTGTTCACTTGGACAATTTGCACCCATGTTTTTACTGTTCACGTGGACACTTTGCACCCCTATTTTTTTAGACATTTTGCACCCCTATTTTTTGGACAGTTATGTCTCCTAAAGTTTGTGGATATTTTGCACCCCTGCAAACATCTAGCTGGATTTTAGCTATGAGTAGGATCATTACTCAACTACTTGACTAGTTTTCCTCCAAAAGCTTCCCTCCAATATCTTACCTCCAATAACTTCCCTCCAAAAAAGGCCTATATATATATTGACATCCCATGTTCACAATAATCTCCACTCAAATTCTTAACCACTTGTAGTCATACCTCCCTAACAAGCAAGGCAAGGTGATACTAGTAATAATTGAATCTCTCTTTTTTCTCTTTCTTTTAGCTAGTATTTGTATCTCCCTAACAAGCAAGGCAAGGTGTTAACTCTTGTTTTATTTTTTTCCGTTGTAGAATGTCTAGCTCAAGCCGAACAACAAGACGGGGAGAAGAGTTCCTAACGTACGAGAGGAAGTATTGCTTCTGTGATGTTCCCCTTCCGGCAGACATACGAGTGACGGAGTCTAACAGATACGGCAATCGGGGTAGACTGTACTATGTTTGTAGGAATGATTGTTGCAGGTTATGGAATTGGTGCGACCCAATCGGGAAGGGAGATATGTCCTCCGATTCACGTGACCTTGAATGGATGTGTACAATGATTGAAAATGCCATTGCAGAAATGTCGTCTCAGAAGTCAAATCAAGCACCAACTAATTTTATTCTGGTAATTGCCCTGTTGTTGGCCCTAGCTGTTTTACTAGTGAAGTAGTAAGTAAAAAGATGAGGAGATTAAGTACGTTCTAAGATGCACTATTTGATTATGTCTAAGAAGAAAGGGTTTGTGATGTACCTTGACAGATTTGCTTGTAATGTTTCCAAAATGACAAGCACATCTGAATTTATCTACTGCAATTCGACATTAACCATTTATACATGTCTATGCAAAACACATTAGGCAATAATAAACAATTGTGAAATAATGAACATTAACAAAGTAATACAACATATTGGCAAATCAAGACATCGAAATTTCAATTGCCACCAAAATAATATGTAGCTTTAATCAGCTTTACAATACCTCCCAACACTAATGAAAGTTGTAGGTAAGCTAGGTAGATATACAGAAACCTCGAAACACTAGCAAAGTGTGTAGGACACCTAGTTAGCTTTATAAAAACCATCCTACACTTGACATACAAGTGGGGAGGTCACCTGAGTTAGCTTTATCAAACAAAAACCATCCAACCCATTGCACTTGTGTGGAGGAAATAAGTAGCACAGTACTAGTATTGAACATACTTACAAAGTATACCAAAATATACCCACATACACATCCAGTGGTCTATCTCATTACACTCTCTAACTACACAGACTAGTGAATGTGTACCAAAATGCATGACATCCCTCCTTCAAGCTAAGGCTGGGATGAACTCTGCGCTGCAGCTCCGTACATTTTTCTGCTCCTTGTCACCTGCAATCAAGTTCATTGAAAAAAAAAGACACCATCAAATACTAAGTACCTAAAAAAAGACACCATCAAACATTGAAGGTGTTATTACCCTTGTGGGTTGTGATTGAGTAACGCCACAGTTCCCCCTTGGACTTCTTCGCTTGCGGCTGGGACGATCGAGGTGGATTAGTTTCCTACCAGTGGACAATAAGAAATTTGTTAACTTTAAATTGGACAATAAGGACACAGTAAGCTATAAAAGAAATTGGATCCTTCCCCTGGTGATCAAGTACTGAAATTAAACACAAACAAGTGGGGATTTCATAAAAACAACGACATCAAGCAGCCTCGTGAATAAGAATACATTTGCCTCACGACTAAAATCACTTAAAGATCAACATGATAAGTATGTCCAGGTCAAGAAAAGGGAGTCGACCTCGCAAACTCAAGTAAAGTCGACAGTACCAACTATTCGTACAGTACTTACTAGAAAAAAGAAATGGGTAATCCTTATAGAAAATGCAAAAGAATTGAAGGAACTTAATATACTGATACCAGGTAAGTTTAAAGCACTGGTTTTGCCCGTTTTGGGAAAACAGGTAGTTATAACTCCATACATAATTGAGGTAGGATTAGGTGTGTGTTCTTGAGGTATGGCAACTGCTAACAAAATATGTTAACTTTTTCCTCTTTCTTCACTTTGGAAGTTATCAAATACTAAGGAATAGTTAGCAGAACAAGCCATAACTTTGGAACTAGCCATAACTTTGGAAGTCAGCAGAACAAGCCATAACTTTGGAAGTCATCAAATACTAAGGAAGCACACCTTTTTACTGTTCATGTGTGTACGGTTGGATCAATAATGAGCCTTAGATCATTCGAACATCAACGGTATAGATGTAGGAAATAAATCATTGCAATGTCATGGGTGCTAACTCTGCACAAAAACAGTCATTTATGTAAAGCCATAATTTGCTGTTTTGAATTACAGGGGTGGTTTTTGTCCACTTTCATAACCAGAACAGAGGACAGAAACCACCCCTCACCATTTACCAATTTGCTGTTTTGAATTACAGGGGTGGTTTTTGTCCACTTTCATAACCAGCACAGAGAACATAAACCACCCCTCAACAGTTACCAATTTGCTGTTTTGATTTACAGGGGTGGTTTTTGTCCACTTTCATAACAAGGCCTGCAAGTAATCAACTACTTCGGCCTACAAGTAACAGCAATCAACAAGTTATACCTGATGAGATCTATTTTCTTCAACTGTCATCTTGTGGATGGGTACCCTTCCACAGGTCCTTGCATTGTGTCCAAATCCCTTGTAGTTTTTGCATTGTAGTATCCCCTAGGATGAGCAACAACAGCCTCTTCGAGATTGCGGTCTCTTCTTCTGACATTCTGGGGTCTACCTATTTCTCTCCTAGCCCCCTGTGGATCTGGCACTGCCCATGTCCCTGGACCCCAAAATTGTGGATCATGGATTGGGTGCACTATGTACTCTCCATTGGCCCTTTGAAAGGTTTCCTTGTAGTAGCACCTGGCAAAAAGGATCAACATGAAAATTTTGTAGTTATGGAGCTGAGAAGATGAAATAAAACAAAATGTCAATTTTTACTAGACCAACAGAAATACCTATCAACATAATCAACCACATCGAGCCTGGAGTATGCCATGCATGTCGCACTGTGCTTGCAGGGAATGCCTGTCAGCTCCCAATACCCACAACTACAAGTCCTATGGCCCAAATGAACAGTGAAGACATTGTTGTTCTCATCTGCCACCTCAAATTCAGCCAAACTTGCTGCACTGATCCTGCATTTTCTGCCCTCCTCCACAATCTTCTTCAACTTCTTACTTATGTTCTCACATAACACATCCTCCCATTTTTCACTAAGCAAGTACCTGGTATGAGTCCTCACCATCAACTTCTTCCTCATGCCATCAACCAATGGCACGATGGGCTTGTCCCGCAAATCAGCCAACCAACCGTTGAAGCTTTCAGTGTGGTTGTTTGTGACATGGTCAATCTTGGTCCCCTTCCCAAATGCGTGCCGACTCCAGAGAGAAGGATCCATCTTAATCAACCATGCATGAGCCTCAACCTTGATGTCACGAATTTTTTTCATAGCGGCCTTGAAATCGGTCTCGGTGTATGCTCTTACAGCCTTCCAGAAATACTTCGCTGGCATCACACCTGAGTGCTTTCCCCGGAAGTTGTTGAATAAGTGCCAGACGCACCTCCTGTGCTCAGCACCAGGGAAGTTATCCTGCACTACCTTATCCAGGCCCTGCAAGATGTAAGCAAACAATTAATGAGGAGGGTGTGAAAGCATAGCTAAATGTAGACAAGGATGTTCACATAAGGGATCACATGAGATTTTTAATTTACAAGAGTCAATATAATAAAGGAAAGTAGTTTTTTGTTAAAAAATTCCCCTAAAGAGCGAAAAGAAAAGAAGTTTCTTTTGGGAACTTGTTAACAAAAAACCCCCACTGACAAGGAATACGTAGCAAGCTTTGTTTAGAGTTCACAAATAACAACCAGTGGCACCTCAACTTGGCCTGTAGCCCATGTAATCTAAACTATTTACCAAGATACTCTAATCAAGTCTGAGTTACCAACTTCGTTTATTCAAGTTAAACAACATATATTTATAGGCGCCACACAAGGTTCTTTAAAAAAAAAAAAAACAGACCACAGAGCAAGAACAAAAACAATCCACTCCAGTTGATGAAATGCTGATTTGGAGGTTGATATCTTAGACAACAGATCAATCACTGATACACAACCAACTCTATTGCTTATTACATGAGTAAAAGAACCCATGAAACCTACTACTATTTGGTTGTAGACAATACCAGATAAAAAACAAAATACTCTTAAGAAACATATAGTGAAGTATGAAGAAATCACTGTGCAACAAAAGTGTCACAAACCCAAAAAACAGAAAAAATCAAACAATTTCCTAACTTTGAAATCTTAACACAGAAAAAAATGTATATTTTTTTTTGTTTTTGTTTACAGAGAGTTCCACATGAACATTGAGTCCCACTGACAAGGAATAGGAGGAAAGGTTAACAAAAAACCCCCACAAAAACCACCCCTGTAAATTTTAACTATGCTTATGTTTGCACGACAGGACAGTTAGCAACACTGCTAATTGTCTTGTCCTGTAAACATTAGCATAGTTAAAATTACAGGGGTGGTTTTTGTCCTGTGATGATACCTTCTTGAAAGTAAGAATTATTGAACACAAAATGAGATGCAACAATAAACACGTACCTTTTGACTTTTTTTCTCCGTAGCCAGATCACTTGACCCGGTGATTTGGATAGCAAATACGATGCATTTTTTTTTGCAATTTTCATGGTGTCGTAGAATAACATTTATTCTATAACATGATGCAAATATTATCATATTATTTTATCGTTTTACTAATTAAGTCACCAAATCAAAGTGAAACAGTGAATAGTGGTAAAATTCACATGCGAAGATTCTGGGAGAACAGATGAAGTACTGCATACATCAAGGCATCAAGCTAGCACGAGCACAAATATGGAATCACAAAAGGTGAGTTAAGATTGAAACCATCAGCACTCTTATTCTTGTTGCTCTTATTATTATATTGAACTGCAAATTGAAGTCCCATACAGTAGCTAGCATAACTAGTTCTCACTTAATTCTATGGCTAGAATTAGTTATCGAGAGAAACAGTTGCAGTTCCGTTCGGAATCACAGTACCCGCCAGCGTACTGTCTCATCCAGCAGTAGTAAGCGCAACCAGAGTCCCCTCCAACGGTGCAAGTCGTATCTGCTGCATCGGTCTTTCCAGCTGCACGTAAGTTCATTAACAGTCAAGCAAGCATATGTTCAGAAATTACCAATTAATGGAAATGAGAGCATGCTGAGTGAAATTAAGAACAACTCACCGATTGAGAAAGTGATGATGAGGAGGAGAAGCATGATGAAAGAAGAAACATAAGAAAACAGCTTTGGGGATGATCTGCTGATGTTGCTGTTGTCCTTGGCCATAGTTGCTGATCAACTCGAGAGACTCTAATGATGATCAGATGTATAAGCTTGCTTGTGCAATGACCTAGTGAAACACTATTAGGCTATTTATTAATAGCACAAAGCAAGCCGTAACCAACTCCCAGGCTTGATTAAATAGTTAATTAATTAAGACTATTGGTATAAAAATTATGGGTGAGTTTGGTAGAATGGTTTCTGGTGAAACAATTACTTTTTAGATCATGGAGGATTTTTTTGTTTTTTTTTGGAGATTCTGTTTAAATTAATGTGTTTGGTTGTGATTTTTAAACTAAATTAAAAACTGAAGAAATGTGTTTAATAGTTATTTTTAAACTAGATGATGTAGATTAAATGATAAAGATACCTCCCACTTATATTTCTTTTACAGATTCAAGAGGAATAAATGCAATGTAAAAAAATCACGATTTCATGAGCTTCAGCGTTTTCATGAAAGTAACAAATTGAAGAACAAACGAATAGTTGTGTGACATCCAAAAAATTAAATTTTCATACTTAAGTTCAACAAAAAAATAACGATTTCTTGAAACTTTGTTCACACTGGATGCCACGTTGAGTAACGAATAACAAAAAAATAATCAACTACAGAAAGAACACCGTAAAAATGGTTGGTCTTAAATAAAGAACATTTTACATAAAATGTATCGTCTGAAACATGCAAGAATTGAGTTTTGTGGTAAAAAAAATATTTATGGAAAAAGTATAGAAAAAAATTCGTGCAATCGTTGACTAAAAAGTCAGAGAGCTACCAAAATGAGAAAAGATGTTCATTTTAATACGTCTAAGATGTGAGGGTAATATCGTATTTGTGTGTCAATGGAAATAAACCAAAAGAAAAATCACCAAATGTTAGTTTTCTTCATCAAGACAAAATGACAAAAAAAAACTAGATTAAAAACTGGTTTTAAACCACTACAACCAAACACTTTCGATAATCCATTTAGTTTTTAAACCATAAAATAAAAAAACCACTCTACCAAACGCACCTTAGATGTCCGAAATTTTGACTTCATCCTATAAATATTAAATCGAATGTGGGTATGGGAAGCATCTCAACTCTTCAAAGTATAAATGACATAGCGCGTCTGCTTTTATGTGTCATATTTTTTAACTAAGTATACAACGCATTTTGAGAAGTTACTGAACTAATCAAACGATATTAGAACTTGTACATTTTTTAATAACATTATAGAAGGAGTGTAACTCTACAACATTACCAGAAGATTCATTTATTGTTGTTTCGTTTGACTAATCAAATATCCTCATCAAAACGTTTTATAAATTTGGTTTAAAAACGTAAAGCTGAGAGAGTGTGTAATAAATTAAGGAATCATATCACCACTTGTTGCGACAAGAAGACAGCTAATAATATTACAAAATCGAAATAACATGTTGCCCATGGTATGCCCTGAATGCTTATCCCTACGACTTGTATATGGAACCATAAAATAGTTCCCACTCCCATTACATAAAAATTCACGTCGCTCTTGGTTTTAAAGAATGCTAACATCAATTACATGTAATGCAAAGAAACTTTTCTACATGACTTGTATACATGTCACAAAGCATTTCTGATTCGATATTAATTGACATCTCTAAAGTAAGAATTATTTTAATAGCTTTATTTTAAGGGTTTTTCTTACGTGTTTGTCTCGATCGAGTGGTTTGATCTGGCTTTAGCCTCCAACTTAGAAGGAATTTTGTAATTGAGTCGTGGTAATCATCACTTACGACTTATGAGCTTATTTTCATAGTTTAGCTGTATTCTATTTCATCTGTAATTGGCTTAATTGGTAGTGTTCTTGTTGGCTATTGTTGGAAATAATGGTGTTCGACATCATTTTGTACCCGACTTTGAGCTCGGTTTTAACCCGCCTCATTTGAGAGTTAACAACACTAATTGCAACATCGTATAGTGGGTAACTTGTGGTCGTTTCGGTAACTCATTCGTCAAAAACCATTGAGAAATGAATGATCAATAAGCGGTTAAAGTTGAAGGTTTTTCCGAAAGAAATCATCCCACATCATGAGAAAGAGAAGAATTGGAGTGTTTATCTACTCCAACCTTAGCACTAAAAGATCGTTATTCGGGTGCAGCAATTTATCGCCGGGGAGATGACCTAGACAAAGGTTGACCAACCACGCGCACACAGCGTCGCTTTTCGGCCAGCTCGGTCTCGGGCACGGGTCTGGTCGTGTGCGTGGGTTGTTGGGCTATACTGTGGACTAGTTATTTTTGGTCCATAACAAACTTTTTCTAACCCATAAAGTTAACGGAAATAATTTCGTTTCAGTTATGTTGGGTTACTGTGGACTAGTTCTTTTTGGGGCAGAAATCAACTTTTTCTAACCCATACAGTTAACGGAAACAATAAATTCGTTTCAGTGTGTTAATTAACAGTTTGAAATCAATAGTTACAACTGTTCGAACTATTATGTCTCCTTAACCAACCCTGTTTCACTGTCTATAAAAGGCAGTTCTCTCCTTCATAATTCTCATTCCGAATTCATTCATTTCGGCATCCGAAAACTCTCCACAAATCATCTTCTGCTAGTCTCGTTCATTGGGTGTTGTAGACCGGTGCTTCATCTGTAACATCGGAAGAAATTTTATCTTGCGAGACAATCCGCCACCGCAGAAACAAGAGTACCAATCGGTACCGGGCGAATATTGTCTTACGGAAATTCTGAATGCACGAGAATGGTCTTCAACACATAACACTTCCTACATTGTTGAGGGTGAGTTTGGAATGCTTCTGCTGCCAGCACAGCTGCTTTCCGACAGCAGAAGTAGTTTTAGTGCGTTTGGTAAAAATAAAATTTCTGCTTTTCCGGACAATTTCTGCTGTCCCAAAAAAGTTTTCAGGAAGCAACGGGGGAGATGCTTTTCTAGAAAGTTCTTTTGGTTAATTTATCTAAAACCCGTTTTAACCTTACATTTGTTTAAATATCAATAGTTATCTTTGCAGAAATGACACGTGTCATATATTTTTGTCATTTTACTCCTTCACATCAACTTCAAAGTTGATTTTACCAAAAACAAAATTACTATATCAATCATTCACAGCAGCTTTGTTGCTTCACAAAAATTGGATTTCAGACGTTTTGTTGCTTCACAAAAAACGTCTCGGAATTAATTTTCGGTTGGAAAACGAACTGAAATCTGGCGGTTGTAACCGCCAAATAACCGCCTTGTCTCCCTCCCTATTTGTCAGTTTGGTCGAATTCAGAAACACAGAGGAAAATATTCTTTCTTGAAGTCTCTGTTTTATCCGATTGGAGATTTCGTGCACACCGCCGAAATACTTTAATCTGAGAGTGATATCACGACTCAGAGATTATCCAAGCCACACCGTTTTCCGTTCTAAACACCCAAAATCCTACAGACAGGGAGGCAGAGAAGGGTGATCCGCCGTGCTTTAATCCAAGCTAGGCCACACAAGCTTTTTTTCTGACGCAATGTCTCCCTGTTTTAAGCTATTTCAGAATTGACATTTTCTTGTTGAGATTACCAAATTTACGGGACCTCAAAGATTATTAGTTGTCTTGAGCTTTGAACGACCTCAAGGGGAGCAATACAAGCCTCCACCACTAGGCCAACCTTCTACTTCCTTTGTTCTCTCTGAATTTTAACCCATTTCATTTTATCACTATTCACTGAATCACTTTAATTTGGTGATTTGATTAGTAAACGATGCAAGAATTTGATAATCTTTGACACGATGTTGTAGAGTAAACTTAACTCTAAAAATCCATCAAAATTTATAAAAAAATTGCATCTTGTGGCTATCCAAATCATCGGGTCAAAGTGATCCGATTACGAAAGAAAAAGTCAAAAAGTCAAAATTCAGAGAGAACGGAGGTAGTATTAAATTATTCTTCTATGGACTATTTTTTTTCTCCTGAAAATATGATTTACAGACAAATTAGAAATTTGCCCCTGAAGTTGTCTGAAATGCCTAAATTTGTTATAGTCCATGAAGTGAACAAAAGCAAATGTGTATATTGTCTCTAAGCAAACAACCACCAAGTAAATACTACTATTTCTCTGTGAATCTTCACAGTTTTGACTTTTTTTCTCCGTAGCCTGATCACTTGACCCGGTTATTTGGATAGCAAATACGATGCATTTTTTTTTTTGCAATTTTCATGGTGTCGTAGAATAACATTTATTCTATAACATGATGCAAATATTATCATATTATTTTATCGTTTTACTAATTAAGTCACCAAATCAAAGTGAAACAGTGAATAGTGGTAAAAGTCACATGCGAAGAATCTGGGAGAACAGATGAAGTACTGCATACATCAAGGCATCAAGCTAGCACGAGCACAAATATGGAATCACAAACGGTGAGTTAAGATTGAAACCATCAGCACTCTTATTCTTGTTGCTCTTATTATTATATTGAACTGCAAATTGAAGTCCCATACAGTAGCTAGCATAACTAGTTCTCACTTAATTCTATGGCTAGAATTAGTTATCGAGAGAAACAGTTGCAGTTCCGTTCGGAATCACAGTACCCGCCAGTGTACAGTCTTGTCCAGCAGTAGTAATAGCAACCAGGGTCCCCTCCAACGGTGCAAGTCGTATCTGCTGCATCGGTCTTTCCAGCTGCAAGTAAGTTCATTAACAGTCAAGCAAGCATATGTACAGAAATTACCAATTAATGGAAATGAGAGCATGCTGAGTGAAATTAAGAACAACTCACCGATTGAGAAAGTGATGATGAGGAGGAGAAGCATGATGAAAGAAGAAACATAAGAAAACAGCTTTGGGGATGATCTGCTGATGTTGCTGTTGTTCTTGGCCATAGTTGCTGATCAACTCGAGAGACGATGTATAAGCTTGCTTGTGCAATGACCTAGTGAAACACTATTAGGCTATTTATTAATAGCACAAAGCAAGCCGTAACCAACTCCCAGGCTTGATTAAATAGTTAATTAATTAAGACTATTGGTATAAAAATTATGGGTGAGTTTGGTAGAATGGTTTCTGGTGAAACAGTTGGTTTTTAGATCGTGGAGGATTTTTTTTTTTTGTTTTTTTTTTTTGAGATTCTGTTTAAACCAATGTGTTTGGTTGTGATTTTTAAACTAGATTAAAAACTGAAGAAATGTGTTTGGTAGTTATTTTTAAACTAGATGATGTAGATTAAATGACAAAGATACCCTCCACTTATATTTCTTTTACAAATTCAAGAGGAATAAATGCAATGTAAAAAAATCACGATTTCATGAGCTTCAGCGTTTTCATGAAAGTAATAAATTGAAGAACAAACTAATAGTTGTGTGACATCCAAAAAATTAAATTTTCATACTTAAGTTCAACAAAAAAATAACGATTTCTTGAAACTTTGTTCACACTGAATGCCATGTTGAGTAACAAATAACAAAAAAATAATCAACTACAGAAAGAACACCGTAAAAATGGTTGGTCTTAAATAAAGAACATTTTTACATAAAATGTATCGTCTGAAACATGCAAGAATTGAGTTTTGTGGTAAAAAAATATTTATGGAAAAAGTATAGAAAAAAATTCGTGCAATCGTTGACTAAAAAGTCAGAGAGCTACCAAAATGAGAAAATATGTTCATTTTAATACGTCTAAGATGTGAGGGTAATATCGTATTTGTGTGTCAAGGGAAATAAACCAAAAGAAAATCACCAAATGTTAGTTTTCTTCATCAAGACAAAATGACAAAAAAAAAAACTAGATTAAAAACTGGTTTTAAACCACTACAACCAAACACTTTCGATAATCATTTAGTTTTTAAACCATAAAATAAAAAACCACTCTACCAAACGCACCTTAGATGTCCGAAATTTTGACTTCATCCTATAAATATTTAATCGAAAGTGGGTATGGGAAGCATCTCAACTCTTCAAAGTATAAAATACATAGAGCGTCTGCTTTTATGTGTCATATTTTTTTAACTAAGTATACAACGCATTTTGAGAAGTTACTTAACTAATCAAACGATATTAGAACTTGTACATTTTTTAATAACGTTATAGGAGTGTAACTCTACAACATTACCAGAAGATTCATTTATTGTTGTTTCGTTTGACTAATCAAATATCCTCATCAAAACGTTTTATAAATTTGGTTTAAAAACGTAAAGCTGAGAGAGTGTGTAGTAAATTAAGGAATCATATCACCACTTGTTGCGACAAGAAGACAGCTAATAATATTACAAAATCGAAATAACATGTTGCCCATGGTATGCCCTGAATGCTTATCCCTACGACTTGTATATGGAACCATAAAATAGTTCCCACTCCCATTACATAAAAATTCACGTCGCTCTTGGTTTTAAAGAATGCTAACATCAATTACATGTAATGCAAAGAAACTTTTCTACATGACTTGTATACATGTCACAAAGCATTTCTGATTCGATATTAATTGACATCTCTAAAGTAAGAATTATTTTAATAGCTTTATTTTAAGGGTTTTTCTTACGTGTTTGTCTCGATCGAGTGGTTTGATCTGGCTTTAGCCTCCAACTTAGAAGGAATTTTGTAATTGAGTCGTGGTAATCATCACTTACGACTTATGAGCTTATTTTCATAGTTTAGCTGTATCCTATTTCATCTGTAATTGGCTTAATTGGTAGTGTTCTTGTTGGCTATTGTTGGAAATAATGGTGTTCGACATCATTTTGTACGCGACTTTGAGCTCGGTTTTAACCCGCCTCATTTGAGAGTTAACAACACTAATTGCACCATCGTATAGTGGGTAACTTGTGGTCGTTTCGGTAACTCATTCATCAAAAACCATTGAGAAATGAATGATCAATAAGCGGTTAAAGTTGGGGGTTTTCCGAAAGAAATCATCCCACATCATGAGAGAGAGAAGAATTGGAGTGTTTATCTACTCCAACCTTAGCACTAAAAGATCGTTATTTGGGTGTAGCAATTTATCGCAGGGGAGATGACCTAGACAAAGGTTGACCAACCACGCGCACAGCGTCGCTTTTCGGCCAGCTCGGTCTCGGGCACGGGTCTAGTCGTGTGCGTGGGTTGTTGGGCTATACTGTGGACTAGTTATTTTTGGTCCATAACAAACTTTTTCTAACCCATAAAGTTAACGGAAACAATTTCGTTTCAGTTATGTTGGGTTACTGTGGACTAGTTCTTTTTGGGGCAGAAATCAACTTTTTCTAACCCATACAGTTAACGGAAACAATAAATTCGTTTCAGTGTGTTAATTAACAGTTTGAAATCAATAGTTACAATTGTTCGAACTATTATGTCTCCTTAACCAACCCTGTTTCACTGTCTATAAAAGGCAGTTCTCTCCTTCATAATTCTCATTCCGAATTCATTCATTTCGGCATCCGAAAACTCTCCACAAATCATCTTCTGCTAGTCTGGTTCATTGGGTGTTGTAGACCGGTGCTTCATCTGTAACATCGGAAGAAATTTTATCTTGCGAGACAATCCGCCACCGCAGAAACAAGAGTACCAATCGGTACCGGGCGAATATTGTCTTACGGAAATTCTGAATGCACGAGAATGGTCTTCAACACATAACACTTCCTACATTGTTGAGGGTGAGTTTGGAATGCTTCTGCTGCCAGCACAGCTGCTTTCCGACAGCAGAAGTAGTTTTAGTGTGTTTGGTAAAAATAAAATTTCTGCTTTTCCGGACAATTTCTGCTGTCCCAAAAAAGTTTTCAGGAAGCAACGGGGGAGATGCTTTTCTAGAAATTTCTTTTGGTTAATTTATCTAAAACCTGTTTTAACCTTACATTTTTTAAAATATCAATAGTTATCTTTGCAGAAATGACACGTGTCATATATTTTTGTCATTTTACTCCTTCACATCAACTTCAAAGTTGATTTTACCAAAAACAAAATTACTATATCAATCATTCACAGCAGCTTTGTTGCTTCACAAAAATTGGATTTCGGACGTTTTGTTGCTTCACAAAAAACGTCTCAGAATTAATTTTCGGTTGGAAAACGAACTGAAATCTGGCGGTTGTAACCGCAAGATAACCGACTTGTCTCCCTCCCTATTTGTCAGTTTGGTCAAATTCAGAAACACAGAGGAAAATATCTGTTCTTGAAGTCTCTGTTTTATCCGATTGGAGATTTCGTGTACACCGCCGAAATACTTTAATCTGAGAGTGATATCACGACTCAGAGATTATCCAAGCCACATCGTTTTCCGTTCTAAACACCCAAAATCCTAAAGACAGGGAGGCAGAGAAGGGTGATCCGCCGTGCTTTAATTCAAGCTAGGCCACACAAGCTTTTTTTCTGACGCAATGTTTCCCTGTTTTACGCTATTTCAGAATTGACATTTTCTTGTTGAGATTACCAAATTTACGGGACCTCGAAGATTATTTGTTGTCTTGAGCTTTGAACGACCTCAAGGGGAGCAATACAAGCCTCCACCACTAGGCCAACCTTCTACTTCCTTTATTCTCTCTGAATTTTAACCCATTTCATTTTATCACTATTCACTGAATCACTTTAATTTGGTGATTTGATTAGTAAACGATGCAAGAATTTGATAATCTTTGACACGATGTTGTAGAATAAACTTAACTCTACAAATCCATCAAAAATTATAAAAAAATTGCATGGTGTGGCTATCCAAATCATCGGGTCAAAGTGATCCGATTACGGAAGAAAAAGTCAAAAAGTGAAAATTTAGAGAGAACGGAGGTAGAATTAAATTATTCTTCTACGGACTTTTTTTTTCTCCTGAAAATATGATTTACAGACAAATTAGAAATTTGCCCCTGAAGTTGTCTGAAATGCCTAAATTTGTTGTAGTCCATGAAGTGAACAAAAGCAAATGTGTATATTGTCTCTAAGCAAACGACCACCAAGTAAATACTACTATTTCTCTGTGAATCTTCACAGTTTTGAATTTTTTTCTCCGTAGCCTGATCACTTGACCCGATGATTTGGATAGCAAATAAGATGCATTTTTTTATTTTGCAATTTTCATGGTGTCGTAGAATAACATTTATTCTATAACATGATGCAAATATTATCATATTATTTTATCGTTTTACTAATTAAGTCACCAAATCAAAGTGATACAGTGAATAGTGGTAAAAGTCATCTGCGAAGATTCCGGGAGAACAGATGAAGTACTGTACACATCAAGGCATCAAGCTAGCACGAGCACAAATATGGAATCACAAACGGTGAGTTAAGATTGAAACCATCAGCACTTTTATTCTTGTTGCTCTTATTATTATATTGAACTGCAAATTGAAGTCCCATACAGTAGCTAGCATAACTAGTTCTCACTTAATTCTATGGCTAGAATCAGTTATCGAGAGTAACAGTTGCAGTTCCGTTCGGAATCACAGTACCCGCCAGTGTACAGTCTTGTCCAGCAGTAGTAATAGCAACCAGGGTCCCCTCCAACGGTGCAAGTCGTATCTGCTGCATCGGTCTTTCCAGCTGCAAGTAAGTTCATTAACAGTCAAGCAAGCATATGTTCAGAAATTACCAATTAATGGAATGAGAGCATGCTGAGTGAAATTAAGAACAACTCACCGATTGAGAAAGTGATGATGAGGAGGAGAAGCATGATGAAAGAAGAAACATAAGAAAACAGCTTTGGGGATGATCTGCTGATGTTGCTGTTGTTCTTGGCCATAGTTGCTGATCAACTCGAGAGACGATGTATAAGCTTGCTTGTGCAATGACCTAGTGAAACACTATTAGGCTATTTATTAATAGCACAAAGCAAGCCGTAACCAACTCCCAGGCTTGATTAAATAGTTAATTAATTAAGACTATTGGTATAAAAATTATGGGTGAGTTTGGTAGAATGGTTTCTGGTGAAACAGTTGGTTTTTAGATCGTGGAGGATTTTTTTTTCTTTTTTTTTTTTTTTTTTTAAGATTCTGTTTAAACCAATGTGTTTGGTTGTGATTTTTAAACTAGATTAAAAACTGAAGAAATGTGTTTGGTAGTTATTTTTAAACTAGATGATGTAGATTAAATGACAAAGATACCCTCCACTTATATTTCTTTACAGATTCAAGAGGAATAAATGCAATGTAAAAAAATCACGATTTCATGAGCTTCAGCGTTTTCATGAAAGTAACAAATTGAAGAACAAACTAATAGTTGTGTGACATCCAAAAAATTAAGTTTTCATACTTAAGTTCAACAAAAAAATAACGATTTCTTGAAACTTTGTTCACACTGGATGCCACGTTGAGTAACGAATAACAAAAAAATAATCAACTACAGAAAGAACACCGTAAAAATGGTTGGTCTTAAATAAAGAACATTTTACATAAAATGTATCGTCTGAAACATGCAAGAATTGAGTTTTGTGGTAAAAAAATATTTATGGAAAAAGTATAGAAAAAAATTCGTGCAATCGTTGACTAAAAAGTCAGAGAGCTACCAAAATGAGAAAAGATGTTCATTTTAATACGTCTAAGATGTGAGGGTAATATCGTATTTGTGTGTCAAGGGAAATAAACCAAAAAAAAAATCACCAAATGTTAGTTTTTTTCATCAAGACAAAATGACAAAAAAAAACTAGATTAAAAACTGGTTTTAAACCACTACAACCAAACACTTTCGATAATCCATTTAGTTTTTAAACCATAAAATAAAAAACCACTCTACCAAACGCACCTTAGATGTCCGAAATTTTGACTTCGTCCTATAAATATTAAATCGAAAGTGGGTATGGGAAGCATCTCAACTCTTCAAAGTATAAAATACATAGCACGTCTGCTTTTATGTCATATTTTTTTAACTAAGTATACAACGCATTTTGAGAAGTTACTTAACTAATCAAACGATATTAGAACTTGTACATTTTTTAATAACGTTATAGAAGGAGTGTAACTCTACAACATTACCAGAAGATTCATTTATTGTTGTTTCGTTTGACTAATCAAATATCCTCATCAAAACGTTTTATAAATTTGGTTTAAAAACGTAAAGCTGAGAGAGTGTGTAATAAATTAAGGAATCATATCACCACTTGTTGCGACAAGAAGACAGCTAATAATATTACAAAATCGAAATAACATGTTGCCCATGGTATGCCCTGAATGCTTATCCCTACGACTTGTATATGGAACCATAAAATAGTTCCCACTCCCATTACATAAAAATTCACGTCGCTCTTGGTTTTAAAGAATGCTAACATCAATTACATGTAATGCAAAGAAACTTTTCTACATGACTTGTATACATGTCACAAAGCATTTCTGATTCGATATTAATTGACATCTCTAAAGTAAGAATTATTTTAATAGCTTTATTTTAAGGGTTTTTCTTACGTGTTTGTCTCGATCGAGTGGTTTGATCTGGCTTTAGCCTCCAACTTAGAAGGAATTTTGTAATTGAGTCGTGGTAATCATCACTTACGACTTATGAGCTTATTTTCATAGTTTAGCTGTATCCTATTTCATCTGTAATTGGCTTAATTGGTAGTGTTCTTGTTGGCTATTGTTGGAAATAATGGTGTTCGACATCATTTTGTACGCGACTTTGAGCTCGGTTTTAACCCGCCTCATTTGAGAGTTAACAACACTAATTGCACCATCGTATAGTGGGTAACTTGTGGTCGTTTCGGTAACTCATTCGTCAAAAACCATTGAGAAATGAATGATCAATAAGCGGTTAAATTTGGGGGGTTTTCCGAAAGAAATCATCCCACATCATGAGAGAGAGAAGAATTGGAGTGTTTATCTACTCCAACCTTAGCACTAAAAGATCGTTATTTGGGTGTAGCAATTTATCGCAGGGGAGATGACCTAGACAAAGGTTGACCAACCACGCGCACAGCGTCGCTTTTCGGCCAGCTCGGTCTCGGGCACGGGTCTAGTCGTGTGCGTGGGTTGTTGGGCTATACTGTGGACTAGTTATTTTTGGTCCATAACAAACTTTTTCTAACCCATAAAGTTAACGGAAACAATTTCGTTTCAGTTATGTTGGGTTACTGTGGACTAGTTCTTTTTGGGGCAGAAATCAACTTTTTCTAACCCATACAGTTAACGGAAACAATAAATTCGTTTCAGTGTGTTAATTAACAGTTTGAAATCAATAGTTACAATTGTTCGAACTATTATGTCTCCTTAACCAACCCTGTTTCACTGTCTATAAAAGGCAGTTCTCTCCTTCATAATTCTCATTCCGAATTCATTCATTTCGGCATCCGAAAACTCTCCACAAATCATCTTCTGCTAGTCTGGTTCATTGGGTGTTGTAGACCGGTGCTTCATCTGTAACATCGGAAGAAATTTTATCTTGCGAGACAATCCGCCACCGCAGAAACAAGAGTACCAATCGGTACCGGGCGAATATTGTCTTACGAAAATTCTGAATGCACGAGAATGGTCTTCAACACATAACACTTCCTACATTGTTGAGGGTGAGTTTGGAATGCTTCTGCTGCCAGCACAGCTGCTTTCCGACAGCAGAAGTAGTTTTAGTGTGTTTGGTAAAAATAAAATTTCTGCTTTTCCGGACAATTTCTGCTGTCCCAAAAAAGTTTTCAGGAAGCAACCCGGGAGATGCTTTTCTAGAAATTTCTTTTGGTTAATTTATCTAAAACCTGTTTTAACCTTACATTTTTTAAAATATCAATAGTTATCTTTGCAGAAATGACACGTGTCATATATTTTTGTCATTTTACTCCTTCACATCAACTTCAAAGTTGATTTTACCAAAAACAAAATTACTATATCAATCATTCACAGCAGCTTTGTTGCTTCACAAAAATTGGATTTCGGACGTTTTGTTGCTTCACAAAAAACGTCTCGGAATTAATTTTCGGTTGGAAAACGAACTGAAATCTGGCGGTTGTAACCGCAAGATAACCGACTTGTCTCCCTCTCTATTTGTCAGTTTGGTCAAATTCAGAAACACAGAGGAAAATATCCGTTCTTGAAGTCTCTGTTTTATCCGATTGGAGATTTCGTGTACACCGCCGAAATACTTTAATCTGAGAGTGATATCACGACTCAGAGATTATCCAAGCCACATCATTTTCCGTTCTAAACACCCAAAATCCTACAGACTGGGAGGCAGAGAAGGGTGATCCGCCGTGCTTTAATTCAAGCTAGGCCACACAAGCTTTTTTTCTGACGCAATGTTTCCCTGTTTTACGCTATTTCAGAATTGACATTTTCTTGTTGAGATTACCAAATTTACGGGACCTCAAAGATTATTTGTTGTCTTGAGCTTTGAACGACCTCAAGGGGAGCAATACAAGCCTCCACCACTAGGCCAACCTTCTACTTCCTTTATTCTCTCTGAATTTTAACCCATTTCATTTTATCACTATTCACTGAATCACTTTAATTTGGTGATTTGATTAGTAAACGATGCAAGAATTTGATAATCTTTGACACGATGTTGTAGAATAAACTTAACTCTACAAATCCATCAAAAATTATAAAAAAATTGCATTGTGTGGCTATCCAAATCATCGGGTCAAAGTGATCCGATTACGGAAGAAAAAGTCAAAAAGTGAAAATTTAGAGAGAACGGAGGTAGTATTAAATTATTCTTCTACGGACTTTTTTTTTTCTCCTGAAAATATGATTTACAGACAAATTAGAAATTTGCCCCTGAAGTTGTCTGAAATGCCTAAATTTGTTGTAGTCCATGAAGTGAACAAAAGCAAATGTGTATATTGTCTCTAAGCAAACGACCACCAAGTAAATACTACTATTTCTCTGTGAATCTTCACAGTTTTGACTTTTTTTCTCCGTAGCCTGATCACTTGACCCGATGATTTGGATAGCAAATAAGATGCATTTTTTTATTTTGCAATTTTCATGGTGTCGTAGAATAACATTTATTCTATAACATGATGCAAATATTATCATATTATTTTATCGTTTTACTAATTAAGTCACCAAATCAAAGTGATACAGTGAATAGTGGTAAAAGTCATCTGCGAAGATTCCGGGAGAACATATGAAGTACTGTATACATCAAGGCATCAAGCTAGCACGAGCACAAATATGGAATCACAAACGGTGAGTTAAGATTGAAACCATCAGCACTTTTATTCTTGTTGCTCTTATTATTATATTGAACTGCAAATTGAAGTCCCATACAGTAGCTAGCATAACTAGTTCTCACTTAATTCTATGGCTAGAATTAGTTATCGAGAGTAACAGTTGCAGTTCCGTTCGGAATCACAGTACCCGCCAGTGTACAGTCTTGTCCAGCAGTAGTAATAGCAACCAGGGTCCCCTCCAACGGTGCAAGTCGTATCTGCTGCATCGGTCTTTCCAGCTGCAAGTAAGTTCATTAACAGTCAAGCAAGCATATGTTCAGAAATTACCAATTAATGGAATGAGAGCATGCTGAGTGAAATTAAGAACAACTCACCGATTGAGAAAGTGATGATGAGGAGGAGAAGCATGATGAAAGAAGAAACATAAGAAAACAGCTTTGGGGATGATCTGCTGATGTTGCTGTTGTTCTTGGCCATAGTTGCTGATCAACTCGAGAGACTCTAATGATGATCAGATGTATAAGCTTGCTTGTGCAATGACCTAGTGAAACACTATTAGGCTATTTATTAATAGCACAAAGCAAGCCGTAACCAACTCCCAGGCTTGATTAAATAGTTAATTAATTAAGACTATTGGTATAAAAATTATGGGTGAGTTTGGTAGAATGGTTTCTGGTGAAACAGTTGGTTTTTAGATCGTGGAGGATTTTTTTTTCTTTTTTTTTTTTTTTTGAGATTCTGTTTAAACCAATGTGTTTGGTTGTGATTTTTAAACTAGATTAAAAACTGAAGAAATGTGTTTGGTAGTTATTTTTAAACTAGATGATGTAGATTAAATGACAAAGATACCCTCCACTTATATTTCTTTTACAGATTCAAGAGGAATAAATGCAATGTAAAAAAATCACGATTTCATGAGCTTCAGCGTTTTCATGAAAGTAACAAATTGAAGAACAAACTAATAGTTGTGTGACATCCAAAAAATTAAGTTTTCATACTTAAGTTCAACAAAAAAATAACGATTTCTTGAAACTTTGTTCACACTGGATGCCACGTTGAGTAACGAATAACAAAAAAATAATCAACTACAGAAAGAACACCGTAAAAATGGTTGGTCTTAAATAAAGAACATTTTACATAAAATGTATCGTCTGAAACATGCAAGAATTGAGTTTTGTGGTAAAAAAATATTTATGGAAAAAGTATAGAAAAAAATCCGTGCAATCGTTGACTAAAAAGTCAGAGAGCTACCAAAATGAGAAAAGATGTTCATTTTAATACGTCTAAGATGTGAGGGTAATATCGTATTTGTGTGTCAAGGGAAATAAACCAAAAAAAAAATCACCAAATGTTAGTTTTTTTCATCAAGACAAAATGACAAAAAAAAACTAGATTAAAAACTGGTTTTAAACCACTACAACCAAACACTTTCGATAATCCATTTAGTTTTTAAACCATAAAATAAAAAACCACTCTACCAAACGCACCTTAGATGTCCGAAATTTTGACTTCGTCCTATAAATATTAAATCGAAAGTGGGTATGGGAAGCATCTCAACTCTTCAAAGTATAAAATACATAGCGCGTCTGCTTTTGTGTCATATTTTTTTAACTAAGTATACAACGCATTTTGAGAAGTTACTTAACTAATCAAACGATATTAGAACTTGTACATTTTTTAATAACGTATAGAAGGAGTGTAACTCTACAACATTACCAGAAGATTCATTTATTGTTGTTTCGTTTGACTAATCAAATATCCTCATCAAAACGTTTTATAAATTTGGTTTAAAAACGTAAAGCTGAGAGAGTGTGTAATAAATTAAGGAATCATATCACCACTTGTTGCGACAAGAAGACAGCTAATAATATTACAAAATCGAAATAACATGTTGCCCATGGTATGCCCTGAATGCTTATCCCTACGACTTGTATATGGAACCATAAAATAGTTCCCACTCCCATTACATAAAAATTCACGTCGCTCTTGGTTTTAAAGAATGCTAACATCAATTACATGTAATGCAAAGAAACTTTTCTACATGACTTGTATACATGTCACAAAGCATTTCTGATTCGATATTAATTGACATCTCTAAAGTAAGAATTATTTTAATAGCTTTATTTTAAGGGTTTTTCTTACGTGTTTGTCTCGATCGAGTGGTTTGATCTGGCTTTAGCCTCCAACTTAGAAGGAATTTTGTAATTGAGTCGTGGTAATCATCACTTACGACTTATGAGCTTATTTTCATAGTTTAGCTGTATCCTATTTCATCTGTAATTGGCTTAATTGGTAGTGTTCTCGTTGGCTATTGTTGGAAATAATGTGTTCGACATCATTTTGTACGCGACTTTGAGCTCGGTTTTAACCCGCCTCATTTGAGAGTTAACAACACTAATTGCACCATCGTATAGTGGGTAACTTGTGGTCGTTTCGGTAACTCATTCGTCAAAAACCATTGAGAAATGAATGATCAATAAGCGGTTAAAGTTGGGGGTTTTCCGAAAGAAATCATCCCACATCATGAGAGAGAGAAGAATTGGAGTGTTTATCTACTCCAACCTTAGCACTAAAAGATCGTTATTTGGGTGTAGCAATTTATCGCAGGGGAGATGACCTAGACAAAGGTTGACCAACCACGCGCACAGCGTCGCTTTTCGGCCAGCTCGGTCTCGGGCACGGGTCTGGTCGTGTGCGTGGGTTGTTGGGCTATACTGTGGACTAGTTATTTTTGGTCCATAACAAACTTTTTCTAACCCATAAAGTTAACGGAAACAATTTCGTTTCAGTTATGTTGGGTTACTGTGGACTAGTTCTTTTTGGGGCAGAAATCAACTTTTTCTAACCCATACAGTTAACGGAAACAATAAATTCGTTTCAGTGTGTTAATTAACAGTTTGAAATCAATAGTTACAATTGTTCGAACTATTATGTCTCCTTAACCAACCCTGTTTCACTGTCTATAAAAGGCAGTTCTCTCCTTCATAATTCTCATTCCGAATTCATTCATTTCGGCATCCGAAAACTCTCCACAAATCATCTTCTGCTAGTCTGGTTCATTGGGTGTTGTAGACCGGTGCTTCATCTGTAACATCGGAAGAAATTTTATCTTGCGAGACAATCCGCCACCGCAGAAACAAGAGTACCAATCGGTACCGGGCGAATATTGTCTTACGAAAATTCTGAATGCACGAGAATGGTCTTCAACACATAACACTTCCTACATTGTTGAGGGTGAGTTTGGAATGCTTCTGCTGCCAGCACAGCTGCTTTCCGACAGCAGAAGTAGTTTTAGTGTGTTTGGTAAAAATAAAATTTCTTCTTTTCCGGACAATTTCTGCTGTCCCAAAAAAGTTTTCAGGAAGCAACGGGGGAGATGCTTTTCTAGAAATTTCTTTTGGTTAATTTATCTAAAACCTGTTTTAACCTTACATTTTTTAAAATATCAATAGTTATCTTTGCAGAAATGACACGTGTCATATATTTTTGTCATTTTACTCCTTCACATCAACTTCAAAGTTGATTTTACCAAAAACAAAATTACTATATCAATCATTCACAGCAGCTTTGTTGCTTCACAAAAATTGGATTTCGGACGTTTTGTTGCTTCACAAAAAACGTCTCGGAATTAATTTTCGGTTGGAAAACGAACTGAAATCTGGCGGTTGTAACCGCAAGATAACCGACTTGTCTCCCTCTCTATTTGTCAGTTTGGTCAAATTCAGAAACACAGAGGAAAATATCCGTTCTTGAAGTCTCTGTTTTATCCGATTGGAGATTTCGTGTACACCGCCGAAATACTTTAATCTGAGAGTGATATCACGACTCAGAGATTATCCAAGCCACATCGTTTTCCGTTCTAAACACCCAAAATCCTACAGACAGGGAGGCAGAGAAGGGTGATCCGCCGTGCTTTAATTCAAGCTAGGCCACACAAGCTTTTTTTCTGACGCAATGTTTCCCTGTTTTACGCTATTTCAGAATTGACATTTTCTTGTTGAGATTACCAAATTTACGGGACCTCAAAGATTATTTGTTGTCTTGAGCTTTGAACGACCTCAAGGGGAGCAATACAAGCCTCCACCACTAGGCCAACCTTCTACTTCCTTTATTCTCTCTGAATTTTAACCCATTTCATTTTATCACTATTCACTGAATCACTTTAATTTGGTGATTTGATTAGTAAACGATGCAAGAATTTGATAATCTTTGACACGATGTTGTAGAATAAACTTAACTCTACAAATCCATCAAAAATTATAAAAAAATTGCATCGTGTGGCTATCCAAATCATCGGGTCAAAGTGATCCTATTACGGAAGAAAAAGTCAAAAAGTGAAAATTTAGAGAGAACGGAGGTAGTATTAAATTATTCTTCTACGGACTTTTTTTTTTCTCCTGAAAATATGATTTACAGACAAATTAGAATTTTGCCCCTGAAGTTGTCTGAAATGCCTAAATTTGTTGTAGTCCATGAAGTGAACAAAAGCAAATGTGTATATTGTCTCTAAGCAAACAACCACCAAGTAAATACTACTATTTCTCTGTGAATCTTCACAGTTTTGACTTTTTTTCTCCGTAGCCTGATCACTTGACCCGGTGATTTGGATAGCAAATATGATGCATTTTTTTTTTTTTTGCAATTTTCATGGTGTCATAGAATAACATTTATTCTATAACATGATGCAAATATTATCATATTATTTTATCGTTTTACTAATTAAGTCAACAATCAAATTGATACAGTGAATAGTGGTAAAAGTCACCTGCGAAGATTCTGGGAGAACAGATGAAGTACTGTATACATCAAGGCATCAAGCTAGCACGAGCACAAATATGGAATCTTAAACGGTGAGTTAAGATTGAAACCATCGGCCTTCTTATTCTTGTTGCTCTTAATATTATATTGAACTGCAAATTGAAGTCCCATACAGTAGCTAGCATAACTAGTTCTCACTTAATTCTATGGCTAGAATTAGTTATCGAGAGAAACAGTTGCAGTTCCGTTCGGAATCACAGTACCCGCCAGTGTACAGTCTTGTCCAGCAGTAGTAATAGCAACCAGGGTCCCCTCCAACGGTGCAAGTCGTATCTGCTGCATCGGTCTTTCCAGCTGCGAGTAAGAGTTCATTAACCACTACAAGAAAAATAGTCTTTTGGGACAAATAGTTGCGACGGGTAAAATATTTTGTTTCAAAAAGAATTAATTATGACGAAAATGCTTCACCGTCGCAAGTTAGTTAAATTTCATCCACTCTTTTGTTACCACATAAAATTTCTCTCACAAATAGAACGACCTCTGTCGTAAAAACATCTGTTTTTAATTTTTTAATAATATTAGTAACAAAACTCTACAATTATAGTATTTAGTTACATATATATTCACTCACGGTCTGTGGAACGATGGAGTGTCATAGGCGTGAAGACGATTGGAATCGATCTATGCGAAAATCGATCTGTGCAGGTATTCGATACCATCTGTGATTGAGGAGCAAGTTCTCAGGTATTCTGTTATACCTATATCCTTCTCTGCCTCTTTTATCTTCTCTTCCGATCTCACTCTTGTTTTGGTTTTAGTTATGCTTCTTTCTGTCGATCTGGATCTGGATCTGGATCTCGGTCTCCCTTCGTTCTTCAAATCAATTCAATGTTCATATCAGAGTGTTTTACGTCAAGGAATCTTCGATTCGTGGGTAACGTTGTCGCAGACAATGTTCTAGGGTTTGTTCTAGCATCATGTGTTTTCAATTAGTTTGCTGAAAATCAATTCTTTGTGTTCAATTTTGTTTGCTGGGCAAAGATTTTTTTTTATCTCTTAGCAAGGCAATTTACTGCTGCCCCTTTGGTTTGTTCTAACTTCTCTATCAAATAGTAATATTTCTCGATCTGGGCTGATTTCAATCAACTGAGCTTTGTTGATGTGGAGATTTATACTGGTTGACTGCATTGTTTATTGATGTAGTTATATGGGGTACAAGCTTCAATAGGTGGACTATCTTTGTGCAACTGATCTAAATTTTCAATCTAGAGTATAATGGGGCTGCTTATGTTGCATCGTATTAGGCACGTTATGTAAATATTTCTCGTGTTGCTTATTTGCTTCAATGATTTGCTACTGCAATGTTCGTTTGTTTCGTATTGCGGCCGTTGTGCGATGATATAGTACTATTGGTCTTCTAAAAGTAAGTCTTTTCCTTTCTAGGTTCTGCTTGCAGGTTAGGGAAAGCTAATCTCTGCTCTTAGTCAGGTACTTGTACAACTGATGACTATTTTTTTTTGGATTTATCTTCTTCATTAAGTTTTATTAACTACCTCCTATAATTTTTGGCTCATTTAAATCCGGCCCCTTGTGTGATTTGGTAGATACTAGTGGTCTATAGCAGGCTCCGTATGAATTTATAAATGCTTGTGTCATACATAAGCAGGGAGCTTATGTAGTGCCATATATATAGCCATGTTCCTTCTTTGGGGTTTATATCTTTTTACATTCACAGTATTGGGTGCTTCAAATTCTGTTTCCTTAGTTGGTTTTTAGAATCTTTGAATTCATCAATTTCAAGAACAAGTGAGAGTGCTAGCAGTCCTGAACACAGTGGTAAGGGAATTGATCATTGATTTTCTTCTTAATTAGGCTATGCATTCAATGTATGCTTTGTTGGATGACTATATAGGTCTGTAAGTGTCTCCTGTAGTTTGTGGATCTAAACTAGATTAAGAGTGATGACCTAACTCCATCATTAACCGGTATTAGTGTCATCATAAGTATATATACACAGATTTAGTCTTGGTGACCTGTTACAAGTATAAATACACTGATTTCTGTTCTAGCCGACCAAATAGTCTGGTGAAAAGTTACGTCGAATTTAAAGAAATCTATGTTGAGGTCGTGGTGAACTTTAATGGGTGCACAAGAGACTGTTTAATTTGTCAGTCTCTTTGCTACTTCAAGATCATCTCTTACAAGAACACGGTGCTAAGCAATATTTAAAGCTAAAGATAAAACTATTGATCGCCGTTTTTTAAAGAATTCAATTCTTTTGTGCTCTTGGTGCAAATGTTTTTTTGACAGATTTTTATGTCTTGATTTCCCGTTTTAATGGGTTCTTTGTTCTTCCTTTTAAAGTTACATATAGTTTTATGAATCAAACGTGTTGAATATTGCAAGTATATATTTATGGCATAAAATCGTATAAATTATTATCCTGAGATTCTCGCATGAAAAAGGTCAATTTGCAAGGCTAGGTAAACCTGGGGTAAGCTTTCACGTTTTCTTTTATACATTTAAGTCAATATGGAGAAACGAGTTGCGTCGTCACATTGTGTTATCTCTCATCTAATTTTGAAACCTCATTCGTTTAGCAGGGCAATGATTCTAATAGACAATGGAAAGATCTTGGCGGTGGCTGGTGCGGTGGCTGGTGCAGTGCTGACGTGCTAGGATATGATACCTAGAATTTAATAGAAGACGGTTGTTTCCAGTTTATAGATTAGTGTATATTTATGTTTGCATATTCATACTGTATGTTCTTAGTGGCTGTAAAAACTTGATAGAGTTCATGTTGTGAGCAAAAATATCTTGGCACTATTGAATTTTGTTGTAGTGTTGTTGTAATTTAAGTTTTGAGACATTATTTGAGAAAATCAGTGCAATACAGCATTACAATTGAACTTTTGAATCTCTCAACAAGTTACTTCCTTTTTTTGGTAATTGTTAGCATTAGGATTAACATGGTCTACATCGATTGCGACAGCACAAAATATTTTCGACGGGTTTTATCTCTCATAAAAGTTATTTTTTGTGATGACTGCCATTTTTTGCTATATGCCATTTCTCTCGTTAATGTAAATTTTGCCACAAAGCATACTTTTTGTGACCGGATATAGTTCTCGCGAATACCAGTATTGTGAAGGAATTTACTATTTTTGTGACCACACTGTGCCGTCTCAAAAAACCCATATTGTGACGGCTTGTCACAAAATTGTTTTTTCCTACCATAGCTATTGCGACGCCATGCGAGGGCAAAATGCCCTCGCAACCTATTTTTTTGCGACAGATTACATTATTTGCAATAACATTATGCCCTCGCAAAAAACTATATTTCTTGTAGTGAACAGTCAAGCAAGCATATGTTCAGAAATTACCAATTAATGGAAATGAGAGCATGCTGAGTGAAATTAAGAACAACTCACCGATTGAGAAAGTGATGATGAGGAGGAGAAGCATGATGAAAGAAGAAACATAAGAAAACAGCTTTGGGGATGATCTGCTGATGTTGCTGTTGTTCTTGGCCATAGTTGCTGATCAACTCGAGAGACTCTAATGATGATCAGATGTATAAGCTTGCTTGTGCAATGACCTAGTGAAACACTATTAGGCTATTTATTAATAGCACAAAGCAAGCCGTAACCAACTCCCAGGCTTGATTAAATAGTTAATTAATTAAGACTATTGGTATAAAAATTATGGGTGAGCTTGGTAGAATGGTTTCTGGTGAAACAATTGGTTTTTAGATCGTGGAGGATTTTTTTTGTTTTTGTTTTTTTTTTTTTTTGAGATTCTGTTTAAACCAATGTGTTTGGTTGTAATTTTTAAACTAGATTAAAAACTGAAGAAATGTGTTTGATAGTTATTTTTAAACTAGATGATGTAGATTAAATGACAAAGATACCCTCCACTTATATTTCTTTTACAGATTCAAGAGGAATAAATGCAATGTAAAAAAATCACGATTTCATGAGCTTCAGCGTTTTCATGAAAGTAACAAATTGAAGAACAAACTAATAGTTGTGTGACATCCAAAAAATTAAATTTTCATACTTAAGTTCAACAAAAAAATAACGATTTCTTGAAATTTTGTTCACACTGGATGCCACGTTGAGTAACGAATAACAAAAAAATAATCAACTACAAAAAGAACACCGTAAAAATGGTTGATCTTAAATAAAGATTATTTTACATAAAATGTATCGTCTGAAATATGCAAGAATTGAGTTTTGTGGTAAAAAATATTTATGGAAAAAGTATAGAAAAAAATTCGTGCAATCGTTGACTAAAAAGTCAGAGAGCTACCAAAATGAGAAAAGATGTTCATTTTAATACGTCTAAGATGTGAGGGTAATATCGTATTTGTGTGTCAAGGGAAATAAACCAAAAGAAAAATCATCAAATGTTAGTTTTTTTCATCAAGACAAAATGTCAAAAAAAACTAGATTAAAAACTGGTTTTAAACCACTACAACCAAACACTTTCGATAATCCATTTAGTTTTTAAACCATAAAATAAAAAACCACTCTACCAAACGCACCTTAGATGTCCGAAATTTTGGCTTCATCCTATAAATATTAAATCGAAAGTGGGTATGGGAAGCATCTCAACTCTTCAAAGTATAAAATACATAGCGCGTCTGCTTTTATGTCATATTTTTTTAACTAAGTATACAACGCATTTTGAGAAGTTACTTAACTAATCAAACGATATTAGAACTTGTACATTTTTTAATAACGTTATAGAAGGAGTGTAACTCTACAACATTACCTGAAAATTCATTTATTGTTGTTTCGTTTGACTAATCAAATATCCTCATCAAAACGTTTTATAAATTTGGTTTAAAAACGTAAAGCTGAGAGAGTGTGTAATAAATTAAGGAATCATATCACCACTTGTTGCGACAAGAAGACAGCTAATAATATTACAAAATCGAAATAACATGTTGCCCATGGTATGCCCTGAATGCTTATCCCTACGACTTGTATATGGAACCATAAAATAGTTCCCACTCCCATTACATAAAAATTCACGTCGCTCTTGGTTTTAAAGAATGCTAACATCAATTACATGTAATGCAAAGAAACTTTTCTACATGACTTGTATACATGTCACAAAGCATTTCTGATTCGATATTAATTGACATCCCTAAAGTAAGAATTATTTTAATAGCTTTATTTTAAGGGTTTTTCTTACGTGTTTGTCTCGATCGAGTGGTTTGATCTAGCTTTAGCCTCCAACTTAGAAGGAATTTTGTAATTGAGTCCTGGTAATCATCACTTACGACTTATGAGCTTATTTTCATAGTTTAGATGTATCCTATTTCATCTGTAATTGGCTTAATTGGTAGTGTTCTTGTTGGCTATTGTTGGAAATAATGGTGTTCGACATCATTTTGTACGCGACTTTGAGCTCGGTTTTAACCCGCCTCATTTGAGAGTTAACAACACTAATTGCACCATCGTATAGTGGGTAACTTGTGGTCGTTTCGGTAACTCATTCGTCAAAAACCATTGAGAAATGAATGATCAATAAGCGGTTAAATTTGGGGGGTTTTCCGAATGAAATTATCCCACATCATGAGAAAGAGAAGAATTGGAGTGTTTATCTACTCCAACCTTAGCACTAAAAGATCTTTATTTGGGTGTAGCAATTTATCGCAGGGGAGATGACCTAGAAAAAGGTTGACCAACCACGCGCACAGCGTCGCTTTTCGGCCAGCTCGGTCTCGGGCACGGGTCTGGTCGTGTGCGTGGGTTGTTGGGCTATACTGTGGACTAGTTATTTTTGGTCCATAACAAACTTTTTCTAACCCATAAAGTTAACGGAAACAATTTCGTTTCAGTTATGTTGGGTTACTGTGGACTAGTTCTTTTTGGGGCAGAAATCAACTTTTTCTAACCCATACAGTTAACGGAAACAATAAATTCGTTTCAGTGTGTTAATTAACAGTTTGAAATCAATAGTTACAACTGTTCGAACTATTATGTCTCCTTAACCAATCCTGTTTCACTGTCTATAAAAGGCAGTTCTCTCCTTCATAATTCTCATTCCGAATTCATTCATTTCGGCATCCGAAAACTCTCCACAAATCATCTTCTGCTAGTCTCGTTCATTGGGTGTTGTAGACCGGTGCTTCATCTGTAACATCGGAAGAAATTTTATCTTGCGAGACAATCCGCCACCGCAGAAACAAGAGTACCAATCGGTACCGGGCGAATATTGTCTTACGGAAATTCTGAATGCACGAGAATGGTCTTCAACACATAACACTTCCTACATTGTTGAGGGTGAGTTTGGAATGCTTCTGCTGCCAGCACAACTGCTTTCCGACAGCAGAAGTAGTTTAGTGTGTTTGGTAAAAATAAAATTTCTGCTTTTCCGGACAATTTCTGCTGTCCCAAAAAAGTTTTCAGGAAGCAACGGGGGAGATGCTTTTCTAGAAAGTTCTTTTGGTTAATTTATCTAAAACCTGTTTTAACCTTACATTTTTTAAAATATCAATAGTTATCTTTGCAGAAATGACACGTGTCATATATTTTTGTCATTTTACTCCTTCACATCAACTTCAAAGTTGATTTTACCAAAAACAAAATTACTATATCAATCATTCACAGCAGCTTTGTTGTTTCACAAAAATTGGATTTCGGACGTTTTGTTGCTTCACAAAAAATGTCTCGGAATCAATTTTCGGTTGGAAAACGAACTGAAATCTGGCGGTTGTAACCGCCAGATAACCGCCTTGTCTCCCTCCCTATTTGTCAGTTTGGTCGAATTCAGAAACACAGAGGAAAATATTCGTTCTTGAAGTCTCTGTTTTATCCGATTGGAGATTTCGTGCACACCGCCGAAATACTTTAATCTGAGAGTGATATCACGACTCAGAAATTATCCAAGCCACATCGTTTTCCGTTCTAAACACCCAAAATCCTACAGACAGGGAGGCAGAGAAGGGTGATCCGCCGTGCTTTAATTCAAGCTAGGCCACACAAGCTTTTTTCTGACGCAATGTTTCCCTGTTTTACGCTATTTCATAATTGACATTTTCTTGTTGAGATTACCAAATTTACGGGACCTCAAAGATTATTTGTTGTCTTGAGCTTTGAACGACCTCAAGGGGAGCAATACAAGCCTCCACCACTAGGCCAACCTTCTACTTCCTTGGTTCTCTCTGAATTTTAACCCATTTCATTTTATCACTATTCACTGAATCACTTTAATTTGGTGATTTGATTAGTAAACGATGCAAGAGTTTGATAATCTTTGACACGATGTTGTAGAGTAAACTTAACTCTACAAATCCATCAAAAATTATAAAAAAATTGCATCGTGTGGCTATCCAAATCATCGGGTCAAAGTGATCCGATTACGGAAGAAAAAGTCAAAAAGTGAAAATTCAGAGAGAACGGATGTAGTATTAAATTATTCTTCTACGGACTATTTTTTTTTTTCTCCTGAAAATATGATTTACAGACAAATTAGAAATTTGCCCGTGAAGTTGTCTGAAATGCCTAAATTTGTTGTAGTCCATGAAGTGAACAATAGCAAATGTGTATATTGTCTCTAAGCAAACAACCACCAAGTAAATATTACAATTTCTCTGTGAATCTTCACAGTTTTGACTTTTTTTCTCCGTAGCCAGATCACTTGACCCGGTGATTTGGATAGCAAATACGATGCATTTTTTTTTTTGCAATTTTCATGGTGTCGTAGAATAACATTTATTCTATAACATGATGCAAATATTATCATTTTATTTTATCGTTTTACTAATTAAGTCACCAAATCAAAGTGATACAGTGAATAGTGGTAAAAGTCACCTGCGAAGATTCTAGGAGAACAGATGAAGTACTGTATACATCAAGGCATCAAGCTAGCACGAGCACAAATATGGAATCACAAACGGTGAGTTAAGATTGAAACCATCAGCACTCTTATTCTTGTTGCTGTTATTGTTATGTTGAACTGCAAATTGAAGTCCCATACAGTAGCTAGCACAACTAGTTCTCACTTAATTCTATAGCTAGAATTAGTTATCGGTAGTAACAGTAGCAGTTTCTTTCGGAATCACAGTACCCGCCAGCGTACTGTCTCATCCAGCAGTAGTAAGCGCAACCAGAGTCCCCTCCAACGGTGCAAGTCGTATCTGCTGCATCGGTCTCTCCAGCTGTAACTAAGTTCATTAATAGTCAAGCAAGCATATGTTCAGAAATTACCAATTAATTAATGGCGATGCAAGCATGCTGATTGAACTTAAGAACTACTCACGCATTGATAAAGCGATGATGATGAGGAGAAGCGTGAAGAAAGAAGCAACATAAGAGAACATCTTTGGGGATGATCTGCTGTTGCTGCTGTTCTTGGCCATAGTTGCTGATCAACTTGATTAGAGACCTAATGATGATCAGATGTATAAGCTTGCTTGTGTAATGACCTAGTGAAACAATATTAGGCTATTTATTAATAGCACAAAGCAAGCAGTAACCAACTACTAAGCTATATTAATTAAGACTATTGGTATAAAAATTAGATGTGTTCATCCTATAAATATAAAATGGAAAGTGGGTATGGGAAGCATCTCAACTCTTCAAAGTCACATTTTACCAAAAAAAAAACTCTTCACAGTATAAAATACATCTACATAAAATTACATCTCGCGCGTCTGCTTTTATGTGTCATATTTTTTTTAACTAAGTATACAACGTATTTTGAGGAAGTTATTTAAGTAGTCAAACGATATTAAGACTTGAACATGTTTTAATAACGTTGTAGATGGATGGTAGGTTTACATCACGAGAAGATTGATTTATTGTTGTTTTTGGCTAATCAAATATGCACATCAAAACATTTTATAAATTTGGTTTAGAGAAAGGATAGCACATAGAAACTGAAAGAGAGAGTAATAAATTAAGGAATCAGATCACCACTTGTTTCGACAAGAAGACGTACAGCTAATAATATTACAAAATTGAAATAACATGTTGCTGATGGTATGCCCTGAATGCTTATCCCTACGACTTGTACATAAAACCATAAAATAGTTCCCACTCGCATTGCATTAAAGAATGTTAGAGCAATGACATGAGATGCAAAAAATCAATATATATACTACTTTAGAAGGACTTTTTAGGGTTTGCCTGAGAGGCTGTCAAATGGCAGTTTATATTAATTAATTCAATTTCATATCTATATTCTAAGATAGGACCCCTTTTACTATTCACCTTGCATTGTTAAATTACTATAAAATCTCTATAAATTAATAATGTTGGGACCAAGATATTTTATTAATTTAGCGAGATATTATTATATCGATAAAATAATAATTTATTAATTTAGAAATTCCACGTATTACCTTTAAATTTTCAAGTCCAATGTATTAGTTATGGATATATTAGTTAAAAGCAAACCAGTTTATCCTTATTAAATGGATGTGAATCGCTTCCTAGATTATCCTGGTGAAAATAACGAACACTACAATGTCCAAAGCAATGAAGAAATTGTGGCGGATACCATTCAAAATCCGAACGATGACGAAGAGGATGATTCAATAGTGTTGGAACTGGTCACTCGGAAAGAAGCATTGCAAGCGGCAACATCTCTTCACAACTTTTTGTTGCAATACGAGAAGACAATGTCCCAACTCTTAAGTACAATGAGGATATTTAAAGATGAACTCAACATAGATCTGAAGTTCAACAAAAAAACAAGTGACTATAGATTCATTTTTCACTAGGTAATATTAGAATTTGGAAATTTTTTAGTAATTATTAATTTATAATTTCGTGGGAACCAATATATATACACGGGGATTACAAAAAAAATATTATCTTATTATTTTATCAATTGGAATCCAATTTTTTACTGGTCTCAAGTTGGGACTGCACAAATTATTAACTTTATCGAAGTCAATAATTTATCGAGTATTAATTTATATGAGTTTTACTGTAACCATTAGATCAGAAAAAGATCAAAGGTCTAGAGTTATGTAAGATGTCACTTTCTATTGCATTGATGAAGGTTCAAAATTCAATGCTATGATAGTGGCTTAAGCCACGGGTGTGTTTCACTAGTGTTATAAATGTAAACCTCGTTCAACATGAAAATTTGTGTAAAAGTTGTCATATAGAAACGAAAAGTCCGACTCGAAATACAGGAGCAAAGATGGAATATTCGTCTCGAAATAGAAATGTGAAACAATACAGTTTATGTTAATTAATTTAATTATATCCGTTAAAAATGTAAAAAAACCGGTGTAAAAGTTTTCATAAATGGAAAATCCCTCTCGAAATATAGGGGCAAAGATGGAAAATTCATCTCGAAATTGAAATGTGAAACAATACAGTGTAAACTGAGCAAAGATGAAAAATCTGCCTCGAAATGAAATTGTGAAACAAGGCGGTGTAAAGTGTGCCTCAAAATAGAAAAAAAAATTGACTGCACCAATTAAACTGATGCAGTAATTAAAATTGCCAAACGATGGACAATTAAATGAAGAAAGGCAATGGACAAACAAGTATGACATAAATGAAGAAACTTAATAATGGTAATGATAAAAGAATATTGAGAATGATTGGTACTGGCTAGGGATGGCAACGGGTCGAATCTGGATCGGATCAGGGCAGATCCGATCCAGATCCAACTAGGAGAAATGAGATCCAGATCTGATCCAGATCCGTTCGGATCATCACCGGATTCGGATCAGATCGGATCGGGTCTCATTCAACTGATCCAAATCCGATGTGTGGATCCATATAGTACATAGTCGGATCGGATTCAGATCGGATCCGGCTCGAGTTTGCAATAAAATAGAAAAAAATATAAAAAAGTAAACAATATTACATACGCTAAGTCATGTTCATAAGTTATGAAGCCTAAAAAATAAAAAGAAATAGATTTTTAGTTTGGAGTTACTATAGTATTCCTCTTGTAAATGTACGTGGTGAGGTAATAGGGGTATATTTGTAAAGCACACATAAACGTCGGATCGGATCGGGTCGGAACCCGGTGGATCTACCCTCAGATCCAAATCCAAATCCGTTCGGGTCTGGCTTTCCGGATCCAAATCCGATCCATTTTCAGTTGGATCGGATCTCCGATCCATTCAGCTCGGATCACTCGGATCTCAGATTGGATCGGACCATATTGCCATCCCTAGTACTGGCCATGGAAAAAGAACTATCGGGATGAGCTAGATAATCCCATGATCACTTGCGTATTTCACAAAATAATCCCATTTCCAAGTAGCGGGCCACCTGTTCATAGACGAGCCGGCTAAAGATGTGCGTAATAACATCCTGCCATCTCATGCGAGGCAGGAACCCAAAGGAAAAGAGATCGCTATGATCTCAATTACCGACCTGGAGGAGGTCATAGACACAGAAGTACCAGTAGTCACGGAAATCCACGAAGAGGAGGATTACAGCACTGACACGGAGGATTCGCGAGCTGAGCGAATGAAGAATTCTGCCAAATTTGCTAAGTTCTTTGATGAATTGGGCTTCTCACCTGACCGTAGGCACGAAATTACCAAGGCCATCCTCAGAGCAGCAGAGGACTATGGGGAAGAGCTAGTAACCTCGGACGGCAGGATTGTTAGGGCCATTCGACCGGAGGGACCCATCATGACATTCGATGAGTCTAACAAGAGGACTAGTGCGAACCATCAGAGGCCACTGTACGTGACGGCTGCCATCAACCGCGTTGATTTTAAAAGGACATTCGTCGACGGCGGAACCGCGGTGAACGTTATTCCCCTTAGCACCCTGGAGATGGCGGGGAACCCCAAGCACAAGATAGTTAAAAAGTCGTCGCCACTCACAGGCTTTGGTAGCGATTCCATGATGACCCTCGGGTGGATTCGCTTGGGGTCCAAATTGGGCAGATTAGCTGTTCTGCCAAGTTCCATGTCATCGACGCCAACACGACTTACCACATGATCATTGGGCGGGCGTGGATTCACCGCTTTGACGCTGTGACCTCGACAGCTCACCAGGTGATGAAGGCTATCTGGAAAGAAAGGGTGGTCACGATACCTGCTTCTGTGAATCATTTCAATCTGGAGGAGGCACACTTATCTGAAGTATTATGGTTCACAGGGTTGGAAGACGCGCCATTTCCGGCCCCATCCCGGCCAGTTCCTCTGCCCAGATGGGAGGACATCCAAGACCAATCACCAGCGGGAGTAATGGTGACCCGGTAGGAAATGAGAGAAAGACAGCCCGTGAGGACGGAGGTCTCCGGAGTAGCTAAAAACATCTACACCTTAAAGAGGGTTATCAAACATGATGAAGACGGCAGACAAGTGGGAAGTTTCTACTCCAACGGAAAGAAATGTTATCGCATTTAGAGGTACTTTTAAGGTGCGCTCTTGTTATCAACTGTTGAATACGGTCATTGTTTATCAATTGTTCTTATTTCATCTGTTTATCCGTACCTGTTGCAACCAGTTTAAAGCCTATCTCACATGATAGCGGCTAAAACGTAATGAAAGCCTATCTTCTAAGGTAGCACAAGCCTATCTCATATGATAGCGGCCAAGCGTGATCAAAGCATATCTGCTAAGATAGCACAAGCCTATCTCACATGATAGCAGACAAACGCAAATAAAGCATATCTGCTAAGATAGCACAAGCCTATCTCATATGGTAGCAGCCAAACGCGAATAAAGCCTATCTGCTAAGATAGCACAAACCTATCTCATATGGTAGCAGCCAAACGCGAACAAAGCATGTCAGATAAGATAGCTGAAGGATAGCAACAAAAGTTCAAAGTCTATATCATATGATAACAGCAGCAGTTTATCCCACACGATACAGAATCTGTCTCTCAGGATGGCAGAGTTGGAAGCCTATTCGAATGAATAGTACGCAAGTAGCCAACGCGCAAAACTATGGCTTAAAAGCAAAAACAATCATAGTATAATTATGCTAATATTTATAGAAGCACAAATACAAGTCAATCTCATTAGATGAAACAACCAAAAGGCAGAGTACAATTTATCTGTCTAGATAGCAGCAGAAAGCAAATTCCCAAAGAGATTGCAAAGAAACATATTCCTACTCTAAAAACCCTAAATTAGGGGCCTAACTATGGAAGGCTTGTCGTCATCGTCGACGTCCTCGACCAAAACAGAACCCTCGCCGCTACCATGGCGAGATGCTAGATGAACTTCAAGGAATAGACGAGAGAAACAGCTTTGGGAATGAATCTCGTTCGCCGCCCTCACATCCGAGTTTTGGTGGAAAATAGTTCTCCAACGGAGAGCCACCGGGGCAACACCCCAATCATTAGGCTTCAATTCAAGAGTCAGTGAGGGCGCAGTATTTGCCGGAAACCCACCAGGGGTACCTACGAACATGATAAAGGAAAAGACGCCTTCTTTCTGGTAGAGAAGCCTACACTGCCGATTCTCATACGGGCTGGACAAATCAGAGGTCCTGGCTGACGAACCCTTGGGAGACATTCCTATAGCACAACATAGCTCTATGGGTCCATGGAATTGGAACTCAGGTGGATGGAAGGAAAGAGGAACGCAGCGGAGAACATGGGGAGAAGACATCTTTTCGATGGCAAAAGCCCAGAGGGGTAGCAGTAATGAAGAACACAATAGCAAGGAAGAGGGGATTTATATAGGGCCCAAGGAGGACCCTTCAGTTGCCAGTAACGCCTCGAAAACCGGACGAGAATCAATGGCATTACTAAAGTATACGGCGGTATAGTAGCCCTAGGTAACAATGAAGGGATAGTCTACTATGGGATCGTCACGCTTTATCAGGACGCCACGCTGACACGACGATTCATACAGTCATGATGGCTTCTAGGAATTTGAATCATCATCAAGACATTGAATATTGAGACCTTTTCCAAGTACGACATACGGTGACGTACACGCGCCAGCTTATTTTCCCGCGATAACGGTGAAATATCAAATAAAAGTATAAGCCTATCTCATAAGATAGCAGCACGTGCAAAATGATGCGTAAGCCTCTCTCACATGATAGCAGACGTACGAGGAATTACGCTGATTACGCAAAATTTGATATATTTGGCTAAAATTTTGACCAAGGTAATGGCAAGAACTCTATTTACTTGCAAAAGACAAGGCACAAGAGACCTTGCAGTTATGTAAACAAAGACAGCATGCAAAAGGGAGTGTTCCATAAAACCGCGCGGTAACACACGCGCGCTACAAACAATTGTCACAGATTTGAAGCATCCAGACATCAGGACTACAAAGAAAGAACATCAAAATTTATAGGAAAATCCAGAATGACGGACCAACAGGACTGCCGCTTCAGGTAGGGTTTTGATTCATGGATGCGCAACGGAAACACAAACAATCATAACCCATGCAAAACCCTCCAAGGATCACAAGTCAAGAGACATAACGATGGTAAAGGAAGAAATCAATAACACACCTTAGGGTTCTCCTTTGATGACTTCAAACGTGAATTGTGTCACGTTCTCTATAGTTGATCCACGCCTAGAGTTGAATACTAGATCTTCCAATCCTCGGTGCTATCCCGGAAAGAGGAAGAGGAAGAAGAATCACGCAAAACGAGACGAACAAGGAGGTGTTCGGCCTCCTTGTGGCCGACGGGGAGGGGCGGCGGCGAGGGAGGGGAGGCAGCTCCTCTCTTGCTTGCTTGCTCTCTCCTTTTTGTTCTCTCCCACTCAAGTTATGATCAATAAGGTCATAAGTGTGGGAAGGAAGGAAGGAGTGTCCTTTATATAGTCCAACAAATCCTTGCCAACTACCTAAAGGACCTATTCTAGTCCTATTAGAATTCAATTTAGTCCCTTCCTTTCAAATTAGTCCCTACTAAGTTTGCAAGGTATTGCAAAGTGATCCTTCTAATTAATTAATCATATTAGTTAATTCCCAAATCTAGTTCAACTCTATATAGCGTGTGACCCCATAGGTTATATCTAGTTGTATCAACAATTTGCTAATATGGAGCGGTTTCTAGCAAAACATCCATTCTAGCCAACTAATAGAATAGTCATCTTGACAAACCTTATACAAGTAATTGTCTCATCCCTTTGTCTCTATATCCGGATTAGACACGAGACATACAAGTCACACTCGTATATCCAATCCACAGTTTCTTGATCCATGGGAATAGCCTTATTCGTGCAAATAACATCAATATCCCATATTGATTTATTTGAGTCTGGTCAGACATTCTATAAGCATTATCCCTCGAGTGGCCTAGGATATTTGCTCCCGTTATGTGGGAGGGACAAATTCTATCTACGTCCACTACAATCTCTAAGCTTGCTTCTTATTGTATCCGGTACACACCTTTATAACTATCTAGTTACGGTGTAGCGTTTACCGCTACCAAAATCATAATTATCCACAACTAGAATATCTAGCGACTTCAAGTCTAAGGATGACAATACCGTTGCACCACGAGAAGCACTTGTGACTTAACATAACGTGTATGTAGCCTTCTCGGAGATGGGTCAATACAGTGCGCCATTACCTTTAATGCACACCTATGTGTTGGATCATGATATCTCCATATCAATCCAACCCCATACTAGTCTATAGATGATTGTCCCAATAATCATTATACTGGACTAGGGATATTTAAGATAAACAACACAATTGTAAATCTAAGGACTTCATTATATTAAATATCCAATAAATAATAAATGAATTTTCTAGCCACAAATAAATTCATACTAAACTAGATTGCCTCTAGGGCATCTATTCCAACACTTCATTCCTTCAAGATGGAATCTTTCGCGGATAACTTGAGCGAGTTTGCTGCAAGCTCTGCAATGCCAGCTTTCATCTCTTCATGACGCTTCAAGGCAGCTTCATACACCCGGGCCATCTGCTCATACTCTTCTCTGCGTGTGTTAAGGGCTATTGTCTACTCTTTGAAAGAAGTATATTCAGCTCCAAGACTGGCAGAATTGCGAGATTTGGTTAGTCTCTGCACGAGGAAGTCCAAATCCAGTCGACCCGCTGCAGTCTCTTGAAGCCTCTGTACGAGCGCAAGAAGATCTTGGGCACTAGCGGCTGTGGTGCTTTCAGGGGTGGTTTTATACAGTCTTTCCAAGAGAGAAGCCATATCTCTGAAAAGATTCCCTCTGTGTTTCGGTGCCAGCTCCAGCACTCGAGCAAACGCAGCAGGAAAATTCACTCGCACCTTCATTAGCCATTACAAACAGGCTTGGTCAATATCTGCGCATAGAGGCGGGACAAAACAATCAGATATATGCGAGTCTAGGAGTTGGAGCATTAGGATAAAAGAGAAGAGTGAGCTCACCAGTCCCTTCGACAATCTGTTGAAGGGGAGCAACAAATACGGCCACCCGCAAGCCGGCTCGAATTTCCTCGACTAACTTTTGATCTGCTCTGACCTCGCGCGCAAAGTGTGGCTCAGGAATTATAAAATTCCTCGCAGGCACAATGGGGCTTGCAGCCTGTGAGCCCCACACTTCAAAGGGATTCTCAGAGAAAAGAGAGTCCAGATCAAAGCCTCCCGCAGGATATTCGCTTCTTGCCATATTTGGTGCAGGGGATGAACTCAGATTGGCATGCTCGACCTCCTCAACACTTTGAGTAACGAGAGGATCGAGCTCAGCGGGAACGGCGCGCTCAGCAGACACAGCGTCGCATGCGACTTCTTTGGTATTCCTCTCGGATAGCATTTCCGGCGCAAGACTTGCCTCTTGCTCGATATTAACTTCGTCTGAAGAAATAGGTATCGCTTCGGCAGGAGAAGCGGTAAGATTTTCCTGCACTGGTAGTGCCTCTTCTTGCTCACTAACAAGCCCCGCGTCCGGATAACCTTCAACCGCTGGGGCCTCCTCCATCAAGATTTGCCCTGGAGAACCTGCACCAGACACGTTACCAGCAAACTCAGAAATCACTTTAGCACTGCGAGCTCGACGAAGTACCAAGGGTCAAGGGTCAGGTTCTGCAAAAATAATAATAATAATAATAATAATAATAATAATAATAATAATAATAATAATAATAATAATAATAATAATAATAATAATAATAATAATAATAATAATAATAATAATAATAATATGCCATTATCGCACCCTCAGGGAGAAAAAGAATAAAACTTCAGCAAAAGGATAAGCTGGAACAGAATGACAAGACCTCTACTAATGTTATGAGCGGTGCTCCCCCACTTATATGGGGTACCCGCACAACTGTCATGTTGCAAGTTATCGTCAAAACCCTTCAACCTAGCATGACCTGCTTGGGATTAAAAAAATTATACGATGAGCGTACAAAAGAGAAGGATATCACGCGCGGCTAGAGTAGTGGCTTACCTGAAGATTCCCCACATTGATCCCTTACCCATTTACGAATATCACAAATAGGCACGCCGTGGTATAAAGCACCAGTTACAATGTCATAGTTTGATAAAGCAAACTTAAAAATTGTACATTCTTCGTCTTCATCACCGACGAGCTCATGAAGTGCTAGTTGCGCCTCGTGAAGCTCATCCACAGTTTTTGAGGTAGCACGAGAGGGGCGCGAACGCCCGGAGCGTGTGCGCGGTCTTCGCGTCTCAGTGCTTTCTCGATTAGCAATCTCAGCGATGCTTTATCTCTTGGCAAGCTCAATGCGCTTTGCTTTCGATAACTTCTCTTGCAGAGACCTCTCCTCCGCCATTCGTCGGGACTCTTCAACGGCTTCCTCCTCAGTCATAATGGTCTTTCCTTTGAGAGGGCTATCATCATCATCTAATGAAAGAAGACATACGGGGGTGAAACACATTTCGGGAAACTTTAAATAAGCAGGGATATTTTTCGGCCAAACCTTCTTTCTCCCTGGCGACAAAGTCCGAGACTGGTTCTGGGAGCAATTTCTTATTGAGAGAAGCAGGTTTCTTCTTCGCTGGAGAGGCCTTCTTGGGAGCGGGCTCATTTCGCGCGCGCTTCGGTGGCCGAGCTGGCAGATCGTCAGTAGCAGGAGCATCGACATTTATCTTTTTCATCTCTTTAAGAAATGGTGCGAGGAAGGTCTCAAGTCCATCCGAGATCGCACTCCTAATCCCTTCTTCCATGCGCAGCACTGGGGGGATGGCGTCGTCAGCATAATTTTTCTTCGACCGACAAAGTTCAACAAGTCCCCCATTGCGATCTCCTGAGGCGAAGCGCCTTAAGCAACACTGTTGAGAAAAACAACAATGTATCAAGAAACATGGGGAATAAGGAGACTCAAATAGAAGAAAATGTATGAAGAGTTCTACAGTACCGCTTGAAAGTCCCTGGCGTACTGAGCCCGCGAGTTGAGGGAGTCCTGCATGACAGCAGTCTTCTTCTCATCCAAGATTTGTTGTGGACAATTGGTCCGCAGCTAACAGCGAGTAGTACACATAGGGGGCCCAACCCCGGGAAAGATTAGATTTGAAAGGGTAATCCTTCGACAAAGGCTCGAGCGGGATCTTGCAGTTGAGTTCCCGGGTTTGTTAGACGACGGACCTGAGTTTTCCATAAGGACACCCAACTAGCTGTTAACCTTCCTGTTCTACTTCTAGAGGGCTGCACAAGAGGAAGTTCCGCGAGAAGCAACTCACGGCTCTTCCCAAAAGTGATCCCATCATAGCAGTCCTTGGCAGGGAGTTCGGACCACATGGATGGCGCAATGGTGTCAAAACCCAGCTGAGGTGCCACGCGAAGAGGGTAAAAGTGGACAGTTAGAGGCGCATATTTGCAGGACTCGGTTCCAGGAGCGTACTCTGCCAAAGCAGGCAAATAACCCCGTCTGCACCAGTTCACGTACTGACCATAGTGACAGGGTTCGCTAGTAATGTGTCAGGCACGGAGAAGAGTATCAATCTCGGGATACATGTCCCCCTCAAACATGATATTGTCCAACTCTTTAACATAAGGACGGGCCACGAATGAGTCATCATCATCACAGACCAAAGAAAAATTGCGGCGAGCATTTTTGGTGTTAAACCAACGCTCGCATTTTTGGTGTTAAACCAACGCCAGGAGCGGGGGAACAAGAAGGCTTCCTCGCATATTGGGGCATTCCATAATTCGACAGTAGTGGGTATGGGGGCATATGAAGGTCATCGCTCAAAAACCCACATAGTCAAAAATCCAATGTTGGCAGAATACATGACATCGACCCTGCCTTGTGATTGCTCAACATTTTCCACTGCTAGATCGAGAGGATAAAATAGGGAACCCATGACAAGAGGTCCAAGGGAAACCCTCTTACCAAGAGCAAGCTTCACTGCAAGTGGGAGGACATTGACAAAAACTCCATCTCGCGGACTCCCATCTATAATGAAACGAGACAACCAAACGCAGAGAAAACCACACAAGGAGTACTCACACCCTTGTCCTGCAGTGGAAGTAACCTCGCCCGGAGTCCCCACCTGAATTTGCTGGATAATATGAGGTTTAGGGAAGTCCTTGAAGAAGAACATGATCCATTTAGACCATATGTTCTTCGCGCCAGCAGAAGCTGTCATGAAGGTATCAGAAGGTTTTATCGCCTCGGGAGCCCATGTTGAAGCATCCTTCCTCAAGGCCGCAATGCATTCTAGCATCTGACCGAAAAGAGCAATTTCTTCATCGGAGCTAAGTTCTTCCAAAGGATCGAAGGCTCCCATGCTTGGAAGCATCATCAGGTTCTCCACATCTTCCAGAGTAGGTGTGGCCTCACGGGATGAGAAGTGGAATGTGTGAGTCTTTGGTTTGTATCAAGAAAATAGGCCTTTAGCATGTCCTGGTCATCCTTCAGATTGAAACCCTTGGTCGCGCGAACGGCATGATAAATTCCAGCCTCCATCAGCACAACCTCGTGATTATCAAGAATATAGTCAGTCCATTCGTCCATCCAGTCCAGCTTCTCCAAGAAAGCTTGGAAGAGAACATCGTTGTAGGGGTAAAGGCCAGCCTCGATGCCGCATCTATGAACATCATGAACCTCTGCTAAATCCCACTCCTCTCTGTCTGGCTCAGGTTTCATTCCCAATGCCGTGTCTGAAGAAGAGGCCTCAAGGGCGTGCCCTCGTATGGAGGCCAAGTAGAAGTCATCACCCCCAAAGTAGGGTGCTTTTCGCCATAATTCGCTGGGTAGTTCTGGGACTTCAGTGGTTTTTTTGAGAGTCATTACTGTAAAGAAGAAGAAGACCAGATTTCATGAGTTGGAGGTGTTGGAATAGATGCCCTGGAGGCAATCGTAGATTTAGTATGAACAATGTTTTGGCTAGAATATTCATTTATTATTTATTGCGATATTTAATATAATGAAGTCCTTAGATAAAGTGTGTTATTAATCTTAAATATCCCTAGTCCATTATATTGATTAATAGGACAATCAAATATAGACTAGTATGTGGGTAGATTGATATGGAGATATCAAGTCTAACACATGGGTATGCATTAGGAATAATGGCATGCTGGATTGACCCACGACGAAAAGGATACATTAGATTATGTGAAGTCACAATCGCTTTTCGTAGTGCTAATATTATTGCAATCCTTGGACTTGAAGTCACTAGATACTCTAGTTGTGAAATATTGCGCTTTGATGTTATCAAACGTTACACCGTAATTGGGTAATCATAAAGGTGGCTATCGGGCGTGATAGGAAGCAAGCTTAGAGATCGTAGTGATGTAGATAGGATTTGTCCCTCCCACATAATGGGGGTAAATATCCACGGCCACTCGAGGGATGAGGCTTATTGAATGTCTGGCCAGACTCAGGTAAATTAATATAGAGATATTAATGTTATCTGTAAGTATAAGCATATTTCCAGGATCGAGGAACTATGGATTGGATATACGAGTGTGACTATATATGTCTCGTGTCCAATCCGGATATGGAGACAAAGGGATAATGCAATATGACATATTGGGCACAAAGGGTTGTCGGGATCACTGACTATTTCTATGGGTTGGGTGGCATGGATGTGTTGCTAGTGTTGCTAGACACCGCTCCATGTTAGTAATAGTTACTACCAACTATATAGAAACCTATGGGGTCACACGTCAAATAGAGTAGAGCTAGATTTGGGATTAATTAATATAGATTAATTAATAGAAGGATCATTGTGCAACACCTTGCAAACTTAGTAGGACTAATTTGCATGGAAGGGAATAGTTCTAGTCTTACTAGAACATGGAAACTCTAATATGGAAACAACAAGGAGTTGTTGGAGTATATATATAAGAGGCTCTAGCTTCCTTCCCATAAGATTGTTATTAGACATAACATCAGGAGTGGGAGAGAGCAAAAGAGAGAGCAAGAGCAAGACAAGAGCTAGGCCGAGACCTATCCCCGTCCGCCCCCCTCTACCCGACGGCAAAAGGAGGCCCGAGCCCCCCTTTTTTGCTTTGTTGCTTTGATCTTCTTTCCTCTTCCTCCGGGTTCAAGCTAGCACTTGTTTGAAGGAAGAATCTAGATCTCACATCTAGACGTGGATCAACCGTAGAGACGAGGACATCATTCTTCGTGTGATCTCACAAATCAAAAGGTACACATCTTCTATGACCCTAATCATGTTATGATGTCTCTTCCTGTGATCCTTGGTGGGCTTTGAGTAGGATTAAATTTTTGTTATTCCGCTGCGTTACCTACGTCAAAACCCAACAGTGGTATCAGAGCCACAGGTCGTAGAACATAACATGATCTTATGTGTTTACGATTTCAGTTCATACACCGTATTATTGTTTATTACGCGAAAACTGAAAAATTGGCATAGTAGATGCAAGATTGAATTTGATTCAATTAAACAAGACCCAATTTAACATTGGATGTTAGAATTGGTGAGTTTAATCACATAGGATGTGAACAATTGGGTTCTTGAAAAATTAGGGTTCATGGGCACATGATTGAAAAGGGGTTTTCAATTATGGAACAAAGTTATGGAAATAAATCCATAAGGAAACAACTTTGCTTGGGCAACAAGGAAGAGGGAAGGAGACTAGGGCCGAAACCCTAGCCGCCCGCCCCCTCCCTTGCGCGCCAAGCAAGGCCGCAGGGCTCTTGGCATGCGGCGGTCCTAGGGTTCGGGCCACGTGTTGGCTTGAGCCCTTTGGACCGTTGTAAAACTCTAGTTTCCCAATTTCATTAAAATTAAACAAGCGCGTTAAAATTGGTTTTAACTGTATTATGTGCTTTATTACATGGTGGATGGATATGGCCTAGGATTGTTGATGTTTATTGTTTTGTGGTTTGGTTTACGGCCTGCGAGCTGATCAAATTAATGTAATAATTAATTAGGTTTTACGGCCTGCGAGTCGTCTTTTTTTCTCCTCGACATGTGAGGCTTTTTTTATTTATTTATTCTAGATGCTAGGCTAGAATTAGAAATATTTAGATGATAGCCAAGAATATGGAGAAGAAGACCGGAGAACCAAAGGAGCCAAAAGACATCCCTAGGCGCGCAGCTATGGTGGAGCACATGGAGATGAGCTCAGCACTCTAGGGAAATTAGATATTATCATTGGCTTGATAATATCATTAGTCTAGGGGCCATATCCATGCCACGTTTTTTTGTTTTGTGGATGTTTATTATTCATGCCTTGTTATTTATTTTGTGTGTATGACGCTACTAGCAAAACGATAACAAGATAATAATAAACAAGGTTGGTCTTTTATTGTGGATGGCCCAATCCAAATAAGTAGACCATGTTGATAAGATCAACCAAACAACTTAAAAGAAATCCCTCAAATAAATATTGCGTTTTGCCTTCTCTTGCCAAAACACCCATCATGATCATGGCCTATTAAAATTCGGGCTTGCCAAAGCAAGGCGATTTTAATTTTCCATGGTGTGTTGCGGACGACGCAAGCTAGTAATGCGTGTATATTGAAAACAAGAGGTTGGACGCAACTAGGCAAGAGTCAATTGGATTGATGAGCTTAGAGGCATGACAATTAGGAGTTATCCATTGGATAAAGAATAAAATGAATTTGTTCACCTAATTGGACCAAGAGTTGCATGGGATGCAATTGGAATGGTTCCTACCTAAATAACCAATTCTTGGGTGACTTGCCAAAGCAAGCTCAAGAAGAAGTGAAAAAGAGATCTTGGACCACTAGAAAGTATAATGATATTTTCCGCTTTAATAGTGAGGGCTATTAATCCGAAAAAAAATAGTGGGAGCTATATTTGATGATCTAGCCATTGTTAAATATAGTCAAATTGTTCAAAATACTAAATTGCATATTTCTCGTTTTGTAGAATTCCAAATGGCAAACAACAACGCATCGAATTCATCCCTACGATCTGTCCTTGAGAAGGATAAATTGTCTCGAACAAATTTCCTTGACTGGTACAGAAACTTGAGGATTGTCCTCAAGCAAGAAAAGAAGTTGTATGTCTTGGACACTCAGATTCCTGACCCACCACAAGATGAGTCTCTACTAGCGGAAGTAAGGGCACGTCAGAAACATATTGATGATTCTAATGACGTGACTTGCCTCATGCTTTGCACCATGACTGGTGAGCTTCATAAGCAACACGAGAACATGGAAGCCTATGATATGATCAGACACTTGAAACAATTGTTTCAGGAACAGGCAAGGCATGAGCGCTATGAGGTGTCTAAAGCATTGTTCAAAAGCAGTCTTGCAGAGGGGAATCCAGTAGGCCCTCATGTACTCCGAATGATCGGGTACATAGAGAACCTTGAGAGACTGGGGTTCCCACTCGGCCAGGACTTGGCAACTGATCTCGTCATGCAATCGTTTCCTGACAGTTACAATCAGTTCATTATGAACTATAATATGAATGAGATCAACAAGTCTTTGCCAGACTTATAGAACATGCTAAAGACAGCTGAGCAAAGCATCAATAAAGGCAAGGGCAAAGCCATAATGATGGTACACAAGAAGAAGGGCAAGTCAGTTGCATCTACTTCAAAAGGAAAACGCAAGAAAGTTGCGAAATCCAAGGAAGCCCTAAAGCCTAGTGGAGGCGTGGCTAAAGGTTAGTGTCACTACTGCAGCCAGCCGGGTCACTGGAGGAGGAACTGCCCTAAATATCTGGAGGATAAGAAGCTTGGAATAGTAATTCCACTACCACCAGGTATTTATGTTATAGACATCAATCTCTGTATTTCATCATCCTGGGTATTGGATACCGGATGTGGTTCTCACATTTGTCGTAATGTGCAGGATTTGAAAAGAAGTAGAAGATTGCGAAAAGGGGAGATAGACTTGCGCGTCGGGAATGGAGCAAAAGTTTCTGCATTAGCTGTAGGCGTTTATGAGCTATCTTTGCCTTCTGGACTTATTTTAGAATTAGACAATTGCTTTTATGTGCCTGCTATGAGCAGAAACATTATTTCCGTTTCTTGTTTGGACGAGAAAGGTTTTTCTATTTCAATAAAGGACAAGTGTTGCTCCATTTATTTTGATAGTATGCACTATTGTAGTGCGCATTTGTCTAATGGATTGTATATCCTTGATCTAAATAATCCAATCTATAACATAAATACTAAAAGGATTAAAACTAATGATTTAAATCCTACATATCTATGGCACTGTCGTTTAGGCCATATAAATGGGAAACGCATATCTAGACTCCATAAGGATGGACTTCTAGACTCATTTGATTTAGAATCATATGAGACATGTGAATCTTGTTTATTAGGAAAAATGACAAAGTCCCCTTTCAATAAGAAAGGCGAGCGGACTAGTGAGTTATTGGCACTCATACATACTGATGTATGTCGACCATTCCCCACGCCTGCCAGAGGTGGTTATACCTACTTCATCACATTTACTGATGATTTCAGTAGATATGGATTTGTATACCTTATGAAGGCCAAATCTGAATCCTTTGAACTGCTCAAAGAATTCAAGAATGAAGTAGAGAAGCAACTTGGCAAAAGTATTAAGGCTCTACGATCGGATCATGAAGGAGAATACTTAAGCCAAGAGTTTGATGAGTATCTTAGAGAGTGTGGGATAGTATCCCAGCTCAGTCCACCCGGAACACCACAATGGAATGGTGTATCTGAGAGGAGGAATCGCACTCTATTAGATATGGTGCGATCTATGATGTCTCAAACAGATCTTCTGATATCCTTTTGGGGACATGCTCTAATGACGGCAGCTTTTACCATTAACCGTGTACCATCCAAATCAGTCATGAAGACGCCATATGAGATATGGACTGGGAAGCGTCCCATAGTGTCGTTTTTTAAGATTGGGGCTGCGACGTCTATGTAAAGCGTTTACAAACAGACAAGCTCGGGCCTAAAGCGGATAAGTGTAAGTTTGTGGGATATCCTAAGGAGACTAAAGGATATTACTTCTATAACCCTACCGAGAACAAAGTATTCGTTGCTCGGACCGGCGTGTTTCTAGAAAGAGAATTAGTCTCTAAAGAAGCAAGTGGGAGGGTTGTAGAACTTGAAGAGATTCATGAACCACAAACCACTGAACCAATGATGGAACATGAACAGGAACCACAAGAAGTTGTGGAAGAACCTGTTCAGGTAACACAGGAACTCCGTAGATCAGGAAGAGTGCGTCATGAGCCAGAGAGGTATGGACTTCTCGTGACTGAGCCCGATGACGTACCGCTCATAGAAGATGAGCCAGCAACCTATGGAGAAGCCATGACTGGCCCAGACTCTAAGAAGTGGCTAGAAGCCATGAGATCCGAAATGGATTCCATGTACACCAACAAAGTGTGGACTTTGGTGGAACCACCCGAAGGGGCTCGACCCATAGGGTGAAAGTGGGTCTTCAAGAAGAAGACCGACATGGATGGCAAAGTAGTTTCCTATAAGGGCCGATTGGTGGCCAAATGTTATAGACAAATTCATGGTATTGACTATGATGAGACCTTTTCACCGGTCGCCATGACTAAATCCATTCGAATTTTACTTGCTATTGCAGCATACTACGACTATGAGATTTGGCAAATGGATGTCAAAACAGCGTTCCTTTATGGGAACCTCCTTGAGGATGTGTACATGACACAACCAGAGGGTTTTGAGGATCCAGAGAATGCCAATAACGTCTGTAAGCTGCAAAGGTCCATTTATGGATTAAAGCAAGCTTCTAGGAGCTGGAATCGACGTTTTTATGGAGTGGTCAAAGAGTTTGGCTTCATCAAGAACGAAGATGAGTCTTGTGTTTACAAGAAGGTTAGTGGGAGCTCTGTAGTATTTCTGGTCTTGTATGTGGATGACATACTAATCATTGGCAACGATATTCCTACTCTGCAATCTGTTAAAGATTGGCTAGGAAAGTGCTTTGCGATGAAAGACTTAGGAGATGCAGCCTATATACTTGGTATAAAGATCTATAGAGATAGATCTAGAAGGTTGCTTGGCCTGAGTCAGAGTACATATATTGACAAGGTGTTGAAGAGGTTCAACATGCAAGATTCCAAGAAGGGATTCTTGCCCATGTCACATGGAGTCACTCTTTCCAAGAATGACTGTCCCTCCAATGAGATGGAGAAGGGCCGCATGAGCAGGATACCCTATGCTTCAGCCATAGGATCCATCAAGTACGCCATGCTATGTACTAGACCAGACGTATCATACGCGTTGAGTATGGTGAGCAGATACCAGTCCAATCCAGGTGAGAGTCACTGGATTGCTGTCAAGAACATCCTAAAGTACTTGATAAGGACTAAGGATGTATTCTTGATATTTGGAGGTATGGAAGAGCTAAGTGTAAAGGGTTACACTGACGCAAGCTTCCAAACCGACAAGGATGACTATAGATCGCAGTCTGGATACGTGTTTTGCCTGAATGGAGGAGCTGTAAGCTGGAAGAGTTCCAAGCAAGGAACAGTTGCTGATTCTACAACAGAAGCTGAGTACATTGCTGCTGCGGAAGCGGCAAAAGAGGCAGTATGGATAAAGAAGTTTATCGCTGAGCTCGGTGTGGTCCCTAGCATAGTGGATCCCATAGAGTTGTACTGTGACAACTCTGGGGCAATCGCACAGGCGAAGGAACCAAGATCGCACCAAAAGTCAAAGCATGTACTTAGGAGATTCCATCTTATTCGTGATATGATCGATCGAGGAGATGTGAAGATGTGCAAGATTCCGACGGATGACAACGTGTCAGATCCGCTCACGAAACCTCTTGCGCAGCGAAAGCATGAAGGGCACGCCAGATCTATAGGCATACGAGATGAGCCAGATTGGCTCTAGTGCAAGTGGGAGACTGTTGGAATAGATGCCCTAGAGGCAATCGTAAATTTAGTATGAACAATGTTTTGGCTAGAATATTCATTTATTATTTATTGCGATATTTAATATAATGAAGTCCTTAGATAAAGTGTGTTATTTATCTTAAATATCCCTAGTCCATTATATTGATTAATAGGACAATCAAATATAGACTAGTATGTGGGTAGATTGATATGGAGATATCAAGTCTAACACATGGGTATGCATTAGGAGTAATGGCATGCTGGATTGACCCACGACGAAAAGGATACATTAGATTATGTGAAGTCACAATCGCTTTTCGTAGTGCTAATATTATTGCAATCCTTGGACTTGAAGTCACTAGATACTCTAGTTGTGAAATATTGCGCTTTGATGTTATCAAACGTTACACCGTAATTGGGTAATCATAAAGGTGGCTATCGGGCGTGATAGGAAGCAAGCTTAGAGATCGTAGTGATGTAGATATGATTTGTCCCTCCCACATAATGGGGGTAAATATCCACAGCCACTCGAGGGATGAGGCTTATTGAATGTCTGGCCAGACTCAGGTAAATTAATATAGAGATATTAATGTTATCTGTAAGTATAAGCATATTCCCAGGATCGAGGAACTATGGATTGGATATACGAGTGTGACTATATATGTCTCGTGTCCAATCCGGATATGGAGACAAAGGAATAATGCAATATGACATATTGGGCACAAAGGTTTGTCGGGATCACTGACTATTTCTATGGGTTGGGTGGCATGGATGTGTTGCTAGACACCGCTCCATGTTAGTAATAGTTACTACCAACTATATAGAAACCTATGGGGTCACACGTCAAATAGAGTAGAGCTAGATTTGGGATTAATTAATATATATTAATTAATAGAAGGATCATTGTGCAACACCTTGCAAACTTAGTAGGACTAATTTGCAAGGAAGGGAATAGTTCTAGTCTTACTAGAACAAGGAAACTCTAGTATGGAAACAACAAGGAGTTGTTGGAGTATATATATATAAGAGGCTCTAGCTTCCTTCCCATAAGATTGTTATTAGACATAACATAAGGAGTGGGAGAGAGCAAAAGAGAGAGCAAGAGCAAGACAAGAGCTAGGCCGAGACCTATCCCCGTCCGCCCCCCTCTACCCGACGGCAAAAGGAGGCCCGAGCCCCCTTTTGTGCTTTGTTGCTTTGATCTTCTTTCCTCTTCCTCCGGGTTCAAGCTAGCACTTGTTTGAAGGAAGAATCTAGATCTCACCTCTAGATGTGGATCAACCGTAGAGACGAGGACATCATTCTTCGTGTGATCTCACAAATCAAAAGTTACACATCTTCTATGACCCTAATCATGTTATGATGTCTCTTCCTGTGATCCTTGGTGGGCTTTGAGTAGGATTAAATTTTTGTTATTCCGCTGCGTTACCTACGTCAAAACCCAACAGGAGGAGCATGCTGAAGGAAAAGGGGGGAGAAAGAAGTGTAAGAAATCAACTAAATTGACTGCAAACTTCAACAAGTGGAAGTTCAAACTACCTTGTCCACGCCTGAGTACTCGAATTGCTCTGGAAAAATTGTCAAGGATTTAATCGCAAACTTGGTCAAAGGACTCTTCTTCCTGTTGTGGGAGCTCTCTCTGATGCATACGAACTCAAAAGTGCAACAATGGAAAAGTTGCAAACGAAGGAATAATAAGGCTTAAATAAACCCTTGAAAAGTCACGGCTATTGACGTTTGATGACCCAAGCAACGTTTTGATTGCTGGGAAGATTTGACGTTCGATCTATCCCTGCCTCGAAAATAGGCAAATTCGGATGGAGATTGATTAACTCGACAGAAGCCACACTTCATCAAAGGCTAGACGGCGCTTCCCAAACCCTAGGAATTCATGGCTATGACAGAGGGCTATGGGGATTCGAATTCAAAATTCAAAAAGGCCCGCATGAGCTTCACGCACGGTTGATTTTGCGCGACTTCACAGCGAAAGAAGCGCGTGACAATCGCGCAAAAGGGGGCTATTGTAGATACTGCTTTCCAGAAAGACGGATCATTGCCACATGGCAGCCATCCAGCACACCCAGTTGTGCTCCATTCACACCGGATCACCACCCGTGCTGATCCACGTCAGGGCTACAAGACAGGGCCTCCGCACACCATAACACGGGACTTGTAGGGACTTAGTGCTTTGGAGGCTAGGGTAAGGTCTGTCGCGTGCATGCGACAACCAAGCTTGCGCGCGACCTCTGGTAACTGACTGAGAGATCCTAGGCTTACGTGTCCCATCAATGCGGCTGATCTCATAACGGTCTCCGATACTTGCGGGCAGATGTGTAACGGTTCCTATATACACGGTCGAACGTGTCGTTGGGGTCTATCTTTAAGCCGCCATTTATGGTGCATTAACCCCTCAACGGTCACCTCCCCGCTATATATAGGGTCATTAACTCTCTGTTGCGACACAAGACATATTGGTCCAGTACCATAGCTTATTGTTTCTCTCTCACAAACAGTTACTAGTGCTTACTCTCTCCCTACACACACCTTACAACTCTTTGTGTTCTTATTCTCTACTTGAGGTGTACACTTGGGTTCTCTCAAGGATTTCCTTGTACACACTTACATTATGTTTTCATGTAATTGTGTGATTTGAATGTGTGAAGTGTATGTTTTTCGATTGATAAGAACTTTGGTGACTGAGCTTTGTGAATTTGATTATATATGAATGCGTGAAAGTTGCCGAAGTGACGAGTTTGTTATATGTTGGTGTAATTGGAAGTTGACGGGCTTTTTTTATTAGAGTTGATGCATTGTAGGGTGTGAGAACCCGTTTGAGTCATATGGTGTGCGTGTCTTGGGAGAGTGTACCCGTTGAGCAAGTTGGGCTTGGTGCCCATCGGTGAAAGACCGTAAACCCGCGGGAGGTGTCTGACTGTCCTTCGTGTTAGTAACCCGTAAAGATGTGTCGTATGTTTGGGTTGCTTGTTCCCTCGGTTTGATACCGTAAACGGCCGTGTGTTTGGGTTGCCTGGTCCCTCGGTTTCAGTCCGTAAACGGCCGTGTGTTTGGGTTGCCTGGTCCCTCGATTTATGTCTGTAAACGGCCGTGTGTTTTGTACGAATCCCCTAGTTGTTAATGGTTTGGTATTTGGTCGAGCATATGTTACCATTAGTTGTTTGATTTTCACATTGTGGGCATTGGTTTACATATGTAATGTATGTCGCTCTTATACTTGTCGTAATATTTGTTTTAGTTTATTTTTCTACTGGGCTGTGGTTTCTCACCCTATTATTTTTCAGGTGAGAATGCGGCACATTGAAGACATGGAAGCTTTGAGTTGAATCTTGCATTAGAGTTTATTGTTAGACATTTTTTTGGAGCTAGCTCATCTTGTTGTGTGAGATTTACTTGCTTTGTCAATAATGTGAAATGCGTAGACGCGTATACATTCTTTGCACGTTTTGGAGGGTCATTGGCGTAGTTGTGAGATTGATATCTTTTTATGTTGATTCATGTAAAAATTCTCATATCCTTTTGATAGTAATATGATGTTGTTATCTTACTTTTGGCACACTTCTCATGTTAATTGAATAGCGTTGGAACACAATTTTAGTTGTTTTGCTTAAACTGGACATTTTATACATTCTGGTACGATTTTGCTCTTTAGTGGAAATCCGTCCAACGGATTGAAGTGATTCAAGAAGATTTGTAAACTAGACACATATGAGTTCTTTCCTGCTAAATCGGGTAGATAGTTAACGGTTAGATTTCCCATAAATATTTTTTTTAAGTTGGTCATTCAGTTCTGAATTTCTTTTACCCCAGCAGTCATCTCACGAAAAAAATTATAATTGGGAACCTCTCTGCAAAATGGGTATATTAGACATGTTTGGGAACCTCTCTGCAAAATTTCATGTTCTTTGGGCTTATAGTTTATGAGTAATTGAATTTTGAAAGTTTGGGTTATAGTTCTGAATTTTCTGCCGACCAGTCGCACGTTTGGGCTTGTATCTCCCGAACCGCTACACGTTTCTTAAAACTGTTTTAGATGGTGTAATTAGACATATATAGGATGTCTCCGAGCAAGTTTCGCAATTTTTCACCGTGCCGTTTAAGAGATATTAAATTTCTAAGCCCAAATGTTAAAATTGTTCATTTTCAGCGTATTGTTTGTGGATATGGTTACGTTCTCGGGTCATGGGGATCCGGGCTGTGACAAAAAGAGTCTTACAAACACGAATTACTACAATTGTAACTTATTGCAGTTAAGTGATAAATTTTAGTGCAATATTTATAATGCAAATAATATTTAAATGAACTGAAATTATCTCGATGGAAAAAATTTGCATGGGGTGGAGGAGTTCAAAATAAATCATTTTTACTGAAATTTAATGAATACAAAAAAATAAATTAGTTCTCCAAAATGGTGAAAACACACTTTTTGGTAAAGGTAAGAATGGAGAAATAAATATCTATTTTCCTATGTAAATAGTACACTTGACGAGAAGTCCAATAATTTTACAGATGGTATACTTCAAGTAAAAACTAACATGTTATGAAAATACTTACTTATGTTAATATTAAACGTTTCTTTTAAGATGGTGAACATTGAAAAGAAAAAAATTGTATTCTCAGTTATGGCAGTCGTTGTTTAACAGTTAATGCTCTTTTCTTAAAAACAGTTCATGCTCACTCAGGAAATCCAAATTTAATTTCTTATGATACCAAGAAAATAAGAAATTTACTATAGATCGATTGTCCAAAATTGTGAACATAATTTTTTTTAAGAAATTAAGAATAGAGAAATCTGTTATGGAATATTATAATGAATATTCTCTAGCAGATTATGATTGACTCCTAGTAGATTATGATTGACTCTTAGAGGATTATGATTGGCTCCCACACTCTATATAAATAGTGTTTTGGTAGAGAATAAAACAGACTTGATATTCCTCCCTACTTTGTTCTCTCTTCCCTACTTTGAGTTTATAACACGTTATGAGCACGCTCTTCCGGAAGAGAAGATCTATCAAACAAGAAGGTACGATTGTCGATTATGAATATTTTGAGAAAAAAATGATCAAACGAAAAATATAATTTTCGATCTTGATTGTCTCATCTCATACTTATTTGATAGTTGATTCAAATCAACAATGCGAACAATTAATTTAGTAGCGTTTCTCTTTTTCTTTTTTCTTTTTTCTGTTATTTATATTGAAAAAAAACAGAGAGAAATTGGCAGCCAGAAAAAAAGTAAAACAAAAACTAACTGCCGTGCTGCTAAGCAGATTTGAAACTGAACCATCAGCAGCGCATGGCTTATGTTGCTACGCGCATCCATTTGCCCTGGAAATGGCTTGACAAAGAGTTGATTCTTTTATCTTATACTACTTCACTTCTATAAGAAGAAAAAAAAAAATGGTTGATAAGATGAACAACCCACCTCAACTTTGGGTGTCAAATACACGGATCAAAAGATCCAAGTAGTTTAGTACTTGCATGAATTAGTTATTTTTGTTTTCTTCTTTTCCTTTATCACAGTACTCATTCAATCTTTTGACCTATGAAACAAATTACTTTTACAACAGCATCTTGCACTTATTTTAAGTGTAACTTAGAGAATTTGACCTTAGTCTACTTAGATCTAGAGAGATCATATGATCTTGACCAATTGCATGCACTGTCTCTGTGCGTAATAATTTAGAGCAATTACTTGTTCCGCCTTTGCGCGTTATGATTTAGAGCAATTACTTGCTCCGCCTTTGCGCGTTATGATTTAGAGCAATTACTTGCTCCGCCTATGCGCGTTATGATTTAGAACAATTACTTGTTCCGCCTTTGCGCGTTATGATTTAGAGCAATTACATGTTCCGCCTTGCGCGTATTTTTTAAAGAAAAAGAGAATCAAACCGAAAACAAGAAGCACCGCAACACAAAGTATTGTAAGCAGACCAATTGAACTTGGTCATCTTATGCTTGACATTATTATTAAAAAAAAATGTGAAATAGCTTCTGAAATTTTACGCAGGCATCAGGTGTGCTCTATTATAGCCGCCACATGATCTATACTTCAAAGCCAATTAAGTTGCTCCCCCCATATGCTCTATCAAATCCAATAAAAAAAAATGGATTATCCGCGACCATAAGCAGTATGTGAACTCAGGTTTCTTCGACCGGGTTGCACGCCTCTATGTCGATGTGCACGAGCAACTAGTTTGACCATAATTTAATTATATTATATTTTCTTTATTAAAGTTGTCGTCTATTTGGAAAAAAAAAAAAAAGTGGTTTGCGTAGATTGAACATGCGACTTGCTGGGATCTAGCAAATTGATTTAGTCATCTCATGTTTTGTTATTTTTTTTTTTACTTGGAATTATAGTACGTACGAAAAGAAAAGAAAAAAAAAATTAAATGGAGAGTCCGAGGTATTGACCCTGTGACCCCAAAAGTGGAGCCTTACCACTAGACCAACTCTACCTATTTTATTTTTCAATTTTATTATTTTTGTAAATTCAAAAGTGACAAATCTAAGACCGTCTACGTTACAAATCTTATTTTTTTTCCGCTCTTATCATTCTTTCAAAGAAAAAGAATAAGATTATGTCACTAGAGTGTTATAAACTCGTGACATTGAGGACGCGCAATTGAAGCAATTACGCGTGAGCAAGAGTCCTATTAATGCTTTTATTGTGTGTCACTAGAGTTCTTAACTCGTGACTTCAAGTCAAGGACGCGAAAAAAAAATCACTAGAGTTTCAAACTCGTGACTGAGAACACAACTTGTTCTATTTTATTTTATTTTCAATTTTATTTTATTTTTGCAAGTTTACTGTTTTTTTTTTATTTGCAAAAATAAATTAAAATATGGCCATAGAGTTTTGAACTCGTGACCTCGAGGCGCTTGCCCGGATAAAACAACTCGGATTTTTTACCGCTTAATTCCGCTTGACAAGGTTATATTGTTATTGCATTGTGTTAAAAAAAATGCTCCTAAGCTATTTGTACGCTTAGTTAAACCATGTTATTATACATGACATCTTAGAGCAAATAATGACTAACTATAACCAAGAGTTATAGTATTTTTTATATGTGTTCTCCCTAGAGTGAGAATCACTTATTCAAATTTAATTCTTATTCTTCTCAACTTATATTTCTATTTTTATACTCCAAAAATAAATCCTCGTGAGGTTATCAATGATGGATAAGAACATTAAGTTATTGTTATTGCTTATACCATTTTACTCATAACCTGCAGTTATGAAAGAAGAAAAAAAGAGAATATATATAATTTCGAACTCATATTTGTTCGAGTTTATTTCATTCTCAAGAATTCAAAAATAAATGGCAGTGGATCTCAGGAGTGGATGATTGATTTTATGCTCGACTCGATTTGTTAAAGCGAATAGCGAGCCATCCCTTGAAGCGAATCATATAAATTGTATGGTTGACATAATCCGCACAGTTACAAACTTAGTTGCGATTGTTGTATGGTCTTGGTACCATGAGGGTCCCATATTGATCACATACAGTACCTTTTGTAGTAAAAGACTACATAAAAACATGGGAAGAAAAATAAAGGTTGCAAATAAATCACTCCTTAAGTGGTCATGATCGCGTACTTGTCATACGCCGATACACTTTTGCTAGTATCTATGTAATTTTTTTTTGGTTGAGTGATTCAAGATCCTCCCAACATCTACGTATTTTTTTGGTTGAGTGATTCAACATCCTCCCAACATCTATGTATTTTTTTGGTTGAGTGATTCAAGATCCTCCCAACTCCTTGGCAATTACAAACATCCCATTGAACTTGTCATGCCATTTTTTGGCAACACAATTGGATTCACGATTATAAATTTCTCAAATTAAGAATTATTATTCGTCGAGGTAAATATTTGAATTAAACATGTTTTTATTTTTCATAAATCTAATACATATAATTTAATTTAAAGATATACAATACTGTGAAATTGCATATATTCTTGAAGAAATAATTGTTTCACTTGTTTATTAATTCTAGAGAAATCCTACAAAATATGTGGCTCATTGAATCAATGTTAGCTTCTCCTATTTACGTTGTCTCTACATTTTTTTTCTTGATTGTTATGAAGCCCCTATTTCTTTTATGGCTCGCAAAAAAAAAAAAAAAAAAAAAAACAACAACAACAACAACAACAACAATAGCAAAAAATGCGTAAGTCTCTAGTGTGCTTATTGACTCATGTTATGAAACATTTGAGTCCATGAAAAAGGTACCGTAGAAGAGGCAACTTACGATTTGTCGAACTAGAATTTCCGACAATTGAAAGAAAAAAAAATAAACTCTATTCAAGGATGCAAATGAGACCTTATAAGGCTCGCAAAGGTAGCTTTTTAGCACCTTGTGTTTGTTTTGTGTTTGTTTTAACACAATAATTTCCCTTGAATAATGAGATCAAAGTAATGAAACTATAAAAGTTTTATACTTGAATTATGAACATGAAGCAGTTTTGTACAAATAAATGACATTCTTCGTAGATAATTTCTTCATAAAAATGGCTTGATGCATTACATCGCCTACCCAACGTAGAGAATTTTGTCGTAAAAATGGCTTGACGCATTGCATCGCCCAACCAACGCTTAATTTATGCGTTGTGATTCTATATCAAATCTCATAGAACATCCAGAAATTTATTTTTCAGCCCCTAAAGTGGCTTGGATGTTGTCAATCTCACATTTGAAAAATGTGTATATCTTATATCGAGCACCTAGAAGACATTCATCTCTAGAAGAGATCAATGGTTTTTGACATGAACTCGTCCAGAAATATCAAGATTGAGTTCGTCACCGTTGGCATCACTAAGTGATTGGTTGCTTGAATAATTGATATAAGACTTCAAGTAGTCTTCATCATTATTTTTAGATTGACTATATATGCACTTCTTAGGAATTGTGCAATATTATCCACTCGGATGAATTTTTATATCTACATGCTCTATCTCATTATTTATCTCATTTGAATCCTTTTAAAGAGGAGCATGAGATTAGTGTATTCTCATAAGTAAAACTCCTATCCCAAAAATGATAGTATTTTAGAGTTCTTGAGAATTACAAGTTTGAATTATGACAAATTCTATCTCCTAAGGAGATACATGCTCGCCTAGATTATTTTTTGGCTCGAGTATATAAATATGCTGAAAGCATATCTTTATGACATTGATCATATGGTTCATGGCATGAGGGGGAGGAGATACCCTATTACAAGACATGAATTTTAATTTAAATGTCTTTTTCAAACTTGATGCAAAATATTCTTATAAAATTATGAGATTTATGAAGCATGTAAAGGTTGCTTATGCAACTACAAATATCCTCTATAAGGATCATGACCTTGTTAGTTCCAATTCCGTAGAAATTGAGAACACAAGAAAATCATAAATAAATGATCAAATCAATGCCCTTAAAGAGGCAACAACTCATGTAGATGAAGATGTACCTACATTTGAGTCTATGTATATGATCATTGATGATATTCACTTTCAAAAGCGCTTGAAATCATATGATTTCCTTATACCACTACAAGTGGAATTGTGTTTGACTATTTATTGGCCAAAATCAAAGTCAACACCCCGTGTGTGTAAATATACACGAGCTCTGCAGTTATTGCATTGAGCATACACGTGAAGTATTTTAAGTACTTGAGATGCATTAAGCATCCATGTTCGTATATTCAAATGTCCTCGCCCTAATGAGTGAATGCGTGAGACAATTGAAAGATAAATAGGCTATATTGCAAGCAATGTCCATATATTTCTCATGGTTATAATTATAACCCACAAATCCTCATAAGAGTAATTATGACATTTCGTTTAGTCTTAAGACGACGAATATGAAAGTAACTAGTTACACAAAATGATCGTACGAATCACTATATGTGAAATCCATGGAGGCTATTGCCCATGAGACATACTTCTTTGCTAAAGCAAATCGAAGATACACACTCGCGAGTAGTTTAGGTGCATATGCATATTATTGAGTATGACGAATGTCTCAAGAGCATATTACATGTCATTCTTATTAATTGATAGTTTTTATTACTATCTTGAATGATCATGTTGCATTATATTATGTTACATATTATGTATTTCCAATAAGTTCACTTTTCAGGTGTGCGCACGAGATTCCGGCAGGGAGACCTCCGTGTACACCGTACGTAGTGGATCAGGGATCGCACAGGAAGAATAGGGGTGTGTGTAGGGAGAGAGTAAGTCAGTAGCAATGTCTGAGAGAGAGACAGAGGTTTGGCAGAGCTTCCGCGTATGGCAGTGTTGTTCTCTTTGTATGGAAAGAGTAACGATATATATATACTGGAGAACGTGACCGTTGTAGTGTGGTTAATGCGCCCATTAATGGCGGCTTAATTAGCTTAACCATAACGGCACGTTCGTCCGAGTATATAGGAACCGTTAGAGCACGTGTTGCGCGAGTATCGGAACCGTTACGAGGTTGACCGGGTTTGACCGGATTGACCGGGTTTATGGAGCTCGTGCCATAAATCTCTCAAAACAGTTACTAAAGGTCGCGCGCGGGCTTGGCTCGCACGCGACAGGGCTTACCCTAGCCTCCAAACCACAAGTCCCTACAAGTCCCGTGCAGTGGTATGCGAGGGCTCTGTCTCGCAGCCCCCACATGGATCAGCTCGGCTGGTGATCCTGTGTGTGTGGAGCACAATATGGTGTGCTGGATGGTCGCCACGTGGCCCAGATCTGCCATGTCATAAAGCAGTATCTACATTAGCCCCCTTTCTGCGCGTGAAGGCTCGTGGCTGTATAGGCTTCCATGCGCGGAAACCAACATGCGCGTCGTCGTCACGCACCAATTCAAATACGGGTAAGTTCAGCCCCCGTGCGTGTCATTATGACCTAAAACCCCTAGAGTCGTGCCGTCTGACCTTTAGGGTTTTAGGCGTGACGTCAGTCCGTCCTGTGATTGCGCGATACGACGGTGACGGTTGCGATTCGACTACTGAAGGGACGCAACCCCTCATTCTTTTGGATAAATACCTTGTATCCCATTATTGCAAAGCATCACTTCTTTCTCTTAAAGTGAATGGTACCCGGAGATCTTCGAGAGCAGATCCAGATAATCAATCACCAGTTCAGAACTGCAAATCGTATTCTTCAATTGTGCATCTCCAAGCAGGCTTCAAGGAAACAAGGTTGGCCTCGTTTACTTTTTGATTTTAAAATACCGGCGTTTGCCCCATGAAATCTGTGAAGAGGCTTTGATCTTTAAACCTGTTTCGTTTTAATCTTTCAACGATATTGGGTCTTGCAAATCCCCAATTTCTGAAATCGGCACCGGAACTGTTTGCTTTCCTTTGCATAGATCTCGAATCCCAAAATTCAAACTGAAGTGTGGTATTTCTCCCCCCCTTTTTTGCCCTTTCGCAGGAATGGCCAAAACAAGAGTAACCAGGGCCGTCAAGGAAGATGAAGAGATGCCGGAGCTTCCGCAGGCTCTGTGGCGAAAAGCCCCCTTTCTGGGTGGGAAAGATTTTTACCACGCGAGGGTGAAGGCGAAGAGGATGCCTGATCCTGTTCCCGTTGAGCGGTTGTTAACACTGACTCGCCCAGTTAACTCAGCCTTGCTCGAGTTAGTTGGCTCCGAGGATGTGGTTCGATTGGGAATCGAGAATGGGCACTTCCCATACACTGCAATTTCTACTCAGGCGTTTGTCCAGAAGTTGGACTATATGGATGAGTGGACTGACCACGTGTTGGATAATTACGCCGAAACTCTCGATGAAGCCGGCATTTTCTTCGCTGTTCGTGCTATGAAGGGTGCTGCCGTGAAGTTGGATCAGTCCATGCTTCTAGACCTTCTGTCCCGCTATTCGCCTGCGACTCACACGTTTCATTTTGCTGAGTTCGAGGCTGCCCCCACGCTCGAGGACGTTCAAATGCTGTATGAGCTTTCCCCCATGGGCGAGGTGGACCCCTTGAGTCACCTAAGGACATCTGCGGAATTGGCCTTGTACGCGCAGATGGAGGAGTGCCTAGCAGAGGTAAAGAAAATCTCCACTCGGTGGACTAGTACAAAGCCTCTTCCGAACTGGCAGCTGGTTGATACGTCTGCGAAGAATACCTGGAACAAGTGGTTGCAGTACTTCTTCCGAGACTATGCGAGCAGCAGCATTACTAAGAAGCTTTTGAGCGGAAACCCGAAGGCCGAGAATTACGTAGAGGGCAAGGGTTATCATCTGACCCTTTGCGCCTTTCTTTGTGCTTGGCTGTCGAGGTATCTGATTGATGGTCACCCCCATGACGGGGTCTTCTACCATGTGCTGCCACTTGCGGTGAGGCTCGCTCTTGGCCAGAGGGTCGCACTTGGACCCTTGGTCTTGGGTACGTTATATTATAGGCTGGATCAGCTGGTTCTGGCGATGAGGGAATCGCGTGGCCGCCTCGATGTTCTGACCTTTGTCAATATCAGCTTTTTGACAATGTGGGTTTTCGAGCGTTGGCCGTCTTATGCTCCAACTCCCCTCCCGCTCGAGAAGTGGTGTCCCCCAGGCGAGACAGAAGCGCGCAACAGCGGAAGAGCTGCGAGATGGTTTGGAGCAAGCAACACCAAGTGTACTTGGAGCTTGATATGCGACAAGCGAAGGGAGTTCACTGCCAGGCCCTACGCCACACGTGTCGAGAATGTGCGGTGGTTTCCAAAGCTATATCCTTCCAAAGGCATGGTCTTGTCAGAAGACCTCCTTTTTGAAAAGGGGCCGCATTTCCACGAGCGCTATCGTGAGTTCTTTTGCTGGTGTCTGCGAGGTTCTCTTCCTGCACTTGCAGAGCACATTCGTGAGCTCGCGCCACGATATGAAAGGCTTACAGTGGATGTTGACCCCACTCGGGTCTCTCCTCAGTTTGGTTTCGATGCGGTCGCCCCATCGATCTGGCCCCAGTCTATCATCAGAGGGTGCTACAAGCGTTTGCTGACAAAGGAGTGCAAGACGGTCCTCATGAGCAATCTTCCCTTCGAGCAGCCTGCGGGAACTCGCAAGGGTGGTTGTTCCCAGAACTGGATCGCATACTGGATTGCCCAGCAGACGAGGATGGAGACGGAGGCGGCGGCGCAGCCAGGAAGGGCCCCCTTGATCAAGAGAAACTCTTTTCCGTTTCGCCCCAATTGCAGTTTGAGCGAGTCTGAGTACGGTTGCTACTCGTTGTTGGACCGCGAGAATCATTTGTGCCCCGATTTCATTTTGAAGGAACAAGTCGATGCCATCAAGAAAGGTGACACACAGGTCATCAAATATAGCAAGGCGTTTGCTGAGGTAAGCAGTTTCCTTGTGTGCTTTTAAGCTCTTTGATTTGCTTGCACTGATGCTTTTCGTCCTGTATTGTTCAGTGTCATGTGCGGAGGTTCGCAGCTGGTGACCGCTCCAAATCGCTGGTGGACACTATTGTTGCCACCAGAAAGAGGGGAGAATCGTACCGGCTAGCATGGAGGATGGATGCCGAGGTCGAGACAAGGGTTCGCGCAGTCATGAATACTTTTGCTGACTCGCTGATAGACAACCCTCCGGCTCCGTCTCCTCCTAGAGATGACCCGTCCCCTCCAGCGACTGCGGCGCCGAGAGTGAAAAGACCTAGGCAAAAGGGAATTACGATTTCTTCCCCTAGGAGCGCTCCAGCTTCGCCCCCAGTGAGGTCCCTTTCTGTCAAGGACAAAGGTAAGGGTCGTATGCCCGGCAAGGTGCGAAAAGATCTCGCAGTTGAAACCTTCGTTCCATTCAATCAAGAGGAAGAGGAAGAGAGGCAGGAGCCCCAAGCAAGTAATGAAGAAGAAGAAGAAGGAACAGTTGTGATGCGCGAGGAAGAGTCAGGAGGTACTTCCGTCGCATTTCCTTGTCCTTTATCATGACTTCTATGCAGTTCTTTTCTTTGAACCAATTGTATATTCGCAGATGATGATGATGAAGCCGTCGGTGGCCTCGTGGCCAAGAGGCAAAAGAGAGATGCCCACTCTGGCGTTTCAGATGATCCCATAAGCGAGGATGTTCTTGCTGAGTCCCGGAGGACAGCCGCGGAGGCTGCTGAAAGAAGAAGGCAGCGAGAGGAAGAGGAGCTCGAGCGTGTGAAGCAACGGAGCCTCGAAGAGCAGCATGTCGACGACTTAGTGCGTCCAGTTGGCGAGGAAGACGAGCTTCCCGAAGAAGTGGCTCCTCATGTGGAGGAAGAAGATGAGGTTCCCGGAGAGGATGCAGCAGAGCTAGAGCAAGTCCAAGCGGACTTCGCAGAGATCGCAGGTGGCGATAAAGGTGAGATCTTCAATCTCGCAGTTACTTATAGAGATGTAATTGTGGGTGCGTTGAAGCACGGTGTGTCAAAGCCTGACATTCGCCGTTGGTTGGTAAGCAAATGCGGAGAACCCTCAGGTAATCATTTTGAGTGATATGCACGTACTAGGCTGTAACCATTTGAGACAAAGTCATGACTGGTTTAATCGCATCCCAGGTCACGCCTCTCTTAAAGATTTGCTTAGTGAGGATACACTGATAGGGCACGGTTCCACGTCCCTAGTGTATGATGAGGATACCTCAATCCCACCTTCGCGTGGAGGTGCTTATTCTTAGCTTTAGCAAAGATAACGAAATAACTTATAACACAAGTTACCTCACGTTATCGCATTTGATATCGCAGGTCATGCTGAGGAACCTGAGCTGGAGCAGAGAAGCCAGACTTCTGCATCCCATGTTCCAATTTCGAGCTCCCATACCGAGAAGCCCGTCGCAGCTGCCGGACACGCAAGTGAGCATCTCGAGGATGTCATTGAACTCTCCGATGATGTCGAAGCTGATGCCGTGCCGATGGACGAAGGTGTCCGTACCGGTGGTGAGGAGGAAAGGACAAGTGATGCCAACATTTTCGCATCTGATAGTGTCTTCCGTCCAGCGACTTCGGTTGTGCCTCCGGCGATGACTGAGCCAGGAGCACCTATTCCTGCGTGGAGCATTTGGGGCTCGCAGGTTGGGAATGTATTCGCAGCTGGTGCAGCCTACACTCTTCCTCCTAACTATGAGAGTTTGGAGCTCGCAGCTGATAGGAGAACCATGGAGCGAGGGCAGTCTTCGAACAACCCGGTGGCTCGCATTCCCTCTATTCATGAAATTCTGGAAGGCACTGGTAAGCAGAGATTTACCATTCGCACGTCGCATTATTTGCTTGCGAGTTTTGACATCATGACTTGTTTTTGATGTCTCAGGTTTGAAGCAAACCGATGTAGACTGGGTGGTTCGAATGCGCCTCAGATACCCCCGATCGTTTGTGAGGTGTCTGGAGATCAGTCCTTTTGACAGGAGGCTATTCCTTACTGAAGCCATCTGGATACTAGAGCAGCTGTGTGCGGCTACACCTGCGACCATTTCGGCCCAGAGTGCCGAATTGCTGTGTGGCATGTGCCAAAATCTCGTGCTCAAAGTCCAAGGCAGACTTGGTTTCAAATTCCTTAAGGACAGAGTTACACTGATTCGCGCAGCTGTAACTCTGAATCTCGGGCACCAGAATCTCGCAGCTGAGATGCAGAAGGTGGAGCAGCAGAAGCAAAAGGTTGATGAAGCTTTGAAGCTGTATCATGAAATGAATGCCAAGTGCGAGCAACTAAAGCAAGAAGTGCAACAAGTGGAGAGGCTGATCGAGCAGTTCGAGCCCCAGGACTCCTTAGTCAAAAATTTGTTTTGACTTTTCGAATTTTGAAAAGAAAACAGGAAAATGGTTGAGACATTAATGTAATATTTGAAACATTAATGTAATGTTGCTAGGGTTTCTCCCCCTTCTTTTTTAACAACAAACAATGAGTTTGCCCGTTTTGCCCCTTTCGGGATTTGATTGGACATTTCTGTGCATATCCAATTATGACATCAGCAATTGATTCTTTGCTTGATTTTCGCGCTAATTTCTCGGCAGATAAGCACGCTTCCGTTGGGAAGTCCATCCGAATCATGACCATCCGTCATTTATTAGGATACGCAACCGAATCGTCGTAGCCTCTAGTAGGGTAATTGATTGTTACCGCTTTTCAAGGCGTAAGTGATTGAACTTACCCTCTTTTTGAATTTGCTGACTCATCTTAAGCAACCGAAGAGTCTCCACAGGGCCTATATAAACCCCGTCTTTGCCATTTGGGCTCTTTCATCCCAAACATGTGCTTTGCCGTGAGTCCTTGCGACTGCTGGCTTCAACGCTTGCTTTTCGTTGATTCATGGCAACTTCAAGTTTTGAATCCTGATTTTGCGCTTTGTGCTATAGAAATAGCTTCCAAGATCCACTTTATGAGGCTTATTGCTGTTTATAACCATCATAAAGAGGATGCAGATAATATCTCATGTACGTTCGAAGAAATTTCTTCGTGTATTATGTGTGCAGGTCATGTTTCCGGCCGCCTCGTGGCGAGGTGCAGCGCCGAAGTGACCGTGCTACCGTCTCGTAATGAACGGCGGAATTCTCCTCCAGCATCCCTGGAGGAGAACTCATTGCCCCCACGTTCTTGAACTCAGGGTTGTAAACCGCTGTGTTCATCCCCGTCTACAAGGAGCCCTTGCCCGTTGGAGCTTCTGCTTGCAGCTTGATCGCTGGAACCGGTGGTTCCTTGGGCAAATGTTATGGGGAGCATATCTGACAACGGTCTTGTCGGATAGCAGAATGTCGAGCGTATGGTTTCATGTGGCTCTTTTTAGAGCGAGATCCCTTTTTGCTACAGATGTCACCCACAGATTTGGGCATCGTGTAGCCGGCGCTTGAAGCCAGGGCGGTTCATTCTTTGCAGTCCGGGTTTCCGTACCGTGTTCCTGCTGGCTTATCAGCCATTTTTCGAATGTATTGTAGGCCATGTTGGCTGTGTAGTTAGATGCGAGCTTTTCGCTTGTAAGCTGCTATCTAGATAGATAAATTGTAAGTCATTTGACTCATAATGATAAATAGTATTTGTATCATCTGTTCTTTGCAACAAAAATACAATTTCGCATGCGTTTCGGCTTGTTTTGCCTTGCATAATGACATGTAATGATTTCACATATGCGATGTCGATTCACAGATATTTCGCTAGATCATTCGAGATCGTAATTTCGCAGCTGTGCCATCTTGACGGATGGGCTTGTAGTTGGTCGTTGTAAATCGTATGAGATCACGTTCACAACGTTGTTATCGTTCCAGATAATTTTCCAGAGATCAATCAAGATCGTTGAGCTGTGCAAATTGCTATCATAGAAGATAGGCTTTGTTTGAGGTCGTTTCTCGCATAAACTGCTATCACAGCAGACAGATCTTTAGAAGATCTAATATGATGATTCTGCACTCGCGTTGCCATCATAACAGACGGGCTTGGATAATTAACCAAAATTGCTATCGTAACAGATAGGCTTGAGAAGATCATTATAAGATCGCATCTGTATAGCCCGCTATCTCAAGAGATAGGCGTTAGATGATCGATTGAGATCGTTTTTGTATTTCGCTGCTATCGCAAAAGATAGGCTTTGGACGATCATGTAAGATCGTATTTTCGTTTGGGTGCTATCGTAAGAGATAGGCTTTAATGATCACTTAAGATCGCATTCGTATTTGATTGCTACCATGAGAGATAGGCTTTAGATGATCACTTAAGATCGCATTTGCGTTTGGCTGCTATCGTAAGAGATAGGCTTTAATGATCACTTAAGATCGCACTTGCATTTGATTGCTACCATGAGAGATAGGCTTTAAATGATCACTTAAGATCGCATTTGCATTTGATTGCTACCATGAGAGATAGGCTTTAGATGATCACTTAAGATCGCATTTGCGTTTGGCTGCTATCGTAAGAGATAGGCTTTAATGATCACTTAAGATCGCATTTGCATTTGATTGCTACCATGAGAGATAGGCTTTAAATGATCACTTAAGATCGCATTTGCATTTGATTGCTACCATGAGAGATAGGCTTTAAATGATCACTTAAGATCGCATTTGCGTTTGGCTGCTATCGCAAGAGATAGGCTTTTAATGATCACTTAAGATCGCATTTGTGTTTGTTGCTATCGTAGAGATAGGCTTTAGATGATCAATTAAGATCACATTTGTATTGGCTGCCATCGTAGGAGATGGGCTTTAGATGATCAATTAAGATCGCATTCGCGTATAGCTGCTATCGTAAGAGATAGGCTTTAGATGATCGATTAAGATCACATTTGTATTGGCTGCCATCGTAGGAGATGGGCTTTAGATGATCACTTAAGATCGCATTCGCGTGTAACTGCTATCGTAAGAGATAGGCTTTAGATGATCGATTAAGATCACATTTGTATTGGCTGCCACCGTAGGAGATGGGCTTTAGATGATCGATTAAGATCACATTTGCGTTTGCTGCTATCGTGGGAGATAGGCTTTGATGATCGATTAGGATCACGTTTGCGTTTGCTGCTATCGTGGGAGATAGGCTTTGAATGATCGATTGAGATCGCATTTGCTATCGTAAGAGATAGGCTTTAATGATCAATCAAGATCGCGTTTGTATTTGCTGATATTGCAGCGAATAAATCTTTGTTAACAGCAATAACAAATTAAATAGAACGATGTAAACAGCTAGATATATGAACTTCTCATTTGGGAGAATTCTTTTATTATAGCATTCTCATATGGGAGAGATAGGATTACAATCCTCTCATATGGGAGAGGAGATTGCGAATATCGTAGCCATATGAGACATTAAGCAGCGTTATCATAAAACGTATGAAATAAGAGAAGTCAAGGATAGTACTTCTTGATCCAGCGCATGTTGACTGAGCTTGGAGTTGAGGTTGTGCCGTGCAACCTTCGTATGCTGCAGTAGCCGCTATCGAAGACTTCTGTGACTTCGAAGGGTCCTTCCCAATTAGCTGCGAACTTTGGGTGAGTTGCTTCTCGCATGCAGTGGTCAGATGCGCGCAAGACCAGGTCGCCAACTGCGAAATCCCGTCGCTGGACTGTCTTGTTGTAGGCGCGAGCGATCCTTTCTTGGTACCGCTTGTTAGTCCTTTTGGCTTGTTCTCGCTTTTCTTCCAGCAAGACTAAATCATGATCGCGTTGGTTTTCGTAGAGTGCGTGGAAGGCCAGCCTTGCCGAATTGACTCTGACCTCCGCAGGTACCACAGCTTCGGCCCCATAACATAGTAGAAATGGCGAGGCCCCTGTGGGTGTCCTTGGAGAAGTTCTGTAGGCCCACAGAGCTATGTTAAGAGAGTCGGCCCACTTCTTGTGGTCATCTGCGACCATCTTGCTCAGAATTCTCAGCAGCGTTTTGTTAGTCGCCTCGGCTTGTCCGTTTCCCTTTGGATAATAGGGGGTAGAGCATATCTGCCTGATATTGTACTCCGCAAGCTTCGTAGCTACCTGACGATTAACAAAAGGAGTACCGTTATCTGAAAGAATAGTATTCGGGATTCCGAACCTGCATACGATGTTTTCCTGGATGAAGTTGACCACAGCCAGCGCGTTTGCCGTCTTCAGTGGTATTGCTTCCACCCATTTGGTGAACAGCTCAGTTGCGGTGAGAATGAAATGGTTCCCATGTGACGTTGGTCGGATGGGGCCAATGAAGTCCAAAGCCCACGTGTGAAATGGCCATGGCGTTCCTAGTGCATGTAGGTCCACGGCGGGAGCGTGCACTAGGTTCCCTTTGAATTGACATTCTTGGCAGCGTCGCACCTTGGTGCGGCAATCTACTTCCATCGTGGGCCAGAAGTATCCGATTGAGAGGAGCTGTCTGCATAATTTCGCACCTCCCTGGTGTTCCACCTGATGAGAGAGATCCATGACTTCTTGTGCTTCCCTATCGTCTAGGCATCGCAGCAAGTTGCCTTCGTGACCTTTTCGCCAAAGCAGGTTTTCTTGGACCACATATCGAGAAGCTTTCCCCTTCAATTTGTCTGCCTCTTTTCTCGATTCGGGTACAGTTCCCTTGGTGAGGAATTCAAACAATGGCTTTCTCCAGTCTGTGTCGTCATCGATTAGAGCGACAAGTAGAGAATCTTTGATTAGTGCGCAACTTTCGCACTTCCCTTGTATCAGGGCTGCGGCTGTAGACATGCTTGGCCAATGGATGCCATATCTCTGAGCTTTCCTGTAGATTGACACCTCGCTTTCTCCGCAAGCGTGTTGGTGAATCTTTTCCAGCAGCTGTTGTCCCTCTTGCTCGGAGACACATCGCATGAGTATTCCTCCGGGACCCTTGTAGTAAAGGGTGTTGTCGTGGATGCAGTATCCTTTCGTGAGTGCCCAGCTCTCGCTGCTGGTGCCTTTCGCAATAGCTTGCAGGATTGCTTTTCGCCAGTCTGCGTCATCTATGTGTTCGTCGTCGCACGCATCTTCTGTTAACGCCGACGATGTTCGCACTTCGATGGAAATCCTCGCGGGGCATTTGTCTATGCTGACCTTAGATCCTAGAGTTGCTAAGGCGTCTGCATGCCTGTTGTCCGCTCGGGGCTTGTGCTCGTATTTCACGTCGCAGAATTGCTGCATCAGCTTTTGCACTAGGGTGCGGTATGACAGGAGGTTGATTTCCTTTAAACCATATTCGCCCGAGGCTTGCTTAACAATCAGTTTGGAATCTCCCATGACCGTTAAGTTGCTCACTTCCAAAGCTTTCGCCGCACGGAGCCCCGCGATAAGAGCCTCGTATTCCGCCTCGTTGTTCGTGACTGCGAAATTGAGTTTTGCGGACATCTGTATGACTTCCCCGTCCGGCTTTGTCAAGACTATCCCAATGCCCCCACCTTTTCTGGTTGACGAACCGTCGAAGTGGAGGGTCCAATAGGGCACGTCGATTGCGTAGATTTCAGGGCCTTCGAGCTCTTCCTCGATCACGGGTTCGTGACTGTTGTCGGGAAATTGTGCCAATAGATCTGCTACCGCCTGCGACTTGATCGCTCTTGGCTTCACGCATGTGATGTCGTATTGAGAGATGGTCATATACCATTTCGCCAATCTCCCGCCCGGAGTAGTGTGAGTTAGCAAGTATCTTATGGGGTCGCTTTTGGTGACCACCACTACTTTGTGCGATGCAAAATAGTGTCTCAACTTCTCTATCACAAAGAATAAGGAAAGGCAATGACGTTCGATGTCTGTGTACCTTGATTCAGCAGGCTGCACGATGCGAGAGATGTAATAGATAGGCCTCTCTTGGCCCTCATACACCTGAGCCAAGAGTGCTCCTATAGATCTCCTTGTTGATGTAAGATATAGCAGCAGCGGTGATCCCAGTTGAGGCGCGATCATAATCTTTTGGGATGTAAGTATCTCCTTTAGTTTTTCAAATGCGGCTTCGTGGTCAGGAGCCCAATTGTACGCGGCGTCCTTCTTGAGAAGAGTGCTGAAACAGCATGTGATTTCGGCGATTGCTGGGATGAATCTCCGCAAATATGATAATTTTCCCAAGAATGTTTTCAAGGCACTTTGGTTGTGAGGTGGCGTCATGCTGGTGATGGCTGACACTTTCGCAGGATCAGGCTCGATCCCTTGGCGATGGACCACGCACCCCAGAAACTTCCCCGAGGTCACGCCGAATGCGCATTTCATAGGGTTCATTTTCAGTTGAAAGCTCTTGCATCTGTTGAACACTTTTCGCAGGTCTGCAAGGTGATCTGCTTCATGCCTGGATTTGACTACCAGGTCATCCACATAGAATTCCACTTCTTTGTGCATCATGTCATGGAATAGAGCCATCATGGCTCGCTGATAGGTTGCGCCTGCGTTCTTAAGACCGAATGGCATTACCGTGTAGTTGAATACGCCCACAGGAGTGATGAATGCAGTTTTCTTCGCGTCTTCAGGATCCATTTTGATTTGGTTGTATCCGCTGAAGCCGTCCATGAAACTGAACATGCGATGGCCTGCCGTCGAATCGATGAGCAAGTCGATGTTAGGCAGTGGGAAATCGTCCTTAGGGCAGAAGCGGTTGAGATCGCGGAAGTCCACGCAGATGCGGAGCTGTCCGTTCTTCTTCACCACCGGCACGATGTTGGCTAACCATGTAGGATGGTGATTTGGCTCTATGAACTTGGCGTCTAGGAGTTTGACAATCTCCTGTTTGATCTTCACGTTGAGCTCTGGCCTGAAGCTTCTGGTGCTTTGCTTGACCGGTTTAGACCCTGGGATGATGTCTAAACGGTGCATGGTGATGCTCGTGTCCAGACCTGGCATCTCATCGTATTCCCACGCGAATACATCCTTGTACTCAGTTAGGAGCTGCAGCAGCCCTTGTTCCTCTTCGCTTGTGAGGTCCGCACTCAGAAAGACCGGCCTCCTCTTTTCCTCGTTCGGGCTGAGGAACACTTCCTTTAGCTCTTGCTTTTGTGGTCTTGGCCTGTCTTCCATGCATTCGGGCGCTTCTTTGAGTTTCTCGTCTGAAACGATCTGTGTTGGCTCTTCTGTCAGCGCAACTTGTTTGATTCGATTGATTTGCCCAGGGACACCCCCATGCCCGTGTGAGGACGTCCCCGCGCACCTTCATATGCGATAGCATTTCTTCCCGTTGGCGTAGAAGCTCTCTATCTCCTTACCCTCGGGGTCATGCTTTGCAATCCTCTTCAGGGTATACACATTTTTCCGATGATATGCGATACGCGGCGCCTCTTCGTATGTAGGCGGCTTTTCGTTTGCATCTCCCCTTGTTACCATCACGCCTGCAGGTGACTGGTCCTTGATGTCCTCCCAAAGAGGTAAAGGAGTAGGGTTGAATGGTCCAGGTGTTTGCTCGTCGGCCATCTCGGTGAACCACACCGCCTCGCTGAGATGCGCTTCGTCCAAGTTGAATGGGTTGGTTGAGGCCGGTATTTCGACAATCCTGTCGTTCCAGATAGCTTTCATCATCTGGTGAGCCGTGGAAGGGATTGCGTCGAAGCGATGAATCCAGGCTCGACCGATGATCATGTGATATATGGTGTTCGCATCTATGACATAGAACTTCGCCGAACACTTGATCTTACCAATCTGAACGCCTAGGCGGATCCATCCGATCGTCATTCTGGAGTCGCTTCCGAATCCCACCAGCGGGGATGGACGCTTGACCACCTTGTGCTCGGGGATCCCTGCTAGCCTCAGTGTGTGGAGTGGGACAACATTGACCGCTGCTCCTCCGTCGACGAATGCTCGCTTGAATTCGACGCCATTGATGATGGCGGTTACGTACAGGGGCCTCTGGTGGCTCGCATCTGTCTTCTTGTCGCTGGCAGAAAAGGTCATAATCTTTTCTGTGGAACGGGACGCCCTGATGACTTTCCCGTTGGAAACCACGAGCTCCTCTTCGTAGTCCTCCGCTATCCTTAAGATTGCTTTTGTCATATCCGATCGGAATCTTTCTGAGAAGTTCATCTCATCGAAGAATTTGCTGAAGCCGTGCGACCCTTTCATGCGGTCGGCACGCTCATCCTCTGTGTCCATGCTGTAGTCTTCCTCTTCATGGACTTCAGCAATGATGGGTAGACCATCCTCTGCGACTTCTTCCAAGTCTACTATCGAGATCATGGCGACCTCTTTGCCCTTTGAGCCCGAATCTGTATGGGCAGGCAGCGGGTTGTTGCGCACATCCTTCCGGTGGTCGCTGACGATGAGTTCGCCGTTCTTCATCTTCTGGTCGAACGCGAATCTGAGCTTCTTGCACTCGGCCGTAGGGTGCATGACCTTGCCGTGGTATTCGCACCACTTAGGGTCCCTCGTCATCTCCTTGGAGGGTGCTTTCTCGAGCGGTGGCAGGACGCCGTCCTTGCGCCACTGTCTGCAGAGATCGCTCGCTTCCTCCACCGAGCATGGCAGAGGCGGTGCGTCGAAGTTTGTAACTTTTGCTTGCTTCTGGGGTGAAACTGCATTGACCTCAGCTTCGCGTCCTCGCTTGTAGCCGAATCTGCCAATCTTGTAGGTGGTGCCGCTCGCAGGTCGTTCTGGAGCGCTCTTCTTTCTCTGTCTCTCGACGATGGGCTCGATGTTCATCGTGCACTCGATGAGCTTTGAAAACGTGGGTGTTTGCAAATTGATTAGCATGCTCTTGTACTCATCTCGCATGCACTGCAGGCATATCTCTACGAGCCGGCTTTCGAGCATGGGGTCCTTGCATTCCAAGGATTTCGCTCTGAATTTCTTGATGAAAGTGATCCCATCTTCCTCGCGTTTCTGATACATCCGCGAAAGATGGATCATCGTTACCTTCTCTTCCATCTGGAAGAACTTGGTATAGAACTTCTGGACCATGTCGTCCCAAGTCTTCACAGATCCGGCCTCCAACGTCCGGTACCATTTGTATGCTACATTCCCAAGAGTCTTTGGGAACTCTCGCATCAGCAGTTTAGGATCAGCTCCGTATGGACCCATGACGTCAATGAAACGCATGACATGCTCATGAGCGTTCCCGTTGACGTCCTCGAACTTATCCCATTTGGGAGCCTTGTACCCCGCCGGGTTAGGCATGAGAAAGATCTCTCGTGGAATGGGTGGATCGTTGTCTAGCTTCGGGATGATGGTATCCGCGAGCGACTGATGAGCTAGGATGGAGTCCACGCGCTTCTGCAAGGACGTCATGCATTCTGGGAGGCTTCTCTCGGTAGCTGCCGGAGGGGTTGCTGTAGGCGGTGGCGACACATATGCCGCCGGAGGATTGGGAGTGTATTGACTGCCCGCGTTTCCCCAAATCGTCGCTGGTGGAGGCAGAGTGTACTGCAAAGTTGGGTTAGACGCCAAAGCCGTGGGCTGAGAGGCGTGAGCAGCAGGGGGTAGCATTTGCGCCGTTGACCCTTGGACCGAAGGCAGCTGCGCGGCTGACGGCGGAGTTTGCAGATGAGGGTTGGGAGGCGTGGCTGACACTCCCAATCCTGGAGCAGTAGGGGTTCCTCCTCCCTGAGGGATGGCGGTACCTGGTGGGGGATTTGGCGCAAGGGTGCCCAGAACGGCCAAGATCCGCTCCAACTGCGCAGATTGAGATTTGAGAGCTTTTGCCTGACTTTGGACAGTGGCGTCCAAAGACTCCAAAGTTGGTGCCTCGCCGGGAGTCGTCGGAGTACGGCGTACTTCTTCTCCCGAGGGAGTTTCGGTGGAAGGCGACCGGTTGCTGACATCATCCTCCTGAGACATGGTTGCTTTTGCTGGTAAGATTCACGTCGGGTTCACCAAAATGTGCGCACGAGATTCCGGCAGGGAGACCTCCGTGTACACCGTACGTAGTGGATCAGGGATCGCACAGGAAGAATAGGGGTGTGTGTAGGGAGAGAGTAAGTCAGTAGCAATGTCTGAGAGAGAGACAGAGGTTTGGCAGAGCTTCCGCGTATGGCAGTGTTGTTCTCTTTGTATGGAAAGAGTAACGATATATATATACTGGAGAACGTGACCGTTGTAGTGTGGTTAATGCGCCCATTAATGGCGGCTTAATTAGCTTAACCATAACGGCACGTTCGTCCGAGTATATAGGAACCGTTAGAGCACGTGGTGCGCGAGTACCGGAACCGTTACGAGGTTGACCGGGTTTGACCGGATTGACCGGGTTTATGGAGCTCGTGCCATAAATCTCTCAAAACAGTTACTAAAGGTCGCGCGCGGGCTTGGCTCGCACGCGACAGGGCTTACCCTAGCCTCCAAACCACAAGTCCCTACAAGTCCCGTGCAGTGGTATGCGAGGGCTCTGTCTCGCAGTCCCCACATGGATCAGCTCGGCTGGTGATCCTGTGTGTGTGGAGCACAATATGGTGTGCTGGATGGTCGCCACGTGGCCCAGATCTGCCATGTCATAAAGCAGTATCTACATCAGGTATGAAGTATGACATCAAAATGATGCAAAGAGGCGGAGATTAAATTACAAGGCACTGTACTCTTTTTCCTTAGCTGAGGCTTTTATCCCATCGGGTTTTTCCTAGCAAGGTTTTGATGATGCATGCAGACATGAATGATTTAGAGACTACAACAAATCTCCTCTCATAAGATGTACTCTTTTTCCTTCGTATGAGTTTTTGTCCCAACGGGTTTTGCTCGACAAGGTTTTAACGAGGCAGACTAGTAGTGAATATTCAAGGGGGAGTGTTATGGAATATTATAATGAATATTCTCTAGCAGATTATGATTGACTCCTAGTAGATTATGATTGACTCTTAGAGGATTATGATTGGCTCCCACACTCTATATAAATAGTGCTTTGGTAGAGAATAAAACAGACTTGATATTCCTCCCTACTTTGTTCTCTCTTCCCTACTTTGAGTTTATAACAAAATCGATATTATAATTTTTCTATGTAAATAGTACACATGACGAGAAGTGTAATAATTTTATAAATGGTATATTTTAAGTAAAAACTAACCTGTTATGAAAATACTTATTCACGTTAAATATGAAGCGTTTTTTTTTAATAAACTTGATATTAAAAAGTAAAAGTCGCATTCTTAGTTATGCCAGCCTTTGTTTAACGGTTAAACTAACGCTCACTTAGCGAAGCTAAATTTAGTTTCTTATGATATATTTTTGTTAATTTTTTTAACACATTCAGTATAATGGTGCGTCTTCGAATTTATTTCAAAAAGAAATTATTAAAGTTCATTTTTTTAAATACATATATGTTATTGAACGCATTATTTATAAGAAAAATAATGTTTAACGGAAAAATAATGACTTAGGGGGTGAGCAATTGATATACACTATTTTTTATACGAATCGTCATTGATGTATGCATATTTTTTTCTAAGTGAACATACACATTTTATTTAAGGGTAAAAGACATTGACCACCCCTGAGTTTAGGAAAAATTCCACTCCGCTACCCTGAGTTTTGGATAAAGACACTCCGCACCCATTTAACGGAATATTTCATAGACACTTAGCACCCTTCTGTTAGGTTCCATTAAAAAAGTGGTTGATTTAATTTTTATGACCATTTTGCCCTTGTGTAATGTTTTGGACACTTTGCCCACGTTTATCATCAAGAACACCAAGAACACTAGGATCATCACCACCCAAGAAATTTGAAAAAACTGCAAGTAACATCACCCACATTTTTTGTTCAATTGAAGAACAAAATCAATAACAAGAACAAAATGAATAACAAGAATGAATTCTTATATGTATCTTTTTTTTATGAATTAGACTTTTATTAAAACAGACAAACCAACTACAACTTTTCTTTAACTGGCACCTCCAAGATAGTACTTCTAAAGTCACTAACATTTAAGACACCTACAAAATTGTTAACCCCAAGACTCTTACAAATTGAATCTGCAACAATATTATGTGCTCTAGGACAAAATGTAATTACCACTTCTTCCATCTTCAGAGTGTTCAGCACATCTTTAGCTCTATTCTTCAGACTCCAGTAGACTTCCTCTGGATTTTCAAAAAACTTCACAGCTACTTGGGAACCAGACTCAATAATGCATCTGCTCTGTCCACCTCTTTTAATCCATTTGATGGCAAACTAAATAGCACCCATTTCTGCACAAATACTACTGCTGCAACAATCTGCTACACCTTCAATGCATTTGACCTCGCCATTCTCATCTCTCACCACCAGAGCATAACGTGCTCTCCCATTTTTTTAAACTAGCATAAACACTAACCATCTTCCATCCCACTTCAGGTTTAGTCCAACCACACTCAGCAGTGGAAGTGATCTCTAAATTCACCTTACCATCCACCCTTGCATTCCAATGTTGTTCGTACAGTCCTGATTTCTAAGTAGATTTTGTGCACATCGTTCATGCCATTACTGATCATGATTCAGAGCACACTGGTTTGTAAATCTCCAAATTGTGTCAATGAGAATACCTCTGTGAGCATTGGTTGAAGACAGAAATTGTTGTTCTTTAGCAGCTCCAGCCAGTCCCAAATCTGAAGTTATGAAGAAAAGCACATCCCACAAAATTATACATGGGTTATTCTGGTCACTGTTGATTTTGTCAATCTCAGACTCCTTGCTTGTCTATGAAGAAAAGCACATCCCACAAAAGTATCCAAAGGAAGAAGAATTTCTATGATTGAGAAATTTGTATGGAATTATTAAAACCTGATGTACAAGAGATGAAGAGAGAAAGAAATGAAACCTTGAGTTTGGTGCACTTATCGTAGAGATTTGAGTACAATGCCTCCATCGCCGAGCAAGCATAGCAGGAGACCAAAAGAAACCCTAGATCTTGTTGCTACTGAACTCAATTCAGAGAAATCAGAGCTTTCTTCTTGACCCAGAACCAATACGTCACTGGAACTGCCGACCAGGAGAACCCATGCCGTGCATCAATCGCCGCCGAACCGCCCCAATCAAACCCATCCGCCGGTAGACATTATAACCAGCGGCTTGCTTCTTCTCTCACCCGCAACCACAAGCTCTCCCACTTTGCGACCCAAAACACAATAGCCACCGTCGACTATTAATTGAAACCTCCTCCCAACCCAGTTTCCCTCTCGATCCCCAACTCGAATCCAACCCCCTCATCGCCTGCGCAGAAGCAATCAAACAAGAAATCTCAGGCTCGCCTGACCTCTAATGAAATAGATTGGATCTGGACAGTGGTGGTGGTGGTCGTGGCGGCGATGAGAAGGAGAAGAAGAAGATGGAGACAGAGGGAGGCGGCTGTGTGTGCTTCTTTGTTCCAGCAAGAGATGTAGAGAGCATAGTTAGTAAAATACGGGACGAAAATAAATCGTCGTACGGTACGTACGTGTATTATACGATTTTATGTTAAAAATACGTTAGTAAAAATTCGGCTTAAAAATACGGGATTTGATTAATTCGAGTATTCTATACGTACGTGTATAATTCGTATAGTAGTTATTCATTCGGAATTAAAAATACGGCGCATTTCTTAGCATTTTAGCATATATAATGAGTTATTTGTGTCCCACATTGCCATCTTTTCATATTTTCATCAAATATTTAAAAATAATTTGTAAAATATGTACTCATTTGTTTATCATTTTTGATAAATACACGATGTACTCATGACTAACACATTACATATGTAAAATAATATCAAACTATTTATGATCAAAACTTCTATAAGAAAAGCTACTGCGCATTCCCTAATCTTAAGGCTTAATTATTTTGATAATCAATAGTATAACACATAAGACTCAAGATGCATGCACATATATAGCTATTTCAACTTAATAATTTTAAATTTTTATAATAAATACTTGTAAATCTTAATACTAATAAATATTTATAATAAAGAAAATATTATTTTTTACACTATTATTCTTTCAAAAAAAATTATAATAAAGAAATAGTGAGAAAATATTTGATAATATCTAATTACTATTAACTTATAATATTTTGGATGAGAACTTATTCCATGCAATTTTGTATGGAAGGAGTTTTATTCGGAAGTATTAAACGTTAAGACGTTATATACGAGTATTAAACTTTTTTGGTCAAAAGTTCGAGTATTTTTCATTAGGTCCAGCAATAGTACGAAATACGGAAGTATTTTTCATTTATACGTACGGACGGGTATTAAACGGAAAAATTCGGAGTATTTACTAACTAGGGTAGAGAGAAAGAGGGGGAAGAGAGAATACTGAAGAGGGTTAGGGTTAGAATCGAGGTGAAGAATATATAGGGGGTAATTTTATAAGATCTTAGGGGTAAAATTGTCTTTCTCCATGTGCCGTTAGGCAACCGTCTTCTCCATCCAAAAAAAATGTGCGGAGTGTCTTTATGCAAAACCCATGGTAGCGGGGTGGAATTTTCCCTAAACTCAAAGGTGGTCAGTGTCTTTTACCCTTTATTTAATTGGTGCTATAAAGAATAAAGTGTCTGAAAATTTATAATAGATCACAAAATATTTTAAAAGTTAATGAATAAAAAACTGTGAATTACTAAATTACTACAGATAAAATATCAACAACATAAATTAATTTTATTGAAAGTTAAGAGAGGTCAAATAGTTGTTAAATCTGAATCAATCTCGAGAAAAATAATTTAATTATTTAAATAGATCACATATGAATCGCGTTGGTATATGTAAAATATGCTCTTAGTTGAATTAAATTTTACAACATATACAGTAAGACAATTTGACATTTACGAAATTTGAACTTAAATTGAAAATTTCATACCAAGTCTTACAAAGTTAAAAACAAACAAAAAAAACAAAAAAGAACTTAATTGGAGAAATAATTGTGTAGTATTTAAACAACTGCTCACGCTGCCAAACCATATTTTATTTCTTATAATATACATATGTTCAACTTTAGATATATATGTTGATAAGATCTTATACACGTTACTAAGGTTCTCTTCCACAAGTAAGAAGACATCTAAGTAAGAAGACATCTATACTGTAGAGATTTTGACAGTGTCTACCATTTATCTAAATAAAACTATGTTATTTGTTAGTATTTAAAAATAAGACGTTATATTAAGAAAATTAAATTAGATTGGAGTTGAGCAATTTAAAAATATTTTTTTCTACTTACCCGATTTTACTGTCTATAGTTTCTTTATAAAGAAACATGTGCATTTTATTCTGTTACTACTATAAAGAAAAATGTTGTAAATTTGTGATGAATATGGCCTCAAAAATGTTAAGCGTTAAATTAAAATAGGTTTCAAGTAACGAATTATAAAATTGTGAATTAGTATACGTGAAATATCTACAATCTAAAAACTAAAATATCTTAATTTAAAAATGTAAGAGCAGATAAATTGTTGTTCTTTTTTACTATTTCAATTGTACTTCCTTTATCTCCGCTCTATCTTTCTTGTTTTTTTTTTCGTTATTCAATGGATCAATCTAATTAGCAAAACATTGCAATCATTTGGTGATCTTTACATGGTCTTGTAGGGTAAACTGCTCTACACAACACTATAAAAAGATACTAAAAACTTTAAATTGTCTTGCCATCCGAATTCTTAGGTCAAAGTGAAAGGGTTGCGTGTGAAAAATTTCAACTAGGAAGATAAAATTGAAGTGGTTGAAGTACACTTTAGGAGATGTGGAGTAAATAAAGGTAAAATATGTACAACGGTGAAATTTTTTTTCGAAAATTGTAGCTTCCATTAAACGAAAAGGCTATCACAGCCAATACAAGACCAGAAAATCTGGTAAACATAAACAGAGTGGTACAACCCACCAACTCTGAAAAGAAAACCACGCTCTAGAAAAGAACAAAAGATAAAAAGAAAGAAAAATACAATAGACATTTACAATAGATCTTGAGAATAGGATCACGCTTCCACATCTTGACTTTTGAGATTCCCAAACAAGGAAGGGAAACAACCAGCCTTTTGCAGTTTGTAGCACCGGTTGTTAACATCATCGGAACACAGTCCATCGTGCCAAGAGGATCATCAAAACATGAATAGCATTGGCCTGTAAAATCCTCCTGCAGCAAATGTTAAAGCTCCCCAAAAGCAGACTTCTTGCATAAATCTCTACTGATAACTCTGAAAAGATCGACCTTTAAAGTCTGCTCCACAGCATCCCCTCAAACAAAAAAACACAAAAAATCAAAGAGATAAACCCTGAGAAACACACTGATAATAGATCTGGGCCAGAGAAGTGAAGGGGGACAACGCCGGTCGGAGAATATGGTGAGGGGACTCAACGGGCGGCACGAACAGCAAGCCTAAACCCCCAATCGACTGAAAAATAACGCGGACCTGCGACGATGCCCACCTACAAAGATATAAGAACCCAGATCTGGAAAATAGACACAAAACGGTGACTTCAAAGGATGTAGAAGAGAGCCTAAAGAAACAAAGAGCTTGCCGGAGCAAGACTAACCACTCACTGAGAGTACTCTTTTCTCTCTTACTTTCTCTCTAGAAGAGAAGGCAGAGAACGCTACAACGGTGAAATTGAATTCCACAAAATATTACTTAGAATAATTATAATGTCACAAAATATTAATATATCTTTATTATTAATATTATTATCATTACTATTTATTATTATAAAATTAAGAGTGAAAAGTATTTATTTAATTGAACTAGACCATTTTATCAAACGATCACATATGACTCATTCAAAGCATTCAAATTCTTCTTTTCATGTTATATGTTTTTTAAAAATATTAAATTAATTACATGATTAATTATAAGTGAGAAAACTTTTATGTAAAATTAGTTTTTAAAAATACATAAGAATATGCATAAGTATATTTTACTGTTTCAATAGTATACTTCAGGAGAAATACACGATATAAAAGATGAATTATAATCAACGTTAAAACTAACTTCCACAAAAATTAGTGAGAACAATTAACATGTCACAAAATATTTACTTACCTTAAATATAGTTTTTATAAAATTTATAAGAATGATTTTCTTTAAATTGCACCAGACCCTTGCTTAATTGTTAACCTATGACTGATCCATATTATAAGAGAGAGCAAAAACACGTCACAAAATATTTACTTAACTCGCACATGATTTTTATAAATGTTTTAAATGTGACAAATATTTGCTTTAATTGCACTATACCCATGCCTAACCATTAACCTATGACTCACCCAAAACATGCAAACTCAACTTCTTTTATATATGTTTGTTTACACTCGAATTATCAAAAAATAAGAAGTGTTTGACATTCGGTGCTATTTTTCAAAACAAAACTTTATTGTTTAGGTTCTAAGAAAATCAATTTCTGTTGCCCCATTTTATTTAAAAAATTGTTTGTATCAACAAGTTTAGAATGATCATCTTGCAACTTATTTCATGCAAAGTGAAGTAATATAATGGTGTACACTATTTTCATCTGCTAACAAGAAAATTGTATACCTATTTTTGATTTCACAGTCCCTTTAATCTACAAGAAAGGGTATGATTAATGAACCAAAATAGTACTAAGGCAAGTGTAAGGTCATTTCCATGCAATGTTATACAAATTCACTACTAAAAGAAAATTGTTTTAAATTATTTTCACCAGAGTTATAACTATCACTAATTAAGTTTACTATTACTCACCATGATTTAAAATTGTTAACCGGGTTAACGACTAGTTATATATATGTGTATGTGTATATGATATTACTTTCTTAGCTGGGTCTCAGTGGTTAGGCTATGCTATCATCAATTATAAGTAGCAGCTAGGGGAAAATTTAAAATTTTGCTACAAAAAGGATCCAATTATTTAAAAAAAAAAAATTACTTTAAGCCAATTTTTACTAGCCAATAAGTGTGTAAGTTATGAACCTAACACTAGCCAATGATTTGATTTTGGACTAAGTACGGAAAAGAAAAATTAGATGTCCAGCAAATGCCTTCATGTGGATGAAAAGAAAAAGTGGGTACCGAAAGCATCTCAATTCCTAAAAATATAAAACCATGCCAATAATGTAAGAAATTACATCACCACCTGTTGCTTATTAATCCAGCAAACAATAGTTAAAATAAAACTTCATGTTGCTCATGACTTTAATGAATAATGCTAGCTAACTGGAGATTAAGAAATGCTTATCATAATAATTCCCAATCAATATTACATTAAATTTCATGTTGCCCGTGGTTATAAAGAATGCTAGATGACATTAGATGCAAAGCCAAAGAATGCTTATCTACACGGCGTGATAAGCATGTTGTGGTTCAATATTACTAATTGATAACTCCCAAAATAAGAATTATTCTTAGCTTTTGTTTGAAGGCGTCTCATGTGTGTTCCGAATGGTTTGACCTTACCCACCTCTAATTTGGAAGGATTTCGCACTTGAGCCGTGAGAATCAGCAGCTTATTTTCATAGTTTCACTCCAATGTACCGACGACGATAGACCACCGACCGCTCCTACCAACGGGAGAGCCACCCTTTACTTCTTGTCTTTCTTCCGTTTGATCCTAGGGTTGCAAACCCAACTGGATCAAGGTCTGAATTTGGGCTTCATCCAACATTATGTGGGCCTCCTACAGCTTCTGGGCCACCAGCCACTATGGGTCATTCTCAAGTTGGCTTCATTATCAATTTGGCTGCAATAAAAAAAGAGGGCCGCTATGCTTCACCTATTTTTCTTTACCTTTCAAGTTCGCCTCCTACGTGTCAAGATATGATTGTGATAATTATTTATTTAAAGATATTTCTATAATTACATCAACAATCAAAAACACCCACATAAGGGGTGAACTTGAAGGGTGAAGAAAAAATGGTGACATTTAGCAGTTCCCATAAAAAAGTGGGAATTTCTTAACTGCGATCCGCCTTGCGGATAAGGCGTTTTTCAACGCGGGGGAGTTGATACGGGTCAATCGTATCGTCGTCTTCCGTATTATTTATCTAATTAGTTATTTAAGGATTTATTTATTTAATTAGTTGATATATATTTAGTTAATTATGTATTTAATTAAATAGTGACTGGCCAGAAGCTGTAGGAGTCGTTGATATATATAGGGTTATGTTTCGTTTTGTCTATTTAAGCAAGTATAGTCGTTTACTTTTTATCGAATGAATTGAAAAGTGAATTTCTTTATTCGGACAATCAATTAGTTTGTTAGAACAGTATCATAGGCTAAAAGCTGCATAAAGTTTTGTCGATTTTCACAAAATAGTCTTAACCATACTATTCGGTATCATAAATCTAACGGCTCCGTTTGTCTTGAGATATTTCTGGTAGTGCCCAGTTGGTTGAGTTGTTTCTTTGTCTACAGGCTGGCTGAGTGGGTCACGTGGGCCAGCTGCTGTGGGCTTCTTTGGGCCTGCTACTGTAATTTGAGCTCTTGCAAAAATTTGTAGACAAAGAAGTCCCCTTACATTTTTCAATGTGAGGGGACAAAAGCCTATTGATTTGGTTTTCTTGGTATAAACTGTGATAACATTGACTCTTTCAAAAATGGAAATTTGAGCTCTTGCAAAAATTTGTAGACAAAGAAGTCCCTGAAGATTGGGTAACCAGTATCCACTTTGGATATTGGGCTGTGTGGAAAGCCAGAAATGAGAGAACTTCTGAAAATTCTACTAGTAATCCTATAGAAGTCATTAACATATGCAAATCTCTTATTCTCTTGCATAACTCTGCTAAAGTCAAGAAGAGCAAAGAAGCCTGTGATATAGAGAAGGACTGTAGACCCCAGATCATGAATGAACAGACAAAAAGATGGTCTGAACCATTACCAGGTAACCTCAAACTCAATTGTGATGCCAGCTGGAATTCTATCACAAAAGAAGCAGTTTTAGGGTGGATTCTTAGAGACCATGAAGGTCTTGTCAGGTGTAAGAATGGCCTGTGCAACAGTAAAAGATGAAGCTAGGATGGTTCATAATCTGATGGTGGAAACTGATTGTGCAAATGTGTACAACATGATTAAGAAGACCTTAAATCCTCCCTGGTAGATTGCAGCCATTATTAGTGATATTCATGTTTATCTAGAAAATAGCAACATGTCAATTTCTTGGATAGAATATAAAGGCCAATGCATCTGTGGACTGGGTGGTCAAAAACAGTGGTAGGAGCAGTTAAAATGGGGTTGGTATTTTAATCCTACCAAAGCTTTGTTAATATTCTTGTTTCGGATGGTGGTGGTGTAACTGGTGTTTAATGAAAAGTTTGTTGGAAAGAAAAAAGCTCTAATATCGCTACCGTGATGTCAAAGAAACCAGTAATTTCACAAAAAAAAAAAAAAAAAAAAAAAAAAAAAAAAAAAACCTTATTATAGTGACATGATCGGTCCCAAATTTAAACAAAGTGAAAGCACGGAGAGATACAAGAACAGAGAGAGATACACAGACATAGTAGTTTGTAATTATACTAATTTTCTAAGAAAAGGTAGCTAGTGATGAGAGTGGTGGCCAGGCAACTTCTCCTTGATCTTCTCCATCATACTCTTCTTCTGATGAACCTCTCCGCCACCACTAGTTGTGGTAGCGGCAGAGGTAGTGCTGCCAATTGTTGTGGCTGCAGCTGGTGGTTGTTGCTGTTCTTCCTTCTTTCCGCCGCCACCGGTGAACTTTTCCTTGATTTTGTCTTTCAATCCTTTTTTCTTCTTCCTCCTCCCACCTTGTCCATCGTCCTCCGACTGAATCATACCGCAAAAGATAGATATTAGACTCGGAGCATGTTCGGTACCAGTTTAAAAGCAGGAAAACAACGCAACTCGGAGTCTGTATGGTACCCGTTTAAAAGCACAAAAAATAGCTGGAAAAACATGCTAATTAAAAAACATATCTAATGACAAAATTAAAAATTGTTTGGCATTTAAAATAATAAACACACTAGAAAACACTTATCTTTCGGCTATAATTTACTCAATATATCGACACAAAATTGTACTTTGTTCATTCATAAAGGTCAAAGAAGTGTTTAACTACCGAAAAATGTAAAAAAAGAAATCACAAAACAATTCCAAAATTGATATTTTTTAGAAGTATTTTTCTCTCTATTTTATTTTTAAAACATGAATGAAAGACACTCAACCAAATTAATATTTAAAAAATAGTGTTTTTATACTAAGGAGGCACTCAATCGGTATTTTTTTTTAAATGCTAAAAACAGTATATCAAACATGTTTTAACTAGATAGAGTTGTCAACCATACACTCAAAATTTAGGGCAGTGAGTTTTCAACTTAATAGTATTAGAGATGCCGCTAGTTCAAGTAAAGAACAATTTATATAACTTTCATACCGATGAGCTCGAGCTCGAACTTCCAGACCGCCGAAGCTGCTCGCTACCGCCTGTACCAATCCCGGCTCCACCAGCTGACCCCAAAGCCGTCCCTGCAGTTACAGGGGCAGCAGCTCCCGTCGTCACCCCAGTACGCGAGCCCAAAGTGGTCCCTGCTGTAGCTGAGTCTCTTGCACTATGAGTTCCATGGCCAGCAGGCTCAGCTATTCCAGTGAGCGACCCTAAAGTCGTTCCTGTGGTGGGGGTATCCAGATGAGTACCCCCACCCAGAGTACCATAGCCTGCCGCTGCAGCTCCAGTGGTGTGGGTATCCAGATGAGTACCCCCACCCAGAGTACCATATCCTGCAGCTGCAGGTGGTGGTACTCCAGTAGGGGCACCTGTGGCGACCGCCGCAGCTAGCTCGTAGACATCTTGGCCCGGTTCAGTGGCGATACCGGTGAGATTGATGGGGTTGCCCTTCTCGTCGGTGAGCTTCACCGGGTTCCCGAACTCGTCTGTCAGTTGTACCGGGTTTCCGCGGGCGTCGTACAGTTCAGCCATCGGTGTTCAAGAATACTTTGAATTCTCTACTTGCTACAAGAACAGATTGATTAGAAAGAAACGAGTGACACTATTGATAACGTGAAGTTGGGGAGCATTTTATGGGTGTTTTTGAGATAGGGTTGAGGATGACGGTGGGGGGATACTTTAGCTGTTTCTGCATGCGACTATGGTTGTCACACCTGTGTTGGCTTCTTGAGGAAGATGGCAGAGAGAGGTTTCGTGGTGCCGACACGTCAAAAAGTCGTCTTGCCAGGTTTACAAACTCCAGATTCTTAAATGTAAATGACATTTTCAACCCGTCAAGTTCGATGCAAAGACACTTTCATCCCTTCTAGTTTTGGGAAATGTCATTTTCATCTTTTTAATGTGTCATGATGAGTCCATCACTGATTGTAGTTTCGGGGACAAATTTTGCCTCTTTGAGTATGCAACGACACAATTTGGGGTGTAGGTGTTCTGAAATTTACCATTAGAGGGGTGAAGGTGTCCTTTCCTATTCCTAAACTAGAAGGGGTGAAATTGTTTTAAGTTAAACATAAGGGGGTAAAAGTGTCTTTTACCATTATCAAATGGTTACGTATGGTAGATTGGTATCTATTTTTGCTGTCTCTCCTTGGATCTAGAGTTTGTTGGGAATTCTAATTTTGCTAGCTGTGAATACAAATCATTTTAGTCTGCTCTTGTTTGCTTGCTGCTGTTTTGGAAAATATATGTGCGTCCAGCTTCTAAAGCCGTTTTTAGATTTTCAATTTCTCGGTGACACATTTCGAGGAAGATATATGTGTGCTAAGCTTATAAAACCGTTTTTAGATTTTCAAGTCCCGGTAATATATTTGAATTATAAATCTCTACTTCATTGAAGAACTATGCAAAATTTTCATTTAAGAGTAAGCAGTTCAATTTTCAACTAACATGGTCAGTCGGTGTATGGGATATGTCAATATATAACAATAATGTGGTCCAATAGAATCCTACCACATGACTAATAGAACTATTAACCGGTCTCTTTCAAGTTGGACACCAAACTGAATACCACCAATACACCGGAGCTCACAATTAGCCAGGCAAGACATGCCTAGGCAAATTCATCCAACAGTGACGAGGATTTCAGACAGCTGGAGTTATGGGTTAATTTCATTTCCTTGTTCTTCCCTCTCAATTTTTCAGAAACTATATTTTACCATTTTGTTTGCTCAAGTTTTTCAGTTTTGCTCTTCAAGAAATACACTATAGCCGCCACTCGATATTTCAAAATTGAAGATAATTCTTCATTTTGAATTATTTTCAGTTTAGCCCCCCACCAGCAACTGCTCAGGAGTTTGTAGCTATACAATCCATAAACATCTCCAACACTGTCAATAAAATTAGAGATACTTGTTTAGATTGGCAAAGTAGCCTGCTAAATAAACCAGGTAGACTAGCTTTAATTGAATCATTTGTTATCAGTTAAAGTTACTCCTCTAGCTTCTAGCGCTTGGAAATCTATCTGCAAGGGAAGAGATTCTTTCTCTTGGGCTGGTTTGGAATCTGGCATAAGCTTCATAGCTCCCTCTTTCATGTCCAGGATGGGTGCCTGATTTACCATCTCATATAATTGCTTCCTATCTACAATGTCATCCCCAAGAAGACTCTTATTCTTTAGTGGGTGACCTTATTGATCAAGCTTTTGGCACCTGGAATATGGATTGCATTCGTGCTGTTGTCCCTTCTTGGTTGAGCAGAATTATTCTTCAACTCAATATTCGTCATGATCATCAAAGAGATCTACCTACTTGGAAGTTAAACTCCGATAGGAAATTCAGTGTTCGTTCAGCCTACTAAATTCTAGATTCCACTAATACCTCCCCAAATCTTTCTGTACATCATCTCTCTTTCAAACAAATCTCTCTTTCTCACCCTTGGTCTCATCTTTGGTCCTCTGGTTTACATCACATATTGAACTTCTTATTTTGGCAAATCCTCACCAATTCAATCACAACCCTCTCCAACATTAACAAGAAGATCCCCAGTATCTCCCCTTTCTGTCCCTTATGCCCAAACACCCCTGAAACTCCAACCCACACTTTTATCACCTGACAGAGCAGAGCTAGAACTCTTTGGACAGCCTCCACCATATGGAAAGCCCGTAATGGCCATATCTTCAAGCAAGAAAACTTTCCTTTGGATCAACATGCAACTGATGCAAACAAAAGCAATGGCCCTTTGCTCCTGGAATTGCTACATCTCCACTACTAGAAATTTGTTTATCTTTATACTCTCAGATTTACTCATATGCGCACTATCAGATTCTCACTAGTCTCTGCCTCATTTTTTGCAGCTCTGCCTTCAAGAATCTAGAGTATCTGGTTATATGGGCTTATGTAAGTCAAGTTTAATTGTTGTTTTTGGGTTTGTACATATGCAGTGGTCCCAGTGGTCTGCCTTTTGGTCAGCTATGATCTCCCTGGCAGTCTGTCACTAATCTAGAAGTCCAGTTCATTAGTGAAGTTAGATGGCTAACCTTATGTAATGGTGTGTAAGTTTCTATCTCTATCTGTACTCTGACTATATCAATGAAGTTCTTGGTCTTTGTCAAAAAGAAACTTCACATAGGCAGCATCCGTAGATCAAACCTTCAGGACAACGTCACCCGACTACAGAACCAATACAGTAATCAGAACTCATACAGACACAAATTCTATAGAAGTTTCATAAGCTAAATAATAATCCATGCAAAATGTACAAATGGCAAATCATCCATTTTCCTTCTACAATGCATGCATGCCCCTTCTATGGTTCTACTTACTATATATCAAATCAAACCCTTTCTTTCTTGTTGCTGTAATTTCGTTTCTCCTTTACAGTGTAACTTCAGAAAGCTAAACCCCTATTCTTGCTAGGAATTGCAGACTATGAATGAAGAACAAAGTTTATTACTACAAGATCAAGATCAATCATGTCCTGATGATGCCCTTTTCTAGATCACCCCCCATCCAAGTTTGCATAGAAAGATCAATCTACGGAACCTGAACAAGTAAAACCAAAAACTAATTCAAACTGGCAGCCAATACCCTAATCCGGAGTAATAAACACCCGATCAAGCCTACTAATGAAGTTGAAAAAAGAAATGCTTACCACTTACAACCCCCAAAAGGCAGTTCACTCTTTGCTCGACTTGGACCAGAAAAAGCCCTTCTTTTTGGTCGAGTGATTCTCCGACGACGATCTAGTTCCTTTCGAACCAAACGAGAAGTGCCGCTTCAAGAACGGTTTCGCTTTCATGCTTGAACTTGGGTTCAACTTGAGATTCCTCCCTTCAAGTCCGCTACCTTTCTGACCATCGAAAAGGTATGGACTACTACCATCAAGATCACTACTGACAACCCTTTTCCTTGACCGCTTATGTCTAGCCTTCAGGTCCATTTCTGCTCTCAGTGCCTTTTCAGACAACTTGTGTGTCTGCTTCTCGCCAAGAGTACAAACCGGACAACCTGGATCATACTTGCTGATTTCAGGTGTCATACTCTCCAAGCATTCGGCATGGTAAGCGTGCCCGCATATTAAAACAGCAACCACAGCAAGCTCATTGGTCGAAATGATTTTCTGACTACCCCACAGAGACTTCTCAGTTAAAAGCTTCGAACAGACTCCACATGTTTGCATATCGATAGATGGACAAGACGAGAGTCGACTACTTGATCTTGTTAGCTTCCCGCGGTTAAAACCCCCCAGGGATTCACTATCGAAAGACCACCTTTCTCTATGAGAAGGTGGTGCCATGAGATCAGAGAAGCCAGTAGGTATAGACCATCCATCTGAAGACCCACCAATGGAGCCTCTGGTTGATTCGTTACTCCAACCTGGTGGAGGAAAAGATGATTCTTCAGAAATGGAGAAGCTTGGTGACTTGTGGCCTGGAATCCGGCTATCAGATACTTGTCGTAGTAGGTGGTGTCCTGGAGAACGGCGCGGCCATCGCGATGGAGTTGAGTTGGCAGGAAGGTGGCTTCGTGATGACAATGGGGATGCAGATAGAGATGAGAGGGATTGTCCTGAGGGGGACATTTTAACAGGTGACGTCTCTGAAGCTGCAACAGATTCTGCAGACTCTTTCACCTAAAATGTAAGCATGAGCAAGGCCATATCAGTTGAAAGAAATCACGGAAGAGCCATTTACCTTTGCAGTACATTTTTCACTTAACAAGGACAGCTGAAATCTTAATGCCTTGATGAGCTGTATTTTGGAAATGACAATCAAATACACTTTCAACGGTATAAATAAATAAATAAAATAAAATAATTGAAATCTGTAAATCATTTTACATCATTTGAGGGAAAACATTTTACAGGAAAAATATTTTACCTCCAACCAAACAGCACCAAACACCAAAACAAGAGAAAACATTTTACAGGAAAATGTTTTACCACCAACCAAACCGAGCCTAAGGCTTCATGGATTAGGTATAGTTTTGTGTAAGAACCGGGCAGAGACATCTGTTGTTTAACAATAACATTGTCCAATTCAAAGCACGATTTGAATGCATGGACGCTTAAGCTGCTTTAGGGAACTAAACAATTTTCAATGAAGGATAAAAGTGGCATGCAAACCATCAATCACTGAATCTTGAAGGAAACAAATGAATATATGCATACATCGCACTGGCACATACCTCAGTAGAGAAATTCCTAGAAATTGATTGATCTGCAACATAAAATCAAAAGAAGATCAAATATGGTATGTAGCAGATTGATGCATTGACATTGAAAGCAAAACAATCGCATTTACATACAAAACAACAATATCACAATTCATACAGGCGATAAGTTCATTGAAACCATAATGAAATGCTCACACCACCCCAATGTGAATGTTGAGGTAGGATCTTTCTCAAAGTTTTAGGAGATGCCTTCGACTTGATAGATATACTCAAATTTATTGTCTTGTATTTACTTTTTCCTTGGGAGGTAAAAAGGTAAGGAATTAAAGAAAGGTATATTTTTTTCAACATGACATTTATTTTGGAATTTCCAAAAGTGAAAGGAAGACACTTAGAGTTAAGACAGAATGAGTAATTATGAAGAAAGACAAGCTACGAGAAGAAACAAATTCCTCTGTAAAGTGTAAATAATTTACAGAGTAATAAACTGGGAAGCAAGATATATGAAGAAGAATCCAGATGAATTACTAACTAGCGAGTACAAGTGTCCGTATCTAGCCACCATTCACTTTTCTGTCCCTAAACATCAAATATAAACAGCAAATTTCGATTATAGAAACAACAATCCCCCAAAAGGATAAAACTATTAATGAGATACCACTTCAAACCCCTTTGTAACCATACAATAGACTGTATCCAAGTTACTATAGTGAACTAATTAAGAAGCTACTCTTCCTAAACCAGAGTGTCCACAGACGATTTTATAGCCATGCAATTCAAAGAAGCATTTGCAAGTTTGACGAGAGCAGCCAGTATTCCACCAAATGTCGCTCATCGGGGAATACCACAATCGGCACTCTTCTCCAGAAACTAATTACGGTGAGTTAAAACACGAAGAAGGAAAAAGGGAAAGGGTTAATTGCATTCTACCCCCCTATGATTAGGGGTTTGTGCAAAAGACCCCCCTAAGGTTCCAAATGTTGTAAAAAAACCTCCTTGCTGTTTCGTTATAAATCAAAAGCATGGCAGAATCTACATTCGGACAGCTTCATGAAATCCACTCGAAGGCCCTTCAAATATTATCGACGAGTTACCGTACACATATCCGGTCAGCGAAATTTACATAATAGCATTTAATTCTTTTACCTTCTT